>OX375880.1:100826535-101455167 GCA_947359465.1 Metellina segmentata | reverse complement strand
AACAACTTTTCAAAGAAGGGTTGACATAATACTTGTCAGTGCAATGAGCAGACGTTGCAATAGGGTTCAATTGACGCATGTTGTTGCGAAGATTAGTGATAAAATCCTCACCGCAAGGTGGGATCGCTGAAATCTCCAACATGTCACTCGGAAGTTTCAAAGTTGTGCCGTATACAAGTTCAGCACAAGATGCGTTTAAATCCTCTTTGACTGCTGCACGGATGCCTAGGAGAACCACTGGGATTATCTCAGACCACCTTTCGTTTTCATGAGCCTTGAGTGATGACTTTAAATGGCGATGAAAACGCTCAACAAGTCCGTTAGAGATAGGATGGTATGCAGTCGTCTTAATTTTCCTGAGTACCCAGCATGTGCGTAAATTCAGCGAACATAGATGATCGCATTTGTGAACCTTGGTCCGTGGTTATGACTGAGGGACAACCAAAACGAGAGATCCATGTTGCAAATATGTTACTGCATATTGTCGTCGTTCGCATATCCGGAATTGGTATGGCTTCGGGGCCATCTCGAGAAACGGTCGATGATTGTTAAAAGATAAATATTCCCGTTAGAAGGAGGCAAGGGACCCACGATGTCGATGTGAATTTGTGCAAAACGTGCATCTGGAAGAGAGAACGTGCCTAGAGGTGCTTTGGTATGCCTCTGTGTCTTGGATCGTTGACACGGCACACACGCTCGGACCAGATCTTTATTTGACGTTTCATGTCTGGCCATACATATCTGGAACAAATGAGTTTCGTTGTAGCTGCTATGCCGGGATGCGAGAGCTTGTGCAGATGATCAAATAGAAGCTTGCGAAAAGAATCCGGAACAAAAGGACGAGGAATGCCCGTAGAGATGTCACATAACAAATTGTGGTCAGAAATCTGGCAAGGTTTAAGTTCCAATTTGATAGAAGAGGTATTATTCTGAAGAAAGGTTTGTACCTCCGGATCATTTTTCTGAGTTTCAGCAAAATCTCGGAAATTTAACAGTGGCGATTCCGTAATTGAATCAATTTCGATCCTCGAAAGTGCATCAGCGACTATGTTTTTGGAACCCTGCACATGTCTAATGTCTGTGGAATACTGGGAAATAAAATCTAAATGGCGTAATTGCCTGGGTGAACATTTATGGGGGTTTTGCTTAAAAGCGTAAATTAATGGTTTTTGATCAGTGAAAATTTGAAAAGTTCTACCCTCTAACATATGCCGGAATTTCTTTATCGCGGAAAAAATAGAAAATAATTCCCTGTCATATGTCGACCATTTTCGTTGACTACTATTGAGTTTCATGGAGAAAAAAGCTAATGGTTCCCATTGCTGCTGAGAGAACTGCATCAGACTGCCGCCAATAGCGACATCGGACGCATCTACCCATATACTCAGCTGAGCTCCGGGAATTGGGTGTCTCAAAAGAGTTGCCTGAGCAATCGCGTTTTTGGCAGCAATGAAAGCTTGTTCGGCACACTCATTCCACTCAAGTTGTTCGGACGAATTGCGAACACTAGAACGAGGTTTCTTTTTGTTTTTGTGCCCTTCTAAGAACTTTACTACAGGGGCAAGAATATGCGCAGCTTTAGGTATAAAACATCTATAAAAGTTAAACATGCCTAAAAATCTACGAAGTTGGGTTAAAGTATTAGGTTTAGGAAAATCAATTATGGATTTCACTTTCTCGGTAAGAGGTTGAATTCCTTTTTCGGAAAGATGAAAACCTAAAAAATCAATAGTAGTTGTACCAAAAGTGCATTTCGCAATATTTATGCAGAGACCGTATTCTTGTAATTTTGAAAACAGAGCCTTTAAGTGTTTGAAATGCTCATCAGGGTTTTTAGATGCGATTAGAATATCATCGACGAAGGCGTAAACGCCTGGTAAATCGCGAGTGACTTCATCGATAAATCGCTGGAAAGTTGCCGATGCGTTGCACAACCCGAATTGCATACGCGTACTTTCATATAAGCCGAACGGTGTACAAATTGCGGTTTTATGAATATCGGTAGGGTGGATGGGAATTTGGTGGTAAGCTTTGATGAGATCGATATGACTGAAAATTTTTGTACCATGTAATACAGCAGTAAAATCAGCTATGCAAGGAATTGGATATTTATCCTTTATTGTTTGGGCGTTTAATGAGCGATAATCACCCACAGGTCTCCATTCCAAAGTTCCCTTTTTCGGGACCATGTGAAGTGGTGACGCATAGTTGCTTTTTGAAGGTCTCAAATGCCCCAGCTGCATCATAATCTGAAACTCAGATTTGGCAATTTTTAAGCGATCTGGAGCTAACCGTCGAGGTTTCGCCACCACAGGAGGACCGTTTGTTGTGATGTAATGCATAGTATTATGTTTTACAGGCTGATTTGGATTTGGAAGTTTTGTAATAGAGGGAAATTGCTTTAAAATATCGTGGTAAATTGTACCGCTAGAAATAGTTTTCACTGAATGAAGATTGGAATGTTTCACTTGGCCAATTATTTGAAATTTCGTTTTTAAGTCGCGGAGACATTTATAACGAAGATCTGGAACCAATTCAAAATTATGGAGAAAATCTGCTCCAAGAATGGGTGTGGTAACGTTGGCAACTAGAAATGTCCACATAAATTGTCGTCTTAAATTAAAGTCTAAAGTAAGAGTTTTTTGACCAAAAACGTTTATAGAAGAAGAATTTGCGGCAAAAAGGGTTTGTTGGGGTGGATTCCGTTTTTGATAATTATTTGCGGGAAGTATTGACACGTCAGATCCCGTATCGACCAGAAATGCTACATTTGTTCTCCGGTCCCTGATGAACAGGCGACGTGAAATTTGAGGCAAAGAATAAGTCGCCTCTATTCTTCGCTGGTCCAGTTTCCCTGCCATGAACAAGGTTTAACACATTTATCCTCCCGACAATTTTTTCCATAACGCTGATGATACCAGCAAACAGAATAATCCCGATTTCTAGAATTGGTTCGATTACTAGAAGTATTCCTTGCGCGGCGGAAAGGTGATCGACCACGAGAAAATGAAAGACGATCAACTCTTTTATTTAACTGATCAATTGCTTCAAATAATTTTTCCTCCAGGGACTGTTCACGGGTTTTAGAAACTGCGAAATTTTCCATTGGGGAAGGGGTGACTTCTAAAATTTTATCAGAAATTTCAGCCGCCTTACCCAATGTTAAGTCGGAAACTGCAGCCAAAATTGACTGAACAGAAGCTGGTAAACGTTGTAGAAATAGTTCCATCATCAAGTTTTCTGGAACGTTCAGGGTTTCGGCGCGGCGTTTCATATTACGTAATAATTCAGAGGGTTTGCGAGTGCCCAATTCTTCACCCGACAAAAGTTGCCGTATTTCCTGCTGGGATGATTCTCCCGAACGATTTATTAGTTCCGTTTTTAGATGCGTAAAGGGGTCATCGGGATCAGGTTTCATAAGCACATCGCGAACTAGTGATGCAATATCAGGCGGAATATGAGAAACAATGTAGTTATATTTAGTTAACGATTCAGTAATTGCTTTAGGGGTAGCGAGAGCGAATGTGCTTTCACACATAACAAACCATAAAGCAGGATCGGAACGATTATAAGTGGGAATTTGTACGGCATAAACCTCAGACATTGTGCAAGGCCCCAAAAACGAAACACCACACTTTATAGCAAAAGATTGAAACTGAAACAGAAAACGAAAATGATCCGGAAGTACTTATCTGTAATCACTCGAACACAGGTGCAGAATTATCCAGAGTGGCTCCACTTTTCAGCGCTTTTTAAAAAATATGCGTGCAAGTTCCGAAAGTCACCATTATGGAATATTTAATTCCATATGAATGAATACAACGACTAAAACATTCATATTATTTATTCGTGAACCGTTCTGACACTTTACATTCCTTAATGCCTGGAACGAATATAATTTTTGTTGGTGAAGTATCTCTGTTCTTTTTATATTAATTCTTAATTACTGACCACTACTTCAGTTCAGTTCCTTTTTACATATTACGTTTCGCTTCACAGCAGAGACTCCACTACAGAAACTTCACACAGAGATCTCACCACAGATTCAGATTTTCAATTGTTGTGACAAAACTCATTGGACAGCGGGTGTGAAAATTAGCGGACTTTTCGGAATAAAAGACAGGATTTTTGATAAAAATTTGACTGGACTAGAAAAGCTGAGATTCGAGGTGGGGCCATTTTTTCTTTGTTCCGATATTTTGAATTGCTGGATAATTATAATGGAATTAGAAATATTAAAAGGAAAACGAAAGGGTTTGAGAACTTTTTTCAGTAAATTTTATCGACATACTTTAGGTACGGAAATTTCGGAAGGGTACACGAAATAAATAAAAATGGATAAGCTTTTAAATTTAAAATCTCAGCTCATAGAGAAATTAAATGGATCAATTAGGGCTGACGAGAAAGTGCAATTAAAATTTAAATATGCGATATGGAAGATGAGATAGCCTCGAGTAAAGAATATAAAGATAAGGGAATCGAGGCAAAATCGAAACTTGAGAGGCATTTGGAAATAAATATATGGTAGACCGCACAACGTAATTCAGGTTTAGAATAAATCTCTACTGTTATACAAGGAATTGTTTGTTTTCTGTTATTAAAGTCCTGACGAATCTATGCACTAACAGTAATGGGATTTGGATCACAGGTAGTCCCATTTTTTGGGTCGCTGCGAATTTGAAAATTCTATCTAGAACATTTTGAAATGAATTTAATGAAATTTAATTATTATCGTTTTCTTTGGAATGGCAACAGCATAAAAGATCACATATTCTAAATTTATTTTTTCAGTTTTCATTTTGCGCGGAGGATTGATTTTTCAGCAGACTATAAAAACAAAGTTTTAATTTTGTTATGTGGTAATTTTTTTTAAATCCTAGACCGTTAAAGATCGAGTAAAAATTTTAACGGATTTGAAATCAGAGGAAAATTTCTCATTAGATCGATATCTAAAAATATAATTTTCAATAAATTTATAAAATTTTCAAACTGAACCTCTTTTAAATTTTCGCAAGAGGTTGTGACGTCACGTCAACCCTCGCGTTCAAAAAATAAACAGATTACATTTCCTGCGCTCTTGACATTTCAGCGAAGGAAAGCTAAAAATAACAAACATTTTGGATGGCATTGTTAAGTTATCTTTCGTAAAATCGGGACCCTTAAAGATAGATTGAAAATTTCAACGGATTTGAAATCTGCGGAGAATTTTACACTAGATAGATACCTTTTACGTTTGATTTTTCTTTTAATAAAGAATTTTTCAATTAAATATTTATATTTTCGCAGATTGTGACGTCACGTCGATTCCCATTTGGTTTGCTAAGCAAACAAACACTCCGTCATGGTAGTTATCCAATAGGCTACGAATTCCTATTTGGTTTGCAAAGCAAACCAATAACCTCACAAAAGCAACTGGCACGGGTAACTCCGGGCTAGCCACGAAGTGTCTTGTGATCAATATACGGCTGATATGGATAAGTCAACACAATTTGAGCAAACGCATAATAACGTTTCCTTTAGAAACTAAACTAAAAATTTTATTAAGCTTCCAAAATTAGGTATTGCAACTTTCGCGGTGATTTGGGGGGGGGGGGTAGTATATATTTAGATTGTTGGAATTCCTCTGACGTGGCGGTTAATAATAATGATTCATTAACAAAAATTGAAAATTTTACATAACTAAAAAGTTATCTTGGTGGAGTTGCACTGAGTGCAGTTTCGGGATTTTCGCTTACCGATGAAAATTATGATGCATGAATACAATTGTTAAACGAAAGGTTTCGTCGTACAGATATAATTATGTCATCGCATATGCATAAACTTTTGTTAATAAATTCAGTTAAATCATGTTCCAATGTTAATATGTTTGATAAAAATGTATGACACAATAAAGTTCAAATAAGATCACTGCAGGCGTTAACTACATGCACATTCAGTAATTTACTGTGCCCAGTAATTTTGCAAAAATTACCAGAAGAATTAAACTCATATTACAATCGTCAACATAAGACAGACGAATAATTTGATATTTCGAATTTATAAGAAAAGAAGTAGAATGGGAAAGCTTCATTTAGCTAATACAAACAATTCTAATGGAAGGGAATATTCATTTCGAAACAAAAACGATCAAATTTATATAAATAGGCCTGACTATTCGAATACCAAAAGAAATTATTATTTAGGCTATAAATCAACCGCGGTAGTTTTAACCACTCAACTAGATGAAAAATACTCGCATCTTCGTAAATATGGGCCTAAACGAAGTTTTATCCAAGGCGAAACTTTAATCCTTCATCTGTTAATAGATATAAGAGCAACGAAAAAAGTATATTCTGTTCTAAAAACCATATGAATCATGATAGCTCACTAAGCGTTAATGAAAAAAAAAGGCATTAATAGCTAAGGGTTTATGCTTTTATCTGCTTTCAGATTCATAAATAAGAAAATTCTGTGATCGCATCAAAAACTAGCCCGGCGTTGCCCGTGTTATAAGGTATTATTCGGGTGTAAAATTTTCCGCAGATTTCAAATCCGTTGACATTTTTAATCTATCTTTAACGAATCCGCTTTTACAAAAAAAACTAAACAAAGCCTCTAACAAAATGTTTTTTTGCTCTCCACTGAAAGAGGCAGGAAATGTAATGTTTTTTTTTTAACGCGAAGGGCGCGAAATGCAATCTGTTTATTTTTGGAAAGGGAGAGTTACCTTGACGTCACAATCTCGTGCGAAAATATCAAAGATATATTCAATTTAAAAGTTATTTATATAAGGAAAATCATATTTTTAGGTATGTATCTAAATTAAAATTTTCCGCAGATTTCAAATCCGCTAAATTTTTTACTCTATCTTTAACGGTCTAGAAGATAGAAAAAAACTAATTGACTCCAGTTAAAAGATTGTTTGTTTTTATCGTCTGGCAGAAAAATTATTCATCTGCGCGCCGGAAACGAAAACAATAAATTTAGAATCTGTGATCTCTTCTATGCTGTGGCATTCAATAATGATTAAATTCATTAAAAAATGTTCTAGATTAAATTTTAAAATTCGCCACAACCCCAAAAAATTCGCCCTACATGTGTACCAAATCTCATTGCTGTATGTGCCATAGAATCGTCAAGATTTTGCGCTCAAACAGACAAACACTTCCTTTTTTAATAGTAGAGATGTAAATGCTGTAATTGGTTGGAATGATAGCGCAAGAAAAAATATTGCAGTGCTGATCGCAGAGAAATGTCCCCGAAGAGGCCAAACAAATGAAAAAAGGGATTGCATCGTCAGTGGTTTCTTTTTCTGCAACAGAAAATAATGAAAAAAGGCGTGCTCATAATTCAATTTTATTGCAAACATTTTCGGGCCTTAGTCAAAACAAACCCAGGAAGTAGTGTTCAAATGCCTTGCAGTTTATATCATGGCGCCTATCGATCATTTGTTTTAAGAAAAATAGCTGACTCATTGAATTTAAAAGCGATTAATAGAGAAGCGTTTAACGTGGCTTTCAGGGTCCCGCTCTTCAAGGTCGCAAAGACAGAAATTTGAATTGGAGGAATAAAAAAACAATAATTTAATGGCGGGATCTCTAGCCACGCCAAACGCACGTTGAAACGCCTCATGTGTACGGGGCCTTAGTTATTTACACGTTTGGGAGCGAAACTTTGGAAAAGCGCACTTGTGATGTAGTCGAAATAACGTTGCAAAATATGAGAAATTCTAATCGAAGCATAAAAATAGAAGCGGTAGCAATTGATTCTATCACTTCGGCACAAATTAAAATTCCTTCACAACAGGTTCGAAATATTGAGTCAGAAAAAGGAATTAAATTGGCGGATATTAGTACTTCCGAAAGGATACATGTTTTGATTGGGTTGGATTACATTTCAGAAATTTTGGGTGAAAGGAATTTAAGAATTAGTAAAAGGTTAATAGCGGTCGATAGCATTTTTGGATATTTACTTCAAGGAAAGGATGAGGAATCTGATTGCCAAGAGCAGGTACCAGTATATCATTTAATAGTGTAAAAGAAAGAGCTAAGACTGTGATGAGACAAAAAAATTTGTGGTTGTTAGAAAGCATTAGGATAAAATTCGGATAAGGACGTATTTTTGTCGGATAATTAAATTTTAGAATAGTTTGAACAAAATACTACATATAAAAAAATAAAAGGTACGAAACTCGTTTATTATGGAAGACGGACAATAAAGAACTCATTAAATTGCAAAATGGTGTTTATTCAGTTTGAACAATACATTTTTAAAAATAAGGTATTGTATTTAAAGAATAATTAAGGGATGGTATTGTTGAAGTGGTGGAAACGAATTTAGATCAAAATATCGACACAGGGTATTTAATTCAGCATCACTCCGTAATACATGAACGAAAGGATAGTACAAAGTTAGAATAGTCTTCGATGCATCCTCTAAGGGTAAGGGAGCATTATTAAACGATTGTTTAGAATGCATTCCGAATTTAAATACCGACCTACTGAAAATTATCTTAAGGTTCAGATTACACGAAATTGCGTTTTGTGCAAACATTCAACGTACTTAGAAATAGGTATTGTCGAGGAAGATAGGGAGTTTTTAATTTTTTTATGGATAAAGGAAAAGGGTCCTGATCTCGATCTCAGCATTCGCACTATTCAAACTCGGAAATATAAACGAGTAAATTTCGGCGTTAAGTGCAATCAAACACCGCTCTCTAGGAAACCAACACCATGTGTTAGTATAAACAACGTTTTAGTGACGTCACCCACCGATACATCACGGCCGCTAGATCACGGCTACGCAAAAATACCAGGACTTTGAAAAAGCTTGTCAAATGCTTAACGAATTCTATGTGGACGATTTTATAAGTGGAACTTTCGACGTACATGATGTACGACGTACGTTTTCATACTTAACCAGGCCAGCATAAACCTACGTAGATGGGCATCAAGTTTCCCAACACTTAATGAAGCATTGAGACATGCAAGCATACATTACCGAAAAACGTCCAAAGAACTATCAGCGCCATTAAAGATCTTGGGCCTCATGTGGGACAATATTAATGATACCCTGAGATTCGACATCCATCAATTTGAAAACTGAGGAAACACTTTAAAATACCTCAGGTATTCAATATGTTGACTCTTTCGGGGAAGGATGTAAACATTGTGGGAGGGTGTTGAAACATCTTAGTTAAATTTAGCCTAATTTATGGACTAATAACTTCCTGTTTGAGTGCGCCGCTTTACATAGAAATTGCGCATTCGCGTCAGTGCGCTTTTGTAACATGCCTATATCCCTGATCAGTTGGTCGTTAGTTAACCTTCTTATTAACTGCCGTGTAACCTTCGCGTTGAAGGCCGACCAACCGGTATAGTGTTAGCCTCTAGATTGGAAGGTTCCTGGTTCGAATCCGTGTTCGGGCATGTATGTTTGTAAACGTATGGTGTAGAGGCGGCTGGTGCACCTTAAATCTGTCGTGGCCAAAAGTCCTCACGTTGGGTTGGCGTGGAAGTTTGGAGAGTGGGGTGCCAGCTCAGGTGTTGCTTCGTCATCTGACCGTGGTTCAAAATTACGAGATGTTGTCCTCGGTTCTTTCCCTTAAGGGACTGATCCCGGACCGTCGTCAATAGCCCGTTGTGTTGCTCTAGTACGACGCTAACTAAAATTACCATTACCATTACCTTCGAGTTGTAGGCGGCACAGGTTCAATTCCTGTCAGATGTATTCCTCTGCCTGTATTTCTCTCATGTAGATGGCGTTGACTATAAACGGAGCCCTGTTATGTAACATTAGTAAGTATTGTTAGTAGCAGAAAAATACTCGAACAAGACAATTGTGTCCAAAGTGCCTTCCTTGGAAGAGAGAGAAATTAGACACCAGAAGAAACAGCCCCTGAACAATACTTGTTCCATTCTCGGCATTTACATTAATTAGTTGGTTATTGTACTGACACTCAGTCGTGGATGACATGTTCTTAAGATCTGTGGGTTTAACAAAAAATTACTAATTTATGGTTCTTTACACTTAAGCAAATCCAATTAAAATATACTTATAGCCTTACATCTTTTAAAATATTTTTAGAGTTTTGTAGAAAAAGAATTTTTGTTCTTATATTTGGGGTTCCCTTCAAAATAAAAGTTTGTCTTGTTTCCTGTTGAGTGATTATTTCCTCAAATTATAGTAGAAAACCAAATCCATAAAATGCAAAAACTTAAATTAAAAAATGATTTGTAAAATCGAGATAAAAATGAAAAAATTCCGCAATTTGTAAATTGTATTTTGGTTTTTCAAAATACAGTTGTTTTTTAACAAGTTCAAAAAGAGAAATAATAGTAATTTTCATTTAAACAAAATTTTTAAAAATGTATATTAATAATTCGGAAGAAAAAAAATGTTCAAACATTTAATTTAGAAAACATTCAGAGTTTTGTGAGAGAAAAAAACCCAATCCTTTTACAAAGCAAAAAAAAAATCTAACTAATTTGATTTTTATTATTGTTTGTTTAAGGAAGCACAGTCCTAGATCTGGATTCGAACCACGTTCCGTGTTACTCTAAATCCGTGCTTCTAACCACTATACCAAGTAACACGTGACATATTAAGTTTTTTTACAAATAACAGCCATATATCGTAATTCTCAGATTCTTATATCGATTAATCGTTTTTTTCGTGTATTCGAATAGTACTCGATACTTGAAAGTACTCGAATACTAAGTACTCGATACTCAAAAGTACTCGATTCTGCCCATCACTAAAAAAAAACTAAACAATTCGATCTCAGCATTCGCACTATTCAAACTCGGAAATATAAACGAGTAAATTTCGGCGTTAAGTGCAATTCATTTTTACTAACAATAATAATACGGCTGCACTTGCAAAAATACCAGGACTTTGAAAAAGCTTGTCAAATGCTTAACGAATTCTATGTGGACGATTTAATGAGTGGAACTTTCGACGTACATGATGCCATACAATTCAGTGCAGATATCATTTTCATACTTAACCAGACAAGCATAAACATACGTAGATGGACATCAAGTTTCCCAACACTTAATGAAGCATTGAGACATGCAAGCATACATTACCGAAAAACGTCCAAAGAACTATCAGCGCCATTAAAAATCTTGGGCCTCATGTGGGACAATATTAATGATACCATGAGATTCGACATCCATCAATTTGAAAAACTGAGGAAACACTTTAAAATACCTCAGGTATTCAATACGTTGACTCTTTCGGGGAAGGGTGTAAACATTGTGGGAGGGTGTTGAAACATCTTAGTTAAATTTAGCCTAATTTATGGACTAATAACTTCCTGTTTGAGTGCGCCGCTTTACATAGAAATTGCGCATTCGCGTCAGTGCGCTTTTGTAACATCCCTATATCCCTGATCAGTTGGTCGTTAGTTAACCTTCTTATTACCTGCCGTGTAACCTTCGAGTTGTAGGCCGACCAACCAGTATAGTGTTAGCCTCTAGATTGGAAGGTTCCTGGTACGAATCCGTGTTCGGGCATGGATGTTTGTAAACGTATGGTGTAGAGGCGGCTGGTGCACCTTAAATCTGTCGTGGCCAAAAGTCCTCACGTTGGGTTGGCGTGGAAGTTTGGAGAGTGGGGTGCCAGCTCAGGTGTTGCTTCGTCATCTGACCGTGGTTCAAAATTACGAGGTGTTGTCCTCGGATCTTTCCCTTAAGGGTCTGATCCCGGACCGTCGTCAATAGCCCGTTGTGTTGCTCTAGTACGACGTTAACTAAAATTACCATTACCATTACCTTCGAGTTGTAGGCGGCACAGGTTCAATTCCTGTCAGATGTATTCCTCTGGGTGTATTTCTCTCATCTGTGTGTCAGTAAGACTTTCATTATATGTCTGTCTATTACTGGATATTGTATGTCTTGTGACTGGCGCAGCATGACCAAATATGGCCCTTGCGCCACAAAACATTAAAACAAACTAAGCCAACTGCCGCAGCTCAGGTGTGACCTCGTCATCTGACCATGCTTCAAAATTACATTGTGTTGTCTTCGCTTCTTTCCCTTCGGGTTTGACCCCAGACCAAAACCAATAGCTCTTTGAGTTACACCTGTGCGACGTTGCCTACCTTTTCGAGAACAAAATACCACGTTTTTTAAACCACAGTCAGATGACGAGGTCACACCAGAGCTTGCACCTCACGTACAACAACAATGTGAGGTCATTTGAGATAACGAAAGATTAAACGTGAACCAGCCCCCATTTTCACGATGATCTTTGATTGCACCTAGTTTCGAACTTGCAACCCTCCGATTGCTTTTCCACCCGGGTTATCATCTGACCGTGATTCAAAATTACGTGGTGTTGTCCTCGGATCTTTCCCTTATCGATTGATCCCGTACCGTCGTCAATAGCCTGTTGTGTTGCTCTAGTACGACGTTAATTAAAAAATTACCAAATTCCAACCGGGCTACTACAAGCTCAGGCGTTCTCTGTCATCTGACAGTGGTTCAAAATTTCGTTGTGTTGTCCTCGGATCTTTCCCTTGGAGGTTGATTCCAAACCGCTGTTAATACCCCGTTGTGTTGCTCCTATCACGTTGGTGCATGCTTCAATTAACAAATCATAGTTAAAATAAGTATAATTTATTATCTTTGCAATAACAAGTATTTCTCTATAGTTTAAGATACATTCATACATTTATATTTACATTGCATTGCGTTATGTTAATTAGTGATAAAGGATAGAGTTAAGGATCTAATAAAGGATCGAATACGTTGAATATAGAACCCCACCTACCAACGTCCTGTATCGTTCTGCATAGACTATCATTCTTTGTACTATAATAAGGTGACCAATCGTCTTCCTTTAGGGAGGACAGTCCTTCTTTTGTAGGTTCTGTCCTTCCTCGAATAGTGTCCTCCTACCTGTCCTCCTTTTCGATAATTTCCACAAATCGATTCAAAAAATTGAAGGTGAACATATGTATTTCAGCTACAACGTTAGTCGTATTCTGAACGATTTTGTCCTTCAATATAAATCACGATTTGAAGAAAAATTTATTCCCCCCCCCTTTAATAATAAAAAGAAATTTGTCAAACTTAGAGGAATCAAAATCGGGCATAACGGAAAAGTTTACCAAAGAAGTGCAGAATTTTTACCAAACATGTTTTCAATATGTCTGAAACAATTATCACAGGAAATAAGTTTTCATTAGTGTTTTTTGACTCCATCGCAAGTAAATTGGCAGATATTGAAAATTGTGTTGATTTTTATCGAAAGAAATGTCCGATAGTAAAATCGATGACAATTTTCTGTTTGAAGAAATTAGAAGACTGAATGCATATTTAAATTCTGATAAATTAGAACAATGGGAAAATAACCGTGTTGAAATTCATAAAAGATGGGTGGAAATATTTAACCATTTCAAAAATGAACACATTCCATATGAAAATTTAGATATTCTTGTTGAATTTACATTGTGCTTCCCTGGAACTAATGCAGCAGTTGAAAGAGTTTTTTCAATTGGTAATGATTTTTGGACAAGTGAGAAATCATGATTGAATGTTGATACTCTAGCTGCAGCACTTACCTTAAAATTCAATATGAAGGATATTTCTTGATCCGAAATTTCCAATATATGCTTACTGTTAGAAAATGATATATTGACAAAAAATATTCATTCAATGGAAAAAAACTCGTTTAGGTAAATTAAAAGGAATGTAAGCATAATTAGCGTATTTTTCTTAAATTTTTTCGTCCTCCTTTTCATCGTAAAAAAATTGGTCACCTTAACTATAATAAACCTAGACGTGCCTGCTGGGAATCTCGCTCGATCAACTCTCTCTCCCTCGGTTTTGTTTCTCTTCTCAATTCAAATCACCTTTTTATTATTTTTATTTTTTTATCGTGGTACAATGTTTGTCAAAGAAGCTTCCAGTGATTTTTAAAGCTGTTATTTATCAATTGTTTCCCACGTCCCCCAGATAAACTCAGACACTTAATTAGATTAAGGGGTTAAGAAACAAAAGTCCAAACTCCTGATGTATCACACCTCTGCCCTTGACCTCGAGATAATCGGGGAGAATCCCGTGATTTAAGTACAGAAAGGAGTAGTAAAGCATAAGGGTGATCCAGAATATTCTGGGAAAGTTTCCTATTGTATTATTCGTAAACAATATTTGTTCTTCTGACATCAAATTAAATATTTTTGTGTTTACTCTAAAACTTATCTTAATTTTCTTAAAATAAATAGGCGTACATTTTATACTCCACAGTTTGAACAAAGTGAATTGTTTTAATGATGTAGCATCGAAATACAGAAGTATGATATATAAGGATAACATCACACATATTATTTAAAACATTTTTGTGTATGTAATTTGTAAGCATATTTTCAACATTTAAAAACTTTCTATTTGTGTTTCTCTATATTAATTTTTTCTGAGTGTTTATGCTCTTATTCTTCTGAGATAACTGAAAATTAATGTGTGATTGTGCGTGGGAGAGAAAGATTGCTTTTATATCTAACGAAAACTTTAGGATGTGGTCTCCCTTAAATAATTACTTTTAAAAATCTAAATCAAATTTTACTGATTATTTCATATAAAATGCACGTAACTTTTTCAAAAAAAGTCAAATGTTAGTAACAAATAAAATTTGATTCTCCAATTTGGTGAAAATATACTAATGAAGCTGCTGACAATTTTTTAGGATTAATCAAATGCAAGTTTTGAAGAGCAGAGCATGGTCATTTATGGCGCCAAAAACTAACAGATGAGTCATGTAACGAGTGTGAATGAATTTTCCAGCAAAATAGAATCGAAATCAAGGACATAATGAATGTAATTACTAAACTCAATGATGATAAAATTGCTCTAAAAAGGTCGTGAAATGGCATACTATAGAACTAATAAAAAATCTGGAAATTAAAAATCGACTTACCATCTTCATGAAAATATAATATAAAAATTACTTCAAACGTAGTAACATTAATGATAATAATAAGATTGACTGGAGGATTGCGAGTTTGAAATCAACCAAAGACCGCCGTGTACAAGGGGCTGGTGCACGTTAAATCTGTAATGGCCTAAAATATCATCACGGTGGCGTGGTGTGAAAACTTAAACGAACCGTCATCGGTATATCTGCATCGGTCATCGGTATTATCTCAAAACTAAAATTGCATACTATTCCCCTTTGTTGGAAACTATCTTCAAAACACGGAATGATTAAATTTGCATCCTATTTTTAATGGTATTAAATACAAAGCAGTAAATTAAGGCCACTAAGTACTCAATTCAAGATATATCTTTTCTATAAAACGAGATAAATAGTTCTTTTTGTGTTCGTAATGATTATCTTCGTCAAATGCTTCCAAATTCGTATTGCGAAAATATAAAAGTTACAGTTGAAATATTATTTATTTAAAGAAAATCTCATTTGAGGTATCGATCTGGAATAGAATTTTCCGCAGATTTCAAATCCGTTGAAATTTTCACTGTACCTTTAACGATCTCGAATATAGAAACTTCAACTAGGGAATTAAGAAAGCCCAAACGCCAGTGAAAACGCGTGACATGTGAACATGTTGTCGGTATATGTTATCTCAGAAATAAAATTACCTACTATCCCCTCTGTTGTAAACTCTACAAAACATCGAATACGCTTAAATATTCATCCTATTTGTAGTTGCTATTTATATAAAGCAGTAAATTAAAGCAACTAAATATTCTATTCAAGTTATATATTTTCTATAAAACGAGATAAATAGCCTTTTTGTGTTTGTAATGATTATCTTTGTCAAATGCTTCCAAATTCGTATTGCGAAAATATAAAAGTTACAGTTGAAATATTATTTATTTAAAGAAAATCTCATTTGAGGTATCGATCTGAAATAGAATTTTCCGCAGATTTCAAATCCGTTGAAATTTTCACTGTACCTTTAACGATCTCGAATATAGAAACTTCAACTAGGGAATTAAGAAAGCCCAAACGCCAGTGAAAACGCGTGACATGTGAACAGCGTACCGTATTCCTATGTATCTCGAGCTTCAGAGGAAGCGCTGGAATTATCGGTTCCCCTCGTCCCGCGGAAGCAATAAAAACGCCCGATTCAGCAGTTTTCTGCATGTGAACGCTCCGGTAGAACTCTATGTATTTTGGCTACCCGCGTTTTGTGTCAACATCAAACGCGCGTTAGATTTCGCCTCATGTGAACGGGGACCACGTTCACATGGAGTTTTTCTAACGCGCGTTACAACGCGCGTTTTTGAAAAGTCCATGTGAACACCCATTTGAGCGTTTTGCAAGGTCGGCTTTCCTTAAGCATTAAAATATGTTTTTTATTCCTCCAATTCAAATTTCTATGTTTGCGGTGGTTGAAGATAGAGTAAAAATTTCAACGGATTTCAAATCTGCGTAAGATTCTATGCCAGACTGATACCAAAAACAAAATGTTCTTCATAAAAAATAAATTTTCTGTTGTAAAAACTAATCCTTTTGCGAAACGCATTTGGCTTGGACTTCTTTTCGGGTCGAAAAGGTGGTGTGAAGCAAAAGGGAAAAATTGACGCTGGAAAATTTGAAATCACGTAAACGTAGGATTCGTGCTTATCCACTCGGATCGTAAATATGTAATTTCCATCATGGAAGCTGAACAAGTAGCTTGTCTTTGGTTTTTGTATCGTCTCTATAAGCCACAATTGAAAAAAGAAAGGAGATATTGGGTACATCCAATTTTTGTGACAAATTAACACGGGATGTTTACGACTTTGTATCCTAAACTGAGGGAGACGAACCAAAGTTTTTTTTAATTATTTTAGAATGTCGTTAAAATTGTTTGATGATTTGCTGGAGGGAGAGATAAGGGATATCTCCTCATGTAAGAACGTTGTCAGGGATGCCATTTCACCGGAAGAAAAACTAGTTATAACGTTGAAGTAAGCATAATTTAGGTATAGTATTGTTTGTATGGCTGAAAAAGAATGTTTAATTTAAAGAGGTTCGAATTTTCAAAAATTAAATTGAAATATTTAATTTTCTTTTTGTCATGGAACTATATTTTCATCATTCAAAATTTTATAACCTTACTTGTTCAAATTTTTGTGTTTCCCAGGTCATTTAAAAAGCTACGATTTCCATGCCAGCAATGTAATATTACAATAGGAGAAAATTCCTAATTATTTTTTCTCTAATTGAGAAATATAATTCGAAAAAATGAATACAAGGCTCCTGTGTTGTTGGATCTTCCCGATTTACGTATCTGTATTTTCGTTTGGAATAAGTTGTTACTTTCTACATTCTATTTTATGTAATTTACATTATTTTAAAATTTACCTTCATAAACAAAGAATGATTTTTTTTATACCTTAAACTAATGTAATAAATTTTTAGACCAATACGTGTTTTTTCCTATTGTATTATTTGTAAACAATATTTGCACTTCTGACATCAAATTAAATATTTCTGTGTTTACTCTAAAACTTATCTTAATTTTCTTCAAATAAATAGGCGTGGTTTTTTTTATACTCCACAGTTTAAACAAAGTGAATTGTTTTGATGATTTAGCATCGAAATAGTACGATAAAAAGGATCACATCACACATATTATTTAAATTATTACAGTGTATGTATTTTGTAAGCATGTTTTCAACATTTAAAAGCTTTCTATTTGTGTTTCTCTATATTCATTTTTTTTGAATGTGTATGCTCTTATTCTTCTGAGAGAACTGAAAATTAATGTATGATTGTACGTGGGAGAGAAGGATTGCTTTCAAATCTAAAGAAAACTTTAGGATGAGGTCTCCCTTAAATAGTTAATTTTAAAAATCTAAATCAAATTCTACTGATTATTTCATATTAAATGCACGTAACTTTTTCAAAAAAAAGTCAAATGTTAATAACAAATAAAAATTTAATTCACAATTTGGTGAAAATATGCTAATGAAGCTACAGAAAATTTTTTGGAATAATCAAATGCAGAAGATCAGAGCATGGTCATTTATGGCGCCAAAAACTAACAGATGAGTCATGTAACGAGTGTGAATGAATTTTCCAGCAAAATAGAATCGAAATCAAGGACATAATGAATGTAATTACTAAACTCAATGATGATAAAATTGCTCTAAAAAGGTCGTGAAATGGCATACTATAGAACTAATAAAAAATCTGGAAATTAAAAATCGACTTACCATCTTCATGAAAATATAATATAAAAATTACTTCAAACGTAGTAACATTAATGATAATAATAAGATTGACTGGAGGATTGCGAGTTTGAAATCAACCAAAGACCGCCGTGTACAAGGGGCTGGTGCACGTTAAATCTGTAATGGCCTAAAATATCATCACGGTGGCGTGGTGTGAAAACTTAAACGAACCGTCATCGGTATATCTGCATCGGTCATCGGTATTATCTCAAAACTAAAATTGCATACTATTCCCCTTTGTTGGAAACTATCTTCAAAACACGGAATGATTAAATTTGCATCCTATTTTTAATGGTATTAAATACAAAGCAGTAAATTAAGGCCACTAAGTACTCAATTCAAGATATATCTTTTCTATAAAACGAGATAAATAGTTCTTTTTGTGTTCGTAATGATTATCTTCGTCAAATGCTTCCAAATTCGTATTGCGAAAATATAAAAGTTACAGTTGAAATATTATTTATTTAAAGAAAATCTCATTTGAGGTATCGATCTGGAATAGAATTTTCCGCAGATTTCAAATCCGTTGAAATTTTCACTGTACCTTTAACGATCTCGAATATAGAAACTTCAACTAGGGAATTAAGAAAGCCCAAACGCCAGTGAAAACGCGTGACATGTGAACATGTTGTCGGTATATGTTATCTCAGAAATAAAATTACCTACTATCCCCTCTGTTGTAAACTCTACAAAACATCGAATACGCTTAAATATTCATCCTATTTGTAGTTGCTATTTATATAAAGCAGTAAATTAAAGCAACTAAATATTCTATTCAAGTTATATATTTTCTATAAAACGAGATAAATAGCCTTTTTGTGTTTGTAATGATTATCTTTGTCAAATGCTTCCAAATTCGTATTGCGAAAATATAAAAGTTACAGTTGAAATATTATTTATTTAAAGAAAATCTCATTTGAGGTATCGATCTGAAATAGAATTTTCCGCAGATTTCAAATCCGTTGAAATTTTCACTGTACCTTTAACGATCTCGAATATAGAAACTTCAACTAGGGAATTAAGAAAGCCCAAACGCCAGTGAAAACGCGTGACATGTGAACAGCGTACCGTATTCCTATGTATCTCGAGCTTCAGAGGAAGCGCTGGAATTATCGGTTCCCCTCGTCCCGCGGAAGCAATAAAAACGCCCGATTCAGCAGTTTTCTGCATGTGAACGCTCCGGTAGAACTCTATGTATTTTGGCTACCCGCGTTTTGTGTCAACATCAAACGCGCGTTAGATTTCGCCTCATGTGAACGGGGACCACGTTCACATGGAGTTTTTCTAACGCGCGTTACAACGCGCGTTTTTGAAAAGTCCATGTGAACACCCATTTGAGCGTTTTGCAAGGTCGGCTTTCCTTAAGCATTAAAATATGTTTTTTATTCCTCCAATTCAAATTTCTATGTTTGCGGTGGTTGAAGATAGAGTAAAAATTTCAACGGATTTCAAATCTGCGTAAGATTCTATGCCAGACTGATACCAAAAACAAAATGTTCTTCATAAAAAATAAATTTTCTGTTGTAAAAACTAATCCTTTTGCGAAACGCATTTGGCTTGGACTTCTTTTCGGGTCGAAAAGGTGGTGTGAAGCAAAAGGGAAAAATTGACGCTGGAAAATTTGAAATCACGTAAACGTAGGATTCGTGCTTATCCACTCGGATCGTAAATATGTAATTTCCATCATGGAAGCTGAACAAGTAGCTTGTCTTTGGTTTTTGTATCGTCTCTATAAGCCACAATTGAAAAAAGAAAGGAGATATTGGGTACATCCAATTTTTGTGACAAATTAACACGGGATGTTTACGACTTTGTATCCTAAACTGAGGGAGACGAACCAAAGTTTTTTTTAATTATTTTAGAATGTCGTTAAAATTGTTTGATGATTTGCTGGAGGGAGAGATAAGGGATATCTCCTCATGTAAGAACGTTGTCAGGGATGCCATTTCACCGGAAGAAAAACTAGTTATAACGTTGAAGTAAGCATAATTTAGGTATAGTATTGTTTGTATGGCTGAAAAAGAATGTTTAATTTAAAGAGGTTCGAATTTTCAAAAATTAAATTGAAATATTTAATTTTCTTTTTGTCATGGAACTATATTTTCATCATTCAAAATTTTATAACCTTACTTGTTCAAATTTTTGTGTTTCCCAGGTCATTTAAAAAGCTACGATTTCCATGCCAGCAATGTAATATTACAATAGGAGAAAATTCCTAATTATTTTTTCTCTAATTGAGAAATATAATTCGAAAAAATGAATACAAGGCTCCTGTGTTGTTGGATCTTCCCGATTTACGTATCTGTATTTTCGTTTGGAATAAGTTGTTACTTTCTACATTCTATTTTATGTAATTTACATTATTTTAAAATTTACCTTCATAAACAAAGAATGATTTTTTTTTATACCTTAAACTAATGTAATAAATTTTTAGACCAATACGTGTTTTTTCCTATTGTATTATTTGTAAACAATATTTGCACTTCTGACATCAAATTAAATATTTCTGTGTTTACTCTAAAACTTATCTTAATTTTCTTCAAATAAATAGGCGTGGTTTTTTTTATACTCCACAGTTTAAACAAAGTGAATTGTTTTGATGATTTAGCATCGAAATAGTACGATAAAAAGGATCACATCACACATATTATTTAAATTATTACAGTGTATGTATTTTGTAAGCATGTTTTCAACATTTAAAAGCTTTCTATTTGTGTTTCTCTATATTCATTTTTTTTGAATGTGTATGCTCTTATTCTTCTGAGAGAACTGAAAATTAATGTATGATTGTACGTGGGAGAGAAGGATTGCTTTCAAATCTAAAGAAAACTTTAGGATGAGGTCTCCCTTAAATAGTTAATTTTAAAAATCTAAATCAAATTCTACTGATTATTTCATATTAAATGCACGTAACTTTTTCAAAAAAAAGTCAAATGTTAATAACAAATAAAAATTTAATTCACAATTTGGTGAAAATATGCTAATGAAGCTACAGAAAATTTTTTGGAATAATCAAATGCAGAAGATCAGAGCATGGTCATTTATGGCGCCAAAAACTAACAGATGAGTCATGTAACGAGTGTGCTGAATGTTCCAGCAAAATACAATAGAATTCAAGGACTTAATGAATATAATTACTAAACTCAATGATGATAAAATTGCTCTAAAAATGTCGTGAAATGGCATACAAAAGAACTATTAAAAAATCTGGAAATTAAAAATCGACTTACCATATTTATGAAAATATGATATAAAAATTACTTTAAACGTAGTAACATTAATGATAATAAGATTGACTGGAGGATTGCGAGTCTGAAATCAACAAAGACCGTCGTGTACAAAGGGGGCAGGCACACAACGTTAAACCTGTAATGGCATAAAATGTCATCACGGTGGCGTGGTGGGGAAACTTAAACGAACCGTCCTCGGTATACGTTATCTCAAAACTAAAATTACATATTATTCCCCTTTGTTGGAAACTATCTTCAAAACACGGAATGATTAAATTTGCATCCTATTTTTAATGGTATTAAATACAAAGCAGTAAATTAAGGCAACTAAGTACTCCATTCAAGATATATATTTTCTATAAAACGAGATAAATAGTTCTTTTTGTGTTCGTTATAATTATCTTCGTCAAATGCTTCCAAATTCGTAATATAAAATAAATAAAAAAGCGAAAATATAAAAGTTACAATTGAAAAATTATTTATTTAAAGAAAATCACATTTAAGGTATCGATCTGGAATAGAATTTTCCGCAGATTTCAAATCCGTTGAAATTTTCACTGTACCTTTAACGATCGCGAATATAGAAACTTCAACTAGGGAATTAAAAACGCCTTAACGCCAGTCAAAACGCGTGACATGTGAACAGCGTACCATATTCCTATGTATCTGGAGCTTCAGCGGAAGCGCTCGAATTATCGGTTCCCCTCGGTCCGCGGAAGCAATAAAAACGCCCGATTCAGCAGTTTTTCTGTATGTGAACGCTCCAGTAGAACTTTATGTATTTTGGCTACCCGCGTTTTGTGTCAACATCAAACTAGTGATGGGGAAAATGACTCTTTTCAGGGATCGGATCGGAACCGCTTACTCACTAAAAAGAGCTAGCTCTTTTTGATGACTCACCGCTCCTTTGAGATATATAATAATGTATATAACATATCGAAATGTATACAATATGTTTGGGCCATCGAACATCCCTCATTGTCACGTGAGCGCATGTGTCCAGACGAAGAGGCGCCAAGCGTGCTTGAAACACCCACGCACACACTTGAAACACTCACTCATCCAGCAATTGCGCAGTTTACCTCTAAAATCAACAAAAGGAGGGAGACGGGGCCCGAGGACGATAGGCATTGCAGCATAGGGCTGCTAAGCTGTAAAATTTAATTGCTAAGGCATAAGATGACCCAAAACCATGTCAATTCATATAACTTTGAAATTGTCCATAAAGAATAAATTACTTTGAGGACACTTCTACTTTTGTAATTCCCGTCATGAACCCGTTGAGATTACAGAAGTAGCAATTAAAATATCCAAACACGTTAAAAATCTCATTTTTGACCAAGAATTCTAAAAAAGTTTTCGATTTTATTGGATAGAGTATTTATTTGACTTTCCAAAACATATTTAATTTTTTCTCTATTAATTACTTGAAGAAGTATTAAGATTTTAATCAAGGCGGGGAAAACAAGAAGTAAGAATGGAAAACACTGGAAATGGCCATTAAAAGGCCAAAAACATGGCAAAATCTAAATTTAAACCTTACTTTTTATTTGCAAATATAATTTTAGAAAGTTTTTTCAAATATTTAAATGGTTTCTCTTTTGGAAATGGAGTGAACTTTTTTAAAGAGAAGGAAGAACAAAATTGTTTACACAAAGAGCAAACGCAAGGGAGCAAGCGATGCACTTGAAACTACCTTTAACTCTAAATTAATATTTTTGTATTATTTCCTCACTTCAAATGTTATAATACAAAAACTTATTGCTGGATTCTAGTAAACTTTTGAAAGTTTGTTATTTATAATGTTGTCAAGTGAATGAACTAGAACAATTATGCTGAGTTCAAAAGTTTCTAAATTATTACTATTTATTTAAGAAGTAGGACTGTAAAACTATAAAAAATCTTCTATTCATTTTTCAATCACTTGTAAAATTGTTGTTTATTTAAATATCCTTTTATTCTAGTTCATTCCCTAGAAATATGCATGTAGTTTATTTTGGTAGCATCATTTTTCAAATTGGTTGAATAGATTTTCATGTAGCACATTTGAAGTTTTTGAAACATTTCTTTAAAATTTCATACATAATTATCATATTTAAAAAAATTATTAATATATACTTTTAATATTTATAGCCCATTGCTATTGTTTAAAACACAAAACATAAAAATATCATTAAAATGTTTCTATACCACATTTAAAAAAAGTGTCTTGGACGTGTTTGGATACATTAAGATTTCTTTCTAAAACCACTTAGTTACCAAATGAGACTTCCTAATAATTTAAATGATATTTTAAAATCAAATAATAAAAATATTAATAATTTATTTAAGTACTTAAGATTTTTAACTATTTATTTTAAGATATAGGTATATAATACCCTCGAATACTCGTTGTCCCAAAGATTTTCAAAATCCAAGTCCCCTCCCTGTCTTTTAATAAAATATTTTCAAAATGCCTTGTTTTGTGAAGGCAATGCAATAAAAACGAGTTACGTTTAATTTAATTTTGTGTAGCTTTATTAAAATATCATTCCCGAGAAATCAAGGTTTTATTATAATTATTATATTAATGTTAAGTGAATAACATAATAACTGTTAGAATATGTTTTAATAACAACCTTAAGACTAGTTTTAATTAGTGCTAAAAGGCGTGATATGACTTAAGCCGTAAAAACACCCTTTCAATCTAAAATTGAATTAAATTTAAAAAAATAACATTTATGATAATACATAGATATTTAAAAATTTGAAACTTCAAAAAAGTAACAAAAAGCTAGGGAGCGCAAAAGAACGAATGCGGAATTGACTCTTCGAGAGCGATAGTTATCGAAAAAAGCCAAAGAGTTAACGCCTTAAAAGAATCAACTCCCAAAAGAATCACTGAGCTGGTGATCGCATGCGGAAATGACTTCGAGAGTGGAAGCGCTAATTCGTTAAAAAAGAGTTACCGCTCTTCAGCCCAGATTGGTTAAAAAAGAGCTATAGCTCTTTTTTGACGAATCAGCGCTCGCTCACTCCGTCAAGAGAGCTAACCTTTTGAGTCAGCTCCTGAGCGGATCGCCCATCTCTAGTCTCTACATCAAACGCGCGTTAGATTTCGCCTCATGTGAACCGGGCCTTAAGGTTACGGTTTGAGATTAACTGTCGAGTTTCATTTTGCGTCCCATCCCTGCATGTGTTGAGCACTTTTTGTGCCACGTGTGTTCGTGTCCTTTAGCGTTTCCCCTGCGGAGGTGTTGGAAAGAAAAATCAACGTTTAAGTTTCCCTTCCAATTACGGAATTCGAGCATGTCACTTCCTCCAAAGGATTGCTTCACATTCACGTGGAAAATCGAAAACTTCAGTATGTGTCCGCAGAAGTGTAGTGAATATATTTCGAGTCCCACCTTTATGGTTGACTCGCTACATAAATCTCGATGGCGATTGCGATTGTATCCAAAAGGCGAATGTTTTAAGGATTTCATTTCATGTTTCCTTGAAAGAATCGATAATTCTAAGGATGTAAAAATTAATGGGACAGTTTCACTTTTATGTGTCGATTCCAACAAGAAAATGAGAAATGTGTATTCAGAAAAAACGTTCAAATACAATGAATGTTGGGGATGCACTAAGTTGGTCTCTTCCGAAGCCTTAAACAAGGATAAAGATGCAGTTTTGCCCAATGATACCCTAACTGTAAAATGTGAATTGTGGGCGAACAAAGAGGATAATCAAGTATTTGGATCGAATAATAACGGCAGTGTTGACGAAATAGTCGCTAGAAATTTAGGTGACATGGAAGGACATTTCAACATCACACAATCCTCGGCACTAACTGGAATAAAAACAGAGAAGAAATCGGTGTTTTGGCGCATCGAAAAATGTAGTGCCCTTCGGTTGAACCAAAAACTATCGATAGGCGTAGTTTCTGTGTTAAATCACCAGCCCTTTCTGACTCTGACCTTTTACTTAAATGGAGAATGCATGGGTGATATGTGTGGCCAAATCGAAATCCAAAGGGATGAAAACCACTGTTCTGGACAAGTGTTCGTAAAATGCCTAGTATCTGTATTGAACGAGCCGAAAAAGTATAATGTACAAGATGAACACTTATTTGAAAGCAATGTAAAGAATGACGTGTGGAAACTCCCATCCTTCATACAAATTTCTACTCTAATTCAAAACAAGTACTTGGATGCAACATATGACGTTTTGCATCTCTTTTTCGAATTCAGTTTCTCACGCTTAGAAGGTATGTACCATACTAGTTCAGACGAAAGTCGGTCATTGTCTTACCACAACGTCGCGTCTTGCAACGTTTACAATCCGTTTCAAAATGAGTTCAAGCACCTATACAAAGATGGGAAATTTTCGGATTCAACTCTTCTGGTTGGAAACCGGGAGTTCAAGGTGCACAAGAGCATTCTGAGCACGAGGTCTTCCGTCTTCAATGCCATGTACGAGAACGACATGAAGGAAAAGCAGACCGGAGTGGTGGAAATCAACGACTTGGAGGCAGACACAGTGGATCGGATGTTGTCTTTCATGTACACCGATATTGTGGAAGATCTGCAACAAGAAGATGCTGTAAAGCTGTATGTCGCTGCTGATAAGTACGCAGTGTTGCCTTTGAAGTACAGATGCAGGTGCATTGTAAAGCACGCCTTGGACGTGTGCAATGTATGCGACGTCTTAAGTTTGGCCGATTTGCACCAGGATGAAGACTTGCTTGATGCCGTCCACAACTTTATTCAGATAAATTCCGGAAACGTTTTCCGCTCACAGAAGTGGAAAGATTTTATAGCATCAAACAGTTTGTTAGCTGCAAACGTCATGCAGAAAATGCTGATATAAATTGTGAGGATTTAAGTTTTCAAGTCATTCCCGAGAGTAAGGTAATTGGTATATTCTGTGTTTTCTTTAACTACGCCGTTCTTTGTAAGAATAGAAAAAAGAAATTATTTTAGCTAAAGTAACGCATTTGGTCTAGACACTTTTGTTAAATCTTTTTAAGAACTGCTTTAAATTGTTACAAAATTTGGAGATCGATTAATTCATTATAAAAATTGTAATGAGGTTTTTTTGTGCATTTGTTCTTTAAAGCATTCATTGAAATTGTAAGCTCCGGTTTAAAATTTTGCTTTGTATTTTATTGTATATCCATGCTTTCAGCTTTACTCAGTGGTTGAATTTTGTCTTTTTGATATTTGAAATACAGGTGTTAGTATGTCATTTGTGGTTAAGTTTCAGTAATTTTAAATTTTAAAATTAATTTTTCTGAAAACTAACATTGAGAAACGTCTCTTATAGTCAGTAATTTTGCTCCAGTGCGATGTTAATTAACTACTTAGCTACTTGTTAACTTAAAAACACTTAGGAAAGAAATACTCACAAAAATACAAACGCATTTCTCAAAACTTTGTTTATGTTTTCAATTGCATATATTAAAGGTAAGGCATATATTAAAGGAATAGTAATTTTTTCAAAAAGTGTAATTAATTTTATGAAGTTTTAAAATTAGTTTTTTATTATATACTATTGAATATATTTGTAAAATATTTTAGGGACATGATTCAAATACTGACAGTCCAATATGAACCTTTCTCAAATTAAATCCTAATTCACGATAATAATAAAATGCTTCGTACTAAATTAGTAAAATGTTGTAAGGATACTGTAATGCAGGAAACCGATTGCTAAAGGCCGTTTCGCCTGTGCTCGGCTCTGCGTGTGTAAAATACGATATTAAAGATAGCATAACAATAAATTAAAATCATATATGTGAATCAAAGGAATTGTATAAATTTGGAAATCAACAAACTAGAAATTAAAAATATGAAGTGAAAATAGCTTATATTCTTGAATTAATAAACGAATATAGTAAAAAGTGGCTAATTGCGTTGTTTCATACCATTTGAAGAAATTGGTTGTGACAGATTTTCACACTAAGTATATTAGTTTCATTTGAATAAAAAGAAAGAAAAGTTTTAACACATTTTATTTTTTAGATATTGGTGTAATTATTATAATTGGAAAATATTTTTAATGTTTTCTGAAAAAGTATTTAGTAATGTTTATAGTATTTTGTAATGTGAAAGAATAATTAAATAGATGAAGATTGTCTTAATAATTATCTTATTATTTTTCAATTTCTATGGAAATAAGTACTAGAAGTCCGACTCCGTCGATTTACTTGGTTGTAAACGAATATTCCTTATGAAAGTGATAGGCTGGAACGACCCATGGCTATCGTCATACATGCTTGTTTACGTTGACACCCTCCTCCTAAAGACTTTGTCACATCTATTCTTAAATCGACTGTACCAAGGTCGTTTGCCTTCTTGTCAGAGCCTCTCCATACTTGTCAGGAACTTGAGAAGTGCTCTAATACTGACGAAGATCCAAACACCTATTTTTGTTGAGAAAGGGATAAATACTTTAAAGAATAAAATGTTAAAATTTTACAAACTGAAAATAATTTTTAATTGGATTGAATTGTTATATATATATATATATATATATATATATATATATATATATTAATTTGCTGCTTGTTAAACTAAAAGTTCTATTATTATAATGGATATTGGATTGCATAAAATATTTATTTTTGATTCAACTTCTTATAATTTAAATGGCTTTCCATCTAAAATGTCCCTTTTCTACAGTTTTAAATAATTAATCCTGCAAGTAAGCTTTATATCGTGTTATCTACTTATGCACGATTGAGTGGAACAAGAGTTAGAATTTTATTTAGTATCTAAAGTTATGTGATATTTGTATAACCGTCAGTCGGTTTTAGTCAGGTGTTTTGAATGGAGAAGCTATTACCAAAGAACTTGGAGTTGAATTAAAATGTTCAAAAATACTTAGATATACATATAACCTTTATTATAAGAGTAGCAAGATTTTTTTTCATGATTTACCACCTCTAAATTTTACCCCAAAGGTTACATCCAATTTCTATCTAAATTTTTCATTCGTTCACGTGAAATCTTTAATGCAGTGGTTTTCAACTTTCGGCTCCTGGGGATGCGGAATCCGGGAATACTTGTGAGAAATGGGCGGAGATGGTTGAGAAAGCGACTAATTGAAAATTGGATGTATCTTAAATCAAAAGTAGATGTTAGATGCGAGTTTGGGTCATCGATTAGCCCAATTTGACCGTTGTCAAAAAAAGACCCTAGTTACCACTACAAACAAGTATTGTTTTGCTACGGCTGCAAATTTTTCCGCTGCACTTTTAAAATGGAGCTACAAGAACTCCGGATTCTTGATAATGGGTGTACGATGACATGTCAGCAATTGCTTTCGGATTTGCGAAAATCTGCGAAGCCTAAATTACGTTTGTCAACATGACCGACGAAAGAACAACGAAGTTGAAGTGATTCTTTAAAGCTGTAATTCAATCTGAAAGCGTACAAGAATATTAGGAAAGTAGAAGTGTTTCGACACTTTTTTTTAACAAGTACTTGAACCGCGAAAAAACTTGTTTGTAGCAGAACTGTGTGACTTAAGAACATTGTTGCATTTACAAACCGTAAATGCAGACGAGTTTACAAATCCCTTGAGGGCAATGCATAAAGAAGTTAATGGTTATCAGTAGGCAACTTTTTTGTTGCATTAAAAATGGGAATAGTTGCATTTATGGAAAAAAAAGTTGGATTTATTTTTTATACACTAAAATCTAAAATAAATTATTCGTTAAAATGATAAAATTCAAAATATATTGACAATTTTAGTCGTGTACAACAGTATTATAATACAAAATTAAATACAGAAGAACGTTGAATGGCCGATCCTTGGCCACAGGATTCCCACGGTTCTTGAAAAGTCCTTGAATATTTTTTTCCTAACTAGGGGCCCTTGAAAATTACGGAACTTGGTGAAAAGTCCTTGAAAGTACTTGATTTTTTATAAGTAGTAGATAATTGCGTAATTCGTCTTGCATTGGAACTTGTCCAGACTAGTACTAGGTGCGCCATTTGAGCGTCATACTGAATGAAACCTGTGTTTTGCACTTTGGCACCACGTGATATACTAATAATGCTACTTCTAGATCATCCATTCTCCACCGTATTCTGTCTGTCTAAGTTGACACCTCTGGTCTCAGTTAAGACGGCCGCCTTGTTATGTCCGCAGCATCATGACGTATCATGGTTGCTAGATAACAGCACCGCTTTCTTAGGAAACCGTAGCTTTAACAGTCAGCACGTCATTGGAAACCTGGCATGCGACCAAAGAAAGGAAGCCACATTTTTATTGCAAAAATATAAAAGTTACAATTAAAAAAACATTTTTTAAAGAAAATCACATTTAAGATAGTCTTAAGGTGTAAAATTTTCTGCATATTTCAAATCCGTTGAAAGTTTTAATCTATCTTTAAAAAATCGCAAAGATAGGGCAATTTTAATGATTGAAAAGATAGGGATTTTTTATTCTCTAGTGTAAGTTTCTATTTCCAGACAGAACTTTTTATTTGTTTTGTTTCTCAAACAAAATAAACCACGACAGCCGTCTGTTCGCAGACCAAAAGCGATAGGTGTGCAAGTAGCCTGATAGTTAGCATTGAGACGAGAAGCCCACTTTGCAACAAAAGAAAATCGAAGGTTCTGATCCAAATTATAACCAAAATTGATGATAACCTTTTTTTTTTGACTATCAGTAGTTAACAAATTGTCTTTTTTTTGTATTAAAAAAAATTTAATCGACAACTTTTGCCTATGTCTTGTTTTAGGTCGTTATAAAAAATTTTAGGTCCTTGAAAAATATATTTTTGGTTTTGAAAAGTCCTTGAATTTTTTTTGAAGAAAAGTGTGGGAACCATGGACCAGTAATTTCGTTAACATTGAAAAACTGCGTCAGCCGTAGTCATATAATGTGCTGTATCGGATAGCAGAAGCGCAAAATCCTTACATTCAGAGATTTTAAAACGTCATCTACAAGGCGAACAACATATTGATGGTCGACACTCTCCTCTCAAACTCTGCAGTCTATATGATGCGTTTCCTCTGGATTATCAAGAGTGCCAACCAATGTGTTACGGTATGTGCCTACCCAAAAATCACCGTTTTCTTAAAATTTTCCCATTTTTTTAAAATTATTTTATAACAAAGCCTACTCTTTTAGGATTCCAAAAATGGTTTAGTTTTGTTTCTACGGTAATTGGAAGCAAAATTATAGGCCAAATTATAAACCGGAAGTGAAGTTTTCGAAACCGAAACTAAGCTATAGAAATGTAAAAAATGCATCTAAACAGCTGTTTCATAACATTGTGAATGCACAATTTACTTTTTTAATATCGAATTAAGTATTTATTATAGTTTTTAGCGCGCATTTGTGACCAAGAACTATTAAGCAAGTCTTTATATGGCATGACAGAATAACAATGAGTTATTCAACAATGTTCTGTGGAATATTATTCCGAAAGAAAATTTTGTTCAACTGCAAACACTTATTAGGTTCTGAGATAGAAGTTTTGTTATTCAACTCAGGCTATATTGGGCTGATACCTGTATTTAACTATCTTAATATAACACTTGAACCAGAAATGATAAAAAACTACAAAGAAATTGATGTTGAAAGAATTAAAAAAATCAAGGAGACAAGTACAGCCTAAAGCAAAATTATCCAGAAAAATATTAAAAACTAAAAGAAAATTACAATTACTTAAAAATGAAGCCAAGGAAGGCTTGACTTACAAGTATGGTGAAGTCTAAGGTGTTTCAACATGTGTATAATTATTGGTGGAACTTTATAATCTTTATTTGCATTTTCTGGAAAACTGCTATTTTCATTTTTTCTGATTACGAAAAATCTCATTTCTTATAAACTTTTTAGTATATCCAAATACAAATTTTACCACAGTGTTCTATACATCTCTAGGTATGTTCTAAACCTCAAATATAGCTGGTAAGTGTATGTTTAAGTATATGTATTTTAGAGCTATATTTATTTGAAAAATTGATATATTTTTTGTAAAATCCTGTTGTGTTTATAAAATTTGACATATCTTAGTAAATTTAAAGAGGAACTGCAAATATTCTGCTTTACAACACGGGTAAATATGTAATAATTATATTATTGAAAGAAAAAGTGGAATATATTTATTAGAATTTGGTATAAGAGCTTTGGCGTAACGGTCAAATTTTAACCAAATTTGGCCAAAATTTCTAAAATAAAAAAAAAGTCCATTGAATTAACAGTTTTATATACCTTTGAACTAAAAACTTAAGTGTTGCATAAAAATTTCCTTTAAAAAAAAAAAGCCCCGAACGTAAGCACATACCTTAAAGTACTTGCCATTTATTTCACTTTCGTCTGTTAGGACTTATACCTTATTTCCATGAACTTCTTGTTTGATCCGCAATACTTCGGCGTTCGCAAGATCAGACACATGTGATTGAAGGGTTGATTCAGAGGGCAAAAAATGAAATAGTAATTTCATATTAATTTATTTTAAGCAAATTTTAAAAAGTTGCAGGTGGTTGCATTTGCGCAAATAGTTGCATTTATGCAGAAAGTTACATTTATGTTGCGGTTATAACGCACTTACGATGCACCCAATGTAGGAGGAATTTCGGTTTTAGTACTTAACATGCAACGTAGAACGTGTAAAAAAAAGTTGCATTTGCTGCGCCAAAAAGTTGCCTTATAATATGGTAAACATCCTGATGTTTACCCTATTGTACGAAAGCAAATCAAAACACCAAATGAAACACGAAATGATTACTCAGCTAAAGCGAATACAAAATGTGATTCAATTTCGATTTCTGACAAAAATACACTTCCACTCAGGGCTGTAGTGGAGGGTATACGCCGTATACCCTATGGTTTTTCCAGAAAATTCCGTATACCCTCTGCTTTTTATTAAAAACTAGGAACACCGCTTTGTTTATCCTAGAAAACATCGCGCGAAACATCACGTGTGAAACGCAGATAACAACAACTAATATGGGACATCAAAAGAAAAGTTTCTATTTCAAGATATCACCTTGGTACATAATTCCAAAATCGTACCTAATCAAAAGAAATTCATTCGAAGTAGTGTCGATAGAATGAAATTCAGACTTTGTTCTGATGATAAAGAAAATAGTGAATATGAATAGATTATGTTTCGCTGCGGGTATCAGAGTGTACCATACAAAGAGTGGTGTACCATCAGAGAGTATACCATGGGGCCCTGCCTATACTAGAGCAGAGGCCCCCATGGTATACCCTTTGATTTATTTACGACTACAGCACTGCTTCCACTTCCGTTGCCTAATCGAAGTGACACGCACAAGACTCAAAAGATACTCTTCCATGAAAAATTATTCACTTTTGAATTGATAGAAAGACTTGCGAAGTTTGTGGAAACCGATTTTTTTTGGTTTAACAAATATTTTTCCTTATGGCTTTCTTAAAAAGAGCCTGACCGCTCGCTAAAGTGTTTAATAAAATATGTAGCATTTAATTAGGCGAAACTTTTGGAACTGTTTCTCCACAAGAATCCGTTCGTTTTATTTGGCAGCTGTCTGCCAAGTTTGGTCAAAAAATCATCAATTCGATGTGACTACAACATACTGAAAATGAAAAATTAAAAGAGGAAATTTTTTTTTGAATATACTGAATATTTTTATGAAGTTTTCAAACAAAAAACTACAAATGAAACTCCCAATACTGAAATCCAATATTTTAAGATCCTTAAAAGTTGATCAGTTTTTTGTTACAAGAAATAATTGTATGGTTTAATAACCACTGCGTGGCTAACCCGGCGTTGCCCGTGCCCGCACCGTCGTGATTAAGGTATTAATCTGGTGTAAAATTTTCCGCAAATATCGAATCCGGTGAAGATATATTCAATTTAAAAATTATTTATTTAAAGAAAATCATATTTTTAGGTATCAATTTAAAGTAACATTTTCCGCAGATTTCAAATCCGTTGAAATTTTCAATCTCTCGCAATTCCGATTTTACGAAATAAACTTAACAATCCCAGTCAATATGTTTTTTATCTCTTGCTCTCATTCGCGGGAATGTAAAAATCAAATCGGAAACGAAAAAAATAATTGTCTCTATTTGTTGGTTCCTCCGCGATAAAAAAAAAACTTGGTATCCAAAGGCTGATTGCAAGGTCACGTGGGTAGAAAAAGCAAGATTATGGTGTTTCCTCTTTCGAGGAAGAACGCGTTTGAAGAACCAGGTAGAGAATAAAACTATTAAATTCATTTAAAAATCTTCTAGATTGAATTTTAAAGTACGCCGCGACCCAAAAATTGCAAAAAATTCGGACTAACTGTGTGCCAAAACTCATTGCTGTAAGTGGCATAGATCGTAAAGATTTTGCAGCCGCGAAACAAACACTTCCTTTTATAATACTAACCACTGCGTGGATAGCACGGCGATGCCCATGCCCGTGGTGTTGGTTTGCGAAGGGCAACGCAGTGATGTAAGTTGTTAAACTGGTGCAAAATTTTCCGCAGATTTAAATTCCGTTGAAATTTTCAATCTATCTTTAGCGATTTTGATTTTGCGAAAAAGAATGAACAATCCCAGTCAAAATGTTTTTTATTTTTTGCTCTCATTCCCCGATAGGAATAGGACAGGAAATGTAATCTGTTTTTTTTTTTTAATGCGAAGGGCAGAAGATGCAATCTGTTTCACGTGATGTCACAATTTCTTGCGAAAATATAAAAGATATATTCAATTTAAAAATTATTTATTTAAAGAAACTCATATTTTTAGGTATCAATCTAAAGTGAAATTTTCCGCAGATTTCAAATCCGTTGAAAGCGATGAAAAAAACTTGGCATAGATCCAAAGTCACGTGGGGAGAAAAGTCAAGATTTTGGCTGTTTTCTCGTCCGAAGAAGAACCACGTAGAGAATAAAACTATTAAATTCATTTAAAAATCTCGATTGAATTTTAAAATTTCGCCGAAAAAAAAAATGCAAAAAATTTAGACTATCTGTGTGGCAAATCTCATTGCTGTAATTGCCACAGAATCGTCAGGATTTTGCTCCCGCGAAAAAAAAAACAAAAAAAAACACTTTCTTTTATAATATTAGAGATTTTGGTGATCCATCCTGTTGGTTGGAATTCTGGCAACAATTCGATGTTGCTATTCATAGTAATGATAGACTGACGAACGTGAAGAAATTCAGTTATTTAAAATCTTATTTGGTTGGCGTTGCACAAAATACTGTTTCTGGGTTTTCGCTAAATGCTGATAATTATGACTCCGCCATGAATTCATGAATGGGTCGGTTTGGCCGGAGAGATTTCGTAGATCAATTCATTGATGAGTACGTTGTTAAACATAGAACCCTGTAAGAATTCTGGTAATATAAAAGGTTTGCGGCGTCTTTGCGATACCTGTGAAACACAAATGAGAAGTTTATAGAATCCATCCAAATCACCTCAGGCATGTACGGGCAATTACTTTACCCAATTTTGCAAAAGTTGATATCTGATTATATTGTTCTAGAATTTAACAGAATATTTCTAGACTCAAAGGATTTAGACATAATGGAGTTGATTAAATTTATCAAAACGGAAGTTGAGTGTAGAGAAACAACTAGGATGATAAATAATTTGAAAGGTGAAAAATCCATGAATACTACACATGAAACCCAAATTAAGTTCTTTTCAAAAACATTTAACGCAGCGAAAATAAAGTCCTTTCCTCGATGACCTTGAACACCCTGACTGAAACTGTCCCTTTTGTTCTGCTAAACATTTGCCAGAACTATGCAGTCTCGATTTAGAACAACGACGAAATTCTCTGCTTTGGCAAGCAAAATGTTTCAGATGTTATAAAAAATTCCACCGGCAATCCCTGTGTCGAATAAAAGTATTGAGTGTACTACTTGCTTTTCCAAAGGTCATTTGAGATTCTTTGCGAGCGACAAGTCAAAACACGAAAACCACATGTGGAATCAGTAAATAAATCCTCAACCTCCGGATGTGGATAAAATATTTATAACATCATTAATTCCCCCCAATCGTCGTTTGAAAAAAAAAGAATCTTGTATATACTTTCAGACCGTTAGATGCACGGGGGCGCCTTCTGGCCGAAAAGCGAGTTGCAGAAAGAGGCGTTTCCCCTTAGTACCGTGACGTACCGGCGGGAAAGTCCGACCCTGGCGCCACGACATTCCCCGCACATCTAAATCGGATTTCGTCTTGAATTGTTGAACTCACTGAAGATGTATCCGACCCCACACAACGGCGATTTTTGTTTTGATCAATAGCTAATAATATGAAGTATTTACACACGGAGGCTCATTAATGAAATGAGTACCATTTTTGAGAAAAACGCTACTGAAAAGTAAGAAAAACAGCAATCTCAGAGACCATTAACCACTCCCCCCTGCTGTTTTATTGGCCTTGTGGATTGGAACTCTCTGGGTTTGCGATTTTACTAGGGGGGTTAGTGAAAAGGGATTGTAGATCATTCAACAGTGCAATTTCGGAAACATCTTTACGTTTCTCCTGGGGAAGGTCATTTTGATCACTTGTTTGGAATAGCTGGAACACGCTCAATCTCAAAACGTTCTGAGAAAAAAACTATAGTGATTTCTTATACACTTTAATCTACTATCGATACTTTCATCGAACATAATCCATTCAACAAATAAAGAGATTTCATATTTTTGTTCGATTTTTCAAAATAATCGACTTGCATTTTGAAAATAATGAAAATTCAAGTAAACGTTTTTAAATTCTTTGTGAGTTTGCGTAACCAAGAACTGGTCTAGTGTCGACGAGTTCACGGAATGCTAAAACAAACTTCTCTTTGGAAATGCGTAACACAGGTAACCATGCAACTACGAGAAGGTTATAAGAGCATTAGAAAAAATTTCTTTTTCATAGCCCACCTTGTAGTGGCCGCGGTAACCTTGTTTGATAAGAGTCGCAGATTAGCAAACGGAGGGTTGCGAAATCCAACCAACTAAAAGACCGTCGTGAAGGTGGGGACTGGTGCACGTTAAATCTGTTTTGGCTATTGCAATATAATTACTATATTGCAAGTTTCTATTCATGGATCCATACTTATATATAATGCTCGAATCTCTCTATATTAAAAAAAAGTTCCCGAAGAAACCAGATTGAGTGAAACCAGATTAATACGAATTATTCAGATAGTTTCACTCTGTGAAAGGAATGTTGGTTTGCGAAGCAAACCAAATTGCATCTGTAAAAGGAGTGTTGGTTTGCGTAGCAAACCAAATGGGATTGCGTAGCAATCCCCGGGGGTTGACGAGCGTAAACGAGCAGGGGCGGAGCCCCCTAGTTGATCTAAAAATAGTTTTCAAATGTTTTTTGCTTATTTCTATTAGTACATTCTTTTAGGGATATTTTGGAGTTTTTGTTGTATGCTGTTTTATATAAAGCTCTTTTTCAAAATATTCTTTCTACAAATAGTTTAACATGAATCTAATGATTAAAGAATATATTTCGAACATTATATATGGATCAAGTTCTTTCTGATACCAATTCAAATGAGAGAAAACAAAATAATTTTACTTTCCATGCATTCCATTGCTTAGTCACAATTTTATATATTTTATACAGAAATATAGTGTTGATATTAATTGATTGTTTTAAAATTTAATTTGTGGATTATTGACGCGTATATTTTCTATGAATCTCTAAACAAGACTCCAATAACTAAATAGCACACACACGCACACGCACATACACACACACTTCAATGGAAACCCCTCGAAAGTCTAGTACTCCTCGCAATATATCTTAGCGATACTTAAGAAAAAAAAAGAAACACACTGTGCTTCATTTCTATTCCTCTCTTCAATTAAAATGTTATCAATTAAAAAAAAATTAAAACACATTCCTTTAAATCACATTAAGTATTCTGTGGAAATTGATAAACCCTTTCAAACTTAAAGTTACTTGTAGAATATTTCTTTCAGGTTTAAGAACTCTTCCTGCAGTTTGATTGAACAAAATTGTCATAAATACTATATAGTTTTGTTCCACAGTACTCGTGCACTTTTCAAACAATACTGTAGTTAATGATTTCCAATTTTGTTTAGTTGTCCTCTTATATTTCACACCCTGATTTTTTTTAAAGAATAAATCTTCTACGTAATCTGCAGATTGCAAACCGGTTATTTTAAATTAAAATAGGGTGTCTTTAATTGAGTGTTAATCGCGTTCAATGAATTAAATACATACTCAAATATGTGTAAACATACCTAAATTACTGCGCTAATTAAACGCAAGAACTTAGCTCATACCAATTGTAATCTATTTATATGATGCACAAAATATGCTATATTTTTTATTAAATAGAGCAATAAAATCAAATAAAAAAAAAGAATATTCTTTGTTTTCCAACGATTCTTATTTTAAAATTATATTAAATTTTATCAAAACTGAAACGAATACTACACTGTTGAACAGCTAACAATCGCCTTTCACGAAGCAAATCCCTTGAGGATATACAGATGCCTGGTAAAACCGCGAAACGAGGGAACCAGGGAGTCCAATTCACAAGGCCAATAAAACAGCAGGGGGGAGTGGTTAATGGTATCTGAGATTGCTGTTTTTCATACTTTTCAGCAACGTTTTACTCAAAAACGGTACTCATGTGGTTGATGAGCATTCGTGTGTAAATGCTTTAAATTATCAGCTATTGATTAAAACAAAAATCGTCGTTTTGTGGTGTAGGATTCGTCTCCAGCGAGTTTTACAATTCAAGACGAAATCCGATTCAGTTGTGTAGAAAACGTCGTGGCGCCAGGGTTGGACTTCCCCGCCGGTACGTCACGATCACTTTCGCGTTTAGAACGAGTTTCCGCTGTGAAGGAGCAAACCTATTCCCCTTCTATAAACCTTGATAATGTATATAACATATCGAAATGTATACAATATGTTTGGGCCATCGAACTTCCCTCATTGTCACGTGAGCGCATGTGTTCAGACGAAGAGGCGCCAAGCGTGCTTGAAACACCCACGCACACAACACTTGAAACACTCACTCATCCAGCAATTGCGCAGTTTACCTCTAAAATCAACAAAAGGAGGGAGACGGGGCCCGAGGACGATAGGCATTGCAGCATAGGGCTGCTAAGCTGTAAAATTTAATTGCTAAGGCATAAGATGACCCAAAACCATGTCAATTCATATAACTTTGAAATTGTCCATAAAGAATAAATTACTTTGAGGACACTTCTACTTTTGTAATTCCCGTCATGAACCCGTTGAGATTACAGAAGTAGCAATTAAAATATCCAAACACGTTAAAAATCTCATTTTTGACCAAGAATTCTAAAAAAGTTTTCGATTTTATTGGATAGAGTATTTATTTGACTTTCCAAAACATATTTAATTTTTTCTCTGTTAATTACTTGAAGAAGTATTAAGATTTTAATCAAGGCGGGAAAACAAGAAGTAAGAATGGAAAACACTGGAAATGGCCATTAAAAGGCCAAAAACATGGCCATTAAAAGGCCAAAAACATGGCAAAATCTAAATTTAAACCTTAATTTTTTTTTGCAAATATAATTTTAGAAAGTTTTTTCAAATATTTAAATGGTTTCTCTTTTGGAAATGGAGTGAACTTTTTTAAAGAGAAGGAAGAACAAAATTGTTTACACAAAGAGCAAACGCAAGGGAGCAAGCAATGCACTTGAAACTACCTTTAACTCTAAATTAATATTTTTGCATTATTTCCTCACTTCAAATGTTATAATACAAAAACTTATTGCTGGATTCTAGTAAACTTTTGAGAGTTTGTTATTTATAATGTTGTCAAGTGAATGAACTAGAACAATTATGCTGAGTTCAAAAGTTTCTAAATTATTACTATTTATTTAAGAAGTAGGACTGTAAAACTATAAAAAATCTTCTATTCATTTTTCAATCACTTGTAAAATTGTTGTTTATTTAAATATCCTTTTATTCTAGTTCATTCCCTAGAAATATGCATGTAGTTTATTTTGGTAGCATCATTTTTCAAATTGGTTGAATAGATTTTCATGTAGCACATTTGAAGTTTTTGACACATTTCTTTAAAATTTCATACATAATTATCATATTTTTACAAAATTATTAATATATACTTTTAATATTTATAGCCCATTGCTATTGTTTAAAACACAAAACATAAAAATATCATTAAAATGTTTCTATACCACATTTAAAAAAAGTGTCTTGGACGTGTTTGGATACATTAAGATTTCTTTCTAAAACCACTTAGTTACCAAATGAGACTTCCTACTAATTTAAACGATATTTTAAAATCAAATAATAAAAATATTAATAATTTATTTAAGTACTTAAGATTTTTAACTATTTATTTTAAGATATAGGTATTGTTCAGCCTACATGGATGTGACGCGCAAATCCGCCAGAGGGCGATACTTTTGTTTACTTCCTCTCGGCGCTTCATAGTTCCTGCTCCTGTATTGTCAACAAACAGGACGCAAGCGCGTCTTCATTTATTCTTTTGTTATTAAATCTTGTTTTCTGTTTGTCATCACGGCGTCAGCCTGAGTTCCTTTTCCAACGACAGAAACAGGTATATAATACCCTCGAATACTCGTTGTCCCAAAGATTTTCAAAATCCAAGTCCCCTCCCTGTCTTTTAATAAAATATTTTCAAAATGCCTTGTTTTGTGAAGGCAATGCAATAAAAACGAGTTACGTTTAATTTAATTTTGTGTAGCTTTATTAAAATGATATCACTCCCGAGAAATCAAGGTTTATTATATTAATGTTAAGTGAATAACATAATAACTGTTAGAATATGTTTTAATAACAACCTTAAGACTAGTTTTAATTAGTGCTAAAAGGCGTGATATGACTTAAGCCGTAAAAACACCCTTTCAATCTAAAATTGAATTAAATTTAAAAAAATAACATTTATGATAATACATAGATATTTAAAAATTTGAAACTTCAAAAAAGTAACAAAAAGCTAGGGAGCGCAAAAGAACGAATGCGGAATTGACTCTTCGAGAGCGATAGTTATCGAAAAAAGCCAAAGAGTTAACGCCTTAAAAGAATCAACTCCCAAAAGAATCACTGAGCTGGTGATCGCATGCGGAAATGACTTCGAGAGTGGAAGCGCTAATTCGTTAATAAAGAGTTACCGCTCTTCAGCCCTGATTGGTTAAAAAAGAGCTATAGCTCTTTTTTGACGAATCAGCGCTCGCTCACTCCGTCAAGAGAGCTAACTCTTAGAGTTAGCTCTTGAGCGGATCGCCCATCTCTACATCAAAAGCGCGTTAGATTTCGCCTCATGTGAACGGGGCCTTAAGGTTACGGTTTGTGATTAACTGTCGAGTTTCATTTTGCGTCCCATCCCTGCATGTGTTGAGCACTTTTTGCGCCACGTGTGTTCGTGTCCTTTAGCGTTTCCCCTGCGGAGGTGTTGGAAAGAAAAATCAACGTTTAAGTTTCCCTTCCAATTACGGAATTCGAGCATGTCACTTCCTCCAAAGCATTGCTTCACATTCACGTGGAAAATCGAAAACTTCAGTATGTGTCCGCAGAAGTGTAGTGAATATATTTCGAGTCCCACCTTTATGGTTGACTCGCTACATAAATCTCAATGGCGATTGCGATTGTATCCAAAAGGCGAAAGTTTTAAGGATTTCATTTCATGTTTTCTTGAAAGAATTGATATGTCTAAGGATATAAAAATTTATCACTCAGTTTCACTTTTATGTGTAGATTCCAACAAGAACATGATAAATGTGTATCCAGAAAAAACGTTCAAATACAATGAATGTTGGGGACGCGCTAAGTTGGTCTCTTCCGAAGCCTTAAACAAGGATAAAGATGCATTTTTGCCCAATGATACCCTAACTGTAAAATGTGTTTTTTGGGCGAACAAAGAGGATAATCAAGTATTTGGATCGAATAATAACGGCAGTGTTGACGAAATAGTCGCTAGAAATTTAGGTGACATGGAAGGACATTTCAACATCACACAATCCTCGGCACTAACTGGAATAAAAACAGAGAAGAAATCGGTGTTTTGGCGCATCGAAAAATGTAGTGCCCTTCGGTTGAACCAAAAACTATCGATAGGCGTAGTTTCTGTGTTAAATCACCAGCCCTTTCTGACTCTGACCTTTTACTTAAATGGAGAATGCATGGGTGATATGTGTGGCCAAATCGAAATCCAAAGGGATGAAAACCACTATTATGAACAAGTGTTCGTAAAATGCTTAGTATCTGTATTGAACGAGCCGAAAAAGTATAATGTACAAGATGAACACTTATTTGAAAGAAATGTAAAGAATGACGTGTGGAAACTCCCATCCTTCATCCAAATTTCTACTCTAATTCAAGACAAGTACTTGGATGCAACATATGACGTTTTGCATCTCTTTTTCGAATTCAGTTTCTCACGCTTAGAAGGTATGTACCATACTAGTTCAGACGAAAGTCGGTCATTGTCTTACCACAACGTCGCGTCTTGCAACGTTTACAATCCGTTTCAAAATGAGTTCAAGCACCTATACAAAGATGGGAAATTTTCGGATTCAACTCTTCTGGTTGGAAACCGGGAGTTCAAGGTGCACAAGAGCATTCTGAGCACGAGGTCTTCCGTCTTCAATGCCATGTACGAGAACGACATGAAGGAAAAGCAGACCGGAGTGGTGGAAATCAACGACTTGGAGGCAGACACAGTGGATCGGATGTTGTCTTTCATGTACACCGATATTGTGGAAGATCTGCAACAAGAAGATGCTGTAAAGCTGTATGTCGCTGCTGATAAGTACGCAGTGTTGCCTTTGAAGTACAGATGCAGGTGCATTGTAAAGCACGCCTTGGACGTGTGCAATGTATGCGACGTCTTAAGTTTGGCCGATTTGCACCAGGATGAAGACTTGCTTGATGCCGTCCACAACTTTATTCAGATAAATTCCGGAAACGTTTTCCGCTCACAGAAGTGGAAAGATTTTATAGCATCAAACAGTTTGTTAGCTGCAAACGTCATGCAGAAAATGCTGATATAAATTGTGAGGATTTAAGTTTTCAAGTCATTCCCGAGAGTAAGGTAATTGGTATATTCTGTGTTTTCTTTAACTACGCCGTTCTTTGTAAGAATAGAAAAAAGAAATTATTTTAGCTAAAGTAACGCATTTGGTCTAGACACTTTTGTTAAATCTTTTTAAGAACTGCTTTAAATTGTTACAAAATTTGGAGATCGATTAATTCATCATAAAAATTGTAATGAGGTTTTTTGTGCATTTTTTCTTTAAAGCATTCACATTGAAATTGTAAGCTCCGGTTTAAAATTTTGCTTTGTATTTTATTGTATATCCATGCTTTCAGCTTTACTCAGTGGTTGAATTTTGTCTTTTTGATATTTGGAAATACAGGTGTTAGTATGTCATTTGTGGTTAAGTTTCAGTAATTTTAAATTTTAAAATTAATTTTTCTGAAAACTAACATTGAGAAACGTCTCTTATAGTCAGTAATTTTGCTCCAGTGCGATGTTAATTAACTACTTAGCTACTTGTTAACTTAAAAACACTTAGGAAAGAAATACTCACAAAAATACAAACGCATTTCTCAAAACTTTGTTTATGTTTTCAATTGCATATATTAAAGGTAAGGCATATATTAAAGGAATAGTAATTTTTTCAAAAAGTGTAATTAATTTTATGAAGTTTTAAAATTAGTTTTTTATTATATACTATTGAATATATTTGTAAAATATTTTAGGGACATGATTCAAATACTGACAGTCCAATATGAACCTTTCTCAAATTAAATCCAAATTCACGATAATAATAAAATGCTTCGTACTAAATTAGTAAAATGTTGTAAGGATACTGTAATGCAGGAAACCGATTGCTAAAGGCCGTTTCGCCTGTGCTCGGCTCTGCGTGTGTAAAATACGATATTAAAGATAGCATAACAATAAATTAAAATCATATATGTGAATCAAAGGAATTGTATAAATTTGGAAATCAACAAACTAGAAATTAAAAATATGAAGTGAAAATAGCTTATATTCTTGAATTAATAAACGAATATAGTAAAAAGTGGCTAATTGCGTTGTTTCATACCATTTGAAGAAATTGGTTGTGACAGATTTTCACACTAAGTATATTAGTTTCATTTGAATAAAAAGAAAGAAAAGTTTTAACACATTTTATTTTTTAGATATTGGTGTAATTATTATAATTGGAAAATATTTTTAATGTTTTCTGAAAAAGTATTTAGTAATGTTTATAGTATTTTGTAATGTGAAAGAATAATTAAATAGATGAAGATTGTCTTAATAATTATCTTATTATTTTTCAATTTCTATGGAAATAAGTACTAGAAGTCCGACTCCGTCGATTTACTTGGTTGTAAACGAATATTCCTTATGAAAAAGATAGGCTGGAACGACCCATGGCTATCGTCATACATGCTTGTTTACGTTGACACCCTCCTCCTAAAGACTTTGTCACATCTATTAATTTGCTGCTTGTTAAACTAAAAGTTCTATTATTATAATGGATATTGGATTGCATAAAATATTTATTTTTGATTCAACTTCTTATAATTTAAATGGCTTTCCATCTAAAATGTCCCTTTTCTACAGTTTTAAATAATTAATCCTGCAAGTAAGCTTTATATCGTGTTATCTACTTATGCACGATTGAGTGGAACAAGAGTTAGAATTTTATTTAGTATCTAAAGTTATGTGATATTTGTATAACCGTCAGTCGGTTTTAGTCAGGTGTTTTGAATGGAGAAGCTATTACCAAAGAACTTGGAGTTGAATTAAAATGTTCAAAAATACTTAGATATACATATAACCTTTATTATAAGAGTAGCAAGATTTTTTTTCATGATTTACCACCTCTAAATTTTACCCCAAAGGTTACATCCAATTTCTATCTAAATTTTTCATTCGTTCACGTGAAATCTTTAATGCAGTGGTTTTCAACTTTCGGCTCCTGGGGATGCGGAATCCGGGAATACTTGTGAGAAATGGGCGGAGATGGTTGAGAAAGCGACTAATTGAAAATTGGATGTATCTTAAATCAAAAGTAGATGTTAGATGCGAGTTTGGGTCATCGATTAGCCCAATTTGACCGTTGTCAAAAAAAGACCCTAGTTACCACTACAAACAAGTATTGTTTTGCTACGGCTGCAAATTTTTCCGCTGCACTTTTAAAATGGAGCTACAAGAACTCCGGATTCTTGATAGTGGGTGTACGATGACATGTCAGCAATTGCTTTCGGATTTGCGAAAATCTGCGAAGCCTAAATTACGTTTGTCAACATGACCGACGAAAGAACAACGAAGTTGAAGTGATTCGGTAAAGCTGTAATTCAATCTGAAAGCGTACAAGAATATTAGGAAAGTAGAAGTGTTCCGACACTTTTTTTTTAACAAGTACTTGAACCGCGAAAAAACTTGTTTGTAGCAGAACTGTGTGACTTAAGAACATTGTTGCATTTACAAACCGTAAATGCAGACGAGTTTACAAATCCCTTGAGGGCAATGCATAAAGAAGTTAATGGTTATCAGTAGGCAACTTTTTTGTTGCATTAAAAATGGGAATAGTTGCATTTATGGAAAAAAAAGTTGGATTTATTTTTTATACACTAAAATCTAAAATAAATTATTCGTTAAAATGATAAAATTCAAAATATATTGACAATTTTAGTCGTGTACAACAGTATTATAATACAAAATTAAATACAGAAGAACGTTGAATGGCCGATCCTTGGCCACAGGATTCCCACGGTTCTTGAAAAGTCCTTGAATATTTTTTTCCTAACTAGGGGCCCTTGAAAATTACGGAACTTGGTGAAAAGTCCTTGAAAGTACTTGATTTTTTATAAGTAGTAGATAATTGCGTAATTCGTCTTGCATTGGAACTTGTCCAGACTAGTACTAGGTGCGCCATTTGAGCGTCATACTGAATGAAACCTGTGTTTTGCACTTTGGCACCACGTGATATACTAATAATGCTACTTCTAGATCATCCATTCTCCACCGTATTCTGTCTGTCTAAGTTGACACCTCTGGTCTCAGTTAAGACGGCCGCCTTGTTATGTCCGCAGCATCATGACGTATCATGGTTGCTAGATAACAGCACCGCTTTCTTAGGAAACCGTAGCTTTAGCAGTCAGCACGTCATTGGAAACCTGGCATGCGACCAAAGAAAGGAAGCCACATTTTTATTGCAAAAATATAAAAGTTACAATTCAAAAAACATTTTTTAAAGAAAATCACATTTAAGATAGTCTTAAGGTGTAAAATTTTCTGCATATTTCAAATCCGTTGAAAGTTTTAATCTATCTTTAAAAAATCGCAAAGATAGGGCAATTTTAATGATTGAAAAGATAGGGATTTTTTATTCTCTAGTGTAAGTTTCTATTTCCAGACAGAACTTTTTATTTGTTTTGTTTCTCAAACAAAATAAACCACGACAGCCGTCTGTTCGCAGACCAAAAGCGATAGGTGTGCAAGTAGCCTGATAGTTAGCATTGAGACGAGAAGCCCACTTTGCAACAAAAGAAAATCGAAGGTTCTGATCCAAATTATAACCAAAATTGATGATAACCTTTTTTTTTTGACTATCAGTAGTTAACAAATTGTCTTTTTTTTGTATTAAAAAAAATTTAATCGACAACTTTTGCCTATGTCTTGTTTTAGGTCGTTATAAAAAATTTTAGGTCCTTGAAAAATATATTTTTGGTTTTGAAAAGTCCTTGAATTTTTTTTGAAGAAAAGTGTGGGAACCATGGACCAGTAATTTCGTTAACATTGAAAAACTGCGTCAGCCGTAGTCATATAATGTGCTGTATCGGATAGCAGAAGCGCAAAATCCTTACATTCAGAGATTTTAAAACGTCATCTACAAGGCGAACAACATATTGATGATCGACACTCTCCTCTCAAACTCTGCAGTCTATATGATGCGTTTCCTCTGGATTATCAAGAGTGCCAACCAATGTGTTACGGTATGTGCCTACCCAAAAATCACCGTTTTCTTAAAATTTTCCGATTTTTTAAAATTATTTTATAACAAAGCCTACTTTTTTAGGATTCCAAAAATGGTTTAGTTTTGTTTCTACGGTAATTGGAAGCAAAATTATAGGCCAAATTATAAACCGGAAGTGAAGTTTTCGAAACCGAAACTAAGCTATAGAAATGTAAAAAATGCATCTAAACAGCTGTTTCATAACATTGTGAATGCACAATTTACTTTTTTAATATCGAATTAAGTATTTATTATAGTTTTTAGCGCGCATTTGTGACCAAGAACTATTAAGCAAGTCTTTATATGGCATGACAGAATAACAATGAGTTATTCAACAATGTTCTGTGGAATATTATTCCGAAAGAAAATTTTGTTCAACTGCAAACACTTATTAGGTTCTGAGATAGAAGTTTTGTTATTCAACTCAGGCTATATTGGGCTGATACCTGTATTTAACTATCTTAATATAACACTTGAACCAGAAATGATAAAAAACTACAAAGAAATTGATGTTGAAAGAATTAAAAAAATCAAGGAGACAAGTACAGCCTAAAGCAAAATTATCCAGAAAAATATTAAAAACTAAAAGAAAATTACAATTACTTAAAAATGAAGCCAAGGAAGGCTTGACTTACAAGTATGGTGAAGTCTAAGGTGTTTCAACATGTGTATAATTATTGGTGGAACTTTATAATCTTTATTTGCATTTTCTGGAAAACTGCTATTTTCATTTTTTCTGATTACGAAAAATCTCATTTCTTATAAACTTTTTAGTATATCCAAATACAAATTTTACCACAGTGTTCTATACATCTCTAGGTATGTTCTAAACCTCAAATATAGCTGGTAAGTGTATGTTTAAGTATATGTATTTTAGAGCTATATTTATTTGAAAAATTGATATATTTTTTGTAAAATCCTGTTGTGTTTATAAAATTTGACATATCTTAGTAAATTTAAAGAGGAACTGCAAATATTCTGCTTTACAACACGGGTAAATATGTAATAATTATATTATTGAAAGAAAAAGTGGAATATATTTATTAGAATTTGGTATAAGAGCTTTGGCGTAACGGTCAAATTTTAACCAAATTTGGCCAAAATTTCTAAAATAAAAAAAAAGTCCATTGAATTAACAGTTTTATATACCTTTGAACTAAAAACTTAAGTGTTGCATAAAAATTTCCTTTAAAAAAAAAAAGCCCCGAACGTAAGCACATACCTTAAAGTACTTGCCATTTATTTCACTTTCGTCTGTTAGGACTTATACCTTATTTCCATGAACTTCTTGTTTGATCCGCAATACTTCGGCGTTCGCAAGATCAGACACATGTGATTGAAGGGTTGATTCAGAGGGCAAAAAATGAAATAGTAATTTCATATTAATTTATTTTAAGCAAATTTTAAAAAGTTGCAGGTGGTTGCATTTGCGCAAATAGTTGCATTTATGCAGAAAGTTACATTTATGTTGCGGTTATAACGCACTTACGATGCACCCAATGTAGGAGGAATTTCGGTTTTAGTACTTAACATGCAACGTAGAACGTGTAAAAAAAAGTTGCATTTGCTGCGCCAAAAAGTTGCCTTATAATATGGTAAACATCCTGATGTTTACCCTATTGTACGAAAGCAAATCAAAACACCAAATGAAACACGAAATGATTACTCAGCTAAAGCGAATACAAAATGTGATTCAATTTCGATTTCTGACAAAAATACACTTCCACTCAGGGCTGTAGTGGAGGGTATACGCCGTATACCCTATGGTTTTTCCAGAAAATTCCGTATACCCTCTGCTTTTTATTAAAAACTAGGAACACCGCTTTGTTTATCCTAGAAAACATCGCGCGAAACATCACGTGTGAAACGCAGATAACAACAACTAATATGGGACATCAAAAGAAAAGTTTCTATTTCAAGATATCACCTTGGTACATAATTCCAAAATCGTACCTAATCAAAAGAAATTCATTCGAAGTAGTGTCGATAGAATGAAATTCAGACTTTGTTCTGATGATAAAGAAGAAAATAGTGAATATGAATAGATTATGTTTCGCTGCGGGTATCAGAGTGTACCATACAAAGAGTGGTGTACCATCAGAGAGTATACCATGGGGCCCTGCCTATACTAGAGCAGAGGCCCCCATGGTATACCCTTTGATTTATTTACGACTACAGCACTGCTTCCACTTCCGTTGCCTAATCGAAGTGACACGCACAAGACTCAAAAGATACTCTTCCATGAAAAATTATTCACTTTTGAATTGATAGAAAGACTTGCGAAGTTTGTGGAAACCGATTTTTTTTGGTTTAACAAATATTTTTCCTTATGGCTTTCTTAAAAAGAGCCTGACCGCTCGCTAAAGTGTTTAATAAAATATGTAGCATTTAATTAGGCGAAACTTTTGGAACTGTTTCTCCACAAGAATCCGTTCGTTTTATTTGGCAGCTGTCTGCCAAGTTTGGTCAAAAAATCATCAATTCGATGTGACTACAACATACTGAAAATGAAAAATTAAAAGAGGAAATTTTTTTTTGAATATACTGAATATTTTTATGAAGTTTTCAAACAAAAAACTACAAATGAAACTCCCAATACTGAAATCCAATATTTTAAGATCCTTAAAAGTTGATCAGTTTTTTGTTACAAGAAATAATTGTATGGTTTAATAACCACTGCGTGGCTAACCCGGCGTTGCCCGTGCCCGCACCGTCGTGATTAAGGTATTAATCTGGTGTAAAATTTTCCGCAAATATCGAATCCGGTGAAGATATATTCAATTTAAAAATTATTTATTTAAAGAAAATCATATTTTTAGGTATCAATTTAAAGTAACATTTTCCGCAGATTTCAAATCCGTTGAAATTTTCAATCTCTCGCAATTCCGATTTTACGAAATAAACTTAACAATCCCAGTCAATATGTTTTTTATCTCTTGCTCTCATTCGCGGGAATGTAAAAATCAAATCGGAAACGAAAAAAATAATTGTCTCTATTTGTTGGTTCCTCCGCGATAAAAAAAAAACTTGGTATCCAAAGGCTGATTGCAAGGTCACGTGGGTAGAAAAAGCAAGATTATGGTGTTTCCTCTTTCGAGGAAGAACGCGTTTGAAGAACCAGGTAGAGAATAAAACTATTAAATTCATTTAAAAATCTTCTAGATTGAATTTTAAAGTACGCCGCGACCCAAAAATTGCAAAAAATTCGGACTAACTGTGTGCCAAAACTCATTGCTGTAAGTGGCATAGATCGTAAAGATTTTGCAGCCGCGAAACAAACACTTCCTTTTATAATACTAACCACTGCGTGGATAGCACGGCGATGCCCATGCCCGTGGTGTTGGTTTGCGAAGGGCAACGCAGTGATGTAAGTTGTTAAACTGGTGCAAAATTTTCCGCAGATTTAAATTCCGTTGAAATTTTCAATCTATCTTTAGCGATTTTGATTTTGCGAAAAAGAATGAACAATCCCAGTCAAAATGTTTTTTATTTTTTGCTCTCATTCCCCGATAGGAATAGGACAGGAAATGTAATCTGTTTTTTTTTTTTAATGCGAAGGGCAGAAGATGCAATCTGTTTCACGTGATGTCACAATTTCTTGCGAAAATATAAAAGATATATTCAATTTAAAAATTATTTATTTAAAGAAACTCATATTTTTAGGTATCAATCTAAAGTGAAATTTTCCGCAGATTTCAAATCCGTTGAAAGCGATGAAAAAAACTTGGCATAGATCCAAAGTCACGTGGGGAGAAAAGTCAAGATTTTGGCTGTTTTCTCGTCCGAAGAAGAACCACGTAGAGAATAAAACTATTAAATTCATTTAAAAATCTCGATTGAATTTTAAAATTTCGCCGAAAAAAAAAATGCAAAAAATTTAGACTATCTGTGTGGCAAATCTCATTGCTGTAATTGCCACAGAATCGTCAGGATTTTGCTCCCGCGAAAAAAAAACAAAAAAAAAAACTTTCTTTTATAATATTAGAGATTTTGGTGATCCATCCTGTTGGTTGGAATTCTGGCAACAATTCGATGTTGCTATTCATAGTAATGATAGACTGACGAACGTGAAGAAATTCAGTTATTTAAAATCTTATTTGGTTGGCGTTGCACAAAATACTGTTTCTGGGTTTTCGCTAAATGCTGATAATTATGACTCCGCCATGAATTCATGAATGGGTCGGTTTGGCCGGAGAGATTTCGTAGATCAATTCATTGATGAGTACGTTGTTAAACATAGAACCCTGTAAGAATTCTGGTAATATAAAAGGTTTGCGGCGTCTTTGCGATACCTGTGAAACACAAATGAGAAGTTTATAGAATCCATCCAAATCACCTCAGGCATGTACGGGCAATTACTTTACCCAATTTTGCAAAAGTTGATATCTGATTATATTGTTCTAGAATTTAACAGAATATTTCTAGACTCAAAGGATTTAGACATAATGGAGTTGATTAAATTTATCAAAACGGAAGTTGAGTGTAGAGAAACAACTAGGATGATAAATAATTTGAAAGGTGAAAAATCCATGAATACTACACATGAAACCCAAATTAAGTTCTTTTCAAAAACATTTAACGCAGCGAAAATAAAGTCCTTTCCTCGATGACCTTGAACACCCTGACTGAAACTGTCCCTTTTGTTCTGCTAAACATTTGCCAGAACTATGCAGTCTCGATTTAGAACAACGACGAAATTCTCTGCTTTGGCAAGCAAAATGTTTCAGATGTTATAAAAAATTCCACCGGCAATCCCTGTGTCGAATAAAAGTATTGAGTGTACTACTTGCTTTTCCAAAGGTCATTTGAGATTCTTTGCGAGCGACAAGTCAAAACACGCGAAAACCACATGTGGAATCAGTAAATAAATCCTCAACCTCCGGATGTGGATAAAATATTTATAACATTAATTCCCCCCAATCGTCGTTTGAAAAAAAAAAGAATCTTGTATATACTTTCAGACCGTTAGATGCCATGCTCTCGGATTACACAAGACGATGAGTGTGCTTTTATTACTCGACTCGGGATCACAGCGATCCTTCATTACAAAAAACATTTCTGAAGAATTATGTTTGGAACACACAAATCGGAAGTGAGTCATTGAAAATTCACACATTCGGCGCCAACGAGCCTCATATCTGTACACAAAAACGAGTACGTGTTCAATTGCGAGACTCAACATCGGATTTTTGTTATGTTTAGAGGTTTTGGAAACGGAACAAGTTTACACAGATGTTATCAGTACACCCAGTGCGAAAGTATATAACAATACGAAAGTTAGGAATTAATTTGTCTGACATTCAAGTGGAATCAGGCGCCAAGGGAAAACAAATAGATATTTTGTTGGGTTCCGATTATTATTGGTCCATTTTGACGGGGATATAACAAACGTTTGTCATCAAATCTCGTTTTGAATAAACCAAATTTGGATGAATTCTACAATGCAGATTTTCTATGCTTCTTTAAATGACTCATTGAGTGTAATGCATGTTTCGATTTGGGAAGAAAATCAAGATGATGAAAAGAGCGTCAATTCAACTTCAGAAGTTTTTCGAACTTGAGTAATCGGGAATTAAAATATGAGCCACCTAATAAAAAAATTATGCGATAACCAAATGCTAGAGGACTTAAAGGAAAACATTCAATTTAAAAATAATCGGTATGATACCAAGTTGCCAACAAAGTTTGAAACATTTGATCTTCCTAACAATTACGTAACCGCAAAAAAGAGATTCGATAACCTAATAAAAAGATTTCGAAATAACCCTAAACTGTTCGAAGAATACAGAGCGATCATTCAGGAATACATTATGCAAGTAATTGTAGAGGAGGTCAAACCTCAAAAAATAAATTGTGCAAACAACAATTTAACATACTATTTACCCATCACCCGGTAATTCGGAAATATAAAAGGAATTTACGAATCGTGTTTCATGCCTCGTGCCATGCACCTTGTGAGCCATCCTAAATGACTTTCTAGTTCCAGGTCCAAATTTGAACTCTGACTTGTTCGATATGCTCTTTTGCGATTTCGAAATTATAAGATCGCAGTAGTGGTCGATATAGAAAAGGCTTTCTTACAGATGGGTCTCACTGAAGTTCACAGATATGTGACACGTTTCTTGTGGTTAGATGAACTTGAACAAGGTCCTTAGAATGACGCTTGTGTTATTTGGTGTAACTTCAAGTCCTTTTTTTGGAAGGAGTTGTTGTTAAGCACCATCTTAAGAAGTTTGAGAACGAGTTCTCAGACACCTGTTCTGTGATTAATTATTCGATGTATGTAGATGACTTGTTGAAATGTTGTTCAATGTTGAAAAGGCTTTGAAATTATCAACCGAGTCCAAAGACATTTTCCTCAAGGCCAATATGTCCCTACGTAAATGGCAGAGTAATTCTTTTGGTTTGATAGAACATTTGAAGATTTTAAAATTTGCTGTTTCTCCTGATTCGTCTCATCTAACACCACTCCATTTAAAATCTTGGGATTAATTTGGGACACAGAAAATGATAAAAAACCTTTATGAATTTGTGAGATGTCAGGAAAAGACGAAAAGAACTGTTATTCAAACATCTGGTAGAATTTTTGATCCATTGGGATTCTTGTCACCATTTACAGTCCGTATAAAAATTATTTTCCAGTCATTGTGAGAACGTGGCATCGATTGGGATCAAAATTTACCACAAGACTTGCAAAAAGACTTGGACATTTGGCGTGAACAACTTCCATACCTTAGTTCTGTAGAAGTGCCTAGATATTACTTTTGCGACTTAATGGATAAATTTCCAGACAGGGTAGAATTACTCTGTTTTACTGACTCAAGTGAAAAGGCCTACGGTTCAGTAATTTACCTTAGATTTGCTACTGAAGATGACAAAATAAAAACTCTTGGTTGCTTCAAGGAACAGATTAGCTCCTATAAAACGTTTAAGCTTACCAAGATTGGAACTCATGGGTGCAATTATAGGAGCAAGACCAACAAGGCATATCACACCCGTTCTTAAAATAAGCTTCATGAAACTTTTTTGTGGACTGACTCAAACATTGTACTAGATTGGATTCAAAGCTCTTCGAATTCTTGGAAACTCTTCGTGACCAACCGAGTGTCAGAAATCCAAAGCTTGACTGATCCAATGGACTGGCGACATTGTCCAGGTCGTGACAATCCTGCAGATCGACTGACTACAGGACGATCAATTAGTGATATGAAAAGGGACAAGTTTGTGGTGGTTTGGTTCTCCCTGGTTGACACAAGAAAGAGATGTCTGGCCCCGAGAAGCAAGAGAAATAGACGATAACTTAAGAAAATCAGAAGCCAGATAGAAAAAGATGGACATTTCTCAGCACATCCGATCCAATTGAGCCACTTATGAAGATTGAAATCTTCAGTTCTCTTCAGAAGATTATCCGAATAGTAGCCTGGATCAAAAGGTTAATACACAACTTGAGAACTTAACAATAAACGTGAAGGCTGTTTATCAGGTGAGAAATTACGAGAAGCCGAAATGCATCTATAAAACAAGAAAATACTTAGGAAGAGGAAACGAAGGCGTTTAAAGAGAAATCAAAGATTGGAAAAAATTTTAAATTTATAGTTAGTGTCTACATATAGATGAAGAAAACTTATTGCGAATTGGAAGCAAACTTCACACCAACGAGATCAATCCTGTTCAAGGTTCCCACGGGTGCTTAGAAAGTTCTTCTAAGTGCTTATTTTGACCTTCCATTTCTAAGAGCCCATAGAAGTGCTTATTTTGTATCAATAGTCCTTAGAAAGTGCTTATTTTCCTTTGAAAACCGAATTCAGTTTTCAAATGACGATATTTTTAACAATATTTCCGACCTCTTTTTAGCGGCTGATCGGCGATAAAACTGCTTACAAGTACAGTTCTGGTGATGATTCGGGAACTGGCTTGCTTGAATGGCAACCCTTGATATGCGATATACAAATCGTCGATGGAATTTTGATGAGCACGTATCTTGATGAGAAACATAATACACATAATAAACTTGAAAACCCATGAAAATCGGTCTGTTTTCAAATTGTGAGTGGCCCTTGCAATGCACAAAATAGTTGCCCTGATGGAGGATACTAGAACGTTAATTAGTTTTGTTTTATTCAGTTACCCGCGAGTTCAATGTTTTAAAAATTTAATATAATAATAGGGAAGTGTATTTTTAAGTTTGTATGTGAATCGAAAAAATATAAAGATAAGAGTGGCAACCCGATGTGTTGCAATTTTTTTTTTAAATCTAGCTTTCTTTATGCTTCTAATTCTTTGTAAAAACCATCCCAGCAAAGATGTATTAAGAAAACTTTTGAGGATTTTCGGGGGTGATTCTGCTTTCAAAATGTGAAGCAATCGGTTATCAGTTACAAAAAAAAAAAACGAACCGCTCGATTGAAAAAAACATTGGAGGAAAAGATTGAAAAAACATAAACCAGAGTGCTGGAGAATAGTCGAGGAATTTCATGAATAGGGAAAAGTCGTTTGAAAACTGGAAATTTCGGACTCTCATCGTATTTGGCCGCTGACCGAACACGAAAGTAATTTTTCTATCTCTACTATTATAAAAGGAAGTGTTAGTCTGTTTTTTTTCGTGGCCGCAAAACCGTGACGATCATATGACACTGACAGCAATGAGATTTGTCACACAGGTAGTCCAAATTTTTTGCAATTTTTGGGTCGCGGCGAATTTTAAAATTTAATCTACAAATTGAAAGTCCTCGCGTTGGGTTGGTGTGGAAGTTTGGAGAGTGGGGCGCCAGCTCAGATCTCTCGTCATCTGATCGTGGTTCAAAATTATGTGGCAATACACTGAATGGCTTAGGCTTGGACGGTGTCAAAAAAAAAACCCTTTTTATAAATTTATCATAGTTTTTGCATAACTCTTATGATCCGTTTTGGTCCACGGGAAAATATTTTTTTCAAAACTCGTTCGGTCTCCGATCCAGTCAAATTTGACTCTGACGTATGCAACTTGCTATCCTTATACATCCTTTTAGTAAATGAATAGTTTGCCACTAATTTTATTTTATTCAAACCTACGATGTGCCAATAAATGAATTTGCTTCTTATTTTCATTATGAATTTATGAAAGTGTATTATAAAATAACTACTGGGGTGAGTAATTTCCATTTCATAAGCAGGCTGAAGCTGCATGTATAACAAAATAAGCACTATAATTTCAAAAAAAAAAAATTAAATAAAAAAAAAATTAAGAATTTTTTGAAAATGAAAGTGTTTGTGGATCAGGGAGACCCAGACAACAAAAAATGGTGTTTCCCACCCATGAGCAGCAATATGCTAAAAAATTACTTATTCACTCCCCTAAAGACCATTAAAAAGTAAAAACAAAACAATATGAAAAGAATAAGAAAACGAAATCAAACTCGCAACAGCAGCTGGGAGACCGACAACACCAAGTCCGGTCTTCATCAAACTTAACTCTTTCTTTCCCTTTTTATAAGTGCAAATGCACTGGCGAAGAGATAAAAGAAAAACTTCCAAAGTTTTTTTCTTGCGGTCTCCGTTCTATAATGTGTTTATGTACTTACACATATTACTAATACATGTACACGTAAATGCCCATATATTAACTGCTGAATTTTGTAAAAATCAGACTGCTTATTTTGAAAAATCTCATCTTTGTGTGGCATTATTTGTGTATACATTTTAGAAAAAGACTTGAATATTAAACTTTTTACATACTACTGTTCTTATAAGATAAACTATTCTGTAAGAGCATCCCCATTTGGTCGAAAGTCAGGTATTACATTGTATAATTCGGTTTCTTCAATGTTTTATTTAAGTCCTTATTTTTAGTTAGAAAAAAAGAGTGGGAACCCTGCTGTTCTTCTACCGAAGAATGAATTATTCACTGAACTGTTGATAAAGAGAGAACATGAAAGAATGATGCACAGCGGAGTGTCGCTGACACTCACGCAAATAAGAAGAAAATTTTGGATGCCAAAGGGAAGACAGTTAGTAAAAAAAACCATCAACAAATGCTAAATTTGTAAAAAAATATATATTGAGACCAGCAAAGCAATTGACAGGACAACTTACTGTAGATATAATTACTAAAGCACCTTCGTTTAACATAATCGGAGTAGATTTGCGGAAACTGTCTTCGACAGGGTGTCGACGAACCGGGAATTCAGGGATTTCTCAGAGAAGAATCATTTTCTGGAAAACTCGGGGAAGTTTCGTTTAACTCAGGGAAAAAAATTGGAATTTCGTTATGCAAATGGCACCCATTTGGTACTTTTCCGTAAGCCATGCGGGCGCCACTTTGAACCAAAATCAAAATGTCACCAATTTTGTTTTCATTCCGAAATGAGAAGTGTATTTTTTACGTAAACATCCAGAAAAAAGAGTTTTACATTGTATACTGTTTTATTAAACCTGTAACGGCCGGAAATCCTGTAACCGAAGTCTACAGCTGTGCCACGTTCCCTAATGTCAATAATAGGAACGTAGTGCCTTGCGGCTTTGAGTTACTTGCAAAAGTTAAACATCCGGTTCCAATTTAATCAACATTTAAAATACCTAATTTCTAAAATACCTAGATTGGCGATTTTGATTTTGGTCCAAAATTGCTCCCGGCTAACGGAAAAGTACTAATTTAGATTATGCACATGTTTTTTAATACATATGTGTTAGAAGTTATTATTTTTTTCGAACTCTGAGGTTTTTTTGTTGTTGAAAAGTTTGCATTGCCCGTTACAGTTCTTTTGGTGATGGATTCGTCTTTGTTATATGCGGCCAAAATCGTTTGCGAAGAGATCCAATCAGCGTAACGTCACAATCTCCCCTATGAAAATATAAATACTTAATTGAAAAATTATTTATTAAGAGAAAATCAAACGTGTAAGGTGATCTGGTGTAAAATTTTCCGCATATTTGAAATCCGTTGATATTTTTGTTTTATTTTAAACAATCGCTGACACAGAAAAAAGCACTGAAGAACGCCAGTCATAACTTTATTTCTTTTGCTTCACCCGAATCCGTTAATCTTCAAAATGAATGAATCTCGAATCAAACGAAGGTCATTCTTCTCGGCGGCGAAATTCGTATTGGAAAAAATATAAAAGTTACAATTTAAAAATTATTTATTTGAAGAAAATCATATTTTTAGTGGATCTAAGGTGAAATTTTCCGCAGATTTCAAATCCGTTGAAATTTTTATTCTATCTTCAACGATCGCAAAGATAGAAAAAAGCAACGAAGAACGCCAGTTCGAACCAGAACGAACGAACTGGAATCCGTTGCTCAGGAAATCAAAATGAATTAATCTGATCTTTTTAACCACGAAGGTTGAATTCTTCACGGCGCCGGCGGCCAAATTCGCATTGGAAAAAATATAAAAGTTACAATTTAAAAATTACGAATTTTAGAAAATCATGTTTTTAGTTATCGATCTGATGTACAATTTTCCGCAGATTTGAAATCCGTTGAAATTTTTCTTTCATTTTGAACGATCTAGGAGATAGAAAAAAGAACTACATAACTCCAGTTAAAACTTTATTTGTTTTGTTCGTCCGCTAAAATCGTTGCTGAGAAAATCTAACGGAAAAAATAAATTTAGAATGTCATGTCTTTATACCGTATGCCATTCTAATGAAAAGTAATAATTTTTAAATTCCAATTAATTAATTTTTAAATGTTTTAGATTAAATTTTAAAATTCGGGTGCGATAGAAAAATTGCAAAAAATTCGGACCACATGTGTGCTAAATGTTATTACTATTGTAAGTGCCATCGATTCGTTAGGACACTGTGTACAGGACAGACAGACAAACACTTCCTTTTATAATAGTAGAGATGTACCGAGTGCTGGCGCCATTGACGGATTCAGGGGCTGATGACTGCTTTTACAAACCCATCAAAATAATTAAAAATGTAAAATTAAATATTCTATCTATAACTTTATATTATTTGGTCTATTTTGGAATACAGTAAAAATATTTTTTACTTATCTTATTTTTATTCATCTATCAGTCTATAGATTTTTAGTTCATCAAGTGTCAAGTTTATCAAAATAACCAAAGAATTCTTCTGCGAACGGATGGAGAAACTCAGGGAATTTCATGAAAAATACTCTGGAAATCAGGGAACTTTTTACTTCAATTTTTGCAGCCACCCTGGATAAAAATGACTCTTCAAAGGCACACATTGCACTCTTCACATGCTCTGTTACTCATGCTATCCACTTAGAATTAGAGACAGATATGTCGACTAAATCCTTCCTTCTAGCTTTTCGCAGATTTCTTTCGAGACGTGGAACTTGCAAAATTGTCTATTCCGACAATGCCAAGAGTTTCAAAACAGCTGACTAAGAACTACAACGTTTAGCAAATATTTTAAAGGATCAAGAACTTCAGGATTTCATCTCAAACAAAGGATTAACCTGGAAAAATATTATTGAACACTCTCCTTGGTGGGGAGAATTTTACGAACGTTTAGTGAAAAGCGTCAAGGAGCCATTGCGAAAAATCCAGGTAAAGTCCTCCTGACACTTGAAGAACTGACAACCATCTTGAGTGAAATAGAATTTGAAGCTGTCGTGAATATGCATCCACTGACACACCACAAGTGATTTCGGCGATCCAGAGCCACTTGCACCTGTTCACTTTCTTCAATTCGGAAGGAATGATTTCAGCTGTCCTCTTCACTTTGCTGAACTGGAGCAAACTTTCCAACGAGGACATATTGATCAAAACGAAGATGTACCAAACCAGACTGTCAAAACAGTTATGGCTTCAGTGGAAGGAACAGTATTTGCTTCATCTAAATTCTGCCCATCATTTCCATACACCCGGAAAACAGAAATCTCCAAATTGGGGATGTGTTTTAGTAGATGGGATTAATAAATCAAAATTGTTATGGGATATGGGAATTGTGAAGAAAGTAATACATGGCAGAGATAAACTCATTCGTGCTTGTATTGTAAAAACTGCAAAAGGACTATTCCGGAAAATATTGTGTAATTAATTAAGTACACTTTTTTTGGATTCAAAATGTCTTATAAAAATGTTATATAATACAAATGGCACATAATTTGTTTTTCTTTATATCACATATTTTACTCTTTTATTATTAGTGTTAAAAACATTATTGACATATAATACAGTCAGCAACGGCTATATGGTCACTCTCTTATAAGGTCACCCCGCTTATATGGTCAGTTTTCTAAAGTCCCGTCCAATTTAATAGGGAACATGCGTAAAAGCGCACCGCTTATATAGTCGTTTTATTTTCCTGGTTATGGGTTATATGGTCGGTTTTTTTAATCTTTTCGATGAGGTTATCAGTTTTTTTGTTTTAAGATAGTAATTGTTGTAACATTTCTTGAAGCGGGGAGCAGCACAGGGAAATGGCCAGAAGAAAAAAAATGTCTGCAAAACCGTCGTGTACGAAGGGGGCTGGCGTTCATTAAATCAATCGTGGCCTCACATTTCCTTACGTTGGTGTGTGGTGTGGAAGTTTGGAGAGTGGAGTGCTTTCTCAGGTGAAACCTTGTCATCTGACCGTAGTTCAAAATTATGTGGTGATGTTCTCGGTTCTTTAATTTCGGAGTTTGATCCTGGACCGGTCGCCATTTTCCTTTTGTATTGCTCCTGTGTGACGTTAATCAAACACCTACCTAACAGCCGTTTCGATCGGTTCTATCGGGATTGATCCCGGTGCTTTGCCAGTATTCTGTTGTTTTTACAATTGACGTTAGTTAGCTACCTACCGTATATTTCGGTAGGTAGGTTTTTAATTAACGTCCTACTGGTGCAACACAGAGGGCTATTGATGACGGTCCGGAATCAATCTTCGAAGTGTAACCGTACTAACAGAGAAGGAAAAGACAGAGGGTTCATTGCCTAAGAACCCATTAAAAAGTGACGTCAGCGGTGCATTAGAACATTGTACTGGTTTCCTCCTAACAATAACAGAGTAATTTCTAATTAAACTACGATTATATGCACTCTCGTCTTGCACCAAAACTGATATAAAAAAGCAAAATAAAGAAACACGTCAAGTTTATGTGTTGCCATCTTGCATATCAGGTATAGTGCGGTAAATGGTAATGGTAAAAGACAGATGGTTCACTGAAGGCATGACTTATAGTGCCATCGGTGGGGGTCAGTTCTGATTGTGAGCGGTAGCTACATTCAGAGTGGTAGCCATTTTGTAATCGGCAGACTACTTGAAGCTAGAATATTTGAAGCGTCATCCAGCTGAAGATTCTTTTGCAGCAATTTTTAATAATATTTTAAACTGTTCTATCCACAGAAAAGTAGCCGACCAACCGGTATAGTGGTTAAGGTGTTAGCCTCTAGATCGGAAGGTTCCTGGTTCGGGTACGGGCATGGATGTTTGTAAACGTATGGTGTAGAGGCGACTGGTGCACCTTAAATCTGTCGTGGCCGAAAGTCCTCACGTTGGGTTGGCGTGGAAGTTTGGAGAGTGGGGTGCCAGCTCAGGTGTTGCTTCGTCATCTGACCGAGGTTCAAAATTTCGAGGTGTTGTCCTCTGATCTTTCCCTCAAGGGACTGATCCCCGACCGTCGTCAATAGCCCGCTGTGTTGCTCTAGTACGACGTTAACTAAAATTACCATTACCACAGAAAAGTAAAAGACAGAATGTTCACTGCCACATGAAGCAATGGACTTCTAAATAACATGGGAAATCGCATTGACGCTGGCGCCCTTGGTGGAGGTCACTTGACTTTCCGGCTGGAGACGTATAGTCTTTAGTGACGAGTCCCTTTTCCAACTGTTTTCTGACGACAACTGCAAACGAGTCTGGAGTCCTCCAGGAATGCTGCCCTTCTCATCGCACGCCACACATGCCCACAACCGGGCGTTATCGTCAGGGGTGCAATCTACTTTGGTAGTATTTCTGGCACATTTACAGCACAGCGATATGTAGACGACATTCTACGACCGGTTGTGTTACCGTTCCTTTTGCGACACCCAGGACTTACTTTTCAACAAGATGATGTACGGCCGCACATGGCACGTGTTGCTATGAATTGTCTTCAAGCTTTCCCAGCACTTCCTTGGCCCCAGCTAGGTCTCCTGATCTCTCTCCCATAGAGCATATTTGGGACGTTATCAGGGCTGTAGTGGAGGGTATACGCAGGTATACGCCGTATACCCACTGGTTTTTCCAGCAAATTCCGTATACCCTCTGATTTTTCTTAAAAACTACGTACCCGCTTTGCTTTTCCTAGAAAACACCGGGCGCTATGCTTTCTATTGAACACCAGTCTAGCAAAACAACCCTTCCACGGGCTGAACAACTAATAAAAAGAATAAGATAACTGTAGAAGCAAAAGAAAAGTTTCTGTTTCAAGATATGGTCTTGGTATAGTATATGGTCTTGGTATATTCCAAAATCGTACCTATTAGTCAAAATCAACTCATTCAAAGTCTGGATACTAGGTAGTCGAGTGGTACCTCCCACCCCACTCTACTAACCACTAGCGTGAACACGTCTGTTTAGTAGAGTTCATTAGTAATTCGTTTTAATTCCGCGAGGTCTCTTTCTTGTGTGTGTTTTTTGTTAAAGTATGCCTATTATGTATGAGTTTTAAATTTTGGCAACACTTTGTTGATCGTCTGTCTCGCAGATAGTTTTCATCGCTGTAATTTAAATTCACTCTTCTTCTTTAGTAAATAAATCTGTTCGGTCTAAATGTTTAACGTTTTTTTTTCTCTTAAAATAACAGTTTTATCGGCAACATGATACGTTGGAGTGATGATACTACGGTCAAATGTGTTACTACTTATGTGGAATAGAAGTGCGTATGGAATGTGAAGTCTTCCCTGTACAAAAATAAAGCATAGAAGGCAGTTGCAATCAATGAGTTAGCAAAAGCGATGGGAATACCGGAGTTTCACGAGAAGGAAATCAAACAAACAATTAAAAACACTAGGAAAGTATTTTGTATTTATTTTGAAACTAACAGAATTAATTACCAGGCGTTACTCTGGTTGAATAAATTAAATACTGATTGAAAAGTAATATGACTTCTCACTTCTCTTTCGTAAAATAATGCTAACTTCATCAAAGTGTACGGAAAATAATTTTTAATACCGTTTTAACTTTTTCTTCGTTTCTATTTACTTCGAACGCAAATATGTATACATGATGCATCCATCTACATACTCTATTTCATACCTTTTTCATTGCGATTCAGCTTCGCTCTCGTCATCATCTTTAGCAGTCGACACACAAACATCAACTAAACCGTGTGTAAACAACCACTCCCCCACTTGACGTTTTCTCGTTTAGTAGAGCTTGAAGTTCGTTGAATAAAGTCGGATAAATTATAAAGAGCAAACTTCTTAAAATACTTTTATTAACGAAAAATATATGCGTAAGACAATAGGGAAACTTCAAAGCTAAAAAGATTAAAAAAACTAGTTTTACTATTCTTTTATTTTGTTCTAAACTTTTTCTGATGCCACTCGAGCCAAGAGAAATCGTAACGCGAAGAGTTTGCTGGTTGTTGCCTCAGTGCGCCACATGATGTCACCACACACCCCCTTTCCAGTGATAGCGTTACACCTCATAGTCGTTCAGGTATGCAGGAAATCGCACTCTTCGACCAGTTCTTGTGGTTCTAGCAAATTCGATGGAAGAATCATTGTCACTGGGAAGTGGTTGTGAGGTTTTGGAGTTATCGGATTCACATGTCCGAAAGTTTGGTGTTACTTCATCTTTGAGTTTGAAACATGGTTTCAGTCGATCTATTGATATTCTCTTAATTTTACCCCAAACTACATCAAAGAATTTCTCAAAACGTTGTTTAACTAAATATGGTCCGAGATAGGTTGGTTGAAGAGAAGATGAGATTATGTTGTTATATATGAATACGCGTGTGAACAATTTGCTAAATCCTTGTGTACGAAAACTGGTTTTTTTCCATGGCTGGTTGTTGGAGTTGGTTTTAGGTTTTGGATGTGACTTTGCAATTTTTGTATAAAATCTGAATGCGCGGCAGCTGGGGAGTTACTGAAAAATTCTCCAGGCAAACAGACTGGTGTGCCGTACACAAGTTCAGTGGAAGAACAACCCAAATCCTCTTTAACGGTGGATCGAATGCCAAGGAGAATTAAAGGTAGAATATCAGTCCAAGAATTGGACGTTTGTAGGTGGGATGTAAGGCTGTTTTTCAAAGTTCGGTGTTGGCGTTCGATTAGACCATTAGATTGTGGATGATAAGCTGTGGTGGTGTTAGCTTTGAAACCTAGGTATTTGCTCAAGGATTGGAAGAGTTGACTCTCAAACTGGCGACCTTGGTCAGATGTTATTCTTTCAGGTATTCCAAATCTGGAAATCCAACTCGCGATAAGGGCATTTGCGACGGAATCTGCAGTTTGGTCTTCCAAAGGAACAGCTTCAATCCAACGGGTGAACCTATCGATGATAGTAAGCAGATACCTAAAACCTTTGCAAGATGGTAAAGGGCCAACAATATCAATGTTAAGGTGCTTGAATCGTTGATTCGGAACTTTGAATTCCGCAGCTGGAGAATGAGTATGTTTGTGAACTTTGGCTCGCTGACATGCCAAGCATGCTCTAGTCCACAGTTGGCAGTCTTTGTTTATGCCGGGCCAAATGAATCTTTTTGTCACCAGCTTCATTGTTGCACGAATTCCCGGATGGGATAAGTTATGTATAGCGAGAAATACTCTTTGGCGAAACTCTTTAGGAATGTATGGCCGGTTAAAATTAGTGGAGGTTTCACAGTAAATTTTCTTACTGCTATCCGGAATAGGAATTTGTACTATTTTGAAACTGGAATTTGATGTAAGAATCTTAAGGTCGTCATCCTCCTGGCAATCTGCAATAACTGTATAATCAATTGGAGCTGGAGTAGCGATGGATTCTATTCTCGACAGTGTGTCTGCTACGATGTTTTCTTCTCCGGAAATGTACCGTATGTCTGTAGTGAATTCAGCAATATAATTCAACTGTCGGGCTTGTCTTGGGGAGGCTTTATCTAAATTCTGCTGGAAGGCAAAAGTGATTGGTTTATGATCTGTGAAGATAGTAAATAGCCGTCCTTCCAGAATGTGCTTAAAATGCTTTACCGCTAGGTAGATTGCAAGTAATTCTCGATCATAAGCACTGTAGTTTCTTTGCGTGGATGTTAGGGATCGAGAGAAAAAGCTTAGCGGTTGCTTTTCACGATTATATAGCTGATGAATTACGGCCACCACGGCGGAATCCGATGCATCTGTTGTTAGGGTGATTTGCGCCGTCTGGTTAGGATGAACCAACATTGTTGAGTTGCACAATGCGCTTTTGATATCAGCAAAAGCATTCCGCGCACCTTCGGTCCAAACTAAAGGTTTTTTACTGTTTTTCTTTACTCCTTTAAGCAAGACTGTCAACGGTTGTTGCAGTTTGGCGCAGTTTGGTATGAAACGGTGATAGAAGTTCACCATTCCCAAAAATCTGCGCAAGCTTGTGAAGGATTCTGGTTTAGGGTATTGTTTAATTGTATCAACTTTCGATGGAAGAGGTTTAATTCCTTCCGATGATATATCGTATCCTAAAAATTCAAATTTGCTCAGACCAAATTTACATTTTGCAAAGTTTATGCACAGTCCGTAGTTATCGAGCCTTTGGAATACTAATTCAAGGTGTTTTCCGTGTGTTTCTGCGTCGGGAGAGGCAATGAGAATGTCATCAAGATAGCAGAACACAAAATCGAGGCCGCTCAGCACAGTATTCATAAACCTTTGGAAGGTTTGCGCGGCGTTGCGTAGACCAAATGTCATATAAGGAAATTCAAAAAGTCCGAAAGGTGTTATGATGGCGGTCTTCGGAATATCAGCTTCGTGAACAGGAATCTGTTGGTAGGCTTTTATAAGATCTATAGTTGAAAACATCGTTTTTTTATGTAGAATATTTGTACAGTCCGTTAGAAATGGTAGTGGGTAACGGTCTGGTATGGTGTTTGCATTAAGCCCACGGTAATCACCACATGGCCTCCAGTCGCCGGATTTTTTTAAAGTGAGATGTAATGGACTTGACCAGTTGCTTTTGGATGGTCTGCAGAGGCCTTCTTGTAGCATATAATCAAATTCCTTTTTCGCAGCACTCAACTTTTCTTGAGAAAGTCTTCTGGCTTTAGAGACTGTGGGGTTTCCTTTAGTTTCAATGAAATGCTGCACATTATGTTCTTTAATTTTCTCATTTTTTATGTTGGGTTTAAGTAAGTTTGGGAATTTATTTAAAATGGCTGCGTATTCGCTTTGAAAAGTGGTAGCAATGAATTTAGGGGCGACGCTATTGTTACACAGAGTACCTTTAGTCGTCAATGAAGTTGTACCATCAATTAATTTTCTATTTTTACTGTCGACTAATAAGTTAAAATGTGAAAGAAAGTTTATTCCCACAATAGGTCTGTTTACATCTGCAATTATAAATGGCCAGTTGAAAGATCTACGTAGCCCCAAATCCAGTTCCAACAATTTTTGCCCATACGTTTTGATTTTTGTATCGTTAGCTGCAAATAGCTCAAGCTTAGACACGGTTCTTTTTTCTAATAATGATGGTGGAATAACTGATATTTCTGCTCCGGTGTCAGTTAAAAAATGGGTTGCTGATGCTTTGTCACGAATATATAGACGACTCAGCTCGACCCCTTGACCTTCGGTCGTCATTAAAAGCCGGGGATTCAGTTTTCCTGTTTCGAAGCCTGATATTTGCATGGCGGTGTGCACTTGCAAGCTCTCTCGCCAAAGCGTTGGTGGAAATAACAGTTGTTTGGGTCATTGTTATTTTTGGAACGGTTTCTTGAATTAGATCTGTATCTTCGTCTTTGTGGACTGGAATCCCTACGTCTATTCATCTCCGCTATTTGCAGTGCCAAGTTTGATATCTGTTTCTGCAGATCTAAGGCGATCTCGTTACCAGTTGGTGTAGATTCAATGCGAGCTACCTGAGGTGAATTGGGATTTAATTCCCATATTTTGTCAGCCATTGTTGATAGTTTGGACAAATCATCGCTGCTTACAGACAAAATGCTCCGCATATTAAGTGGTAATCGTTGCATCCACAAGGTTTTCAAAAATTCGTCCGGCACCTGATCCGTCGCCAAATTGCGCATTTCGCATAGAAGTTGAGATGGTTTCTTATCACCCAATTCCAATTCGGTCAGAAGCTTCTGAGTTTTCTGTGTTTCAGAATCGGAAAAAATTTCAGTCAGCCTCTTTTTAATGGCCAGATACTTCTCGTCGTCCGGTGGTTTGACGAGGATATCTGCAACTTGTGACAATGTCCCTGCTTCGATCGAACTGACTACATAATCATATTTTGTTTGAACAACTGTAATTCCAGCGTTGCGGAATTGGGCTTCGATCTGCAGGAACCATATTTTGGGGTCGGGTTTCCAAAAAGGAGGAATTTTTAGGCTTACCCTGGCGATTGTCGAATTCTCCGATGCTGTTCCGGCGTCATCATTTGTAATCATTTTATCGTAATCAATCACGTCCGGTGGTCTCGAATGAAGTTCGTTGAATAAAGTCGGATAAATTATAAAGAGCAAACTTCTTAAAATACTTTTATTAACGAAAAATATATGCGTAAGACAATAGGGAAACTTCAAAGCTAAAAAGATTAAAAAAACTAGTTTTACTATTCTTTTATTTTGTTCTAAACTTTTTCTGATGCCACTCGAGCCAAAAGAAATCGTAACGCGAAGAGTTTGCTGGTTGTTGCCTCAGTGCGCCACATGATGTCACCACAGAGCTACTAAATCACTCGCTACTCAACTAAATTACTGGCTTACTGTGTAGCAGCCTCAACCTTTTCTGAGGATGGATAGAACCTCCAACTTCTCTGTAGATAGAACCACAGAGTAGTAAAAGACAGAAGATTCACTGAAGGCATGATCTTATAGAAGGTCTGACTTATGTATTTAGAAGTCCATAATTTCCTATTGCAGTGAATCCTCTGTCTTTTACTTTTCTGATAGAACAATTTAAAATATTATAAAATTCGCTGCAAAAGAATCTTCAGCTGGATGACACTTCAAGCACTCTAGCTTCATGAAGTCTGCCGATTACAAACTGGCTACTGCTCTAAATGAAATATGTGAAACTGCGCCCACAATTAGGACTGACCCTCACCGATGGCGCTATAAGTCATGGCTTCAGTGTACCATCTGTCTTATATTGCTCTGTGACCGTACTATTCCTGATACGTAAAATGGCAACACATAAACTTTACGTGTTCCTTTGTTTTGTTTGTTTATATCATCTTTGGTGTAAGACGAGAGTGCATATAATCGTAATTTCATTCGAAATTACTCTGTTATTGTTAGGAGGAAATCAGTACAATGTTTTAACGCACTGTTGACAGCGTCACTTCTTAATGAGTTCTTAGAACCCAACCAAATCGCATCATCTTTTAAACCACTTAAATTTGTATCCGTACAGCTTAGAAAGAATCTCACCTCACCCGGTATGTTTAAAACTTTATTTTGGTATTATAATTTAGTTTGTTCATGTCTATTTGAAATTCAACATTTGTGTTACGTGGGTAGTGTAAAAATGCAGTTAGTCTGAAATTTCAAGTTTGGCATCATAAAATTAATTTACAATTTTTTGACCAGAATTAGTGGAAGTAAACACTACTATCTGGTTTCGATATTATGGTCTATCTGGTTACGGTATTATGGTCTATCTGGTTGCGATATTAAAAATCGATGAGTATCACTTATGGTTATTCCTGGGTTTAGGATCAATATTTTGTATTCTATTTCCAGCTTTTTTCTGATTGAATATTTATATTTATAGTGCCTAAAAATGGCAGGAACTGAGCTGGAACCGTTATTTGTCAAGGGTTTACGACTCCTACATTCTAAGAGCAAAGATTCTACAGAGCAACTGAAGCAACTGTTGGATGATGTGATTGCACAATCCAAGCAATCAGTGCATCCAAAAGATAGAATTTATACTTCTGTCAAATTGGTAAGTATTGCCAATATGTTCATGAATGATATCAGTTTTTGTTATGAAATAATTTTGTATTTTGATTAATGTCATACTGAACCAACACAACAGGCTGTTTGAAATTAAATGGAAAAATCTTAAAATCAAGGATACAGTTGCGATATCATTGTAGATAGCATTACCAGACCTGAAAATGGGGAAAAAACATTCCATACAAACTCTATTATAAATCCTGATATTCCAGTGAAAGCCCAGGCAAACAAAACTCAATTGATGCTTTAAAACAAAGGTTTTACCTTTTAATTTCAATAAATTAAACAAAAAAGGAAACATTAAAGATATAAGTGCCTCGACACCTACAATTCTGCAAATGACTAATGTAATTTTGTATTCAAAGCCATTCAGCAATTTGTATGCAAAGCTATTCAAGCAACACAACATTTGGATCAAGATGATTTCTCTGAAAATTCAGGTCCGCGTCAACCTGGTTGGAAGAGTAACGTATTAGCAATTGGAGGGTTGCAAGTTTGAAACTCGTTCCAGCCAAAGACCATCATGTACATGGGGGCTAGTGCACATTAAATCTGTTGTGGCCTCAAATGTCCTCACATTATTATGGAAGTTCGGAAAGTGGGGTGCCAACTCGGGTGTTGACCTCGTCATCAGACCGTGGTTAAAAATTATGTGGTCTTGTCCTTGGATCTTTCCATTAGTGATTGAACCTGGACTGTCGCCAATAGGCTGTTGTGTTGCTCCAGTACGACATTAATTAATATTGCCTCTGACAAATCTTTACTGTTGTTTTCGGCAGAACAGGTAACACACTTTCTGAAATGGTACTAGGTGAGCCTGTTGTCTCATTACTAGGGCAACTTTTTGCAACAAATGCAATTTTTTTTCACACATTCTACGCTGCATGTAAAGTACTAAGACCAAAATTCCTCCTACATGGGTGTATTATAAGTGAGTTATAACCAGAACATTAATGCAACTTTCTGCATACATGCAACTTTTTAAATTTTAGCTTAAAATTAATTAATATGAAATTACTATTTCATTTTTTGCCCTCTCAATCAACCCTTTGATCACATGTGTTTAATCTTGCAAATGCCAAAGTATTGTGGATCAAACAAGAAGTTCACGGAAGGAAGGTGTTCGGCCTAACAGACGAAAGTGAAATAAATGTCAAGAAGTACTTATAACAAACACATTGGTTGGTACTCTTGATAATACAGAGGAAACTTGCATAATCGACTGCAGAGTTTACAAGGTGAGTGTCGATCATCAATATGTTGTTTGCCTGGTGATCAACCCTTCACACGTGATCAACCCTTCGATCACGTGTGTTTAATCTTGCGAATGCCAAAGTATTGTGGATCAAACAAGAAGTTCACAGAAAGAAGGTGTTCATCCTAACAGACGAAAGTGAAATAAATGTCAAGAAGTACTTATAACAAACACATTGGTTGGTACTCTTGATAATACAGAGGAAACTTGCATAATCGACTGCAGAGTTTACAAGGTGAGTGTCGATCATCAATATGTTGTTTGCCTGGTAGATGACGTTTTAAAATCTCTGAATGTTGAGCGAAACAATTTTGCTCTTCTGCTATCCGATACAGCACATTATATGACTGCACAGTTTTTCAATGTTATAGAAATTACTGACCAAGGATCGGCCATTCAACGTTCTTCTGTATTTCAGTATGTAATATAACACTGTTGTACACGACTAAAATTGTCGATATATTTTGAATTTTTTCATTCTTTACGAATAATTTATTTTAGATTTTAGTGTATCAAAAATAAATGCAACTTTAGGGAATGATAAATGCAACTTTTCCCATTTTTACTGCAACAAAAAAGTTGCCCAACTCATTACCTTCTCACAGTAATGATTTTACTGTACATAAAGCAGAAGTTTGTAATAGGACACCATTTTCTCATTCTTGACATGCCGATGTTAGGGAACATAATCATTCATGAATGTTTTTACACTAAGCAATGAACCTTTTACCTGTGGTTCTCTGAAGCTTTTCGGGACATGTTGGGATACATTTTGTTTTGACTTAAAAATGGAATTTTATTTACAAAATCATGTTTTTTTTTATCTTGTAGTCATTTAAAAGAATTGTCATTGTAAATCTTCACTGAAGGAAATGTTTTTTTTTTTTTACATTCTGCGAACTCATGGAAATTTTTAGGAAGGACAAATCAATCTCAATGTGTTTTCACAACAATTTATTTTATCTATGCATTTCAATGTATGTTATTTCAAAATGCGTAAAATTTATCTCATGTTTGAGGCTCCAGACACTTAAATGTAAAAATAGTGGATCATAAGACTTGAACTGGTAGGTTAGTTTGTTAGGATTTTTTTGGCGCAAGGGCTATATCACAGAGCCTGTGCAGTTCGTTTGCAAAGCAAACCAAATGGGAATACATAGCAATTACCTGGGTTAGCGAGCAGTGGTCACACCTGACCCCACAAAAAGAACTGTCACGGGCAACATAGTACTGGCCATGTGGTGGCTAGTATTTGACTAAGCTGCAACAAACACAAGACAGACCATGTCAAGTAATTGTGAAAAGGAACAATGGAGAGAAGTAGAGAAAGATTGCTTGGGTATGCTGGGGTTCACAATCCCCATGTTTACCAGAGCAGTAAACCATATTTCAAATTAATGGATTCAGAGTACCTGTAAAGTAAGGGTGCACAACCTGCGGCCCACAATTTTATCAATTTGCGGCCCACAAACTAATTTTGACTATAAACTTCCAAGAGGATTTATGTTAAGCAAATTGACTGACAAACATTTAAAATCAGTCTTAAGAGTTTCTACTAACAGTATTGAACCTAACATACCTAAATTAGTTAGTAAAATTCAGTATCAGCCATCCCATTAGCAAGCTGTAACATAATTATTGTTTATGCTTTAGAAATTTTAATATTAAATATATTTGATGCTGTAATTTTTATTTCTAATTTTACTGCTATTAAAATTTACTACTACTGTAAAGATACCCAGAAAGATGTTTCCCCCAAGGTGTCAAAACCTGGGAAGTTGGCACAACTGTAACAAGGCTTGAAGTTAGCAACTGTTAGTCATATTTTGCAATAAAGGTGAAAATTAATGGTCGCCACGCGACATAGTGACTGAATGTTTGAAAGTGGAGACTGAAAACTTTTGCTACGGTCACCACGCTTTGGAACCTCTGATTTAACATTTTTTTAAGGACTGTAAAAAATTAAAAAGGAACAAAGAAAATAAAAGTTTGAGAACATAAACATGGAAAATAGTATACCCCTAATAGAAAAAGGTATTTGGTGAAAAAGAAACTCAAAGTCCATTGAATATCTAAAGTAAGAACTACGGAACATAAATCCAAATGAGACAGTTTCTTTTTTTGCATCCTTAATTTTCAATGCAAGAGACCAATTGAACTGCTGATCTTTTCAGCCTCTAATGATTTCTTGAAAGTTGAAATGTTTCTCTTGCCATATGCTTGATGAGTCTTTTTCTTGGAGGTTGGCAGGTATAAGTATATTAATGTAAAATGATAGCTAGGCATTTGTTTGCTTCTAGGTGTTAAAATGTATGATGAAATGTCACAAATGTATTAGGGAAGGAAACCTGTATGAAGCAATATTAGTTTGTCATCCTTTTATTTATAAAGTAATTATTTTATCTATATAAGAATGTTAAAAGTGCTATTTTTATCTTCAAACTTATTTCAGGATGGTGATAAAATTCAATTGAAAAAGGCCTCCAGGGATAATCCTGAAGTTACAAGCTTCAGCTCAAAATACAGTTCTGATGAAAGCCGAGAACGGAAAGCAGAAAAGAGGCAGGCAGAAAAAGTAACTATTACCTTTATGGTTTGAAAAATCAAACCAAATATATTTTGAAGACGTATCCTTAGCTTAGAATAGAAACTCATTTCTTGATGTTTCTTCAAAAACACTCAATCACATCTATACACTCAGACACATCTATACACTCAGACACATCTATACAGACTTCCAAGATTTTACATATATACACACACAACAAATGAAAGACGGTGAGCAATTAAAAGGAAAGATATAAATACATTTTTGTAACATTGAGGGATAAATAATTGCTAAAACTGGATCCGATGGGAGAGAACAACTTACATTTGTAAGTTAGACAAATTTTCGAAAAAGTGTTGAATCAGTTAAAATTGTAGCAAGTAGTTTGGAGGTAGTGAAAGATAATTTATTTCAAATTGCAATTGGTTAAAGCTCTGTTGCACTAAAGCTTCAATGTTACAAATAAGAATTATATGTTTCTTTATTTTCAATATGTAATTGTTAGCTTTAATATGATTCACTTTGAAACTAATGCAATAGCGATGTTCTGGTTTTGTTATGTAATGTTTTTATCATGTCATATTTGTCCTAATTTGATCCGAAAGTTTTGATTTGATCAACGTCATTAGAGCAAACGATTTAAATCGTAGAGTACAGATATTAATTTATTTCTTGTGTTTTTGTACTTACTAGTTAAAATGCTCAGAAATCTTCAGCCTGATACCATTGAAATGTCATGACATTTGATACTTGGGAATCGTTATTTTTTATTAGATTGTTTTCTTCAAGTGCAAGGACCATCTAATGTTCTTTTGGACAGATTGTACATGCCTAGTTTCTTTTGCCATCATCTGTTTTTAATTCTCCATTGCATCATTCTAGCTGAAATCTTAACTATCACTTTTACTGCATACACGAAAGCAACTCTCATGAGTTTCTGACACAAGCTGATTTTATTTATGTAATAATAACAAAAAAGAATCACTTATGACCTTCACTCAAGTAATATATCTACAGATGCATTTACTGACTTCAAATTTAGCATGTTTGTATAATGTTCACAGTGCCCATCATATCATCAAAGGTTACGTCTCATATTGAATACAGTCAGCACCTGAATGAGTTGCTATCTGGCCTTCGGTCCTGGTGTGTCTGTATTAAATATATACATGTTAAATATGTTGACTAAGTAGGAGAATGCAGACCAATTGGTGGGTGGGTAGTTTGTAAGGTTGTGAATTCATAGGGCTGCCCCAATAAAATCTCTCTATATTAAAAAAAAGTTACCGTCGCCGCAGGATTGAAAACTGTGTTGTTTAGCTCGATTCTTAAGACGGTTTCCCGAGAAAGTACTGATCGGAAAAAAATGAAATTTACATGGTTTGTTCTTCATCGTATTCCCTGGATAATTATCAAGATTTTTTTCCAATGCGGCTATTAGTTTAGGTTTTATTAAGTGTCAAAATTGAAGAAGTGAAATTTCTTCCGCGAGTGAGCAAAACACGTACAAATTTTCAGTCTTCAGCCGTGAGTTTTTTTTAAAGAGTACCTCTCAACGTAAATTTTTGCAGCTCGTCGAGTTTTTTTTTTGGTATTTCAATTTGGTTCTTGATAATATTTTTTTGAAATTCGGGGAAAATCGGGACATTTTTGTTATTTTTTTTTTAAACTGCCGAATCTATATCTTATTATTATTAGTTTTTAATTTTTAAAATATCGCAGTATACCTCAGAATGTACTCTTTCTTACGGTACTATTATTTTTGAAATTGGTTAATAATTAAATTGGATGCGATCAAAAGTTGGTCATACAAAATTCGGAATCTTTGGATATTTTCGCTACTTTTTGTTACAACCGTTATATCTAGAGCAAAACCCATTATTTTTTAAATTTGAGAACATCACTGAATACATTACATTACACTCTTTCTTATGGTACAATTATTTTTCAAATTGGTTAATAAATAAAATGGATGCAATTAAAAGTTGGTCATACAATTTTCGGAACTTTCAGATCGTAACTTCCGATACAAAACTAAAACGGTCATATCTATATCGTATTGCTGTTAGTTTTTAATTTTAAAAATATCACAATATACCTCAGAAAGTACTCTTCCTTATGGTACAATTATTTTTAAAATTGGTTCATAATTAAATTCGATGCAATCAAAAGTTTGTGACACAAATTTCGAATTTTTCAGTTCGCATAGCAGATTCCGCAAGCAGTGGTGTGTTGCAATTTTGACTATCGGGTTCTCAGATATCAAATTTATCGTAGCAACAATTGCCATAAAAACGATTTCTTTTTATTTGGCGAGGAAATAGGCTTGCTTTTTTCCCTCTGTTCTCGGACAGTTTACGGACAAAGTACAGATTGTAAAGTTTGGAGATTAACACTGTTTACTTAAAATTGTACAGGCAACAAGAAACAGAAGATGTTTTACTGATGCGGCTATTAGTTTAGGGTGCATTAAGTGTTAAAGCAAAAAAAAGTGAAATCACTTGCGAAATAAGTATTGGTAGCAATTGCGTAGCAATCCCCGGGGTCGGCAAGCGTAAGCGAGCAGGGGGCAAAGCCATCGCTGTGACGTCATGTACCGGAAAGTGAAATTGGGATAATACGAATAATTAAGATAGTTTCACTCTGTGAAAGGAATGTTGGTTTGCGAAGCAAACCAAATGGCATCTGTGAAAGGAGTGTTGGTTTGCGAAGCAAACCAAATGGGATTGCGCAGCAATCCCCGGGGTTTGGCGAGCGTAAGCGAGCAGGGGGCGGAGCCCCCTAGTAAATCAAAATTTGATTTACATTTATGTCCAGACCTATCCAAATGGGTAAAATCTTAATTATGTTAGGTACATTGGTGCATATTGTGTAAAGCAGGCCTCGAAATAGATTTTTTAATGCAGGTGCCTCATGCACCTAAGTTTTTAAATTAGGTGCACATTTTATTATTAGGTGCAGGTTATATTTTTGGTGCGCATTTAAAAAAAACGTAATATAAGAGTATTACTGGAAAAAACTATTTTATTTGTTGGGTATGTTTATATAGGTTAGTAGTAGATAGTAAATAAAAATATTTAAACATCTAAATTCTCCCTTCTCTGGCGCACGGCTGTCGCGACAGTCGCTTCAACAGAGACACCTGGAAAATGTTTCGATCCTCGGAAAGTTCTGGTGGCAGTGGCACAAGTAAACCTTCCTCCTGTATAAACCCATTACAGCCCGGCAATTTTGTCTTCGCATAGTGTGTATTTAGGAAATTTAATTACGTTCCTTTAGCGCGAGGTCAATTCTAATATTTTGTTCAAATATCAAAATAACATAAAACACGTCCCCGGCCCCTTTTTTAACGTTAGGTGCACGGCGTGTACCTAGCAAGAAAAAATTTGGTGCACAATGTTTTTTTTATGTGCACCCGGGTATTTCGAGCCCTCTTGTAAAGTATACATTGTTAACATTACATTTAAATTTTTTGTATAAATTCCTGTCCAATGATTTTGTTAGCATATGCGGGCCGTTTGGCTTATGGACTACATTTTGTAGATTTTATTTTCACATACATATTCTGTCAGGGCAATAACTTTTTGAATTTGATTTTCAGACGAAGCAGGACAGCATGGAGGTTGAAGCTAAAATTCCTAAGTTGGAGCCCCCTCAAGTATATTCTTATTATCCCTCTAGTCCGGATCTTCCGAAATTGGACCAGTATGATATAAAGAAAGACGAAGACAGCGACAGCAGTGAGGAGAATGCAGATGCTGATGATTTTGCTGTGGAAATGGGACTAGCATGTGTTATTTGCAAGTGCGTAAATAAATTGTTGTGATAATATGTATACAACACTGCGAGCAGTATAGCTTTTAAACGTTTTGAGAATTCCAGGGTTCATGCCTATCTTTAAGTACTGGAAAGTGCGTTTTTAAAACAAAATGTCCTTTTGACAATTTTATTACCATATATTTATTAAATTATTTAAAAATTTATTTCCTCCTTTAAAAAATAAGAGACCTAAACGGTGCCGATCTTGGATAGGATGCCGTAGGCGGCATTTTCACACGTGCGGCTTTCAGCACAGTGCTGATCTTGATCTTGTAAGTTGGGTTCGTAAAGGTGCTTTATTTTATTGGAACATCAAACTTCAACTCTGACGCTTTTTACAGAACCTTATTGACCTTGTCAGCCTAGATTTGGGGACTTTTCTGGTATTCTGTCCAGAAAAGCATTTTCTAAATTTTTTTCATCAAAGAAAATTTTTGAAAAATGCAAATTTGGCACTGCTTATCTTAAAATATTGTCAAGTCGCATCTTTTAGGGTCTTCAGCCAAGCATAATTACAGCAGCATAGGACTAGCTTATATTTTCTGGGGTATACGTTTTCCTCATATGGCACAACTATTGGAAATTCGGCTGTAGTTAGACTTTGGGGTGTTAAAGTAAAGTAAGACCATTACACACACATAGTTCTAACTCCCTGTAAAAAGTATACCAGTGTAACTTTATTCTAGTATTATCCTTGTACAAGGTTTGTCTGAAAAGTATCCAGCCATTTCAAAGGAAACGAATAATTTGAGTGACTTTGATGTAACTTGGCAACCAAAGCAAGGGGACATTGATACACATACGTGAAATGTCACAAACCCATTAAACTAATCCTTTGGATACTAGAGGACCTTGAGTGAGTGAATGTTTTGAGACCTTCACATTCCGAATGACTGAGCGAGTAGAGCAAAAAATTTGAAATATCAACTTAAAAACTTAACTTGAAATATCATCCACAGAAATTGTTCTGTTGATTAAGTATTCATAATGGAAGATACGTTGTTCATCCTGCCTGGAAAAGGCACAGCATTGTTGCAGCAATGTCAAAACCATGTCTACTGTGTTTTTTTTATTAAGATGCAAAGGATTTATAAGGAGTTATACTTTGATGTTCTTTGCTGGCTCAAAGAACAGCACCAAAGAAACAGCCCCAGCTGCGAGCAATTGGTGATTGGCAGGTTCATCATGACAACATGCCTGCCTATTCATCACGTGGCAAGCAGGGATTTTTTTGGTAAAATATTTGGTGCAGACTTCTGACCTTTCCCAAAAACTGTAAGAACCTGTGAAAATTAAGATATTTCTGACTGCGAATAGTATTCAAGAGAACGAGAGAGTTGATGCTGATTCTAACAGTGGACTTTGTAGAGGGTTTATAGAAAAGGGGAAGAGGCACTGGAAGAAGTGTGTGAGGTGCCAAAGTTTGTACTTTGAAGAATTCTGGATGCAAAAAGTCAGGTTTCATATTACATGACTGGCTACTTTCCAGACGGACCTCATATTTCTTTATTTAATGAAAGGTTCTCGGATTTCTGCTTTACAGGAAGTGTGTGAGGTCCCAAAGTTCGTTCTTTGAAGAATTCTAGGTACAAAAAGTCATGTTTCATGTTACAGTAGAATTCCAATTATCCGAATCAATTGGGACCGGACCCCATTCGGATAATTGGATTTTTTCCGAAAAAAGGGTCTAGTATGTATTTTAATTAATTACTATATGTATGTATGTTGAAAATGGGAGAAAAAACAATTTTTAAAGAAAAATAGCTTTTAATTAAATGAAAAGCCAACACTTTTACATGTGAAGCATACTTACAAGTGCTGTACAGTATGTACGTACCGTACTGTAAATGAAAGTCATTGCTTGCTGAACATCTCTGTCAAAGTAAGCTGTTTGACTGTCTTTATCCGTTTTCGGGGCAGCCAAGTCGCGCATCCGCTTGACAGTGAGAAGTTGCATGTAGTCACACTAGGGCTGACGCTCCATCCACTTCAACACAGTTTTAAGGTCGGCAAATGCTTCACTAGCAGATGGTCCAGTGTCTGCTTCAACTTCGACATAAAGGTCATCTTCTTCCTCAACACCTTCTTCTCTCACACTTTCAATAAGTTCATCATCATTTAGAATTTGAAACCCAGAATCATTATTTTGCGAATCGCAGTACGTTTCTGTCTTAATTTTTTTTCTGAAATTCTGAAAGCGATTAGGATAATTAGCGATTAGGATAATTAGCGATTCGGATAATTGGAGTTCGACTGTACTTGACTGGATACTTTTCGGACTGATCTCGTATTTCTTTATTTAATGAAAAGTTCTCAATTTTCTGCTATACATGTAGCCAGTAATAGTTTAAATAAACTATTTAGACCTTTTACTGGGGCTGTGGGACATCTAACATCTCACCACTGATTAAAGGGTGCTTAATTATCAATTTCTGGAAACTATAAACCCTGAAGTCTCATGTTTAATGACTTGCAAAGCCCTTTCCTGTGTGTAAATGTCAACAAGTTACCCATTCCCTCTTGAACTCTGAGGTTTGCTTACCATTCTAGCAACCTGTGAGTTATAGATGGGTGCAGGTTTGATTCCCATATCTTATCCTGTGTTCAGTTCTCTTCTGTATAAGTAACACTTTTGTGTGTATATACATTACTTGACTTTATCGGTCATGATTGGCACAGCTTTTCCAGACGATACATGTTCCATAAAATCCAACCAACCTTCCACTTCAATAAACCTTTTATTTATATTGATAAACGCTTTGGGATAATTGGCCTAAAAATGAAGAACAAATTCTCAGATTCATAGATATAAGATTTCAGAATGCAAAGATGAACTTAAAAACATAGACTAGAAAGATACACTTTCATATTGCCTGACCTCATTTCTGTTCATTGGTATATTGCACAGTAATATTCTTTTCTAAATGGTTCATACAATTGCCTTTACTTTTGGTTTTGAGAATTTTTATTTCAAGTTGGTTGTCCCTATTTTTTCCTGGCTTAGTGCAATTGCAGGCTTAGCACACTGCTCAGGAATCTCTAGGGTAGAAGGGATAACTGATTTTTCAATTAACAAGTTTTCTAAATTTTATTAACGGCTGTTTTGTTTCAAAACCTAGTGAGAAATCTATTATCTTTTTTGCCTTCGGGAAATAGCGCAAATTTTAAAATGCCCTTAAAATGTCCCAATTAGCTCTGTTTATGCCGTGTGTATCTCAGACTTTGATGATACTCCTTAATTGGAATGAAACTTTTATATACTTGGCAAGCGCCAAGAACATTGCCAACTGTCTGATCTTTTGATGTGATATTCCATGAAACACTTTGTATACTTAGGATTGTGCAAATTTCAATCAATGTAACTCAACATAATTCCCCATTTTGCATTTTTGTGTAAGCACCTACAAACTACCCAGTGGTGTAAGTTGGAAACTAGTTTGAACACCAACTTATCTTTTTTTTTAAAGCTAAAGACCTAGACTAGTTTAAATCTGAATATTTTTTATAATACAGTTTCTTCATCTTTGCTGCTGAAGGGGAAGTATATTTACATTATCTGCAGGATATTTCTTTTTTTTCTCTAGACCTCACCTTTTCATTTTCAGCATTATTCCTGAAAAGAAAACTAAGCTCATTAAAAGAGTCCCCATATAATTTAAAGTTAAAGTAATATATAATTTGTCCCATCAATAGATATTTGCTTATGTTTAGTATACCTTGAAACATACACCAAGGTCCAATTTTACAAATTATTTTTCTGTCAGGTTTAGTACATCTATTTCTTGTTATTAAAACGACAATAACTGTACGCTTGTCATCATGATACACTTTCATTCAAATTATTTCACTTTTGTTACATAAAGTACTTTTGAAAATACACAATAATTAGGCTGACCCATATTTCCTTGACATTGTGATGGCAAATGGGGTTATGTGATATTTTGTTTGTTAAAAAGTAAGATGATAATTTTTTTTTGTAGTGCTTCATTAAAACAACAATTTTATCCTTGACCTTGCAAGGATAGGTTGCAAAGCTTTTAAAAAATACGACTTAAAAACTTTTGTATTTTCTCTAAATCACTGGAGGTATTATTACATTGTATCGAATAATGACACTCCAAATTACTAGTATTTCTGATAGTAATAAACGATTATAGGTAATGCTTAATAATTTTTGACTGAATGAAGTATATTTACAGTTGTTTAAGTTTATGTTGGTCAAACAAGCACCAGTAATTTATTGTTTATTAAAAATGGGTCAAAATTAAGTTTATTAAAACAAAATACAAAAAAAAATCCTATTATTTTCTTAACCTGAATCTATCTTTATCTTTCATTAACCTTTTTGTGATTATATTGTATGTTTTCTTTTAGTTCACTTGATGTCACTCAAGGTAATCAATTAATAGAGTGTCAAGAATGTCATAGTCTTTATCATCAAGTAAGCCAGTCATTGCTAATTGTTTCAATTATCAAAAAAAAAAATGTGCACAAATAGTTTAAAAATTTACTATGTAATCTCAATGTTGAGTACATAATTTTACACATTTAAGGTCTTGATTATTTTTTATTTGAAACTGTTTTAATGTTGGAACTTTTTACATAATATTTTCACTCCAATAGATATTTAAGATATTACTTAGCTTTGTGTGAAGGATATTACTGCTGGTACTCCTCACATAATGACCTACCTGGGTAACAACCTGTTTCACAGCCAGCTCTCCCTTCTAGGAAATCTCCCTTCTTAGTCTTATGGCATTATACACTGGTAAAACGAGTGCCAGTGATGCAATGTAATCAAATGGAAGTTTTCATATATAGCCTGGTCTGGCAGGTAACATCAGCAAATGCAGTTGGCTTTGAACTCTACAAATCAGATGCTAGAATGTTCTGATTACATATTCCGAATGTGATCAGTGCAGTGTGCTCAACCTGCACTTGTCATTTCTTGTTATGATTGTCTTTTGGGGGTTTACATTAATTGAATAGGAGGATCTCTGGTGATCTCCCCTTCTAATTCTGGAAAAATTAGAGAAATTTTGCAAATTTCATAAAAAGTCAGGGAAATTTTGATAGTTTAAATGGCTACTATCATCGTTTGTCCTATTTAGAGATGTAGGATTACTAGTGCAATTAAGAATAGAATAAATCATATTTTCCATTTTTTTCGTGGCTGCAGCTTGTCACCATGGGGCTAGCGATACAATTTGAAATTTGTGTGTAGCTGATAATGTTTTTTTTGTGTAGTAAATGAATATTTTTTGTTTGCAATTACATTTTTGTAGAATTTTTTATGCATATTTGCATTTGATTTTGATGACTAGTTTGATAATGTAGGGTCAGGTGTAAAAAAAAAATCATAATCAATATATTTTGTATTTTTTCTCCAGTTTTTTCAATTGCTATTGTTAGAGTTCCATTAAGGGTTCCAACCACACAACAATTAAAATATCTAGAGAAAAAGTACAAAATATTTGTGGATAATTATACTTTTACCCCATCTGAATTGATACCAATTACAGATTACAACGTTTCTTAAGGGAATTGTGAAATCAGGGAATTTTTTTCAAGGATTTTGTTGCCACCCTGTTCCACGTTCGTAAACTCGATATTGTCTCATGCTTGGTGCAACTTGTTCAAATTTGGCCCTTGCACCATAGATCCAAATTCAACAATCCAATCTCTTTTGTGGTACTCAGTGATGTCAAAGTTCTGGTTAGTCTCCAAAGATTTGACTTCTCCACTGGTTTTGTCGGTGTGGGAAAACGTCTTTAGATCCGACAATAACAGGCAAAAGTAGTGCCAACGCTAGCCCACGGGTTACAATGTAATCAAATGGGAAATTTTGCATGTAGTCCAGTCCTGCTGCCATTGAACTCGGCAAACTGGATGCCGGAATGTTTTGATTGCATGTTATGTAATTGATCTGTGCTTCCTGTTTACCCTGTCATTTTATGTTATTACTAGAGGTGCCAAAATTTTAGATAGTGCCTTTAAATAAACTGTTTTTTATCACTGTCAAATCTGGTGTGTATGCGAAAACCCTTTCTTTATTCATCTAAATAAATAAAAAGGGAGTTTTTTTAAGTTGAATATTTTTGATCCATTTCAAGTTATTTATCTGTTTGGGCCCTTCTAATTGAAAATTGATGTCTGTCTGGATACCCGTTCTACGTTCAAACGAGTGGATGTATTTTCCTGAGAATTTGCATACTATGAAAACTCTACATTCATTTAGTGACTGAACTTGGTTGTGTTAGTCTGTCTTCCTGTATTACATCTGCTTTTATGACTGTTGTACTATGTGGTGTTGAATATGTCCGAATGCACGAAAGTGGTTCAGGGGAAATTCAGGCAGCTGTAGGGAAATTTTTGACCAAGTTTTTAATAAAAAAAACCTCTACAAATACAATTGTCATCAGTGATGAACAAATATTTTGACTAGCAACTATATTTAAGCCCCCCCCCCCTTTTTTTTTTCTTTCAGTGAAGAAATTTTTTATTGGAGTTTTCTTTAGAAATCTTTATTAGAATTTTTTTTTTATTGGAATAAATATTATTATTTTTTAAATTTGTAAGTAATAGTCTTAAGGAGAGTTCTTAATCATTAACATTGTGCTCTAATAGTCACTTAAACTAAAATGAAAATACAGGGACGTTTTCGGGGAAATTTCGGACAAAACAAATTGTGTTTAAGAGAAATATTGGGCCCTGAAGCATTTTCTATACCCCTGCTATGAGTGAGATTTTGTCATTTTTACCAATTGAGTTGAGCAACTTTACTGGAAAAGAACTTAAGAGAGAGCATTCTTAATCTTCCTCAAAATCGTTGTTTGTAGTAGTTACCTTAGTGCCATCTTTTGTCATTTTGCAGTCTTATTATACAATAGGTGGCAAGGTGTATTAAATGAATGCATATGCATGTATGTGATTTGTGTCTAAAGTAATTTGTAGAAGTATATGAATGTTGGAAAGTTGTTAAAAAAGTTATTTTACTCACACTTAAATGATTTAGCATTTTTCTAGGAATGAAAAGTAATTCGAATCACTTTTCAATGCATAGTTAACTAATTCACACCAAGTAAGGTTAGGTTATTCTGCTAGGAATAAATAAAGACTATTAGGTTCCTCACTAATTGACCATTTCGATTAACGACCTAGTTGTAATAATGGAACTGGTTGTTAAGTGAGGAGTGTCTGTATTTAAAAACTGTTTAATAAATAAAAACTTTGAATTCACTATCATATCCTTCTGCATATTTCTCTTAGGCAATCACTTAGTATTTTTGAATTCTCATATTTCTTATTCATTCATTCATTCTCTTTTCCAATAAAGGAGTGCCATAGACCACCTGCAACTGATTATGATTACAACGATCCTCGTCGTGTTTGGTACTGTGCTAAGTGTGTAAAGAACATGAAGAAAATGGTATGCATTCCTTAATTGACTGCATTCAAGTTGCAGTGCTTAAATGTGTGTAACATCTTAGACCCTTAACTTTGTATTCCGTACTTTAGGCCACAAAAACGCAGAAGACGGCAAAGGCTGGTGTAACTGTGGCATCTAAAGAACCAGTGTCACAGACGAAGTCTACTAGGTCTGAAGGATCACCTCCTGCCCTGATTTTACCTTTTAAGAGGACAGAATTGAAAGTAAGATGATTTTGAGACTCTCAAATTTCTTATTCAATATTATCTACATGTAATTATTGTGAATTTTGTTTCACACTCTAAATGTATTTAACGATCAAAACAATTGCTTTTAAAATATAGGTGAACACACAGAGAATTAAAGTTAATTTGTGAGCCATTGTGTTTGGTTATTGGAAATTTTTTGATTTTTGCCTTTTCTTAACATTTTTAGACCAAATTATTAACAATATACAGTCCAAAATCCTCTGGATCTCAGCCATTCCGGATTTTGGATTATTTGCATTTTTTGTCTAAAAAACTTCATCTACCCCACCCCGCATGAATTTCGCTTTGCAATAATAAAATAGCAGATATATAAATATGAATAATTTTTAAAAAAGAAAACCTTTTTAATACAATGCAATAAATTTTACTTGCAAATCTTCTAATTTTTTTGTGTGGTCCGTTATTTTGCGTTATTTTATCAATTAGGTCCAGGTTTAACTTCTTGTTCTTTAAAAATAGTCGGAAAAATGTAAAAAAGTGAAGAAAAACTTGCCTGTTGGCAAAACGTCCGGATTTTGGACAATTCCGGATTTGGGACTTAGTACTGTATTGCATAATTTCCTAAACATCTTTGGATCAACCCTGCCATTTCAAAAATAATTTTCTTTGATGTCCCACCAAAAAACTATCTCAACTTATGATAAATTGCAAGTATAACTGATGATAATTAATGACTTTTACGTAAATATTTATGTAGCTGTGATTCATTTTGGAATTTGAAAATGCTAGGTCTGGAAATGAAACAACTTGGAACTAAAATTGTAAAGCTTTTTTAATTGAAATGTAACAAAAATAAATTGCACATAAACACTAGATTGCTTACTATTAAAAATAAGTATGAATCAATACAGTAAATAATCACTGAGAAGGATGAGCCTGTTGTGCTACCAATTTGTCTATATCAGGCTCTGGTTCATCAGCAGTAGGTCCTTAAGTCGACAGTCACATATTTGCAGTCGGTTCAGCTATTTAATTAAAAGACTTGTGAAACCTATATTCAACTAGACAGAATGATGGAAATGCAATCAAAAATTTGAGTTGAAAGTGTCTACTAATATGTGCTGATAAATGCTAAAACTTGCTTGTTATGCCCTATTGTCTTGCCTTTGGACTGATTAGTTGTAACTTGCATTTTACAATGTGCGATTCTTGCGACAATGCATCATTGTAGTGTCGGTATGGTCGATTGGATAAGTGCTTGCTTAAAATATATTTAGTTGACAAATTTGTTTAGCATCCTCTATTTTCCCTGGGGACAGCAATTCCCCAAGGTTCCTTGAGTGCCCACTTTGTGGAGCAATGATATAAAAGGTAAAAATTAACTATAATTTCAGACAATGGTATAACTTTTTCCTGTTTTGTCCATAGTGTATGTTACTGTCAACCTTATATTCTTGTTGATGCCTCCACTTGTTTATGGACCCAAAGCTGTACAGTTCAAATATTAGCTAAATTCAGTCACAAGGGAATTATTTTTATTGCTAAGGATTTCAATGTTTAGTATTATTTTTAATAGTTACTATTTGGACATAGGTGAATTATTTTCTCTGTTAAAAAGATTGTCAATGTTTTGTAATATTCTCATTAATGACTACATATCTATATATCCAAAAGTATACTATTCAAATATTAATTATAATTTCTCAGTGTTTTTCTACTATGTCCTGCCACACAAACACACCTGAAGGAGACATTAGGGGCACATCTGCTTTAATTGTGTATGTCTTCATGCACCTGAGTGATCTTTTCTTTAAGGGAAACAAAATGTCTCTTATCTGGGTCCCTGGTCATTGAGGGTAATGAAATGGCAGACCAACTAGCAAAACATGGATCTGAAATGCCACTTATTGGACCAGAGCCTGTTTTGGGTCTACCTTACAATGGTCAAAGGTTTACTCCTGGCCGAGTCTTACCATACATGGCTTCAATCTAATGATCAAAGACAAGCTAAAGAGCTCGCTCAACAATCTCCATAAAAATCTCGTCATCATTAAAAATCGGTAATATCTTAATGACTCTCATCAGCAAAATTGGTCAGATCGTGTTGGTCGATATATATAGTCATTAGCACATTTGTTGAGATCATGTTGACCGAGATATCGTGTCATCAGCAAAATTTGTCAGATCGAGTTGGACTAGATATCTAGTCATTAGCGCAATTGGTCAGATTATGATGACCGAGATATCTCGCCATCAGCAAAGTTGGTCAGATCGTGTTGTACGAGATATCTAGTCATTAGCTGAAATGCCACTTATTGAACCAGAGCCTGTTTTGGGTCTACCTTACAATGGTCGAAGGTTCACTCCTGGCCGAGTCTTACCATACATGGCTTCAATCTAATGATCAAAGACAAGCTAAAGAGCTCGCTCAACAATCTCCATAAAACACATCGAGGGAACTGCTGAAATTGAGCAGATGAGAAATCAGGGTAGCTATTGGCCTTCTACCTGGTCACTGTGCCATGAATAGACACCTCAACCGTATGGGTGTTATAGATGACCTATTTTGTAGAGGTTGTCGGATGGTAGAGGAGAGACCTCTACATGTTTTGTGTGATTATTACTCTGTCCAACAATTTGAGTATCTGGTATACCATTGTATCGAACCCTGGGAACTGTTGAACATTCCAATCAGGTACATGCTGAAATTTATTTCGGCAGTCGGTCTTCTTTTCTTTTCCCAAGGGGAAAACTACTAAACATGGTTCATGGTCCCAGGATACATCCAAGCAATCTTTGTCTGTTTCCATCCCTCTACTCTTTTCCCTCTTCACAACATTTTTTACTTAATGTTGTCATATGTTTGGCACAGCTTGACCAAATATGACCCTTGCACCCAAAGACCCAAACCAATCAATCTATTGTGTCCTGGATGAGCATCAATGCATCCAAAACTGTATTATGCAAATATTTGCTGTAATTTCAGAAACATGGGAATTATTTGATTGTCAATGTGGCGTAATATTCTCATCAATGACTTTCACTTGTCTGGATCTAAAACTACTCTTAAAGTATTAACTATAATTTTAGATATAAGGCAGGGTGTTGAGAATAGGAATGTACCACGTGGGTGTTGTTGAGAGCTTCTTGCTGACACTCTCGGCGAGACCACGTGATCGTTCGTAAAGTAATGTGATTCAAAACTATTTCAAAGACTTCCTGAATGGCACGGCTTCGGGTGTGAGCTTTCTTGATGAGCTCCCTCCTTGTTCTTGAAACTTGAATTTATGTATCTCAGCGTAATATTATCGTTTGTTGTGTTGTTGTACCGTTTGTACTGTTTGTTTGATGTCCGAAAATAAATCACAAAAAGACATTCTTGGACTCGATGATTCTTGGACTCGATGAATCTTTACACAGGGTTTCCACAGACCTTGTAAAGCCTAATGAAGGCCAGATTTTTCATTTTAGTTTATAAGGGTCCTAAGTCCTAAAAAAGTTTATAAGCCTTGATTTCTACAAAAAACATTGAATATTTTAATTCAAAGACCAAAGTCAATGATACTTGCCGTTTTTAAAACTGGATTTTAGTCCCAAATCATGCACTTGGTTCATTTGTTGCAATCTATGTGGAATGTAGTCTGCAAAAAGACATCGAAACCCCACTAATTTTTCCGTCAAGTTAAGAGGGGAACCCTTTAGAAAAAACCCTGTAAATAATCATATCCACTGATTGTCAATATTTCATCAATGGCTACACATGTCTTTGGATCTAATGGATCTAAAATTATACTGTTAAAGATGAAATTTTTAACTGACAGTAACTACATTTTCGAAAAAAAGTGATGGAAGAGGACATTCTGGATAAAGTGTCCTAAAACCTCCTTAATCAGCCAAAAGTGCTAACTAAACTCTGTTTCATCAAGCAAAGTGAAAACTTTTACACAGTGCATCTGCTTATGCGCGAACTCTTTCACCTCACATACTTTGAGAGAAGCTGCTGTGCTATCATGTTGCTCTTTCTTCAACTGTCTGGGACTGCAATAGCCAAGTTGGAGGAGCAACAGATTAGCAACTGGAGGGTTGCGAGTTAGATACTCAGTCTGACCAAAAACCATCGTGTACATAGCAGCTAGTAAAGCATAGCTACTAAAACATAACAGCTAAATAAACTTGACACATCCATTCATTATTTTATTAAATGGAAAACACAAATGAATAATTAGCAAATTGTTCTAGAAAATTAATGATGGAGAAAGATTGCAGAATTTTGGAAGAGTGGTGTTGGGACATTTCGTCCAATAAATACATCACTTATACTCTGCAGTGGGAAAAAAGAATAGATTAATAATTATTGATTCGTCTCCATAGTTGGAGTGGCATGGAGGCCCTGCGACCTAACACATATTGGTGGTGGGGGAAAAGTCAAGAGAGAGCAAGTGCTCGTTTTGTGTGGGCTTTTATTTGCTTTGTCAGACGTCATGAAGGACACTATCGATAGTGAGGCTGGTTTTCTAGCGCATTATGGAGGCTTGAATGTAGAGTTGTGTCGTTGGAGACACAACACAACTGTCTGCTACTGTCTCATGAAAATGTATGTGTCCTAAATGTTGAGTGAAATAATTTGATGTTATTCGTGGTGTTATTAAGTTGGTACCGACAAGGTCCACAGATAAAATAATGGTCTTTTTTTTCAGACTCCTATATCGCAAGGAAATACCCAAACCACTGCCAACAAGCCAATTGGGTTGGCAGGACTAGCTGCCAATTTTGGCGGAAGAACAACATCCTCATCCTCCACGACATCTCTCGCTCCCATCACCCGAGGAACCAAATCCACCTCTCCCGGGTTGAACCTCAAAACTCCATTTTCGACCGCATCCACCACGAAAGCATCCTCCCTCACCAGTGCTTCAACCTTGTCCTCCAAGATAACCATCGCATCCAGTGCGTACCAGAACTCTTCCCTGTCCACAACAGCCCAGTCTAGTACGACTTCCACTAGTCAGAAAGTGGCCACCACCAGTTCGGTGTCCAAGGGCCTCGGTCTGCTGAGTGCAGCGGCTGCTTCGGCTTCCAGTCGGAGTGCCGCGGCCGCTCCCGCTGGCAATGGCAACAGTGGCCACAAGGTACCCAGTTGTAGTCCCCTGATGAGCGCAGATAAGAGACTGCAGATTATGAAGAAAAAGGCTTCCAAAATGCAAGAAAGGCGTAGACTGTCCAATAAGTAATATTTCTTGTGCTCTAGATTATTTTCAAGTATTGTAAAATGTGTAGCATATGTGGATTCTGTAAGTACTGTGTATATTGCGCTTCTGTTGCCGAGATGCCTCAACTCTAAAGGTACATTTTTCCTGGTGGAGTATTTGTAAAGTTTTGTGAGCCATAAGAAACGCCAGCACAAAAAGTGCTAGACTGTTACTCACCATAGATGTCACTGTGACTTGTGAGGTTTGCCCACTGCCGGAGCAACCTGTGAGTTGTATATGGCCCAGGTTCCATTCCTTCTTTGGTGTATTTCTCTCTTTTGTGTGAGCAAAGCTTTCCTTGTGTGTGTATATGTCCATTTACTTGACATTGTTTGGCTTAAGATGACCTTGACCTTGAACTATAAAACCAAACCAACCACCATAGATTTGCAGGGTTGCCACAATTCAGGAAAAAGTTGGAATTGCCAGAAAATTTAATTTTGTCCAAAAAAACTCAGGGAAAATGAAGAATTTCCGTCTAAAACCTAGAAAATTGCCTCAATGACATAGAAAATGATTGATTTATGGCTTCTCAGAAGCTTTGGAGAAGTAGCCAATAAGATTTGTACACAGTTTCGTATCACTTTATTTTATGAATTGAATTTTTCAACCGATATTTTAAGAAATGGCTAATATTTAACAGGTAAAGAATTTTTCATCCTCTGGCGTAAATTGAAGAATTTCATGGTCATGAACATTAAATCACAAATTAATTTTTTTGTCAAATATGTTGGATTATTTGACTAAATTATTATAATACAGAATTACTTGGGTTTTGTGTATTAATTTTTACAATGTATAATTCTTAAATTTGTTTTTAATTATTAACTATTGAATGCGAAATTATTTCTTGGTTTTTTCCACTTCAAAAATGTCGTGAATTGCTTAGGTATGACCTGGAATTTTGTAAAAATGTGTCTGGAAATGTCAGGGAATTTTATTTGTGAAATAGAGTGGGAACCCTGTTTGAATTTCTCAAACTTCATAACCATTCAAAAACTTGTTATTGACTTTTCTAGCTATGGCACCACGGCAGCAGGGGTGTGATATAATAAAGTAAAATGCCTATTCTGGGTTGAAATGTAAAACCTGAACAGTTAGAGAATAGTTTTCTTAATCGCAAGATGTATTACAAGTCAACAAACTCAATCTTGTTATAGTTATTCTGTTATAATACAGGATCTGTTAAGAAGTGTAAAAATGCTATAACATAGATGAAAACTGAACTACACATCTTTTATTAAAAGCTTTCGTTAATGTATATTAAGTAAACACCAGCACTTCCTTTTTCATTACTCTCATAATATTGGGTTTATGTTCAATTGCACCTCAATCATTTCGTTTTCCTGGAACTGCTTCACATTTGAATTTGTGAACGCAAACACCACACAAGTCCAAAAATTTTGAAAAATGACTAATGCATAAATGGGATTGTCTATAGGGTTGGCAATGTATGAATAAATCACATTAGTCAATTCCTACAGTTAGTAAATTTAAGGTCATGAAAAATACATTAAATGTAGAAACCATACTAGTTACTGACTAATGTGGTTTCTGTGCCCCCTTTTCTCAAATTTGAAAAATGGTCTTGTGTGGTTTCTGCATTCACTGATTCAATTGCGTTATTGATTGCGTATTTGCAGGATCTTAAACCTCTTTAAGATAAAATGTCTAGATAGGTTTAGGGGATTTAGCATCTCATAATTACAACGAGCACATTGTGTTTGCCCCTGTGGTCTCACATTTAATGTACTGAATGATATGGACGTTGCAAATTCTTGTAATAATATTAGTAAATGTGGGAAAAAATGTTTTTCTGAGTTAACTAGTAATGTGTAGCTCACTTTTCAATAAGTTATAGGTATTTCTCTTAACTTTTTACTGTGGTGAAAAAATCTTGGTTACATTTTGATTTGAGTCAATATTAACTAGTATTTATAAAGTACTTATTCCCCATCTAATGTTTTCTACTTTTCTTTTGTTCATCTGCCTTGTTTATAATAGTTTTCTAGGCAATGAATGCTTAGAAATCTGCTCTTATTAAAGAATGGATATTTCAAAGAAGAAAGACTTCAAAATGGTTCAACATTCCATTGAAAAAAGCTAGTGCTTGGTTAATTTGCTTTCAAATGATGGTAAATATTATTGGTTGGACAGTTTATCGCTGTGCAGTTTTGAAAAGTTAATTCATATCTGGCTAGCCAATACAAACATTTATTGACTTCTATGAATTTTATTGTTGTCGCATACAATATTACAGAATCCCCACTGATTACTGAATATTTTCATCTTGGATATATACATGATTTAAGATTTTTCAGTGTCTTCATTATTTCAGCAATACAAAAACTTCTAAAAAATTGTAATGTAGTAGGAAATGTGTTGATGAATCCATTTTATTGATGACATTTGCCGCTATTTGGATGCTATGATAAATTTTGATTGGCATATTATTGTTTTCAAATATTTCCTTGCTTCTCTTGTAATGTATTTCTTTCCTTACATTGTGTTAGTAAATTGTATTAAATCTACCTTTTTTCAGTGTTATTGATTAGCATTCTCTTCTATTTCCTTGGACTTTTCATCATCCCAGTTGGATTTAAGTTAACATGTCTGTTAAATTTATTTTAATTTAACAGTAAGCTTCATGAGTAACCAGGATTTAAGAATTCACCTCTTTTTAAAGCTTATACTTTTCCTGCTTCTAGTCTGAAGAGTTCAATTTTTTGAATGAAAAGATTTTTTACATAATTATTGTAACTTCTAGCGAAACCTGTTTACGACGAAAATAAAGTTACAAATTTGATTAATTGCAAAATCCATTCCATATGAATTTTCAAACATTTCGTATCTACACTACCCTACAATAATGGACTGGACAGCAAGATGTGATGGTATAAGGGAAATAATACATGCTTTAATAGGGGGATGGTCCCCCATGTGCTGCAATTACACTAGCAGCCCTTCTAGGCATACTTTCAACAAGGTTTTGATACATAGCTATGGGTGTTTGTGTCCATTCCTGCTGCAAGAATGTCGCCAACTCAGCTGTAGATTTTGGACGTGGTTCCCTGGTCCGTAAGCATCGTTCTTACTCGTCCCACAAATGTCCTATGGGGTTTAGGTCGGGACTCTGAGCAGGCCAGGGAAGACGTTTTGCTTCCATATCTTGATAATGCCACGGAGCGTTGTCGTCCTGGAAGTAACATTCGTCCATTCCATAAAATTGCCAGAGCACAGGAAGAACCTGATGGTCTAAAATGTTCTTGTAGGCATCAGCGTTCAATTGACCAGGAACAACAGGCACATGTCCCAAGCCATACCATGAAAAACACCCCCTAACAGGTAGCCAGATTTTATGTGAATCCGCTGGTGTCTGGTCCATTATTGTAGGGTAATGTATTTCTGCAATTGTTTTAGTTAATATTGTATTAATATAAAAATATCATCACAAACTACTTTATACTGCATTCAAGTCATGTGTTCGAGTATTGTGTATATTTTCATATGTACAATTCTTTTTTATGCACTTATCAAAGTTCAGTATTTCGTTTCACATTGCTACATTGATTGAGGATTGAAGGTCTCCTGGTAAGTGAATTGGAGATTGAACATGTGATATACACTTTGTGACATGTTGCTGTTTTGTAGAAAGCATGCCATCATGGCCTGTACTAATGTTATAGATTAATAAATTGTTTTTTAAAACATGCCTCTTTTAATGGCTGCTAAATGTCAATATGTCTGAGGTTTATCAAACTTTGAATCAGTTGATGTCCTTGTTTTTGTAGCCAATATCAAAGAGAGGGAGCAGATTACTCACAACAATACAATCTATTAAAATGTTTTACCTTTTGCTTTGCTTTTATTTTGAAAATTAATTTTTTAAACGTATTACCATGTAAAAAACTATGATTTTTAGCAGAGTGTCAAGATTTAAATCATATATGGGCGGCCCGAGGGCCGGATGTGACCCGCCCCGATTTTTGATCCGGCCCGCGGAACATTTTAAAATTGTACTCGAAAAAAAAGTAAATATTTTCTTTTCTCGTCAATAAGAGAGTGAAGGGGGAACAAAAGCCTGAACTACGTGGATCAGTGTTTTTCAACCTCTTTTATGTGATGGCACACTAAAAATATCTCGAATTATTTGCGGCACACCTGAATATAAAAATGTAAAAGTTGGTATTTCCGATACTACCTTATAAAGTTATTATTACTAACAAAATTAGTATTGGATATATGAGATGGCTGAGCCTGTTTTCTTGAACAAATTAAATCAAAACGAGGTTTCAAAGTCGCCAGACAAGTTATCGGCCACATCTCGCCACTCAATTCCACAGATAATCGAGAATAATAATTATAAATTTCGTTATTAATTGTATCCGAGAAAATGGCCTTGCTCTTCTTGATTCCATTCCTTACTTGCTGATGTGATTGTTATAAAAACACTGATAAAAATCAACAATACTCGGATAGTTTTTTTCCATGATGAAAACTAATAAATCGAACCAGACTTGCAGATGAAAATTTGGAAAACACTTTGCACCTGTGTATTAGTGGGATTGATCCCAACATTGATTATGTTGTTTCTCAAATTCAAGCTCAAACTTCTCATTAATTTCTGGCGATTGTAAGTAAATACTTAATCAATACGATATTATTCTGTTCATGTAACTTTCTACTTTAAAAGTATATAAAATAATATAAACCAAAAAATTATTACTTTTTCACAACTACCTATTATCTACGGCCCGTGACTTCATTAATATCCTAAAGTATAGCCCGCAACTTTCCAAAGGTTGCCCATACCTGATTTAAATTGACGATTAAAATCATGATTTTAATCAAATGATATTTTAAAAAAAAAAAATCACTGATTTAAATCACAACTAATCACATTTTTATAACTAAGTAAATGTACCACAGGATAATCACAGAAGTGGTCAAATGCTTTAATTTTTCTGCCCTGATGGTGATTTCAGCACTAATGGCTACACCCAGTTCCCTCTGAGCTGGGTCAAGTACTGCATATGATAAAAGATTGCAACAGCCAGTTGTAACTTATTAGAATATACTATATACTGGAGTAATTGAAACACATATGGCATCATAAATCTAAATGCCAGGAAGAGTAATGTATAAACATTCCTGATTAACAGCACTCATTATATAAACACTTAAAGGAAGTATGCAACAGTTTGATTCAAAATTAGAAACTAAAGGGGTGACTGATTTCATTAGCTAAAAAAACACACACACAAGTAGGAAGTAAAGTTTTTTGAGGCATGTGTCAGTTAGCTTATTCTTGTGGTGTGCAATAGAGAGTAAAGAGTAGAAATATACATTTTCACACACACAGCCATTAAAATGTCAGCAGGAAGAAAGAAAGATCCAATTTGAATTAAAAGTAAGTGAAAATTCATTTATTATTGCTGCTTGGCAGTTTTATTATTAGAATTTACTATAGTCTGATTATTTCTCTGTCCTTTATTCTACTTCTCAGACTATTGTTTAGGTCTGTCACTTACATTTACTGATAAATTTGTTAACATGTAATTTACTCAAGAAAAACTATGCAGGATGTCAACTTGTGTTTTGAAGTTAAAGGAATGTTAAGCAAATATTGATTTACCATGTCACAAACTCAATTTTTTATTTAACAAATTTATATATAATTATTGTAAAAACAGTGAATAGGGCCTACAGAAATTTAAATAAAAAAATCTGGTTTAAATAAAAAAATCCGATTAATTGATTTAAAAAAAAAAAAAACATGATTTTTTTGCACCTTGATTCTTAGTAAAATAAATATTGATTTACCTTGTCACAAATTCTAATGTATATGTAATATATAAATACAGGAATGAAATATATATATAAATAAAGGAAACAATCATAAAAAAAAGAACTGGAGAGACAATATTTATTACTTAAATCTATAAAATGATATTTTACTAGTTACTATATTTGAAAAGTGGAAGGTGTACCTTGGGACAGTTGTACCTTGAAACTTTATATTGTGCTGCCTCCTTTTGAGTAAGTAGCAAAATAACACATTTTAGTTTACCATTTGCCACCAGAGAATCTTCTCACAAAGATTAGCACTCCTCAGGTGATTGTTGTTTGCTAAACAGCTAATTGAAATGCGTCCTCTAGTAAGTAAATATTTTGGATTTTTCAATTCGTATTGTATTTTCACTGATTATAATTACATTTTTTTATGGTTGGTAAATTTCGCTAAAAATCTGTTATACTCAATGACAATTCGATTTCAATATAAACATAACCTGATACTACTTTCTAGACTGTTTTATTTGTAAAGGCAACCAGTTGTATTTTGGGACAAAATAAATGTTGTACCTTGGGATGTCCCAAGGTACAACAATTTATTTTGTCTTTGATACAATAGTCTGGGTTTACAAATACAGGTGGGACCGACGAAAAATCGCGTTAGTCGGGGCATATAAATTTTATTTAATTGAAACCAAGGACTAACAAAAACACCAGTTTAGAAGAAAAATATTTAACAAAATTGAAGTTATTTTTTTGCCTATTAAAAACAAAATATTTAAAAAAGTAATGTGTGAGGTAAAAAAGTTATTACGATGTCGATGACTTCAGAAAATCTAACAACTTCGTCTGCCGACACAATGCCTTCTTTTTTTCTCGCGGAATATCTTCGTAGCAAGCAAATATTTTTTTATTCCAATTTTAATCCCCTATCATCTGATCGGGCCGCGCAGATGGTCTTCGACAGCCGACCCATTGGTTTTGAGTGCAGGTGATTTTTAACTGATTCCCTAAAAAATCTGCCAGGCGATAAAATGTTGAAAGTAATTTTTATAAATACGGAATTTAGTATGTGCGGAATTGATTTATTTTGTAGTCTACTTCAAACAATCTAAAAGGAATATGTATTCTAAGGTGTAACATGTATCCTAAGGTACAACGTGTATCCCAAGGTACAACAACATGTATCTCAAGGTACAACAACAGTATCCCAAGGTACAACAATAGTATCCCAAGGTACAACAACAGTATCCCAAGGTGCAACAGCATGTATCCCAAGGTGCAACACTATGTTGAACATTGGGCATTTGCATAGATTAACAAAACAATTTATTAAACAGTGTTCGAGGTTCAAATAAATAAAAAATGGCAAATTCTTCCAAAAGTAATGGTTGTAAATATTTGATGGAAAAAAACAAACTGCAGCTACATTATAGCCTCAGGAAAAATATTTGTTTAAACTGTCTCTAGGTACGACACCTTCTCCTAAACCCCAAGTTAAGGGGAACAATGTGCCTGTTTCTTGAGGCAGTGTTCGGTATCACAGAAGTTAGTTGAAGACGTATATCATCTTCAGCGTTCAAACGAGCTCGATATTTAGTTTTTGTAGCCTTGTACCTCGAAAAGGCCGTTTCACAGAGTTACGTAGTGCTAAAAGGCAATAAAAGTAATTTAACTTTTGAACTTAATGTCTAAAGATGCTCCCTTAACTGAGCCCAAAATTTGGAAAGTGGTTTGCTTTTAAATGATGCCTGACAGTGACTGTACGAAATCATGTCTGAGGACTTCATATTCTGCCGCAGTGATGGCTGCTGGTTTTGACGTAAATGAATCGACAATCCACTCAAAATTCTTTCGAATTGATTCCTGAGTGTCCCTTGAAAAGTATGAAGTCAAATTGTTAAGGTGTTCTTTTGTTGCTGGCGATGATTCATTAATTGTTATGTTATTTTCTTGTAAAAAAATTTGAAATCAATGTGTGTGAGAATGTACCGTCATGTAAGAATATGGAACGTCAAGAAGTTCTATGGTTTCAGCGAAAGTGACAATCCGACAGCGGAAATGACAATCCGAACTTCTGGTTACGAAGTTCTATTGGCCTTCTCTTTCAGGCAAAACGGCAGGTTCGATTTACTTGTCGAGGCTGTTTTAATCTATCAACCCCGCTGCCACCAATATAATAAGCTGTACCGTCATGTAAGAATTTGACGGACAGCTGGTTTAAAATTAAACTACTTATTTACATAAATATTTACAAGATAATTATGGGCACAGCCATCGACAACCGAAACCTGCCTGAAGCCAAAGTAACAAAATTGGCAAAAAAGAGACGTCTGTCTCTCGTTGAATCTCGAGTCCGAATTCCTCAAAATCCACGTTCGCTTCGCAGAACCGCCGCTGACAACGAGAGGGGGGTGAATTCCGAGCCCTCTAGAGATGTTTATGTTCTCTGCCGAACAGAAACACCCCCACACAGCTGCGAAAACCGTCTGTCATGCCGACTTGAGTCCCCCACCGCAAAAACTTGATCCCAAATACGAGATTGGGGAACCGACGGAAACTCTAGCTGTGAATGGATCAAACGGGCCGTCGAGGAGCCGCACGTGCAGACTAAAGTTGTTTTCGCATTCCGAAACATTCCAGCGTCCACGTGTTAGGGAAAAGGGTCGGCAAGTACCATATGGTACAACCGCCCCCACTACTGAAAAAACTTTTCCCAAAGGTGAAAAGTTTTCAACGTACGCATCCACAGACGCACGGATAATCACCCACTGGCAATTCAGAATAACAGATCACTTACCACCACCATATCCTGAAACCGTGACTCAAGAATATGTGTAAGGCAACTTAAATCCAATCAATTTAAAATTCATATACCGGAGTAACTTTCTACTCCCTTACAGTATGGTCACTCAAGGCTCAAATACCAAATTAAAATAAAAACAAAATAAACACCAAACATTAAGACTTATACCAAATTCGTTAAAACTAAAACCAAATCACATTAACCACATCACATATAAGAATTTCGTTAAGCGAAACCCAAAATTTCAATACACACAATACGAACTATAATAATACTTTCATTAAACAAACCAAAATACACCAAAACATATATAAAATATCAATCTTGTTAAGCGAAAACCAAATTCCTAAGTTTCACTCAACACACGTCCTGAGTTGCAATTTTAAGACTACAAATCTTGACAGTGGTTTAGAATGAGAGTGAAAACATCCTAAACACAAAATTAATTTCCACTCTACACAAAACATAATTTAAATTTGCACGTAGCTTTCAGCGAAAAGTACTCGAGTGAAGAACATAGATACAAGAAATCAATTCCACCATACGCAAAACATAGTTTGCAACTTTTAACATTTAAAATCCTCAGCAAAAGATACTGATATCATTGAATAATATTTCATAATTACAAGGCTACCAATTTCACTCCGAGCAAACATGATTCACAATTTTAGCACTTAAAATCTCCAGAAAGAAAAAAGAAACATTTAAGTGAAATGCCCATTACTACAAAAATCTCCATTTCACTCAACTCAAAACATGATTCGCAATAATATTACACTATACAACACAAATCTTCCTCAATTACATTTTATTTAGCTCTTTGAATTTTCGTGAAAAGCGCGACTCAGACTGTCGGCGTTCAAGTGTTTTTTTTCCCGATCGATGGACGATCTCGAAGTTATAGGGCTGGAGTGCCAGTGCCCATCTCATTAGTCGGGGGTTTGAACTGGCGTTGGTGCGCAACCAGACCAGTGGGTTGTGGTCAGTGACGACAACGAACCTTTTCCCATCTAGATAGTAGTGCAGTTTTTTTATAGCGAAAACAATAGCAGCGCATTCCTTCTCTGAAGTACAGTAAGTGCGCTCGACTTTGGAAAATTTTTTACTCATGTATAAAATGGGGTGTTCTTCCCCCTGAACATTCAACTGCGTGAGTACCACCCCCATCCCAAGATCTGAAGAATCGCACTGTACAATAAACTCGCGTTCAAAATCGGGTGCAAATAACACCGGTTCGCTCGTCAGTTTAGCCTTTAATTCCTGGAATGCCTTTTCGCATTCGTTCGTCCAAACAATTTCTCCCTTTCTTACCTTCCCCTTTAGGGCATCGGTTAACGGTGCTGCGACCACGGAATGCATAGGGATGTACCTACTATAGTACCCGGCTAAACCAAGGAAAGCCCGAATGTGTGTTTTTGTTTGGGGAGTGGGAAATTCCTGAACACTTCTGACCTTGGCGTCCGCTGGGGATCGGAATCCGCGTCCAACAATGTGTCCCAAGTATTTTACATGGTTCTGCGCGAACCTACATTTTGACGGTTTGATCGTAAGCTTTGCTTTAGATATACGCTGAAGCACGCATTCGAGGTGTTCCAAGTGACGTTCCCATGAGTCGGAAAAAATCGCGATATCATCCAAATACGGCACTGCAAACGACTCGCATCCCTTCAGTAACTCTGCCATAAGCCGAGAAAAGAAATATGGAGCGTTCTTCAGCCCAAAACTCATTCGTCGGGGACGATAAGTCCCAAAATTTGTACAAAACGCCGCCAATCGTTGGGCCCTAGGGCTCAAGGGTATTTGCCAATATCCCTTCGCAAGGTCTAGAACCGTTATGAAAGAGGCGGAGCTAACGAGTTCGATTCGCTCCTCGATGTGCGGTAGGGGGAAAAATTCTGTTCGAATAATTTCGTTTAGCCTCCTATAATCTACACAGGGCCTGGGGTCTTTCCCCGGGGTTTCTACGAGGATCATGGGCGATGTAAAATCGCTTCTCCTACCTCGATAATGCCTAAATCCAACATGCGTTGTACTTCTCCTTTCAAAATTTCGTTTTGTCTATGAGATGTTCGGTACGGTTTTGCCCTAACAGTTTTATTCCCGATAAGCTCGATATCGTGGACTACTAGGTCCGTTAGTCCAGGGTGATTTGAAAAACTGTTAGCATGCTTGTCTAACAATTTCCGTAATTGCTCTATTTGTCCTGGGTCGAGAAGGTCCGTCAGCCGACTGGACTGAGTAATGTCTTGGAAATCGTAAGCGTTCGGATCTTTTTCCAAGCACGGGAAATCAACTCCGTGATCCGCCAGAGACTCGGCAGCGGTTTCTAACGTCAGCAAGTTTACACATTCCGGTCTTTTATGGTAGGGTTTTAACATGTTTACATGGTAAATTTGCGACCTTTCCCGCTTTCCTGTTAACTCCACGATGTAATTGGTGTCCGATAGCTTGCTCCTAATCGTCCCAGGTCCTACCCATTGGACGGAGAATTTGTTGGGTCGGTTGGTCGCTAAGGTTAGCACTAAATCCCCATTTTTAAATTCTCGTTTAACCGTGTTTTTGTCATACCAATCCTTCCTCTTAACTTGTGACCCTTCCATTCGGGATATCGCCACTTCCTGACATCGTTTGAGTCGGTTTATCAGAGTAAACACATACTCGGTGACTTCATTATCCTCCTCGTTGGGGCCTAACCATCGTTCATACAGCAGAGTCTCTGGGGTCCTTAAATTCTTCCCGTGCACGAGTTCTGCCGGGGCGTAGCCATGGCTCTCATGCACTACCGTGCGAAGCGCCAACAGTGCCAGAGGGAGGTGTTTTTCCCACTCTGGGCCAGCTTCGAGACATAACGCGCGCAACAATCGTTTAAAGGTCCGATGGAATCTCTCAACTGGGTTCGATTGCGGGTGAGCCACCGAACTGTGCCGGACTTTGATCCCAAAACGTTCGAAGAATTCCGAAGTCAACTCACTGGTAAAAGACGTACCCTGGTCACACTGAATTTCTTGTGGAAAACCCATGCGACCGAAAATGGTCAACAACGCGTCGGTGACTGTGACCGATCGTATGTCCGGCACGGGGATGGCTTCCGGATATTTCGAAGACATGCAAATTACGGTAATTAGGTACCGGTTTCCACTCGGCGAGGTTTGAAACGGCCCACAGGCGTCCAGGTTTAATTTCGAAAAGACTTCTCGAATAATCGGAACCAATTTCATTGGGGCCTTTTTCCTGTCATTTGGCTTTCCCGCCCTTTGACAAGGATCACATGACCGCACATAATCTTCCATCTCCCGAAAACACCCGGGCCAATAAAAATACCGCGCAAGCTTATCCTTTGATTTCGTACCCCCCATGTGCGCCGATGTCCCTTCGTGACACAACGCCAAAACCTTTTGCCTTAACGCCTTTGGCACTACTAATAATTTCTGTGCCAGACCCATTCGGTCTTCTCGACCTTTTACAAGTATTCCCTTCTCAAATGAATATGGTTTATCCCTCTGATTTCGTTTTGGGTCGGACGCCATCTCTAACGCCTCTTTCAAACTAGGGCAATTTTCCTGCGCCTTCTTAAATTCCTCTATCTTTACTTCCAGAAGCTCCAATTCCGAACCGCTTGCCTCCGCCACGGGAATAACAAGCGGTTCGTCCAACCTCAATTCTGTAGCTGTCTTGTCTATCCCCGGCGAGGGCGAAATCGAAACTACTTGGGGGTTTTCCCCCTCCCCCAAAACATTCGCTTCTGACTGCCGTTTCTGTAAACGCGTTTGAACGGCATTAATTTGCTCAGTTTCCGAGAACTCATATCCCGTTAATTCGCGAATCATCTGAGCTGTTCGGTTACCTAAGATGTATTAACGCCTGCAAACCCGACCTGCGAGTTGACCCGAAACCTCCTTCTACTTTCACTTCCGCTAAGGGTAACGAAATTTGATAGGAGTCTAGCGGTTGCTGAATCCACACGGTCTCTCCCGTGTAGGATTTGGGGTCCACGTAATTCCGGTGTACCAAATCCAAGGTCGAACCCGAATCTCGAAGGATGTTTATCTCTTTAGCGTTTACAGATCCCTTTTGTACATACGGCATCAATAATTCATGTTCGGCTTCCCGTCCGAGTCTATTTACCGATTCAACTGTCACCCTATTCCCCAACCTCGGACAATTTGGCCTTAGGTGGTCGCTCGCGTTGCACTCAAAACACCGCGGCGTGCGTCTCCGGTCAAAAGTGTCGAATTTCCTTCCCTGGGAACTAGGCGGGAAAAAATCGTTCTTCCCTCGAGCGGGAGCAGGATGGTATTTCCCCTCTCTCACTTTCGCTGGGAAAGGCGTACTTCCTTTGGGTTTTTCGAAAGGCTTTCTTTTGGGTTTCCGAATGTCTTCGTAGGAATCTAGCAGTTCGGCTAATTTGCCGGGGTCTTTAATCTTAGCCCAATCATCGAGGAAATGGTCCCTTACCTCCAACGGAACACGTCTTTTGACTTGGTCCGTTATCATTAAATCTTTTAAAGATTCATAGTCCATAACCTCCAACCCTCGAATCCACTCTTCCAGATAATTTCTGGTTTCGAAAATAAAATCCTTCCAAGTGCTATCGGGTTTTCGGCCATGGTGGAGGAATTTTTGGCGAAAAATTTCGGGACTCAACTTATACCGCTTTAGCAGAAGCTCTTTGACGTGGTCATAGTTTTCTGCTACTTCATCTGGTTCGCGTGCGATGATCTGCACAATATCCAGAGGCAATACCGGTTGTAAGCAAGACACCCAGTCTTTTTTCTCAATGTTAGCCCTCTTAGCCTGACGCTCAAACATTATCAGGTACAGACTAATGTCGGTCTGGTCTGAATCGAATTTGGGAACCAGTTTTAAAATATCTATTCGTGGTTTTCCCTGGGAACTTAACGAGTCAACGTGATCGCGGGGTTCTCGTCGGGATGCCTCAATCCGTAGTTTTTCAAGCTCAAAGTTATACTGTCTTTCTTGTTCCCTATCCCTATCCTTACTTGCTTGTTCTTTTTCCTGCCTCTCCCTCTCCCGTCTTTCCTGTATAAACCTTTCTAACGCCACTTTTGTGTATTCCTCATCGTAGGAATCGTGCGAGAGGATTAACTCCTTAAGTTGGGATGTCATTAATCCCGGAGTAACCGTTCTTTCCAAAAATTCCGCTAGTTCCTCTAGATCTTGTTTCCTACCTTTGCCCAAGTACGCCATTTCGAAAATTCAAAATTGCCAAAAAAAAACAAAAAATTCAATTTTTTTGCACAACACCCAATTCAATACTTTTTACGACATACCGTAATCTCACAACATACAATAATTTAGCAATTCTAAGATGCACAATACAGATTCAAAAAAAAGATACTTAAGCTAAATCAATTCCCTTTGGAGTGACCACACTAATTGAGATTAACAAAATTTTAGCTATTACACAATTCTTGAAACTTAGTCACAGTGACAAAATAGGGAAATGGCACTAACCTGTATCTGCTGACTTGGATCATTTGGCACCACTGTCCACAGGCTGGACCACGGGTGGAAACACTGCACTGCACTGCACTATCTTCGGCTAAAAAGCCCACAAACACACTCTTCGGCTGAAAGCCCACTGGTGTAGGTCGTCTCGACCTCTTCCACAACGCGCACAAATAGCACTGCGCCACTGACGAAAAAACGGTTCGCGATGAACCTATAATAAACGGTCAAGATGACCTCTGGACTATTCCCCTGATGAACAGGACTTGTCGAACTTTCCGTCGATTCCGCTCACGCTCCGTTGAAAAGGACCGGCAACTCGAAACCAAAACCAGAACCTCTTGCGACGAGTTTCCGTTTCGGTGATGGATGGGGTCGGTGACTCCGGTACCTCCTTCTCGCTTTCTCTAAGACAACGGAAACGGTCTCCAGCGAAAATCCGAACTTCTGGTTTCGAAGTTCTATGGTTTCAGCGAAAGTGACAATCCGACAGCGGAAATGACAATCCGAACTTCTGGTTACGAAGTTCTATTGGCCTTCTCTTTCAGGCAAAACGGCAGGTTCGATTTACTTGTCGAGGCTGTTTTAATCTATCAACCCCGCTGCCACCAATATAATAAGCTGTACCGTCATGTAAGAATTTGACGGACAGCTGGTTTAAAATTAAACTACTTATTTACATAAATATTTACAAGATAATTATGGGCACAGCCATCGACAACCGAAACCTGCCTGAAGCCAAAGTAACAAAATTGGCAAAAAAGAGACGTCTGTCTCTCGTTGAATCTCGAGTCCGAATTCCTCAAAATCCACGTTCGCTTCGCAGAACCGCCGCTGACAACGAGAGGGGGGTGAATTCCGAGCCCTCTAGAGATGTTTATGTTCTCTGCCGAACAGAAACACCCCCACACAGCTGCGAAAACCGTCTGTCATGCCGACTTGAGTCCCCCACCGCAAAAACTTGATCCCAAATACGAGATTGGGGAACCGACGGAAACTCCAGCTGTGAATGGATCAAACGGGCCGTCGAGGAGCCGCACGTGCAGACTAAAGTTGTTTTCGCATTCCGAAACATTCCAGCGTCCACGTGTTAGGGAAAAGGGTCGGCAAGTACCATATGGTACAAGAAGCATATCAAATTTTTATCATCGATGCTTTTCCACGTAAAACATTCTTTTTCTTCAGCGCGGCAATTTTATCACAAGCATCGAATATTGAATTCAGTATGGATGTGATGAATTCGTTCCATTTCGAAAAACCAGTCTGGCGGTTAAGGTGTTGGCCTCTAGATCCGAAGGTTCCGGGTTAGTGCATATGGATGTTTGTAAGCGTATGGTGTAGAAGCGGCTGGTGCACCTTAAATCTGTCGTGGCTATTAGTACAGAACTTGCACGTCACCAGAAAAAACGGGTGGCTGAAAGACAGTCAAAGTACGCACCCAGCATTTCATAAAATTCTCCAGCAACAAATTTTTCTATTGTTAGTTTTTATACTTGTTTGCTAATAATCGTAATTACATTTTCCGTTGTGGGTCAGCGGTAGCCCAGTTGGAAGAGTAACGGATTAGCACCGTCGTGTATGAAGAGGCTAGAGCACACCGTAGTGGCCTCACATCTCCTCACGTTGGTGTGGTGTGGTAGTTTGAAGAGTGGGGTGCCAGCTCAGGCGTTGCCTCGTCAACTGACCGTGGTTCAAAAGTACGTGGTGCCCTCGAATCTTACCCTTAGGGGACTGATCCCGGACCGTCGTCAGTAGCCCGTTGTAGTGTACGACGTTAATTACCAAATTTACCAATCGCAAAACAAGTAAATGGGACTTCAATCTAGCGAGAACTCGAAACTATCTGAGAAAATACTTTTCGCTTGATGGAAGTAGTTTAATTTTCTCCCGCTAGATGGAAGCCCTAGCAGCAATTTAATTGTTGTCTTCATGATTACCGCGGACGGAGCCCTTGAGAATCACTCTCGGAGCCCCAAATCTCGGCACAGTTTGCGAAACTCTGCTCTAATGTGTGCTACTTGTTATTACTCAATATGGCTCGATTTGAAGATCTCCGGTTGAAAGTCACATATGGGGTGGAGGAAGAAAGCACGAATCCCAATTGATTCCCGTTTATTATACTTAAGGACCCAAGTATCCTACAAATTTTTGGAGTGGACAGTAGTGCGAAATAGCGCCTGTAGAAGCCCCCCCCCTACATTGGAATTAAAACTGCATTTATTACAACTACATATTTACACGTCACCACTGTTGAACTTACAAATTCTGTTCTCAAACTTTAACCTTTTTCCAAATCTGAATTCCAATTCCGGTTAAATTTAAAATCAAATTGCACGGGAAAGTTACACAAACAATAAATATCAAATTAAGGGTAATCTGAATAGCAACAGGTAAGTCCGTGAAGGGCTAGAGCCCGAAGTCGTTCCCTTCCTTCAAGGCATCCCTGGAACTATCTTTCAACAGGATAATGCACGCCAACATGTTGCAAGGAATGTTCGAGACTTCTTTTCAGCCCAACACATGCAACTTCTTCCTTGACCTTATTCACTTGATAGGTCGCCGATTGAGCAAGTGTAGGATTTGGTTGGTCGGCGTCTCGCTCGTGATCCGCGTCCTACAGCTTCACAAGACGAACTTTGGGTGCGCATACAAACAATATGGAATTCTCTTCCACAAGCAGACATTCAACATCTGTTTCACTCCATGCCACGTCGCATAGCAGCACTTATTGCAGCGCGTGGTGGCTACACCAAATACTGATTTCGGACACTTAATATTGTTTTTTTTTGCTTTGAAAATTTATTAATTTATTTGTACTAATACAAGCCGTTTGTGTATTAAATTTCATTTAATTCTGATGACTCCTTCATGGTGTTGCATTTTTTACAAACAGCAGTACATTAAAGAAAACAAATAGTTCTTTAAAATGAGCTATGAAACATAAAAATCCGTCAAGTAATGAAAGTGCTGTAATATGTTTAAGTCGGGACGATTATGGAACTGTTTCCCACAATGCGTCAGCTACGGAAGCGCCAACTATGCGGCAGCCGTACTGCAATAGACGCACTGCGTCAACCGCATGCGTCAGACGCGTAGGAATTGACAGCTTTATGGTCCAGCTATTTTATTCTATTAGAAGAGGAGCTACGGTTGGAAGACTAGTGGAAAAGCAACCACGCCAACGTGAGGTCATTTAAGACCACGACAGATTTAATATGCACCAGCCGCCACGTATATGACATTTTGGATCTAGTATCGAGCATGCAACCCTCCGGCCGGTTGATAATCCGTGATTCTACCAACTGGGCTACTGTGGCCCTTTTAAATACTAGAAAGGTATAGTATGTTTGAATTTTCGTCGTACTGGCAGCAACATCCAAATACCAAACAGAAAAGAAATGTTTTATTAAAAATATATGTCGAGTCTCAACATTTACGTTTTTGAAATTAAATTTTGAAGTCTCAAGAATTTAAAATTTCTCCTAAATGCTCAACGATATCGGGTTGAGTAAAACGTTTTCCGCCACGTGGAGATACCTCCGCGCCCTCAGCTGTCATTTCTATGCTTGTTATCTTTTCCACAAACGGGTTTTTGCATTCGAAAGATGAAAATTAAAACTACACGACTGTGCAATTTGTATTAAAAATTTATTATCTTTTGCGTCAAAAAGTGTTTAAAATGGAGCTATCACGTCAACAGATCAGAACGATTATGTACTATGAACTCCGTAACAAATTCAATGCGACTGAGTGCCACCAAAAAATGTGTGAAAGTTAAGGCATCAATACTGTATCTTATGATACAGTCAAAGTTTGGTTTCGGAAGTTTAAATCTGGAAATTTCGACATTGAAGAGGAACCACGTTCTGGCCGCCCAATTGAAGTTTATTGTGAGTAGTTAAAGCAAATCATTGATCAAGACAGAAATGTTTCAACACTAATTATTGCGTTAGAGCTTGACGTTTGCCAAAAAACAATAGTTAATGCTCTGAAACGCATAAATCTAATGTTTAAGGTCAACCGCTGGGTGCCTCACGAATTGACTGATGAAGACAAGCGCAAGAGGGAAAAGCGGCCTGTTTGACTCTGCTCAGAGATCAAAGAAAAGAGAAAATTCTGGACAGAATTGTGACCTGTGTTGAAAAATGGGTGTACTACAACAAAACAAGCTGTAAATGAGAGTGGTCAGCTCCTGGGAAATCAGCAGGCTCGGTTGCAAGACGAGCCCTAACTAACAAGAAAGTGCTTCTCTGTATCTGGTGGGATTGTCGAGAATTATCTACAAAGAGAACCTAAAAAGAGGACAGACTATCAACAGTGCAATATATAGCAACATGCTGATTAAAGTTCGTGATGACCTTCGCGAAAAACGAAGAAACGAGTTCAGAAGGAAGGTGGTTCTCTTTCAGCAAGGTAACACCCGGCCACATGTTAGTACGATGACCGGCTGGACGCCATGCAAGCTGGAGTGAGATTTCATGCAACATCCACCATACAGCCCAGACATGGCCCTTTCGGATTTCTATTTATATTCACATCTGCAGCTGCATCTTGATGGCACAATCTTCAATTCAAATGAGGAGGTCGTAAATAAGGTCGATATCTTTCTGGACTCGCGCACACCACAGTTCTTCGCAGAAGGGATTGAAAAGTTGCCCAAACGTTGGCAGACAATTGTAGACTTGAACGATTACTATCTTCATTAGCTTTGCTGTTTTCGTATGTATTTGGGTAATTCTCAAAAGGTGGGAAAAAGACACATTTCGTAACTTTAAGCTTTGACAGCAAGTAAATTTAATTCTTAAAATTAATTTATTTTTTCTCAATGGGTTTTTAGTTCTGTTTAGAGACAAGAATTAGTATGATTTATTACAACAGTTTGGTGTAAATATCCTTAAAATTAAATTCTTTACTTAAAAATATCGGATTTTTGACACATAAAATATTAACTGATCAGTACATCACCCATAAAATAAATTCCAATGTGTTTTCCAGAATTACTGAAAAAAAAAATGAATGCTGTATAACGATAGTTTGTTTACTATATTGATCAGTAGATGGCAACATTACTTTAAAATTTTGAAGAATTAACAAACAAACCAAACTACAGCCATTCTAGAATTTCGCGATGTCAAAGAATAACGATCGAAATAGCTCTATACCTGAAGCAAAATATGTATTGTTAAGTACTTTAAACTGCATTTATTTGTCTTTAAAATAACTTTTTAAACGTTTTTAAGCATTTTTATGTGTTTTTGTACATTTTCTTTGCCGTAAACATACTTTTCTTATTTTTAAAAATGAGATGTCAAAATTACGTAACGATCGATATGCCGTTTTTTTTTTTTTGCCGATTTAATTTATGTTACGAAGGTGCCGATGTCCCAAAAAAAAACAAAAAACATTAATTATACTCTCTATTCATCAGATTAATATTTTCTTTATCGAAAAATAAAGTGAATTTAGCAGATAAAATATTAATACCATTACTAGGCACGTGTCAGGGAACGTGTAACGATCGATACTTTAATCGGCGTCGATCATTATTTAATTTTGGACGTGATGTAGCAACAATCTCAATAAAATTGTAAAGAATTTCGGTTTTTTGTAATAATATTTTTCTTTCATTTTTATTTTCTGCTTTATGACTGTAATATGATCCTTTGAATAAATTTTTTAAGATGAAACCTAGATTTTTAGAACGTTTTTTTTTCCTGATTAATTCTATAGAAATTATACCTTTTCCATGAGTTTTCAAGGATAAAGTTATTTTTATTTTATGATCATACTTTCCTTTTTGTATGATGTGTAAATACATATTATTAAAAAAGATAAAAAAATCAACCAAACCCATAATATTTTGGAATTAGTAATAAAACTTTACATAATTAAACAAATCCATGATTTGAAAATCTGGAAAAACAAAATTCCAATTTGAAAATATTAAAATCTGCTCTAATTTTTAAGCATTGACAATTTATAACTAATGGCTGATGTCATATTTTTATACCTATTAGTAGACATTAATATACAGTTTGTCCCTAAAAAGATAAGTAAAACTTAAAAAATTTATTAAAAAAAAAGAATAGGCTTACAGCAAAACTAGTTACAACAATAGATGGAATAACTCAAAAAGTTTTTTTCTACAACCTTAGTAAATTTACACATGAGATCCATTCGTAGCACGAAGAATATTAAGACGATATTCAAATTCAATCCACGAACGTTTTAGCATGCTAACATCAACAGTAGCTACAGCTGTTTGGATCTTTTTTTGTTTCAATTCCACGACACTATGAAATTTTGTTCGGAACACAACTTCTTTTACCTAACTCGAAAAGAAAAAGTCGAGTGGAGTAATGTCTGGAGACCGGGGTGGCCATACTATGGGGCCATCCACTCGACACATTGAGCTTTCTTCACGGGATTTTTTATTATGAATGACTGAATTCTTTAATAATCGTTTGCGTGTTGTGCAGTGTTATCTATAATCAGTCTGAAGCTCTCAGCGCGCTTGCATGGTTAGTTTTAACTTTCGTTTTCTGGTTGAATACCCCTGCTTTTTATTTTGCTCTTTCGTTAATTTGCGTATTTAAAGATCGGCAAATGACTCAATCCCAAAAATAAATTGTAAGCAACAAAATCTTAAAATGCAAATGGACTTTTTTAAACAAGAAAACATGAAGGGATGAACGGTGTTACCTACTCTAACATACATCTCTCGTTGTTGAAAATCAGCAGGGAAGAGAATTCAATAGAAGGATACTTACACGTATTACTTCGAGAATTTTATTCGACAATTCTTATTTTATAAAACTTTTAAAGTATGTTTAAATTCTCCTTGGAATTTTGTTTCTCGTTGAACAAGGCGGCTACCTTCTAACGACCAGTCTCAGATACAAATACAATAGAACTTCAACTATCCGGACTCCACTTACCCGAATAGCTTTGAGAAAAAAATTCAGCAAAATCCCATTTTGAAAGTTTCTTACCTGTGAATGATAAAAACTAAGAGGACGAAGTGTCAGTTGAGGACATACGAAACATCCCAGAGAAAATTCCTGAATGTTCCTTGTCCAGTGCAGAGGACGTAGGCGAGTGGTTGGTGTGTGATATTTCGGACCCTGGATTCCAAATTCCCAGTGACGATGAACACACTCAAAGCGCGAGAGAACTCATTCATGACCTAGAAGAATGAAGAACACATTGCTACTCAACCAGACGCGGAATAGTCAGCTAGTTAGTCGTTTGAATGCCATGACACAGCACTAAAATGGATGGACCGGCAGCCTCAGTGTGACCTTCTATTGCTACTCACCGTCACGCGTATACGATTACTCGGCTCCATGGAAACGAGTAAAGACAGCGAAACAACTGACTTTGACCTATAGGTTCAAGCAATGATACATTTTAATTCAGTATTCAAGTACAAAATGTAAACAAAACTGTTTCCATAGTCATTAAACAACATTACATACTAAAGCAAAATCTTTACTGAAATAACCTTTTTTTTCGTGAACTATCGCGTTATCCAGATGGGGTCTGGTCCCAATTGATCCGCTGTTGCGTTGGCGTGGAAGTTTGGAGAGTGGGGTGCCAGCTCAGGTGTTGCTTCGTCATCTGACCGTGGTTCAAAATTACGAGGTGTTGTCCTCGGATCTTTCCCTTAAGGGACTGATACCGGACCGTCGTCAATAGCCCGTTGTGTTGCTCTAGTATGACGTTAACTGAAATAACCTAACTACCTTACCTACCTACCCAATTGATCAGGATAGTTATAATTCCAATGTACCTGCTTTAAACCATCCCCAGTTCATCTCAAGTGGTAATTTGTTTTCCTACTTGGATTTTCACTAACCTTCAACCAGCAGTTTTGTCTAAACGACTCTCTCGTCATTAGCAAAACTCACCAGATTTCGATGGACCACTTATCTTGCCATCAGCAAAACTGACCAGATTTCGATGAAATACTTATCTCGTCATTGGCATGACTGACCAAATTTCGATGGACCACTTATCTTGCCATTAGCAAAACTGACCAGATTTCTATGGACCACTTATCTTGTCATTACTAAAACAGGCCAGATTTCGATCGATCACTTATCTGTCTCGTCATTAGCAAAACTGACCAGATTTCGATGGACCACTTATCTTGTCATTACTAAAACAGGCCAGATTTCGATGGATCACTTATCTGTCTCGTCATTAGCAAAACTGACCAGATTTCGATGGACCACTTATCTTGTCATTACTAAAACAGGCAAGATTTCGATGGATCACTTATCTGTCTCGTCATTAGCAAAACTGACCAGATTTCGATGGACCACTTATATCGTCATTACTAAAACAGGCCAGATTTCGATAGACCACTTATCTATCTTGTCATTAGAAAAACTGACCAGATTTCGACGGACCACTTATCTGGTCATTAGCAAAACTGACCAGATTTCGATGGACCACTTATCTTGTCATTACTAAAACAGGCAAGATTTCGATGGATCACTTATATGTCTCGTCATTATCAAAACTGACCAGATTTCGATGGACCACTTATCTCGTCATTACTAAAACAGGCCAGATTTCGATAGACCACTTATCTATCTCGTCATTAGAAAAACTGACCAGATTTCGATGGACCACTTATCTGGTCATTGGCAAAATCGATCTTATCTTGGAGAAGATATCTAGTCGAAACCACTTTAACGGTTACGAAACAAATCTAAAACGGCCTCAAACTTCAATTTTATTCCTCTGCGACGTTAACTAATAATTACCATTTACCAATTTTATTCCGCTATAAATTAAAAGATTTCAGGCAACGCAGTTATGACCCACTTATTGAATTTTTCAGAAGCGAAATATTTAAGTAATAAGAAACTTTCCAATTTATAATGGATTGATCCCGGACCGTCACCGATAGCTCGTTTTCTTTCACGGGTGTGACGTTAATTAAAATTACTATCTGTCAAATGTCTTACACACTGTTCAAGATCCAACTGAAATGCTCAGATCCCTTCTCGTGATCCAGATAAAGAGTATGCACAACCTGAGTTGCGCTTCCCAGGTCGCCTCGTATGTCAACACTCGTAGAAAAGGAGAGCTCCGCATTTGCAGGTATGAGACGTCACCTGTCCGAGGGTTTTGAATAAAATCAACTAAATTAACCCCGAATATAGGATAAATCCGTTATGTCAATGCTCGATTTTGTTTCATGATGTTTAATCCTTGTGTGTTCCGTGCTTTAGGACGGCACCTGCCACTTCAAGAAGGCCGATGTCGGAGCCACCGTGACCGGATACGTGGACATCCCCACCGGCGACGAAGAGGCCTTGAAGCAGGCCGTGGCCACCATCGGTTCCATCTCTGTAGCCAGCCACGAAAGCTTCCCGACTTACGCGTGAGTAGAGACGGGCTGTTATTACGATAAAAGTTGGAATAGAAACTGTTATCGGAACTGTCAATCTTCCGATAAATTACATTGGAATATCAATGAATCAAGTTTCAATTTTAAAGAAAAACGTTTGAAGTTTATAAGAAGAGTTAAAAAATATAAGGTTAAAATTCCTGGCAAAACAATTAATAATGACCGTTTGGTCGCTGGAATAATTTCTAAGAGCAAAAATCCGGAAAACTGTTTAGATAATTTTATGTAAACATTTTTGGACGAAAATATACAACCAGTAGAATACTAAGTCTTGAAATCAATGTTCAGAAGACGTATATTGAGCAACAGAAGTATTCCGCAGAACTTAAATAAAAAAACATTGTGGATATTCGGCTTCCTGCTCCAATGACATTCTTTTTACCCCACTTCAACTTCTTGAATAAAATGTCTTCGACAGCGAGCAGTTGTATGTATTTTAAAAGTTTCTGTAAGCAAATTCGATTATCTTTATGCACCTTTCGAGCTAGTCTATCAGTTCTTGATTTTTGAGATGAACAGAAAGACTCTAGCAGCAGGCTTGTGGACAGTGCTCGCTTATCCTCGATTTTTCATTTGCATACCTAACCGATGATACTGATAGATAACGATTTCGTACCTAGCATGCCTTCAACATTTGAAGCAGGATGCAAAAATTGTTAGATTGAGTGTTACTGGTATTGTAAATAAATGGCTTTATATATATCTTCAGCCTCAACTGTGGGTAAAGGAAGTAAAACGCGTTGCTAGCGACAGAGGTTACCATAAAAATTTTTTTATCAAATAAATATTATCGTAATTAGTGATTAAATAAGTCATGTGATAACATACTGAATGGTTGAATCAGTCAGGTATCGCAATGATGGTTAAATCAATTAGATATTATAATAATTTCTGACAACTGTGTAAGTTTGTACGTTGGCACTAAAAGAGAAAATGTCCAAATTCAATGGTTTTGAGATATGACCGGAATTTACTTCAATATAAGGAAATTTGTAATGGAAAAAAAGGTATTTAATACATCCTGTGAATACATTATGAATGAATCAAAATATTATGAAGTGTTTTTCGTGTGAAGTGTATTAAAAATGAAAGAAATAAAAATTATTGGATCTGTTAAAATTGAAAATTCGCAATATGGACATTGGCTCTTTTTCTACCAAAGTAAATAAATAGCTTAACATGTAGGTAGAGATATTTAATTAAATCGCATTGGAGCAAGAGCGGCGGGCTATTAGCGTCGATCCGAAATCGAACACGATGGTAAAGATCCGAGAAATATTTTTTACTTTAGTTTTCTTATCCCCTTGATAATCTATACCAATACTCTGAGAGTCTTAAAAAAATTTCCGAGAAGTGTAAGTTTTACTTTACACCAGGGCTCGAAATACCCGTGATACATATACAGCTGCACTGTGCACATGAAAATACAATTGTGCACCTAATTTTTCCCGCTGGGTTCACGCAGTGCACCTAACATAAAAAAAGTGTGTGTGTGTGGGGGGGGGGGGAACGTTGTTTATGTTATTTTGATGTTTGTGCAAATATTAGTATCAACCTCTCTTGCTCTAAAAGAACGTAATTAAAATTCCAAAATACACATTATGCGAAAACAAAATCGCTGGGCCATAACGGGTTTAAATAGAAGAAAGGTTTACTTGTGCCACTTCCACCAGAACTTTCCGATGATCGAAACATTTTCCAGATGACTCTGTTGAAGCGACTGTCGCGACAGCCGTGTGCCGGAGAAGGGAGAATTTAGATATTTAAATATTTTTATTTACTATCTACAACTAACCATTCTAAACATACCCAACTAATGAAGTAGTTTACATTACATTGATGCTCTTATATTACGTTTTTTAAATGTGCTCCTAAAATATAACCTGTGCATCCAATTTAAAAACTTAGGTGCACAAGAAGCACCTGTATTAAAAAATCCATTTCGAGGCCTGCCTTACACCATATATTTAACCCTCTTGGTGGTTGTCTCGATGAAGTATCAAGTCATTATAAAAATTTATCATATCCTGGACGAGATATCTCGTCGTCAGAAGAAAACTCGTTCACGATCATTATAAAACTGATACAGTCTTCATCTCGTTACCATCTAAAAAGAACAATAATTTGATGGACATCACCCTTGGAGTATTAATGAGTAAATAATCTCATCCCTTTTGGATGAAAGAATCATTGTCAGCATTCTATCGCTCAAGAAGAACGAAACTGATTCGAAGTCATTCAAGTTGCAGAAAGGATATCCCTTCTGCAACTGCATTCGTGTGTGGGTATCTCTTTGTCACCCATGAACTTTTATGAAAAACAGCTGAATTGCTTAGCTCTCTTGGTAATTGTCTTGGCGAGGTATCTCGACATTCAAACAAATGACCAGAATGTGATGTCGTACTCATCAAAAAAATCAGCACTATCCTGATGATGCGATATATCGTCGAAACCACTTGGAGGGTTAACAAAACTAACAAGATCTTGATGGACTAGGTATCCTCTCATTAGAAACCGTAAACCATACATTTGACCCTCCTGGTGTTAGCTCGACATGGTATCTCGTCATTAACAAAACTAACCAGATCTTGATCGACTAGGGCCCGCAGGGGCATTCCTTCTTTAGGTTTGTACGGGCTTCACAACCCCGGGGTACCTGAGTGATCTTCCCTCCTTTTCGTTCTGCTTCTCCTCTACCCCTAGCTTTTTGCTTTTTCTTCCTTCCTCGTTGTGGTTGCCTCTTCGGAGGTGAGGGCTCCCCTTGAGAAGCTTTTCGCCAGTCTGTGCTTTCAGCTCCTCTTGGGGATTATATCACCCACGTGTTTGCCGTGCGTGGAGACCTGTGTCTTCGGAAAAGGTGATCCTGGTGATTGAGGGACAACATAACGCCCCAATACATTGCTTCGGCTCCTGCTTCGAATAAACAGGCGGTGTACTTTGGTCCCAGTACATTGATCGGCTGGTGGGTATATCCTGCTAGGACTAAGGACCTGCTCACCAACTAGCTCCTTAGGGCAGTCATAGGGGTGAGTTGGGTCCGTATAGTCCCTGGCTAGCACCGGTACAGGAACCTGTATCCCCTCGTTGGATTCCATGGTGGGTGGTGCCGCTGGGGACTGAATATATCTTTTTCAAACATGGAAAACCCAAATTCAACTTCTCCTTCAGTGGAGCAACTTTGTATAAAATCAAATGAAAACAATATATGTCAAGAAAAATTTTTTATTATCAAAAGTAACACCGGAAATCTAAAAAATATATCTGCAATCTTACTCCATAAAACTATACTGGGAATGGTAGGAGAAACTAAAAACATAAAAAAAACCCTAGCAGGAGATGTACTTGTTGAAGTTTTAAATAGATCACAGGCATTAAACATCCAAAAAATTAAATCTGTCGGTTCAATAGACGTGACTGTTACACCCCACAAAACCTTAAATTCATCAAGAGGCGTAATTTCAGAATCCGATTTAGTACATGACACCGAACAAGACATCTTAGAAACCCTGTCCAACCAATCTGTAATTACTGTAAAAAGAATCCTTATTTCAAGAAATGGTCAAAGAATACCCACAAAACATTTAATATTAACTTTTAATACACCAAGCATACCAAAACACGTAAAAATAGCCTATATTAACTGCCCAGTACGACCTTTCATTCCTAACCCAGTTCGCTGTTTCAAATGTCAGAGATTCGGCCACTCTTTCCTTGCTTGCCGTGGCAAAGAAACCTGTGCGAAATGCTGTAGTACAGAACATAAGACCGATGTCTGTACTACATCATCCCTTTGCTGTGTAAACTGCAAAGGTGAACATCCAGCTTTTGCCAGGTCTTGCCCTAAATTTCAAACCGAGAAAGAAATTCAGACAGTAAAAGTTCAGCAAAACATTTCATTTCCGGAGGCACGAAAAATTGTTAATGATCGCACCCCAAAACCTGGAATTTCTCTTACTCTTCAATAGTAAAAAAAACTTTCAAAACTAACGGAACTCAAACCGATGTAACTATTTTTAAGCCATCTGCACAACATAAAACTTCAATGAACCTACCTATAACGCCTCTTGTTTCTAAAGCATCAGCTACAACCTCATTAAATACCAAACAGATAAATCAACCAAACCGATCTATAAATACTTCTTTAAAAAGAGCCATATCATCTGAACAAAGTAATATTAAAATAGCTAAAAGTACTTCTCAAACCTCTCTTCAGCCTGATGTTACATCCAGAAACTTGATAGCTAATCCTAATACCAGTGACCTCATAAATCTATACAACACCGAAAGTGATATTTCCTCTGTAGAGAGTGACGGCTTGGAGACTTCGCCACCCAAGTCCAAGAAGGATCTTCGACAAGACAGATCTCGTCCTAGGACGAGAAAACACAAATAGTTTTTTCTTTACTTTTAAATTTTATTTTTATGGCTTCCTTTCTTTCCTGGAACTGCCGGGGTTTTCGTCAAAAAATTGATGATGTAAAAAACATCATAAATATACACAATCCAGCTGCAATCGCCCTCCAGGAGACGTATTTAAGAAACAATGATTCCACCAACATTCGTCATTTCAGTATATTTAGAAAAGATCACGATGAAGGACAAAGAGCATGTGGAGGTGTCGCACTACTTACATCCCATGACTTTCCAGCCACTCAAATTAACCTTCAAACAAACTTACAAGGTGTTGCTGTAAGACTTCATGTCAATATCTTAATTACAATATGCAATTTATACCTACCTCCTAACACCCGTATCGCCACTTCTGACTTCAATAATTTAATAGATCAACTTCCGCAACCATTCATCATACTTGGTGACCTAAATGGCCATCATATTCTCTGGGGCAGTTCAGACATTAATCGTAGAGGCAAACAAATCGAAAAAATAATAACAGATAATGATTTATGTATTATGAATAACGGCCAACCTACTTATTTTCACTCACCTTCACTTACTTACCATTCAATAGATCTGGCAATTTGCACTCCTTCAATTTTACCATTTTGGACCTTTTCCGTCGATCCTTACCTCTACAATAGTGACCATTATCCTATTAAACTAAAATATGAAGGCCAATACCAACCTCACTCTGTCAACCAAACTAACTACATCTTTCAAACTGCCAACTGGCCACTCTTTACTAGCCTGGCAGATATTTCTAACACAGTAGAAACTGGTGACATCGATGAAGTCAATTCAAAGATAACAGACATAATTATAGCTAGTGCTGACGCCTCAATTAAAAAAGTCAGAAATGCGCCTAAAAAACAAAAGAAACCTTGGTGGAATGAGGAATGTAGCGATGCGTATCGGAAGCAAAGGAAAGCCTGGAATACCTTCAATAGATATCCAACAAGAGAAAACTATATCAATTATAAAAAAACAAAAGCGGCCTTTCGAAAAATTCAACGACTTAGTAAGAGGGATTCTTGGATAAATTATGTTAATAGTATCAATAGTAAGACCACAAGTAAGCAACTATGGAACAGGATTAAAAGGATTTCCGGTGTTTACCCCAATAGACAAATTACTATTCTAGAACATAATAACCAAATACTATCGGCACCCAAAGACATAGCAAACACTATAGGTTCATGCCTTTCCGAAATATCCAGCTCCAATAACTACTCTGAAAGTTTTAAAAAGATTAAAATTGCATCTGAAAAGAATAAAGTTAATTTCAGTTCAAACCGTATATTATCATATAGTTGTGATTTTACTTTTTCCGAATTGACAAAGGCTTTATCCTTAGTTCACAAATCAACTCCTGGCCCAGATAATATTAGTTACGTTATGCTCAAACATCTCTCAAATAGTTCTCTAAATAATCTCCTGAAATTTTATAACAGAATTTGGAACGAGCACACTTTTCCGCATTCATGGAGATATGCTACCATAATACCCATCCTGAAACCGCATAAAGACCCCAAGAACCCCTCAAACTACCGTCCAATAGCCCTGACAAGCTGCCTATGCAAAATTTTAGAGAAGATGATCAACGCGAGATTAGTTTTTATTTTAGAAACAGATAAATGTCTCTCTCCACTTCAAAGTGGTTTCCGAAAGGGTCGATCTACTGTTGACAATTTGGTTGCTCTGGAGACTGAAATTAGAAATGCGTTCGTTCAAAATAAACATCTTGTCTCAATTTTTTTCGATATAGAAAAGGCCTATGATCGAACATGGTGACATGGAATTTTAAAGGATATTTTTAACTATGACATAAGAGGAAATCTGCCTATATTTTTATTCAAAACTTTTTACAAAAAAGATATTTTAAGGTAAGGATTGGATCTATTTTTTCGGATGTTTTTATACAAGAGGAGGGAGTACCACAAGGCAGTGTTTTAAGTGTAACTTTATTTATTTTAAAAATTAACAATATCGTTTCTCAATTGCCTCCATCGGTGAAAGGTCTTATTTACGTTGACGATCTGCAAATTTCATGCGCAGCTAAAGACATTCGTTTAATAGAGAGACAACTTCAACAGGCAGTTAACAAAATCACTCATTGGACTAACGAAAATGGTTTCAGTTTTTCACCTTCTAAAACCGCTTGCGTTCATTTTTGTAGAAAGCGAAATCTTCATCTTGAACCTGAAATATTTTTCAAAGATATTTTAATTAATGTTGTGGACAATTTTAAATTTTTAGGTATCATATTTGACAAGAAGTTGACTTTTCAACCGCATATTTTAAATTTACGCAAACGTTGCGAAAAAGCTCTTAACATTTTACGGGTTTTATCAAAATTATCATGGGGATCTGATCGAACTTGCCTTTTTAAAATTTATAGAGCTTTAATTCGATCTAAATTGGACTACGGCTGCGTGGTGTATGGTTCAGCAAAAAAATCTGCTCTTCAAACTCTGAACACTATCCACCACGCAGCTTTACGTTTATGTTCTGGGGCCTTTAGGACTTCACCTGTAAGAAGCTTGTATGTGGACACCTTTGAACCTTCTCTGGACTTAAGGCGACAGTTGTTGTCCTTAGAATATTATTTTAGAATTTCCTCAATACCTCATCACCCATTGCATACCATTCATCACAGTCCATATTTAAAAAACGCCTTTATCTAGCAAAAACATCCTTCATCCCTACATTCCATTTAAGAATGCTGGATTTAATGGACGGATCCGAAATATCTTCACTTGTCGTCACCCAGAAAAAACTTTATTATTTCTCTCCTTGGTTTAATCATAATTTTGTATTTCAAAACCCCTTCAAAGATTTTTATAAGGCAGATACATCTGATATTATTTACAAACAACTCTTTCAAAACCATACAGAAAAATACTCTAATTTCATTCATATTTATACCGACGGATCTAAAAGGGCTAACTATGTTGGAGCTGCGTTCACTATTAATCACTCTGTTTACAGTTTTAAACTTCATTCTTCATGTTCTGTTTTTACCTCTGAAATCATGGCCATATTTAAAGCATTAGAATATATATCGGATCATTCTCATAAAAAATGTGTTATTTTTACAGATTCATTAAGTGTTTTACAGTCATTGAAACATCCTGATCATTCCAGTCATCCTGTTGTTTTAGAGTCATTAAAAAGAATTTATCATCTCTCATCCAAAAATTTTAACTTGTCATTTTGTTGGATCCCATCTCATGTTGGGATATCTGGAAATGAATTAGTTGACAAAGCCGCCAAATCGGCCGTAAATAATTTTAATCATACCATTCCTTATCGTGACCTAAAATCTATCATTTACACATTTTTACAAGACAAATGGCAAAACGAATGGAATGAAGAAACTGAAGACAAACTCCATGCTATAAAACCAATTATATCTGAATGGAAATCGCTACCTATAAGAAGACAAAATGTTATATTGACACGCCTCCGTATTGGACATACTCGTATAACCCACAGACACCTCCTCCTTGGAGAAGATCATCCTATTTGTAATCATTGTATTTGTCCACTAACGGTAAAACATATTTTAATAGAATGTTCTCATTTTAATTATCAACGTCTTAAATATTTTAATTCTTATACCTTGACTTTAGAAGACATGATTGGGGAGAATCCTCATCCAAATATTTTTAGCTTTTTACATGACATTGGGTTTATTTATCATATATAATTGTATATAGTATTAATTTTATTACGACATCACTCATTCCATTTTATTATTAGACTATATATACTAGACTTTTTATCTTGAGTTTGGCATATAATATGTCCCAAGAGGACTCAATGCCACAAAACCACATCCAATCCAATCCTTGATCGACTAGGTATCCTCTCATTAGAAACCGTAAACCATACATTTGACCCTCTTGGTGTTAGCTCGACATGGTATCTCGTCATTAACAAAACTAACCAGATCTTGATCGACTAGGTATCCTCTCATTAGAAACCGTAAACCATACACTTGACCCTCCTGGTGTTAGCTCGACATGGTATCTCGTCATTAACAAAACTAACCAGATCTTGATGGACTAGGTATCCTCTCATTAGAAACCGTAAACCATACATTTGACCCTCCTGGTGTTAGCTCGAAATGGTATCTCGTCATTAACAAGATTAACCAGATCTTGATTAAAATATCAGCAATATCTGTAATCTCCAAAGAGATAGATAAAAATTGGTTTGATCTTCGTGGACGATATCTTATCGAAACCACTTGGTAAATTGGTGCCAGCAATGGACTAACATCTGTCCTTGCTAAGAGACTCATTCCTTTCCATTCTGTTGATAGGAGTGGAATCTACGACAAGCAAGAGTGCACTACTGACTCGTGAAAAACAGGCAATACGTTGTTTTGTACCCTTTCAAAATAATCTTTAAAACAACAATATTTCAAATAGTTTTTCGAATTTCCATACCAATTTTCATGCACTGTAAATGTATTCACCCTGTCCCCCACCCCCTTAACCATGCCTCTAAAAATAATCCAAAGAAGTCGAAACTGAAATATTATTTTTTCTATCTTTGCAGCTGGGGCACAGTATGAGGAATCAAGGGATACATCAAGATGTCCAGGAACAACAATAACCAGTGCGGTATTGCCACCAAGGCCAGCTACCCACTCATCTAAGCGTCTTCAGTATTATCAACCTGTGATGTTTCAAGGGTCATCGAAGATTTCACACGAACAAATTTACTCATGAAAGACATTTGTTTATTTTAGCTGTTAATACCATGAAAGTATTATTTTAAATAAAAAAAAATGAATGAAAACATACACGAGTCTTGTCTTAGTATTCCTTGTGTGCTACCATCGTTAAGAAATGGGGACTGTTTATATGTAAAAGTTGCAGTGAGGTATTCACAACATAGAGGAGATAAAAGAAGAGTGAGCAATGGTAACTTTTTTATGTTCCCAGGATCATGTGATCACAACTAATAGTAACGTGAATATTATATATTGTAACAAGTGAAATATAGCGCATCGTCAGCTGCAGAGCTATAAACCTCCGAACTAAAAGTGAGAACCAAAACTAAATCTCACCCCTGCTCCGATCAAGGACACCCTAAGGAGGTCAGGGAGTTAATCGGCGGCGTAGAATGAAGACGCGTCGTAGCGTCCGTTATGTCGGGTAGTTATGAAAGGTTCTGTTATTAGTATATGTGTTGTGTCCACGTAATGTAAATTAGATTAATAAATGTTTGTGAGTGTAATGAGAGTTTGTCGCTTGTTCGCCCGCTTCAAGGAGGAATTTCTCAGCACACGGTCACAGAATGGCGCCCTAAACGTGGATTACGAACCTGACAAAGATAAGTAAATTCTTCTAGAATCCTTACTGCCCCAACGTTCTTGCTAAACCTAGCGATGAGCAACTGTAAACTAATACATATTCATCCTGAATAGTGTAAATTAATTTCAAAACGTCAGGTCGTTCAATTTGAATTAGAAGTTTACAGTGATTCAGTTCCTTTGTTGGAAAATTAATATTCAACCAGAATATTGTTCTTAAAGAGTTGCGTTTTGTACAAAACGAAAGAGTGAAAATATTCCAGATACTATTTGCTGTTTGCGAAAGTAGCGATTTTGTTGTGAGGAAGTAATTTGTTTATACACAACAAGTCAGGAAACGTTAATTGCATTTTGTATATTATTTTTATCTGTGTCTGAAAAAGTGAATTCTTTTATTTTGCTTTTGTTGAATTCGAATACTTGCTTTTAAAATAAGATTTTATAATTTATTTTCATGACTCTAGAAAGTTAATTGTAGGAATTATCGAAATGTTGTATATGCATATTTGAATTATAACAAAAATACATACATTTGTCACTTTTGAGCAATTAGTATTTCTTTTTTTTTTAGGAAAATGGTGTTTTTAAAAAAAATTTGAGTATTCTATGCAATATTATTTTATTTGGTATATGATTACAGATTGATAACATGGAATATTTTATGTGAACCCACATAATAATTATCAAAGTGCTTTTCATATATATTTATATAACTTTTATGTGAACCTCACTCAGTAAATAGGTAAACATCTTTCGTATTAGTTAACCTACAAATGTTTAAGATATACTGTTCTTTAAACATGGTATTTATTGTTTATTTGTACTATATTTTGATACTTTATTTGAGGTGGATCTCCCACGACATTTTTCTTAATATTTGTATGCCTGCTATTAGCGAATGCTATCATTAATTTACCTAGGTTATACCAATTCTTATTTTCTCATTTTTGGAAAACATTGGTATACCCCATACCTTGTGCTACATATGAACACACCTTATATAACTTTTATGTGAACTAGTGTGCAAAGAAAAGTGTATAAGTAAATAATTTTAGTATTAATACAAACTTTAGTGGATATTTAGATTGAGACTTTTGAACTGTACTTTACAACTATAGTGACAATGGCTTATCTAGGCAAGGCAAAAAAGGTCGATCTTCAGAGTTTGGTTGTAGAACTTGGTGAAAACGTGGATGATGACTTAAAAGTCTTAGATCTAAAGAAAATAATTTTGGAAAGTAAAGAGTACCAAAACGACAAAGAATTTGTGAAGAATTTATTAGACACAATTGTGTCAACAAGGATGGAAGAAGAATCCAAACTCTTGACAGAGCAAAGATTACTGAGAGAGCAAGAAAAACAGGTTCAAGACTTTGAACTTGAAAAGTTACGGATTCAGCTAGAATCTCAACGTATGGTAGAGGCCTCTGCTTCCCAACCTGTAATGCACCCTTCCATGAGAATGGATCTCCAAAAAATTTTGCCACAATTCAAGCCTGAAGAAGATGACATGTCCTTGTTTCTAGTCTTATTTGAGAGACAAATGAAGTTCTTAAAAATTGACGAGAGTATGTGGGTGACTCATCTATTAGGACTTTTCCCTTCAGAGATCTCAAAGCTGATAGCCAGGGAACCTGAAGTAAAATCCCATGACTATACACACATTCGAGGTATACTCCTTCAGCGTTTTAAACTGACAGCTGAAAAGTTCAGAAAGCTCTTCAGTCAACATAGAAAGTCTGCAGATTGCACATGGAAAGAGTTTTCCTTTGAGCTAAGGAACTATTTTGAAGGCTGGATTACTGAACTGGGTGTCACTACCTTTGAAAAATTACAAGATCTGATTATCTCAGATCAAATGAAGAAAAGATGCAACCCTGAGTGCCGAGAACATTATTTAGATGATTGGGAAAATTTGATTTCTCCCGATTACCTAGCTGAGAAGCTTGAAACTTATGACTGTCTCAGAAACAACAAAAAAAGAAGCTCATCCCCTCCAATTTAAAGGAAAGCCTACAACGGTAGAGATGAAATTATCAAGCCTGTACCGTTCAAAAAAACAAATCAGGCAAACAGAACTAGTCGAATAAAGGTTGGTGACAATCAGGAGCGACAAGCTCGGACTTGTTATGGTTGTGGAAAAGTCGGATTCATTAAAGCTAACTGTCCAGTTTGCAATCCTTCCACAAAATTTGACTCAGCTCGTTTTGAGAAGATTCAAATTGATAGACCTGCCATGTCTAATGAAGTTCCAGTTATGAATATTACGATAAATGGAATATTCGGCACAGCATGTGCAGACAGTGGAGCAAGTCACTCTATCGCAGGCGAAAGATTGTACCATATTCTACAAGATGAAGGAGTAGTATTCGAAAAGTCTTTTCTCTCAGTGACCCTCGCTGATGGAAGTCAGACAGAAAAGGAAGTTCAAACAGCCTGTGTAATTCTATGTCTGGAAGGACGTTCCTTTCAATTAACACTTTTTGCCCTCCCAGAGGCGAAAGGAAACCGTACCCTACTTGGAGCAGATTTTTTGAAGAAAGCAGGTGTTGTTCTAAATCTTCGTGACCATGCTTGGTTCTACACTGACAAGCCAAAGGAACATTTCCCTTTCGTTGCGAGTGCTCAAGTCCACTCCTGTGATATTAAAGAAAGTGTTAGACCAGAAAATCCATATCTCCTTCGTCCCGATGAAGGTGAACATTTAAGTGAAGATCAGTGCAGAAGATTAAATGCACTTCTAATTCACTATGAAAATAACTTCAGTCCGGGGGGAGAACCAACACCTTACATCGAACACCGGATCGACACAGGTGATGCTCCTCCAGTTGCTACTGCTCCTTACCGGTTATCCCCTGTGAGAAGAGAAATTTTGAAGAGAGAGATTGATGCACTTCTCTCATCCGGAGTAATAGAAGAATGTGACTCTCCCTACGCAGCACCTGTGGTCTTGATACCCAAGCCAAATGGGGATTTCCGCCTTTGTATCGATTACAGAAAATTGAATTCAGTAACTAAGTCTGATCCATACCCTCTTCCGCGTATGGATGATCTCTTGCAAAATGCTAAGCAAACTGCCTTTATGTCTACCATAGACTTAAAGTCTGGATATCATCAGGTGAAGATGTATCCTCCTGATAAAGACAAGACAGCCTTTGTTTGTCAGTTTGGAGTATTTCGATTTACTCGAATGCCATTTGGATTAAAAACAGCCCCTGCCACATTCCAAAGACTTATGGACATTTTCCGAAATGGACTAAAGGTCAGATCTCTAGCTTATCTGGATGATATTATTGTGCTGTCTGCAACCTTTGAAGAACACCTGGAGGACCTGCGGTTAGTCTTTGACCGACTCCAAAAGTTCCATCTGCATGCCAACCGAACTAAGTGTCATTTTGCTTGCTCCAAAGTCAAATATTTGGGACATTACATCACGAGTTCTGGAGTGGAAGTAGACCCTGCTAAGGTGGAAGCCATTGTACAGATCCCTTCTCCCAAGAACGTGAAGCAAGTGCAGAGCTTTCTTCAAACTTGCAGTTGGTATCGTCGTTTTATTCCCCAGTTTGCTGAGACCTCAAGGCCTTTGAGCAATCTCACCAAGAAGCAAACACCTTGGAAGTGGGGACAAGACGAACAGACAGCATTTGAATCGTTGAAGAATAGCTTAATTTCACCGCCCGTGCTGAAACAAGTAGATGAGGATAAACCATTTGTCCTCAGAACTGACGCTTCAGGCTATGCTTTGGGCGCAGTCCTTATCCAAGGACAAGGATCTGAAGAACATCCAATCGAGTATGCTAGTCGTCTGCTAACCCCAGCAGAGAGGAACTACTCTACTACAGAACGCGAAGCCTTATCAGTCGTTTGGGCGCTGGACAAATTTAGAGGCTATGTCGAAGGAGCTGAAATAACAGTATTTTCAGATCATCAACCCTTGAAATGGTTGTTGAGCCTGAAATCACCAACCGGTCGACTCGCAAGATGGGCCCTTCAGATACAGTCTTACAACATCAAAGTTGAATATCTTTCAGGAAAAGCAAACGTCATTGCAGACATGCTATCCCGCCCTTCATGTACACATGGAAGGCCCACTTGTGACATTTGTTCTGTTACCATTATTGATCTGCCATCCAGGAAGGCAAATGACATACGTGAAGGACAATTGAAAGACGATGACTTGAAGAAAATCATTGACTGTTTTGAGAGTGTCTCCAAGGACGAAAACTACGTGAATTGGACCAATCGTGGCTACATAATGTCTCAAGGTATTTTATATCGATACGGCCCGGATTCCGAATCAGAGGAAGCCCAGTTGGTAGTTCCGATACAGGAACGTGAAAGAGTTCTGCAACAATATCACGATGCTCCAACCGGTGGACATTATGGTGCCGAGGGCACTTTTCACAAGATTGCAACGTGTTATTTCTTTCCTGGAATGAGAAAATACATCGCAGATTGTGTAAGGAATTGTGCTGAGTGCAGCCGTTATAAGCCAAGTAACCAAAAGCCTGCTGGACTTTTGAGAACACCAGTGTATTCCCAGCGTTTTGAGACGTTAGCGATCGATCTTTTCGGTCCTTTGCCAGAAACCCCAGATGGAAAGAAATGGATTTTCATTGTTGAGGACACTTCTACAAAATGGGTGGAGCTTTTCTCTCTCCAAAACGCCACTGCAAAGGAGTGTGCAGTAACCTTATTAGAGGAAGTGTTTCTGAGATACGGTCTGCCACGTCGTCTCATAAGTGATAACGGATCCCAATTCGTCAGTGCTGTCCTTCAACAAGTATGCTATCTTCTCGGAGTTACACAAATTCTTACTCCAGTTTACTGTCCTCAAGCGAACCCAGTAGAAAGGAAAAACAGGGATTTAAAACCAAGACTTGCCATTCTTGTCGGTGATGACCACACCACATGGTCAGAAAAACTCCCAACTATCCGTTTTGCTCTGAACACTGCAAAATGTGACACCACTGCTCATACTGCAGCCTTTTTACAGTTTGGAAGAGAACTTAGAACACTAGACGATGTTCAACATGACATAAGGTCAGTGATCAACAATGACAACTTTATTGCTGAGATCACACCGTATTTACGGAAATTTGCAAAGATCTCCTCTGAGATAAAAGATCTTGTAGAACAAAAGCAGGATCAGAGAAAGAAAAATGCTGATCGAGGAAGAAGAAGCGTTCCCCAATACGCACCTGGAGATCAAGTATGGATCACCTCACATACTGTGAGCAACAAAGCTAAGAAGAGGTCAGCGAAATTTGCACCTCGCCGAGACGGACCCTATTTGATTTTAACTCAGCGTTCTCCAACAAGTTATGTTGTTGCGAATCCCCAATCTCCTGATATTCCTGTCGGAACATATCATACATCTGCTCTACGTCCATGCCTTAACACACCTCAAAATGGAAACGTACCCATCACCCCACTGCGAAGGAGAGGTCGACCCCGAAAGGCTGATCCAACAGTGCGACAAAACTCAAGACAACCATCTGACCCTTCTCCTGGCGACTCGCCGAGACGTCTTCGTAGCCAGGGGGGGAGACTGTAACAAGTGAAATATAGCGCATCGTCAGCTGCAGAGCTATAAACCTCCGAACTAAAAGTGAGAACCAAAACTAAATCTCACCCCTGCTCCGATCAAGGACACCCTAAGGAGGTCAGGGAGTTAATCGGCGGCGTAGAATGAAGACGCGTCGTAGCGTCCGTTATGTCGGGTAGTTATGAAAGGTTCTGTTATTAGTATATGTGTTGTGTCCACGTAATGTAAATTAGATTAATAAATGTTTGTGAGTGTAATGAGAGTTTGTCGCTTGTTCGCCCGCTTCAAGGAGGAATTTCTCAGCACACGGTCACAATATATATATATATATACTTAGACCAGTTTTGACTGCCGGAAGGAAACAAACTTTCGTCATATGATTGGCCAATGCGACGGGAGTAGACGTTCCTCTATTATTTTATAGTTATCGAATGGTTGGATGCTTTTATCTGATGAGTTCGAACCCATCTGGCGGAAAAGTTTTTAGATCCTCCAAATTATTAAAAAAAAATTCCAATTTAATTCCTTTTGATTCTAAATTACTTTTCCTAATTTTTAATACCCTTTTTATATTTTTCCAAGCTTCCGTTGATTTTACATAAATAATCTAAGAACCACTCCTGAAGTCACTACCAGCTGATATTTTCCCGCCCCTCTGCCGTCCCCTTTGCTTTAAGATGATGGTGTCGTATCCACCCCTGGCTTAGGACCATTCTGATGTAACAAAAAGCATACATAAAACACTAACATATGTAATTATTATCAACTTATATAATAAAAGGATACAATTTTCGATGATGATGTTAGATCAATGAAAATCATGTTACACACTTTATTTCCTTTTTTCTATAGCCTCTTGATTATACAGCAGATCTGAATTTAAAGTTACCGAGTCAACTAAAATATATAACTAAACAGCAGCAAATAAATTTATCCTCACATAAATTTCGAAGTACGCCAAAGGAAGAGATAAATTGCCAACAGAAAAATTCTGATGACATACGTATCTAGGTCATGTGATCCGATTAGCCAACAACTGCTCCCATTCTCTTCTCATTGGTTATCGATTTTGTGACGTCAGTGGAAACAGTTGCATATCTATCCGCTCGTTTTCTTGAATACGTCCCGTAACAGGCGCCTCAGCGTACAGCGTAAGTGTCCGACAAGTTGACTCTGATTGGCTGGTATGATCATGTGACCTCTGAGACATAAAGGTGTTTCATTTGGCTATTTATCTACGTTTTGGCGCAGATCTCTTTGACTGATAGGAACGGTTTTCGAAAGGTTTTAACATTTTGCTTTATTTTTACTGTGGAGAGCGGTCGTTTTTCATACCGCAAAAAAACATATTTAATATGGCATTTATTCATGCATATTTAAAATAGTAATTCTGGTATGGGGGGGGGTAACCCAATTTTAGTGCCTGAATTTCTATTATGGTATTAAAAAAATTTGTTTTTCAACACCAAGTCCCATCTTTCCTGGTTTTTACTTAGAACAATGGTATCAATTATGTATTTTAAGTGAAAACTACTTTATTAGTCATAATTTAAAACTTAAATAAAGGAATAATTTTTCTGCTTTCTTCTTTTCTTTTCAGATCCATGGCTATGGGTGGGTAGAGGTGGGAGCCGAAAATCGTATAATTTTATTATATAAGTTAATAATTATATAAGTTAGTGTTTTATGTATGCTTTTTGTTACATCAGAATGGTCCTAAGCCAGGGGTGGATACGACACCATCATCCTAAAGCAAAGGGGACGGCAGAGGGGCGGGAAAATATCAGCTGGTAGTGAGTTCAGGAGTGGTTCTTAGATTATTTATGTAAAATCAACGGAAGCTTGGAAAAATATAAAAAGGGTATTAAAAATTAGGAAAAGTAATTTAGACTCAAAAGGAATTAAATTGGAATTTTTTAAAAATAATTTGGAGGATCTAAAAGTTTTTTCCGCCAGCTGGATTTGAACTCGTAAAGTCATCCTCCGCTGCCGACGCCAATCTGAAGGTAGATGACTTTAGCCTTTAGGCCATCGTTGCTTCACAGGAAGTAGCTCTTTAAAAGTATAAGTACCCTTAGTATAAGTTGGCGAGAAATACTACTAACAACAACCATACAACATATATCTGAGGAGCCAATCAGAGTCAACTTGTCGGACACTTACGCTGTACGCTGAGGCGCTAGTGTCCCGTATCGATTGCCTCCACCCTCTTCACTTCGCTTCGATCTTCGGGCAGGAGAGAGGTTCGGAAATATCTTTCTCTCGGTGTCGCCATTAGAGTGTGATGTGAAGTCTCAAATCCCATCTCCGAGACCCGGATGCAAATAAACGGTTCGTTGTTTCGGCCCGCCTAGGTCGCAAGGGCCATATTTGCCCTAACTGCGCCAAACACAATGCGTCATGGCTCAATGGGTATGCCCACCGCGCTAGCAATCTTCGAGTTGTAGGCGGTGCAGGTTCGATTCCTGTCATGTGCATTCCTTATTGGGGAATTTTTTCTTCTGCGTGGGTAATGAGAATGGTAATTTTAGTTAACGTCGTACTAGAGCAACTCAACGGGCTATTGACGACGATCCGGGATCCGTCCTTTATGGCAGTGGTCCCCAACCCCCGGGCCGCGGACCGGTACAGGTCCGTGGATCAAATGGTACCGAGCCGCCCAAGAAATATTCCATTTTATTTACTTTGGTGTATTTATTTCGGGTTTGTGCGGTTCTTATCTATGAAATGTCCACTCAAATTAAGCGGCTGTAAATCAGAACTTGAAAATTGTTCTGTTACTAGAGCTTCAATTATGATTACTGAATTCTGTATATATCTATTTTCTAATTTTGACAAATGTGACAACTGTTTTCAAGTTGGCAGACAAAGTAGCTACATTTAAAGCTAAACTGAAGTTGTGGGGGACGGCGTGTGAACAGAGGCATTTTGGACATGTTTCATACATTAGCGGGGATTTTAGGCGAGACTGAGCCTAAACATTCATTCTCCTAGTTGGTGCCATAGAGGAGATATAATAGTAGAGTGAGCTATGGCAACCTTTTTATGTCCGCATGATCATATGACCAAAATCAGCAGTCACGTGACTCCTTCTCTCTTCGCGCATATTGTTTGCCCATTCCTTCTTCCTTAGCAAGTAGCAAATGCATTGAATACTCAAGTTAAAATGGATCTACAGTTATGCATATATGAATGTAACTCCAAATTATTAAAGGTGGAAACATTACATTTCACAGGTGAGCGAAAAACATTTATTTCACATTTGTATTTTTCAATACTTTCTACAGGTTGACCTAAAACTTCCCGTGCTTCAACTTAAAAAAAAAAAAATTATTGCCCGTGTTTTTTTTTAATTATTGAATTTTATCGTCTGCTTATATTTTTATCGGCACTTTAATTTTTATCATTTAATTTTCTTCGCACTCAAGTTGTGCGATGATAAAGTTCCACGTCATTTTGTTTTTAATTGCAAAATGAATTTATCACGCATTTAGAGAATTTCGCTGTTTGAGGCTTATTCATCAACGCCATCTTAAATTTGGCGATTTTGTTTGAAAAGTCGCCAAGAGGGATCGTACAGTCAACGATAACCAAATGTAAGTTCATATTTTTTTTCCTACGTTATGTGTTAAAAGTGCTTTTCACCATTAGCATAAAAATAATTGTTTTAAAGTCTTTTGATTTTATATAATAAATTCACGAATCGTCAGCACAGGAACTTTTAGGACACCCTGTAGTATGAAAAAAATGGATATTCTAACTTAGAAATTAATAAATACTACCTGCGGACATTTCCCGTTCTATGAAAAGATTTCATACATTTGCAATCAGTATGTATCTAAAATAATGTTTGAAACACAAAATAACGGGTGGAGTGTGTTTCTAATTGTAAATTGAAATTTATACTGTCTTAAAATATTAAAAATAGTTAACCGAAATGTAAAAACTTGTGCGAAATCGTTCTCTTTCGTGGCGATTATGTTTTGGCAACTAAGAGTACTATATCCTTTCGTGTCTCACGATAAAAATGTTATGAATTTGGCAACATCAATTTAAGTACATCACATAAATTATTTTTCTTGCTGAGAAAAATTGTTTTGTATCCACCCATCTGTGCAAACTGTAATTACATAAGAATAATATTTAAAATAAAATATAACGTTTTAAACTTCTAATTATATATTAAATAAATTCAATTTGTTAGAAATAGGATTAAAGCATTTTCTAAGCCGTATTATAATTGTGAATTTGTATTTATGATTGTTTTAGAACTATAAGTAAAACAATTTATATTTACTTGTAATAAGAACTTGTAAAGATGTGCACCTGCTGTGAAAACTCATTTATTCTGTTCTTATGTATTTAAAATTTTTATTTTGTTCCATTTATTAGTTTTCCCAAGATAACGAAAGAAGAAAATCGTTTAAATTAATTAATCGAAGAATTTTGTTTCTGTCTTTTAATTCATTTAAAATGTGATGAATGTGTCAATAAATTTCATTCGTTTACTCTTTCTTATTTATCTTTTGTATTTATAAAATATTGATTTCACACACAAAGTAATAAAAATTCTATATAAAAATCTTTACCAAACTTTTGTACATGCTTAAAAGCATAAGAATTGTCTTGCAACTTAATTATTTTTTGAACCAGAAATCTAAAATTGCAAAATAACTAACATCAAGGGTATGGTTTAAAATAGTTTCATTCAATCTTAAAGACTATATCAGGGCTCGAAATACCCGGGTGCACAGGTGCACTGTGCACATGAAAATAAAATTGTGCACCTAATTTTTTCCCGCTAGGCACACCTGTGCACCTAATTTAAAAACTTAGGTGCACAAGGTGCACCTGTATTAAAAAATATATTTCGAGGCCTGGACTATATGTATAACTTTTTTCGTTAATATTTTTATGCGAAACTCATTGAATAAATTTGTGCTTATGGAAACGTAAGCAATTAAGAATCCATACTATCAATGAAAGCTTTAATGGTTACCCAAACGTCATATGAACAGGGAATCTTTTAATCTGTTTTCAGTATTTTTATTTTATGCATCAGTAAAATATTTATTCATGCTTATACCAAATTTTAATCTGAACTCCTGACCTGAGAGCAATCTATTGACTGCAATTTATTTATCTCAAGCGTACTGTTTTGTTCGTAAATGTGTTGGTTAACCTTAATCCCAATGAAAAATTCAGTTAATTATAAAAACGCTCAAATAACTAAAAACATTAAAAATTAATATGAATTCAAAACATATTCAACAGTGTAATAGTAAATATTAATTTGCATTGCCCAACAATAGTAAAATGTAACTCAAATTCAAGGAGCATTCAGTATTATGCATATTCAATATCATGCACATTAATATAAGTTATTTCAAAATATGGGTATTTATTTTTCAATTAATTCCTACTCATGCTGACCTCAATAATTTTTTCAAAAAGTTTGAAATATTTTCTGAAATTAAATTAGATAATTTCTCCACACCTAATACAGTTGAAAAACTATATATAAAACATGAAATTAATCTATTGACGGAAATTTATTTATCTTAAGTATACTGGCTAACCTTAATCCCAATTAGAACTTAATTCTATAATAAAACTAAAAGCATTAAAAAGTGATACGAATTCAAATATATTCAGAAGTGAAAAAGTAAATATTCATTTGCATTGCCCAAAAATTTTAAAATGTAACTCAAATTCCAGAAATACTCAGTATTATACTCATCGAATCGCTAACTTTTAAAAGAAAATGTCGCCAAGAGAGGCGATAAAAGGCCAAATCAAGCATCTAAGCTGAATTTTCGTGGAGCAGTCACGTGACTACTGACAACATGTTGCGGACGCTTTGCGAAGCTCTTCTCAATAGCGATGCTCAGTCTACTTATATTAGAAGTCTATGGTTGGTGCACGGTCACCTGTCTTTGCTTTTAAAAGAGTTCGAGTGCTTAGTGGGTTTTTTGCGGTTGGAAAACCACAAAATACCCACGAACTAGTAAGGAATGGATCCGCAACCCATTTGTCAACAAATCAGGCGAATCTAGCATGCCTATGCAAGAAGAAGATCAACTGCTGGAGATTTCAAATGAAGGCGGCCTTAAAACAGAAGCGGATCAATCCCATGATAGTACTTTACGCAAGTCCAACTTGATTGGCTAGTTTCACGGGCTTGGTTCCACTTGGATATCTCGCCAATCTGATTGTTGCAGTAACCATTTGATTTTGAATATGCGCGTTGTTTCGTAGAAATACAATACATACACTAGCGCCTCAGCGTACAGCGTAAGTGTCCGACAAGTTGACTCTGATTTGCTCCTCATATATATGTTGTATAGTTGTTGTTAGTAGTATTTCTTGCCAACTTATATTAAGGGTACTTATACTTTAAAGAGCTTCTTTTCGTGAAGCAACTATGGCCTAATGGCTAAAGTCACCCACCTTCAGATTAGCGTCGGCAGCAGAGGATGGCGTCCCGAGTTCGAACCCAATCGGCGGAAAAATTTTTAGATCCTCCAAATTATTTTTTAAAAATTCTAATTTAATTAAGAATTACTCCTGAACTCACTACCAGCTGATATTTTTCCGCCCCTCTGCCGTCCCCTTTGCTTTAGGATGATGGTGTCGTATCCACCGCTGGCTTAGGACCATTCTGATGTAACAAAAAGCATACATAAAACACTAACTTATGTATTTATTAACTTATATAATAAAAGTATACAATTTTCGGCTCCCACCTCTACCCACCCATAGCCATGGATCTGAAAAGAAAAGAAGAAAGCAGAAAGGAAGAGATAAATCGCCAACAACTATAAACCGTGATGACATACGTATCTAGGTCATGTGATCCAATTAGCCAATCAAGTTGGACTTGCGTAAAGTACTATCATGGGATTGAGGCGCCTGTCTTAAAACTACGTCGAGACAATGACTCTGCCGATGTTCTGGATTAAAGTCATGGCGGAATACCCTGAGATTGCCACCACAGCACTTAAATCCCTATTGCCATTTCCGACAACCTATCAGTGTGAAGCGGGGTTTTCTGCAGTGACAGCAGCCAAAACAAAACAACGGAATAAACTGGACATAAGCAACACACTTCGGGTGTCATTGTCTCTTATTACCTCCAGATGAAACCGTCTCGTTGCAAAGAAACAAGCTCAGGGTTCTCATTGATTTAGCGTTCTAGTGAGTTAAAATGTTAAATCACATTATATTAATTTTTTGGTGTAACTGTATTTTATTTTGAAGGCATGTTTAAATACAATTAAATTAAAATTATTAAATCAAAACGATCTAAAATATAAACAATCAACGTACCCCCCCCCCTCAGCGGGACGCGTTAAAATTATCAAACGTTGATCCGGTCCGCGTCGATAAAAAGGTTGGGGAGCAATGCTTTAAGGGAGAGATCCGATTGCAACACCTCGTCATTTTGAACCATGGTCAGATGACGAAACAACACCTGAGCTGGCACCCCGCTCTCCAAACTTCCACAACAACCCAACGTGAGGACTTTCGGCCGCGACAGATTTAAGGATGCACCAGCCGCCTCTACACCATACGCTTACAAACATCCATGTCCGGACCCGGATTCGAACCAGGAACCTTCCGATCTACAGGCTAGTACATTAACCACTATATTGGTTGGTCGGCTCTCTTCTGCGTGGATAAAACTTTCATGGTACACCACCCTACCATAATGGACCGGACCGCAAGATGTGATTGTATGGAAAGAATACATGCTTTAATAGGGGGATGGTCCCCCACGAGTACATATACCACAACCCTTCTAGGCATACTTTCAACAAGGTTTTGATACACAGCTATGGGTGTTTGTGTCCATTCCTGTTGCAAGGTCGCCAGCTCAGCTGTCGATTTCGGACTTGGTTCCCTGATCTGTACGCGTAGCTCCAACTCTTCGCACACATGTTCTATGGGATTTAGGTCGGGACTCTGAGCAGGCCAGGGAAGACGTTTTACATCCATGTCTCGATACCACTGTTTGACAGAGGCTGCAACGTAGCACGGAGCGTTGTCTTCCTGGAAGTAACATCCGTTCATTCCGTATAATTGGCAGAGCGTAGGAAGTACCTGATAGTCCAAAATGTTCATAGTGGCTTCGGCGTTCAATTGACCCGGAACAACCTGCAAAGATCCCAGGCCATACCACCACAAGTACCGCCAAACTAGACCAGTAGTCTAGCGGTTAAGGCAGGGCTCGAAATACCCGGGTGCACAGGTGCACTTTGCACATGAAAATAAAATTGTGCACCTAATTTTTTTCCCGCTAGGTGCATGCCGTGCACTTAACGTTAAAAAGGGGGTAATGGTAAATGGTAATGGTAATATTAGTTAACGTCGTTCTAGAGCAACACAACGGGCTATTGACGACGGTCCGGGATCAGTCCCTTAAGGGAAAGATCCGAGTTAAAAAGGGGGAGGGAACGTTTTATATTATTTTGATGCTTGAACAAACTATTAATATCGACCTCTATGCTCTAAATTAACGTAATTGAAATTTCTAATACACACTATGCGAAAACAAAATCGCTGTGCCGTAACGGGTTTATACAGGAGGAAGGTTTACTTGTGCCAATGCTACCAGAACTTTCCAATGATCGAAAACATTTTCCAGATGGCTCTGTTGAAGCGACTGTCGCGACAGCCGTGCGCCGTAGAATTTAGATGCTTAAATATTTTTATTTAATATCTACTACTAACCTATCTGAACATACCCAACTAAAATAAAGTAGTTTACATCATATCAATGCTCTTATATTACGTTTTTTTTTTAATATGCACCTAAAATATAACCTGTGCACCCAATTTAAAAACTTAGGTGCACCTTGTGCACCTGTATTAAAAATCTATTTCGAGGCCTGGGTTAAGGTGTTAGCCTCTGGATCGGAAGGTTTCTGGTTCCTATCTAGGTTAGTGCATGGATGTTTGTAAGCGTATGGTGTAGAGGCGGCTGGACCACCTTCAATCTGTCGGGGCCGGAAGTCGTCACGTTGGGTTGAATGTGGAAGTTTGGAGAGTGGGGTGCCAGCTCAGGTATTTCCTCGTCATCTGACCGTGGTTCAAGATTACGTGTTGTCCTCGGATCTTTCCCTTAGGGGATTGGAAACAGCCAACAGTCTGTTGTAAACTTTACTCTAGTACGACGTTGATTAGAAATAACCATTACCATTACCAGCTTTTTAAGTGGGGTCTGTTTTTAGAAGTATTTTATTAACATCTTTTGATATGAAATAAGTTTTGAACGCATTCTGGTCCTTTATTTTCCTTATACCGTGTTTGCTGAGTTGTGGGATTAAAATTTTTTCGGTTATTAGGACAGAGTTGGATTCGAACTGGCCACCTTGCGATCTCTTCGAACCGGACGTTCCGAGTAGGATGCTGGCCGCGGCGGCCCGGTTCGAAGAGTAACGGATTAGCGATCGGAGGGTTGCGAGTTCGAATCCAACAAACACCATCGTGTACGAAGGGGTCTGGGGCACGTCAAATATGTCGTGGCCTCAAATTGTATAGTATTGGCGTGGTGTGGAATTTTGGACAGTGGGTGCCAGCTCAGATGTTGCCTCGTCACCTGATCGTGATTCAAAATAACGTGTTGTCCTCGGATCTTTCCCTCGGGGGATTGATTCCGGACAGTCGTCGATGGCCCGTTATTTTGCTCCAGTATGACGTTAATTAAAATCCCTACCCAATATGATGCTGCTAATTGCATTTATCTCAAAGCTTTTCAATTTGTTACTTGCACCACTTTTCTTATAAACCCCTCAATCATCTTTTCTTAAGTAAACGGAACAAAGAAAAAACTTTTGTTTTAACAATGATAGTTTCCTTTTAACAATGTGAACCATTGTAAGCATCAACAATCAAATTTTATTTTCCCGATAATTTTCTTTCAATTGTTGCGTTACCAACAAAGAAATGTTCCCTTACAACAGTGCTGGCACACTTTATTTCGTCTCATTTGTGAATTTTATGCGAAGCTATTAGCATCACTGATATTCACTGCGCTTAAAAAACTGTGAACGTTTAGTTTTTACACCGGAGTTTTTGAAGATTGAAAAATGAACATGTTCTCACGACTACTGAAGTGGTTTGGTGAACAAATGTAAGTTTCATAATAATATAATTATAAACGCTTTCGCTGCGGAAAAAAGTTTATATATATATATATATATATATATATATATATATATATATATATATATATATATATATATATATATATATATATATATATATATATATATATATATATATATATATATTTATATTTATATATATATACATATATATATATATATATATATATATATATACATATATATATATATATATATATATTTATTTATTTATATATATATATATTTATATATATTTTTATATAATTTCATGTCATACATTTTTTATATTATTTCATGTCATACATTTTTTATGGCAAATGAATAATAAACCATAACACTTAAGCCAACACACGTCATCTTTTGGTACAGCTTTTATGGTTAGCGTTGCACTTGGTGCATTTTTTGGCGCACATTTGTAGCGAGTTATGGCAAGTTAAGGCAACCCGCCTTTATTAGTGATTTACCTTTTAAAAGCAACCTCAGCTGGCCGAAAATGTTCAGATTTTCGTTTTGAATATTCTAGTATGTTCGGTACAGCTCCAGTCTGCGGTTAAAGCGATGGCAACGTCTTTGGCGAACTTCTAAAGTCGCCAAGAGGAAGAACGTCTCAAGTGGGATTCCTTCCTTAATGGTGGTAAAAAATGGCAGGTATGCCATTGATAGACAGGAAATCCTTCAAAAGTATTAGCTTTGACATCCTCACAATTTCTCACGATGGCGTGGGGTAATTTGGTCAGTGACGAACAAGCTGAAATGTCATTTCGTTTTCTTACCATGGATCTGAATTACGTGTTGTTGTCCTAAGATCTTTCCCTTCGGGGTCGCACCGTACCGTTACCATCAGCTCGCGTGGTGCTATAGTGTGATGTTAAAGAAAGTGCAACAAATCTAAAAAAACTAATATTGAATAAACAATGTCCGTTGCCCAAATACATTTCCGTGTGTAAATATGTTATTCACGCCTAAGTATTTCAAATTTGTGTATTATTTCTTATTCTAAATATAAATAAATACTTTTGTTACAGTGCCAAGTTTATATCAAAACCAGGAGTACCTATGTTGGATAACGTTGTCCGAAAAGATGTCCCCCATCTGTACCGTCCTGCCTCACAAAACCTTGACATAGTGAAATCTGAAAACAGGAAGCATTTTCCAAATGGGATTCCTTTTACATATATAAATGAAATGATGGTACTACATAACATGATGTTACAAAATAAAAGGTATGCCATTGTTTGACTGGAAATCTTTCTAAATTATTTTTTCTTTAACATAGAGAACCTCAAAATATCTCCAAAGTTGGCTAAGTGCAACAATTTAGAGAGTGATGTGCAAGTTGAGAACTTCGACATCTTACCGTGGTTGTGAATTACGTTTTTTGGTCCTCGAATCTTTCCTTTCGGGGTATTACTGGATCGTCACCATTAGCTAATGTGGTGCTCCAGTATGACGTTAAAGAAAACATACCAAATCTGTCCAAACTGATATTGAGTAAACATTGTCCCATTATCCAAATACATTTCTGTGCAAAAATGTAATTCACGCCTTATAATGTAAAATGTGTGTACTATTTCTTATTCTAAATGAAAAAATAACTTTTATTTACTATGCCAATTTCAGATCGAAACAAAGAGTTTCTATATTGGATAAAGTGGAAGAGATTTCGGATGACAAACAGGGTAAAGAAATTAGAAAAGGTGTCAATAATCTGTGTGGGCCACACTCAAGGATTGGCATAGGAAAATCCGACAGAAGGAAAAACATCTCAAGTGGAATTCCTTCCTGTGTGATGTTAAGAAAGAACAGGTATGCCACTGATATACTGGAAATCTTTCTAAATTATGGGTTTTGACATAGAGGACCTGAAAATTTCTCTAAAGTTGACGAGGTGTAAAAATTTAGAGTAGGGTGCAAGTTGAGAACTTCGACATCTTACCGTGGTTCTGAATTACCTTTATTGGTCCTCGGATCTTTCCTTTCGGGGTATCACTGGACCATCACCATCAGCTAATGTGGTGCTCCAGTGTGACGTTAAAGAAAACATACCAAATCTATCCAAACTAATATTGAGTAAACATTGTCCCATTATTCAAATACATTTATGTGCAAAAATGTAATTCACGCCCAATAATGCAAATGTGTGTACTATTTCTTATTCTGAATGTAAAAATAACTATTTTATTTACAGCGCCACTTTAAAAGCGAAACAAACAGTTTCTAAGGTGGATAAAACGGAAGAGATTCTTGATGTCAAACAGGGTGACGCCATTAGAAGAGATGTCAATCATCTTTATGTGCCAGCCTCAAGGATTGGCATAGGCAAATCCGACATCAGGAAGAACACCTCAAGTAGGATTCCATCCTGTGTGATGTTAAGAAAGAACAGGTATGCCACTGATGTACTGGAAATCTTTCTAAATTATGGTCTTTGACATAGAGGGCCTCAAAATTTCCCTAAAGTTGACGCGGTGTAAAAATTTACAGTAGGGTGTAAGTTGAGAACTTCTACATCTTACCGTGGTTATGAATTACCTTTATTGGTCCTCGGATCTTTCCTTTCGGGGTATCACTGGACCATCACCATCAGCTAATGTGGTGCTCCAGTGTGACGTTAAAGAAAACATACCAAATCTATCCAAACTAATATTGAGTAAACATTGTCCCATTATCCAAATACATTTATGTGCAAAAATGTAATTCACGCCCAATAATGCAAATGTGTGTACTATTTCTTATTCTAAATGTAAAAATAACTATTTTATTTACAGCGCCACTTTAAAAGCGAAACAAACAGTTTCTAAGGTGGATAAAACGGAAGAGATTCTTGATGTCAAACAGGGTGACGCCATTAGAAGAGATGTCAATCATCTTTATGTGCCAGCCTCAAGGATTGGCATAGGCAAATCCGACATCAGGAAGAACACCTCAAGTAGGATTCCATCCTGTGTGATGTTAAGAAAGAACAGGTATGCCACTGATGTACTGGAAATCTTTCTAAATTATGGGTTTTGACATAGAGGGCCTCAAAATTTCTCTAAAGTTGACGCGGTGTAAAAATTTACAGTAGGGTGCAAGTTGAGAACTTCTACATCTTACCGTGGTTCTGAATTACCTTTATTGGTCCTCGGATCTTTCCTTTCGGGGTATCACTGGACCATCACCATCAGCTAATGTGGTGCTCCAGTGTGACGTTAAAGAAAACATACCAAATCTATCCTAACTAATATTGAGTAAACATTGTCCCATTATCCAAATACATTTATGTGCAAAAATGTAATTCACGCCCAATAATGCAAATGTGTGTACTATTTGTTATTCTAAATGTAAAAATAACTATTTATTTACAGCGCCACTTTAAAAGCGAAACAAACAGTTTCTAAGGTGGATAAAACGGAAGCGATTCTTGATGTCAAACAGGGTGACGCCATTACAAGAGATGTCAATCATCTTTATGTGCCAGCCTCAAGGATTGGCACAGGGAAATCCGACATCAGGAAGAACATCTCAAGTAGGATTCCTTCCTGTGTGATGTTAAGAAAGAACAGGTAAGCCACTGATCTACTGGAAATCTTTCTAAATTATGGGCTTTGACATAGAGGGCCTCAAAATTTCTCTCACTTTGGTGTGGTGTGGAAGTTTTGATAGGTATGGTGCTATCTCAGTTGGTTCCTCGTCATCTGACAGTAGTTCAAAATTACGTTTTGTTTTCTTCGGATCTTTCTTCCCCATTGGTGATTGATCATGGCCGTCGTTAATAGGTCGTTGCTTGACTCCAGTGTAGGACGTTAATTAAAAATTGCTATTCATCATTCAAGTTCTGAGTAATTGGTAATTTTTAATTACCGTAAATATTTATTCTAATTAATTATTCTTCTACTAGAGAAATACAACGGGCTATTGACGACGATGCGGGATCAATCACTTAAGGGAAAGATCCGAGGAGAACACCACATAAATTTAACGACGGTCAGATGATGAGGAACTTGTATGTGTGCGGGATGATGCAGCTACCGGAGAGTTGGAAAGGGGGAATCGAATACACACAGAACGTCACGTATTACTGATAAAATGCCCTTTTTACTCAAAAATAATAATTCTTTTTAATATTTGAGAAAAACGGGATGTACTTCTGCATGAACCATTCAATACAGTTTTTTTTATCGATTTATTCTCTTGACCTTTCAGAAGAGAATGTTAGAGACGTCAGTTGTTGTCGGCCGTGAGCAGCACCCAGAAAACCACAACGACTCCAACCGACATTCTGATCCGACTTGACCGATCTGCAACTTCCTCGTCTCTTCTATATCGACTGACTTCACCCTCGATTTCTAAATGACCTACTTTACGATTGTTTTCACCTGAAGACTCATTCTTGTGACGTTGAGAAGAGACTAGCCAATAGATGTCTTCTCCGGTCGACCACGGCCATGAGCTGACTTTAAAGTATTTCCACAGCACGCGACTCGCCGCTTGTCCAGAAGACAAGGTGAACATTCCTGGATTCGGCAGTCGCGTGTTGTGGGTGCTGCAGTCCATCCGTGAACTACACCACCTTCTTCAAATCATCCATCTCTTGATTTTTAAATGACCTGCTTTACGATTGTTTTCACCTGAAGACTCATTCTTGTGACGTTGAGAAGAGACTAGCCAATAGATGTCTTCTCCGGTCGACCACGGCCATGAGCTGACTTTAAAGTATTTCCACAACACGCGACTCGCCGCTTGTCCAGAAGACAAGGTGAACATTCCTGGATTCGGCAGTCGCGTGTTGTGGGTGCTGCAGTCCATCCGTGAACTACACCACCTTCTTCAAATCATCCATCTCTTGATTTTTTAATTACCTGCTTTACGATTGTTTTCACCTGAAGACTCATTCTTGTGACGTTGAGAAGAGACTAGCCAATAGATGTCTTCTCCGGTCGACCACGGCCATGAGCTGACTTTAAAGTATTTCCACAACACGCGACTCGCCGCTTGTCCAGAAGACAAGGTGAACATTCCTGGATTCGGCAGTCGCGTGTTGTGGGTGCTGCAGTCCATCCGTGAACCACACCACCTTCTCCAAATCATCCAAAGAAGTCAACAATCATCGCTCGGATGAAACAGAATTACTTGCCTTTTGTAGGGTGCTCATAGTTGCTTAAGCTTAAAGCTTAATATTTGAAATATTTAACCAATAAACCGGACCTACACCCATTCCGTGTCTTCTACTCATTTCACCAATGCATTCAACATGTTATGAATATTCTGGCCGCGGTAGCCAGGTTGGAAGAGCAGCAGATTAGCAACCGAAGGGTTGCGAGTTCGAATCCAACCAAAGACCATCGTGTTCACAGGAGGCTGGTGTACGTTAAATCTGTAGCGGCCTCGAATATCCTCACGTAGGCGCGGTGTGGGGTTTTAGAGAGTACGATCTTTCCCTTAGGGCAGGGTTTCTCAATCGGTGGTACGCGGTAACGTTTCAGGTGGTACGCAAGGATGATACGAGCGACCCAAATATTCTACGAAGTTTGTTCGATTTTTAGTATGTACAACCACGTTATAGGAAAGATGGGAATATATGAAATTAATTTTGTGATTGACGTTTTTATTACATTGTAATAAATAACGCTAACAGTAGCATATCTCTCTATATTAAAAAAAAGTTACCGCCGCCGCCGCAGGATTGAAAACTGTGTTGTTTAGCTCGATTCTTAGACTATTTCCCGAGAAAGTACTGATCGGAAAAAAACGAAATTAACATAGTTTGTTCTTCATCGTATTCCCTGGACAATTATTAAGATTTTTTTCCGATGCGGCTATTAGTTTAGGGTTTATTAAGTGTCAAAATTGAAAAAGCGAAATTTCTTCCGCGAGTGTAAGCGTCGTAGCGGTTGGCGAGCGTAAACGTGCAGGGGGCGGAGCCCCCTAGTTATTTAAAGAGAAACTTTGTTGTTGATTATCTATTTCTATTCAATGGCTATCTCGGCGAAGTTAAGTTGATATATCTCCCTGTCTTATGCCATTTGTTACTAGTTACTTGTGTAAGAGTGGTTTTTCTGAACTTTTGTATATAAAAGATAAATATAGAAACAGAGTAAGTGTTGAAGAGGACTTAAGAGTGAAGTTAAGCTCCATTGCTCCTGATATTAATAGTTTAATAGGGTACATAATTTAATAGGTTTTACATAATAAAAGACAAACAACACGTTTCGCACCAAAAATTGATTTTGATTATGTTAATCTTTGTTTGCTTAGTTTGTACCAATTATTTAAAATTATTTGTTTTTAGACCTGTGAGTAAAAAATTAAACTGTAATTTTCAATAATCGTTTAATTTTTCCTTTATTAAAACATCGTTAATACGAAATACAAGTGCATTAATCATAAAATACGAAGCTTTATTAGTATTTTAATTAAAATAAAACAAGCCATTGGGCACTTTTCTGACATTAGATATATGTTTCTAAAAAAATATAAGACTGGTGGTACGCCAAAAATTTCTAAAGATTTCAAGTGGTACGCAGTTACTAAAGGGTTGGGAACCCCTGCTCTGGAGGATTTTCAACCGGATGCTTAAGTAGGCTTTATGGCACACTAGATTCTGCGCATTTAGCTAAACAAATAAAGCTCGTCAGTTTAAAGGAAAGTAGGTTCAGAAGAAAAGGTTTTTTGAATTTAACGTGAATTTAACGTAAAATTATTAAAATTTTGAATAATTTTAAATGACAAATTAGTTATTGTTTCACAACTTTCTCTGATTATTTATTTAGTTACATTTTTTATAAAGGACACATGAGCCATTAATTTTTTTCTATCTTCTGAATTTGTTAAAACAAAAAGTTTCTTTCGAACCTTTTGTAAATCGTTTATATTTCTAAAAAAATGAAATATGTGTGTAAAAGTAGGTGCTTCTGAAATACTTTATAAATTGAATGAGTAAATCATGAAAGGGGGAGGCGAAGATGATTAATTGATTTTGCTAGTGAATCGAATAAGAACATGGCTGTATGCTAATTTTTTATGCTGAGAATTTTTTTTTCTGTAAGACCATTTCACTCTTTAGTTATACCTGCTGTGCAGAGGTTTAGCGATTGAATAAGACAGTGGACTGTATAAACTTTATCATTTATTCACCTACGTGCGTTCTGGGAGCCGACACTCGTCCCTCTCTCACTTCCTTTCATCAAGGTTACAAGATCGCCCAGTGGCGCCACGGGGGTGGTGCTCCGTCGCCAAGGCGAAAGTTACAAACACGGAACATCCCGCCCGGCGTTGAAATATTGCAAATATTTCAAATAGATATTATAAAATATTCAAATACAATTAATTATACAAACATTACAAATTCTTAAAGAAGACTGTAAACACAAATAATTATACACACCAATATAACTCTACAGTACAATCTACAATTTAAGAGTAATTTAAAGTCAAAATTATTATTTTACAGAATGTACTTGATTATCAACAATAGGCAATATACTAATGTTTGAAATCGCTCTCCTAAAGTTACCCTTAGGGGTGCGTACATCGACTACTCTAACGTTTCCGTCAGAGCCTGGGATTACTTTAATGATACGACCTAGTGACCATGTACACATGGGAAGTTGTGCGTCCTTCAGTAACACTAACATCCCTGGAAGTATATTTGGTTTTTTAAACAGCCATTTATTTCGTTGTTGTAACTGACTCAAATAGTTATTCTGCCAGTGTTTCCATATAGTATGAACTAATTTTTGACTTTTTTGCCACCGGTTAAGAAGGTTATCACTTCGGTCTATCAAATTTGGTTCCTGAATGGAATTAATAGGTTTTCCTATTATAAAATGGCCAGGTGTCAATACCTGAAAATCGTCTGTATCTGTTGACAAAGGAGAGAGTGGTCGCGAATTTAAGATGCCTTCGATTTGTGTGATTACCGTTAGAAATTCCTCTAGTGTTAGTTTAGCTGGGCCCACCACTCTTTTTAGATGATATTTAAAGGCTTTCACTCCTGCCTCCCAAAGACCACCAAAGTTGGGTGCTCTAGGAGGCGAAAATTTCCACGTGATACCTTCAGAGGCCAAGAAGCTGGAAATGTCTTCATTCTTTAACACTATTTCGCGTAAACGTTTAAGTTCTGCTGAAGCCCCAACAAGGTTCGTAGCGTTATCACAAAATATTATCGAACTTTTACCGCGGCGAGCAAAGAATCTTTTTACTGTTGCAATTAGAGCCTCTGACGTTAAGTCTGAGACGAATTCTAGGTGCACAGCCTTTGTAACCATACACACAAATATGGCCACATAGATTTTCTGGAGGGTACCCTTTCTCTGACCCTTGTACTTTATTTGGAATGGCCCACAAAGATCTAGACCGACATTTGAAAATGTAGAACTAGGTGTTACTCTCTCAGGAGGAAGATTCCCCATCAACTGATTTGCAATTATAGGTTTGTTTTTGAAGCATTGTAAGCATTCATGAACAACCTTTCTCGCAATATTTCTGCCACCAAGTTGCCAATATTTTTGACGAACGGTATTTAATAGGGCTTGTGGACCCACATGAAAATCCCGATTGTGATAATACTGAAATATCAGTTTGACCAAATTGTTACCTGCCGGCAAAACAATGGGGTGTTTGTGGTCATAATTTACTTTAGCATGAGTGAGTCTACCTCCAATTCTGATTAAGCCTTCGGGATCTAGAAATGGATTAAGAAATTTTAGCTTACTTGATAGAGGAACTGCGAATCCCTTTTTTAAAGCTGAAATCTCAGGCAGAAAATACCTTATCTGAAGATGCCTAATCAAGCAGGTTTCTGCTCTGTGGTATTCTTCGGGAGAGAGGGAGCCTTTCTGCCTTTCTCGATCTTTACAATTTTTTATAAATCTGAAAATAAAGGCTAGAATTCTAATTAATTTATGAAAACTGTTAGTGAGATCAAACAAATCATCCAAAAGATTTGGATCACTGGATAGAGTCAGAGTTAGCCTGGAAGGAGATTTAAGTTCTTCCAAATACGGTTTTTCAGTCAATTCATTGGAAATTTGCACAGTATCTAGAGATGTTGCATTCAGCCTTGAAAATTCTGGTCCCTTCCACCACAGCTCAGTTGCTGCCAGGGTTCTCACATCCAGTCCTCGGGAAACCATATCGGCCGGGTTGCACATCGATGGAACATGTTGCCACTTGAACTCCTTGGATAGTTGCTGAATCTCCGACACTCTGTTGCTGACAAAGGTCTTCAACAAGTTTGCAGGAGTACGAATCCAGGCAAGAGCTATGGTCGAGTCAGACCATAGTTGCACAGAGTCTACCTTTAGTCTTAGAGCTGCTAAGACCTTGTGAATTAGCTTCGCTAAAAGAAGACACGCTGATAATTCAAGTCGCGGGATAGTCATGACCTTCGCTGGAGCCACACGTGATTTACTGCACAGGAGTTGACTGGATACTTCCTTGGTGAAGGACACAGTTTGAATATACACTGCTGCACCGTAAGCCCTTGAGGATGCATCAGCGAAGCCGTTCAGCACGACAAACTCGACATCAGACTTCATAAAGCATCTTGGTACCTTGATTGACTCTAAGCCAGGTAATGTCCCAATAAAGTTCTCCCATTCTTGAGAAACATCTGGAGGTAATTTTTCGTTCCATTCCAATTTCAGCAACCACAACTGTTGCATGAAAATCTTAGCCTTGACAATCACAGGTCCAAGGAGACCAAGAGGATCGTAAATACGTGCAATTTGAGAAAGTACGTCTCTTTTGGTATAGTTGCGATTTGAACTGATGTTGACTCTATACGTAAACGTATCACTTGAACTGTTCCATAGCATACCTAATGTTTTTACTGTTATTTCTTCAGCATTTCGATCAAGTGGAAATATTTTAGGTTCCGTGGATTGAGCTTTGTTAGTACACCACTTGTGTAAGGTCATCCCTCCTTTCAGAAGGAGTTGCGTTAATTCGGATTTAAGCAGTTCAATCTTCCTTAGATCTGATGAACCAGAGAGACAATCATCCATGTAAAAGTCTTGAAGCACAATCTTTGAAGCTAATGGAAAGTTATCTTTCTCATCTAAGGCGAGTTGTTGCAAAGTTTTCGTTGCTAAGTACGGAGCACAAGCGGTGCCGTATGTGACGGTTCTCAACTGGTAAACCTTAATTGGCGACGATATACTGTCCTTCCACAGAATTTTTTGAAGCTTGAATTGAGAAGGATTTAACTCTATCATTCTGAACATCTGCTTGATGTCAGCAGTGAAAGCATGAATGTGTTTTCTGAATCTAATTAGGATCGAGAAAAGGTCTTCTTGAAGTACCCCTCCCTTACATAATAAATCATTTAAAGAGTTGCCGTTAGTTGTTTTGACGCTGGCGTCGAATACTACACGTAATTTAGTCGTTTTTGATGATGATAGTATTCCATGGTGTGGAAGAAAGTATCCTTCATCCAAATCTTTATTTTCCCTTATTTCTTCCATGTGGTGCAAAAGTTCATATTCGCTAAGAAATTCTGTGTACAGTTCTTTCATAGCAGGATCACGTTCCAAACGCTGCCATAAATGATCTAACCTTTTAGAAGCGATTTTCTTGGAACTTCCTAGCATGGTTTCAGAGAATTCTGGTTTGAATGGCATTTTTACTACATACCTGCCATCCGTATTCCTGAAATGTGTTTTTTCGAAGTGCTCATTACAATAATTTAATTCTTCACTATTGCAGGATTTTACATTCTCAACCTCCTCAATTTCCCAGAAAGATGTCAGTGTTTTATTTAGAGCTTCTAAATTTGTAGACAAAAAGCAGTGGTTTGCTTTATTGTTTGAATTATTATCCGAAATAGTACCCGAGACTAGGTATCCAAAGCAGCTTGACTGTAGAATCAAGTTTTCTCCCAAATCTATCTTATCTGCATTTAAGAACTCGAAGAATAATTCTGCACCCAATAGAACATCAATTTTTTGCGGGGTAAAGAATTTCGGATCTGCGAGATGTATATTACTTGGAATATTTAAATGAGAAATATTAATCTCCTTAGAAGGAGTAAAGTCTGTTATTTTTGGAACAATTAACAGGTCAATTTCCCATTGAGCATCACCATTTTGATTTGATAAGCGAGTTTTAACTTTCGATTTTACGTTCAACGCTGAATCACTCAATCCGCTAATAAGAATATTAGTATTTTGTTTTTTCAAACCCAAAGCTTCTGCACCTCTCACAGTAAGAAAGGATGACTCAGACGCTGAATCGAGAATCGCGCGAAAAGGTCTCTTCATGCCATTAACATCTCTGATATAAATCAACGCAGTGTTTATCAATATTCGTTTATTATTTCCGTTTGAAAAAAGAGCAAGGCGAGCATTTTCTGACACCTTTGTATCGACAGCTGCGGGTTCGTTTTGATTTTGTTGTCCTTGATCTTCCACCGACGAAATGTCTGGGTTGGGCAGAGCGTCGAACTGACTGGACTGCCTGGCGTTAGCGTTTGGGAAAGAATATTTATGCAATAATGTGTGGTGATTAAATTTCCCACAAACGAAACAAGAAACTTTCGAATTGCATTGAGATAATACATGAAAATCACTTAAACAATTGAGACAAAGTCTATGTTTCTTAACCAAATTCAGTCTGTCAGACAATTTCATATTTTTGAATTTATCGCAATGATATAATTGATGTGTTTGGGTTTTACAAGCCACGCACATTCTAGGAGTTCTGTTAGATTTCACGATGAGAGATTTCGATCGTTCTGGATTAAATTTAGATGCAGTACTGGAATTGATGCTATTTAGAATTTGACATCTTCTTTCTAAGAAATCTAAAAATTCATCAAAACTTGGTACTTCATTATCCTTAAGTGTTAATTCATATTGCTTTCGAGTTTCACGATCTAACTTATCCAGAAGGATATTTAATAATATAGCGTTAGAAAATTGGTTTCTATCGAGATCTAAGATTTTTAGAGATCTAAGATTCTTTTTTACAGAATCTAATAAATTCCGAAGATCCTTAGCGGATTCATGTTTGATTGATTGCATATTGAGAATACCTTTAATGTGACAGTCTACAATAATTCTTCTGTTTTCATACCTCTGTATTAACGCCTTGAAAAGGGAAGTATAGTTGTCATCGGATGTTTCAATTATTTTAGCGTCACCCTTTAGCGCTCCCCGAAGATAGTGGAGTTTTTCATTTTCAGACAGAGCAGGATTATCAGAAATTAGTGTATTAAATTGAGTTTTGAACAGATTCCATTCTTCGAATTTCCCATTAAATGTTGGAAGTGGGAGTTCTGGGAGTTTTATCAAGGCTCTTTTGGGCTGTTCATCCGTTAGTGAATTTGAAGATTCATGAGAAACACTATCAAAGTTTTGATTCGATATTTCGGATTGAATTTTATTAATAGAGGTTTTGAGACTTACCTCTAACTTCCGAATCTCGTCGTCGATCTGCGATAGATTGTCTTCTGTAGTTTCGAAGTCTTCTTCGCTTACACTATTATAATAGTCATTCTTTAGCGAATCAAATTTATCTTCAATTTTTGCGATGACTTCCAGCTGAGCTTTCAGTTCTGCGATATCCAACTTGTTGTCAGACACAGTCTTGGAGACCTTTGTAATTTGTGCGCGAATGTTTCCGCGCCTTCTATTTAGCGTTGTAATGACGTTGTCTGTCATTTTTACAAGAGTTTGCACTGGTTTAAGAACCTCCGGGTCGCTAGGACCAAAATGTGCAGAGGTTTAGCGATTGAATAAGACAGTGGACTGTATAAACTTTATCATTTATTCACCTACGTGCGTTCTGGGAGCCGACACTCGTCCCTCTCTCACTTCCTTTCATCAAGGTTACAAGATCGCCCAGTGGCGCCACGGGGGTGGTGCTCCGTCGCCAAGGCGAAAGTTACAAACACGGAACACCTGCATTCAGTGTTGCTTTAGAATCCAAGGATGAATTATGGGTATTAACGAAGGGAAGAGAGAATTTCAAAAGTGTGTGAAAAGGTAATGCGATTGAAATGCAAAATCATAATAATTTTTAAAATTCGTCCTTTATCATATAAACAAAATATGCTTTCCATGGTAACATGGAATAAAAACAAATTATATAAGAGAGCTCTAATGAGCAATTTACTCCCTCATTTGTCCTTTTGCACTCTAACACCGAAGCTCCGTTTGACATTTGTTTCTTGAATACTTAATTTTTACTGTGCATTTCTTCATCATTTTACGAGTTTCTGCATTATTTAATTACGAAGCAGTTTCAGTAGCCGGATCAACGCATTGATGTTTATAGCGGCAACGAATTCATTCTGAAATGGAATAAAAGTACAAAAAATCATGACTGAATGTTTAATTTTTAAAATGTAAAATTTATTATTTTCTAAAAAAATTGGCTCTGTTGATTTTTTTATGTTAGAATATGTGTTTTCAAAACAAAAAGAAATGTTACTCGTTAGAATATTTCCTGTAATGGGATATCCCAGCTCTTCCTCTATTCTACAAAAATTTATTATGACACTAGGCAATAACTGGCATTTGTGTTCATGAAATAAAACCTTGAAATCATCCTTTTTTGTCCTGTTTATAAATGATTACCCTTTTGGCAACCAATACTAATGAGCTCTTTGCACAACTAGCGAGAGAAATATCTCTCTATATTAAAAAAAAGTTACGGCTGTCGCAGGATTGAAAACTGTGTTGTTTAGCGTACGGATCAGAAAAATATGAAATTAACATGGTTTGTTCTTCATCGTGTTCCCTGGACAATTGTAAAGATCTTTTTCCTATGCGGTTATTAGTTTAGGGTTTATTAAGTGTCTAAGTTGAAAAAGCGAAATTTCTTCCGCGAGTGAGCAAAACACATACAAATTTTCAGTTTTCAGCGGTGAGTTTTTTTAAAGAGTACCTCTCAACGTACATTTTTGCAGCACGTCGAGTTTTTTTAGAAATTTCAATTTGGTTCTTGATAATATTTTTTTGAAAATTGGGACATTTTCGTTATTTTTTTTTAAACTGTCATATCTATATCTTATTACCATTAGTTTTTAATTTTGAAAATATCGCAGTATACCTCATAATGTACTCTTTCTTACGGATAATTATTTTTGAAATTGGTTTATAAATAAATTCGATGCGATCAAAAGTTAGGTTGGAGAGTGTAAGCGAGCAGGGCGTGAAGCCCCCTACTATCCTAAAAAAATTATGTGTTATAAGTTAAGACCTTTCTATTTTTGTGAAGGTTTGAAGAATATCGCTCTTTTGTCAAGCAACTTTATTTTCCATACTCATAATTTGGAAACAGCTGGGTTAAATGACTTGAAAAATGGTAATCGAGGTTAAATTTTTGTATAAATTCTAAATATTACACCAAAATTGAGTGTTTATATGTAATTTATTATGAAGACAATTTTTTTCTTGACAAATGTGACATTAGTGTGGTCACAAGGTATATGGGGAAAAATGTTTTTCGGCCAATCTTCCATGGCACCCCCCTAAAAGTTGCCAATAGGCTAGAAACTGTGATTGGCAGAATTTCAGCTCAATCTGATAATCTTAACCCGTGCTTCATTGAGGTTAAAGTTAAGAAAAACAGCAGTTTTTAGAAAAAAATCCTAGTTTTTGTTCCTTAAAATCAAAACTATTCGTCCTAAAAACCTGGTTCTTGTCTTATTTCAAAAGAAATTTTATTGACTTGAAGTTTGAACCCATCCACTTTTTTTACTGAAACTGATAGAATGGTATTTAGCATTTTTCAGGTAAGGTCGTAGTGGATATCGTCAAAAGTATATTTTCATGCAAAGCCCTAAAAACGTTACAATATTCAATTACATCTGCTTTCCAAATTTTGCTTTTTGTATTTTTCATTTTGTACATTAAAAAGGTTTTTGTTATAGGTATTTTCAAAAGTAAATAGTAAGGTCAGCAAGTTCAAAGTAAGGTCAAATTTAAAATGAAGGAAATAGGGGTAAAGAAGAGGAAGCAAGGAGTAAAAATGACAGCAAATAGTGTTCAAATGTATTTTATTAATTATATAGTTGAATGATACATCATTATATTATTATTATTTAAATATACAAATTAAGTGGTAATTACAAATTTAGGTGATAATGTCTTGAATATTGTAGCTTTTGAAGAGTCCAGAAAAATTCGCGTATATTCAGATACAACTTGTAAAAAGAACTACCGGTGTTCTTCGTCTTTGGTCAAAGAGGAATTAAAGTCTTTAATTAATTTTACTCTTCTCTCAGCAGTGTCATTAACAACCTTTAAACCATTCACTATTTTTTTAGCTTTAAAATAATGTTGATTTTCACACCATACATCGGGATCAGTATTTAAAAATTCTGTATCGATTTCAAATCTCTTAAAAAAATTTAGAGTCCTAGGAGAAACAAAATAATCAATTCTTTGTCCAATAAATGAACAACTTGTTGGAGATTGAGTTTTGGTTTTACATCCCTATCATCACAATCATCTTCATCATTTTCTACTTCGGACCTTAATTTTTCAACCATGCTTGTTTTGACATTTTTTCCCAAAGTAACATCGAAAAATGAAAATGCAACTTGCTCCGAGTTGAGATACCACAGATGGTTTATTATTTTAGATAGGGCTTTGTCTGCAACCTCTTTATCAATTTTCTGTATTGAACTAAAGATTTTAATAATTGTAGGTCTAGGTTGGGGGGCAAAGTGGGTTTGTGGGCATTGAACCATGCTTTTACAAAAATATTGATTATAAATAAACAAATATCTTCAATACCGTTTCTCTCTAAATCAGTTAACGAAAATTGATCCATGAAAATATACATTTTGAGAGAATAAATGGCCTTTGCAATCCATCTGGCGTGATGAATAGCACAAGGTACTCTAAAAGTAATGTCTTTTTGAGTAAGACACTCAAATGAATTTAGCAAGGTTGGATGAATTCTTTTTATTATTATCCCTGGGCTGTCGGTTTTTTAATTGTTCAAAAAGAAAACTTGAAATTTGGTCTGGATTACTTATTTTATTTTTAATATTTTCAACTTTTTTTAACCTGTTTTGTATTTTATCTTCTGGAATTTTCGAAAAATATATGGCTGAGGACCAGTGGATGTGCCCATTTTGAAATTAAAAACTACTTTTAAAACAAATTCTAAAATATGGTGGCAACATGCTAAATTCAGAAGGTTTTTCTCTAATAACTGTTCTAGCAAAACGCAGGTTCCCCTAAGGCGACCAGTATTTACCGCCGTGGTATCAAAACACATTGCCTGGATTTTCCCAACTGCACCCAGTGCTCAACTGCTGATAATACAGCTTTTGCCTGAATTATCACAAAACTATTTTCAAGGATTGGAACACCTATCAATTGTTCTTCATCGCCACAAGTAATAAAAATCGCTATCCGCTCCACATTTTCTTAACTCAACAAATCTGGAAGCAATTTCCCATCCCAGTGCACAATAGCTCCCTCTAAATCGGAATTTCTAAATCTATTTTTGATCAGATCAGTTGTTTGCTGTCGGAATTTCTGTCTGCGGTATAAGTATGACACTTCTACACATTTTTCAAGACACTTCAAAAGCTACAATATCTAAGACATTACCACCTAAATTTGTAATTGCCACCTAATTTGTATATTTAAATAATAATAATGTAATGATGTATTATTCAACAATATAATTAATAAAATTCATTTGAACACTATTTGCTGTCATTTTTACTCCTTGCTTCCTCTTCTTTACCCCTAATTCCTTCATTTTAAATTTGACCTTACTTTGAACTTGCTGACCTTACTATTTACTTTTGAAAATACCTCTAACAAAAACCTTTTTAATGTACAAAATGAAAAATACAAAAAGCAAAATTTGGAAAGCAGATGTAATTGAATATTGTAATGTTTTTAGGGCTTTGCAAGAAAATATACTTTTGACGATATCCACTACGACCTTACCTGAAAAATGCAAAATACCATTCTATAAGTTTTAGCAAAAAAAGTGGATGAGTTCAAACTTGAAGTCAATAAAATTTCCTATGAAATAAGACAAGAACCAGGTTTCTAGGACGAATAGTTTCGATTTTAAGGAGCAAAAACTAGGATTTTTTTCTAAAAATTGCTGTTTTTCTTAACTTTAGCCTCAATGAGGCACGGGTTAATATTATCAGAGTGAGCTGAAACTCTGCCAATCACATTTTCTAGCCTATTGGCAACTTTTAGGGGAGTGCCACGATACAAATTCGAAAATTGATTTTTTGTGACCACCCTAATGTGACATAGTGTATGAATTTATGAAATCATGGAAAACAATATTATCTTAGGCAAATGAAAATAGTTAACTTTAGATTTGAGAATTGTAAACATAAATGAATTCAGGGAAAAAATAAGTATGCCAATTATTTATTTATTAATCAAAATTCAATAATTTGTATTCAATTTGAAGCAAATCAATTATTCTGATGCATATAAAAAAATATCGATAGATACTCGTATTGTAATCCTCAAAAACCTGTTTATGAGCAAGGGGCTTCCAAGTTAACTGCATTAGTTTGTTGAGGAGAAAAGTATCTTTAGAGGGTATCTTAAATTACGGGATTAATACAAGAGTTTTTAAGTAAGTTTTAATTGTAAGTTTATTAAGTGGTATTGCTTTTGATTAAATTAAAAAAAAAAAAAAAAACATTTTGTGGATATTTCAGTTATTTTGGAAGAAAAGAAATTTTGGGGTTCAAACTGGGTTCTTCGGCGTTCCACGACGCTACTGACTCAGCCGTGTATTAAATTCACCAATATTGCTACTATCGGATTTTCAAACATAAATAAGAGTATCCTGCTGCTACGAGGTAATTTACTCACAACCAATCAGATTCAGTCAGTTTAGAATCACAGATATTCTTTAGTAGCAGTCATAGTTATAACTATTACTGTGAAGCAGGCTCGAAGATGATGGATGACCGCCCTGGACGACCATCCTCTGTAATGGCTTTTTGTATGGTGGGGTTACAAAGGAATCGTTTATTATGAACTGCTGCCACAAAATCAGACAGTAAGTTCAGAAAAACACAGTTCTCAAAAGGCAATATTAAAAGCAAAAATCGAAGCAAAGCGGCCAAAACTGACCAATCTTCGAGGTGTTTTCTTCCAGCATGACAATGCGCGGCCCCACATTTCACTGAATGTCAGACATAGACTTATGGAGCATGGCTGGCAAATTTTTTTGTCACATCCCATATTCACCAGATCTTGTCCCTTAGATTTTCACCTCTTCAGGTTACTTTAAAATTCTCTGAACGGCCTGGAGTTCAGGCTGTCAAATAGCACCTCGACAACTTCTTTACAAATAAGCCTAATGATTTTTTTTAAAGAAGAATTTTCCAACTGCAGGAAAAATGGCAAAAAGTCATAGAACAAAATAAAATTTTTTTTTTTTAATGTTTTTGTACTTCTTTGTTAAAATTTATCTTGACAAACGCGCAAAACTTTCAGGATATTCAATATTTTGCAATTTTTATTTATACATTTATTCTTGTATTATATAGTGCTAGAAATAATTCGTTTGTTTCATATTCCGAAATAAATGTAGTTATTGAACCCTACATTTGTATTTCATTTTTCCAGAACAAGCGTTCTCTTTATTTTCATTTTGCGCATATTTCCTTAAATTTTTGGCCAGCCAATCAAGGCATTAACTGAAGTTTCCGAAAAAAAATTATTCGGATAGCAGAGATGCAATTTTGATAGGATTAGTTAATTTTTAAATTGGTGTAAATATTTGGGAGGTATTTAAAGTTGAAATTCTTACTCATCGAAGAATCGTGTGAATATAAAAAATAGTGTCAGGTTTTAGCATTTAAAGACAACTGTTAAATATAACTGTTAAAAATAAGAGTTTTCGCATATTAAGAGTGACAGTTAATGCTAGCTGTCATCGTGAAATAACAGTTGTACGAACGTCTGTCAAATTGCACGGATAAGACATTGTTTCTCTCTCTTTCAAACGTGTCTTACAATAGTGCAATCTAATCTCGAAGAGTCACTATTCAAACTAAGTGTTAACTAAGAGAATAGTCTTGTATTCTGTACTTGTAGATATTTTGCTCTAACCCTCTGACTGCTCAATTTGTGGACCGAAATCGCTACAAAAATCGTGTATTTTTTTTTCCATATTAAAAATCTATATATATTGTAGAATTGAAATATGCATTTTTTAATTTCTAGAAAATACTTTTTATATAGATTTTCATCATGAGAAACTAAACTGTCAGAAGTTATTGTTCGCTATATGCACAGTAATTCCCGGATTTCCACGAACAGGAACTGGAGGAGGAGGAATATTCTTCATATCAATTTTGCACCACTGCCTAACGCTTTGCAAGTTTATTGAATCATGATCAGATTCATCGCTATCTGAGGAGCAGTCCGAAAAATCTATATCACTATCAAAACTAAAATCACTTTCAGAATCTGATAAATCATCAGGAATATATACTCTGTCAATCGCTGGACGTTTTCTAGCAGCCATTTCTGATTAGAAAAAGGCGCCAAACAAAGGAGCGAAGTTAGAGCGGTAAATACTAAGTACCTTCAAATGCCGCAATTTAGTGGACGACTAGCGACAACTGTTGACCAAAATCTAAATTTAACGTCTAACACTGTATGTAATTTATTTCATTGGTTAAACGGTGAAAAAGCGGGATGCGCTCCTCAATAAAGATAGAAAAACACCTGCCCCCGAAAATCGCGGAATGAGCAAATTTTGCTACATTTGAGTTGCCCGTGAAAATCGCGGGATAATCAGCCAGTGGGTTAATATGTAGCGTTAGAAAAAATTTCGTATTACGTGAATATTATCCAAGTATTCTGTGAAATTTGTGTACCAGATGTCTCATAAATTCGTTGAAAATTTTACTAAACTGAAGACATTGGAATATTTCAATGTGGTTTGGGAAAACATTACTCCCCCAAAGGGGATTGTTTTGGTGAGAAAAAAAATTAATTTCAATTTTTTAACTAACTATTCATTCCAGTTACAGCAAATGTACAAATCAGAGTTCTATGAAATGTTGGTTGCTCATTTAATATAAAATGTTTTCACTTTTTCGATGAGGAGATAAGTTAATTCGCAGAGGATACTCCGTGAGTGCTATGTCTGGACCAAATACACTGCTGGCCACCCAAATTGCAACACCAAGAAAGACAAGAGATATCACAACAAAATTTATTTTGTAGATAACATGTTGACCAAGTATCAAATGATTAAATTTATAGACTTCTGTGAAGTGTGGTTCCTGCCAAAATCAGTAGCCAGAGTAGACGCCATTGTTGGAGATCACCGCTGCCACACGCCTCGGCATTGATTCAAAGAGACATTGGATGTGTTCTTGGGATACAGCAGACCAATCAGCTTCCACACGTTGCCAAAGTTGATCTGGTGTGGCAGCTGGGGATGTAATCTGGGTCAATCGTTGAGCAACCATGGACCACAAGTTTTCTATCGTCGAAAGATCGGGAGAGCGAGCTGGCCAGGAAGCAATTCAATCTGGCTATTGACGAAGAACCATTGGACAATGCTTGCCACGTGTGGTCGCGCATTATCCTGTTGAAATATGGCTGTGGAGAAGCTCTGAAGGTAAGGAAGGACAACTGGCTCCAACACCTCGGAGATATAGCGCTGGCTGTTTAAAGTACCAGAAATGCGTACTAGAGGAGTGCGACAGTGATATCCAATACCGCACAATACCATAATACCCGGTGCAGGACCAGTGTGGGGGTTCATAACGCAGCTGTTCAGCATCCTCTCTCCACGGTGTCTCCAGACTCGAATCCGACCATCGTGGTGTTGCAGACAGAAGCGTGACTCGTCAGTAAAGACAATTTCATTCCATTCTGCCGTCCACATCCTTCTTTCATCGCACCATTGGTGGCGGAGAAGTCTGTGGTTCTGCGTCAAGGGTAGACGAAGCAATGGACGTCTTGCGGACAGACCACTCTGCTGTAAACGGCGTCGAATGATACGCGCAGACACTGGATGATGCGTTACAGACTGAATGTGCTGTGCTATGGGTTCGTGATGTGGCTGAGCGATCCGTCACTGCCATACGCACAATATGCCTGTCATCACGTGAAGTGGTGCACTGAGGTGGATGCGATCGAACACGTCGGTGCGTCGTACCCTCCTGCATCCAACGATCCCATATCCGCATTACAGTTGTTTGGTTTCGTCCAACACGACTACCGATTTCCCTGAAAGATAATCCACAATCTCGGTAGGCCACTATCCTTCCTCTGTCGAACTCGGATACTTGATCAAAAGATGATCACTTTTTTCTACGAGGCATAATTGATCGTTTTTTTGGAAAAACCACAAGAAAAACACAATTGCCGTACTTGAAATCGTCGAAATCTCCAAGCCTTAAATAGCGCTTTGAAGTGTCGCCACTGGCGCGCGTGATGTGCGTCTGCGCTGAAATTGTAATCATTTGCATATCTCACCTCCGCTAATGCATGTTGTAAATTTCATATTATTTGCATGCTTCCTTCAGGGTGTTGCATTTACGGTGACCAGCAGTGTAAATAGCCTAAAATGTAATATTTAATCCATGTTTTTACCACTGAAAGCTAATGTGGCTTGTGTGGACATGTCCACAGTAGCCCCCCCCCCTCTCCTACCATATGTCCACACTAGGGATACAACATCGATGACGATGTTTTCAAAACATCCGATGTTTTTAACATCGATGTATTGAAGTCGATGTTTTATTTTTAAATGAAAAAAGTACCGTTGTAAAAATTTAAAAATAACCAAGTAGCATAATTTTTATAAACAGCAAATTGAACATACTTTTAGACCAAAGTGGCCAAGGGTGAAGGGTCTGAAAAATAGTGACACGACATCGATGTCAATGTTTTAAAAACATTGATGTTTTAATAAAAACATCGATGTATTGGAGCCGATGTCGCATCACTATACTCGATTGCAACGTTTCTTGTCACAGACGCCCCGCCCTCGCCGAGGGATAAAGTGAGTGATCCGTCTCCTGTTGGGTTTCAGGCAATTTCGAGGAGACGTCACACTTACAAGCTTCCAACTTTGCGCATTAATCTAATTTGGCCTTAAATTTACATGTAAATGTGTTGACAGCTTGCCTGTCAGTTGATATAAGAACAGCACAATTGTAGTAATTTTAAGACATTTTTATACAGTTAGTAATAGATAATACCGAAAGATATTTTTTGAATTTGCAATAGTATTTGTTTAAAATATTGCTTCCTAAAAATTTTCAAAAAGAAGTATCCCCTGTAGCAAATGAATTTTTTATGGTTGTGACTGAAAAATATGTATGAGGTGTGCCCCAGCGTGTTATATTGCTGTTCGAAAGAATATAATAGAATTTACCGCAATAAATACTTGCCTGAAATTTAAAAGAAGCTTGTACTTCAATTACTTAAAACTTATATTTTAATATAAGTTTTATAGTATCCTTAAAGTTGTGATTTTTCCAAAATGCTGCAATTTTGAGTTGTCACTTTTCTAGCCGGGGTGCGATATATCGGTCAACATTGCCCAGCGTAAAAATGACCTGGCAATAATACTAAATATCGGTTTTCGACATTGATAAATATTTTTTTTCTGACATTGCTCTATGAGTTTTACGTCATTGCTCAATATTAGCTTTACGATACTGCTCAATGTTCTTTTTAACATTACTCAATATCTGCTTCACTATATTGAGTTATTTTCATTCAATATTAATCTATATACTTCTTGTGGGTAATGTGATTGTTTATTTAGAGGGTACACAAGGTTACAGCAATCTTTAATGTTTTTAGAATTCTTACAATTTATCATTAAAAAATATAATAGTTTATAAAATTGAAGAGAACATATAATTTTTATTTTAACTTTTAATTTTTAGAACTATGTAACAATTTTTGTAAGATGTACGTAAATATTTTTTTAATGATTATTGTTTAACATTACTACAAACTTTTAATGGAATAAAAAACGTAATAACTTTATAAAATAAATAGAATAACCTTGAGTGTCCTCTAAATAAATCATCACATATTCCATAAATAGGATATGAACCTCTTTAAAAACGCTTATAGGAGGGTTGTATTCTTCACAATTTTAGAAATTCACGATATATATAAAATTCAGCGAAATTTAGTTAGAATCCGGAGTGAATTCCATAATTAATCACAAAATACACAAATGCAGATTCAAATTCAAACAACAAATGCAACGCACGTAAGCTGAAAGATAAGTAAATACTAAATATCTGCCAATGTCGCCAACAAGAATCGAGAGCGCGCGCGGAAAATACTGGTTGGCTCTTATTGGCTGGTGCGCGATTCTAAATGAAATTACTGCGCTCCACGTAAAAGGCAAAGTATTCAATATTTCACGCTAATTACGACAAAAAATCATTATATATGTGTGGGGTTAACAAATTAATCACATTTATAAGTTGCAGTGCCTCATTGCACTCAAATATAGGACAAGGCGCGGGGAACTATTTGTTTCGTTTGCTCTCAGCGTATTCCTATTGTGCCAAGAAAGACTGTCACTGAGTATAGTAGCTAAACAAGTTTTAAGAAATGGGGATAAAAGATTAAATACACTGAATTTTAAAAACATCGATGGTTTTGGGGTGATGTATTATCAACATTGATATTAATTTTGAACATCGAAGTTTCACAACATCGATGTTTGGCAGGCGATGTCGCATCACTAGTCCACACTAGCCCCATGGAGGCATTTGTTTATGTAGGCCTACTTCTGGTTAATTTAAATCTTGTAGAGCAAAATTGAATACCCAAATAGCTAATCAATATATTCATTTATAACATACTGTAGCCGTTTAAAAAAGATATTGAATTAAAAGGGTCAATCTTGTAATTGAACGACAAATCAAGAATTTACTTTTCCACCATTAAAACATGGTTTCATTAAATTGCTACAGAACAATCAAGTGTGTGGTCTTGCAACTACACATGGAAATTTATATCAGTGTTGCTATTCTTCAAAAACTTGCAGAGAAATTTTGACAGACAAATTTTTCATGTTGTCCACACTAGCCCCCATTTCCCCTATATAATAATATACCACAGATAGATACTACATGACGAGGGGGTGCCTTTAGAAAATTATAATTCTCTTAAGGGTGCCGCGACTTAGATAAGCTTGGGAACCCCTGACTTAGCCAGTTCTTACCAAATGCCGCAGTTAAGGGGAAGAGGAATTCGCAAGATGGACTTTCTTGGAAAGTCACAAGATCCTCACCACTTTCTGGACAGATGAAGCATTGCATGGAACAGTCCCTAGTTTTCGGGTTATCGAATCACCTATGTCCTCAATCACTGTTCCAAGAATAACTACTAACTAATCATTGTTATTTTGATAGTTGCATAACAGGTAAGAACTATGAGATTATTGGTGATTGAGTAGCATTACCACATAGCCTAATTATATGTGGTAATTGCTATGAAACTCTCTTGTGTGAATTATTCTTGCTAACTCATAATAAACATATTTAATATTTGGAATACCAATTATAAAGGAATCATTGCTACCACTGCATAATAAAAGAATATATTCGTAGCTAAAAACACACGACTGCTGTGGTATAACATTGTATAACTACTCTTTAAATAAAGTGACACCAACTGCTGTCACGGTGAATTCAAAGAGTATTAAATTTACCATAGTCGAAACTTGAGATGCACCATGAATCATGGTTATTGTAGATTCAATGCGTCCAATTTTTACGGTAATTTTCTTGGAGAGCACTGTGCAAAATCAGGCTGGAAGAGAAGCTCAGCTAATGCAGTACGCTACTTACAGAATGCTACAGGAGAAAGTGACACCGTGCTTATTGCAACATAATCTCTTTCACATAGTCCTGTTTATATAAGACAGAGTAACCTCCTCGTGTCTTATTCTGTATTCAGTGAATCAGCTCCTCACTATCACACTTGGCGAGGAACGGCCTTGACATCAGTCGTATTTTTGGTGTGGAGTTTCATAAAGTACACCGCAGTACCCCTTCGTATTTAGAAGAGTTATGGGTGGTTTATTAGCCTCGAAATGTCCTGATTGTGTCCAGATATGCCAGATGCTTCAGCTAACGGAAACTAATTGTATCGTTAGAAAAAGTACATTCTAAGGTTTCCTAAGGTTGATTTAATGCCGACTAGTGCAACTTTGTATTTATATTATTTATCCACATGACAACAGCTATATATACCATAAAATCAAAGTTAATTTTTGTAGTGGTGGCTCGTTCGGTACACATGTTTTTATTTGTGCTTTATTTTTTCTTTTAGACATTTTGAATCTGAAGAAGAGCACTGGTTTTCCTCTCTACATTGATGTTTGCTCTGTTTCACCTCCTTAAAAATTTTTAAGTTAGGTAAAAATATTTGCAGTTTTCCTAATTTTGATTTTAGTTTTTATAACATTCACTATCTAGGGATCCTTTCGTAAAAAAAGTTTACAACGTAAACTGGGAATAAAATTTACAGGTGAGAACTGAAGGAATCCTAGAATTAACCAATAGGATTCTTGTACAAAAACAGACGTACAAGAAAGCTATAGTACATTCACACACGCTGCCAGGAATGAATGACTCAGCCCTAGCAGCACAAAGAAAGATACTAAGAGTTCTATGGGCGATTATATTATACAACGATGAGAAAAACAATCAATTTTTTTAAGCTAAGCATTTTAATTACAGTAAATGTACAAATCAGAGTTCTCTGAAATACTAGTTGCTCATTTAATATCTAATGTTTTCACTTTTTCGATGAGGAGATAAGTAAATTCGCAGAGGATACTCCGTGAGTGATATGTCTAGTTCTAATGGTTCATTTTCCGTTACCTGTTACTGTTACAGACGTGAAATTTTCACGAATGTTGACATTGGGGAATAAAGCAACACCGGAACCACGAATCGGCTGGTGTAGCTTTACGAAAGATTCGGACACAGAAAAGAATGAAGATAGGCAAAGCTCCAATCATGCCTGCCAGACTGCATTCCCTGGTACTTTTCCAAGAAACTTTAAGTTTGGGTGATAGTCCTCGCAGAGCAATGCATCACATTTATCATAGCCCGCGACTACACCGTAGCATTGCAAATAAACTCTAAAGGAACAGTAAAAGAGTGGGGTAAGTAGCGCACGAAGGAGTAACTGGAAAGCAGAATACATATTCCGTTACTTTCACGGCGTCCTTAACTTATACCCTACACGCTTCCATCGATTAGCCAGTTCTTACAAAATGCCGCAGCTGAGGGGAAGAGGATTCGAAAGATGAAGTTTCGCGCGAGGAAAGTCACGAGTTCCCCAGCACTTTCTAGAGAGACGAAGCTCACTTTCCAATGCATTGAACAGTCTTTGGTTTCCGGGTTATCGAATCACCTATGCTCTCAATCATTATTCCAAGAATCATTGCTATCCAATTACTGTTATTTTGATATTTGAGTAACAGGTAAGAACTGTGATTCACAAGTATTGGTGATTGAGTAGCAATTCAGTGATTAGCTTAACATCCCTAATCATAAGTGGTAATTGCTGTAAAACTCTCTTGTGTGAATTATTCTTGCTATCTCACAATGAAATAAATCACATTTAACATTTGGAATACCAAATATAAAGGAATCATTGCTACCACTGCATAATAAAAGAATATATTCATAGGTAAAAACACACGCCTGCTAATGTATTCTGCTAGGATTCTCACCGCTCATTAAATAAAGTGACACCAATTTCTGTCACGGTGAATTCAAAGAGGATTAAGTTTACCATAGTCGAAACTAGGAATGCACTATGAATCTTGGTTGTTGTGGATTCAATGCTTCGATTTTTTTGTGCGTCCTTTTCTTGGAGAACACTGTGCAAAATTATGCTGGAAGATACTTTCAGCAAATGCAGTACGCTGTTTACAGAATGTTACAGAAGTAAGTGGTATCGTGCTTATTGCAACATAATCTCTTGCACATAGTCCCGTTTATGTAAGACAGAGTAACATTTGTCGTATCTCATATTCAGTGAATCAGCTCCTCACTATCACACTTGGCGAGGAAAGGCCTTGACATCAGTAGTATTTTTGATGTGAAGTTTCATAAAGTACAAAGAAGTATCCCTTCGTATTTAGTGGATTTCAGGGTGGCTTATTAGCCTCAAATGTTCTGATTTGATCCAGAAATGCCAGATGCTTCAGCTAACCGAAACTAATTGTATCGTTAGAAAGAGTACATTCTAAGGTTTCCTGTGAAGCTTTCAAATTTAAAAACTAATCGCATTAAGATATAGATGTGACAGTTTTAACAATAGCATACAGATAGAGAGAAACGATATATTGCTAACAAAAATGAATTTTAGGGAAAGCTGATAGAAATATGCAGATTTAAAAGCCCATTTTGCGTCCACAGAATGGTCTTTAGTAGCTAAAGGTAAATTTTGAAAAGAATAATATTACAGCTCTCTAAGCACCCTTCTTAGAAATTAAATCTCGTACAGAGCCAACCGGCGACATCGTAATTTGACCTACTGTTAGTAGCAGGTGTTTTTTGTCAATCTAGTTGTACCATGTCACAACTGTAGTTTTGACTTAAACCGTGAATTCAATTGACTTTTCACTTTGGCTTGCTGTAATAAATTTGACGCATGCATGTTTTACCTCATTTTGATATTTCAGGTAAGTGTACCAGTAATAGACATTACTAGTTATAGACACTTTTCAATTCATGAACAAAAAATAAGCTTTATATGCTTTGTAGAGAATGAAAATGAAAGTAGGTTTGCATCTAGGACACTCTGCATGGTGATGCCTGAACTACAGGGGACAAACCGGAAATGGAATTAATTCTGATTGACAAGAAAGAAAAGGTAGTTGTCAAAACAGAGTTCGAGAGTTCAACGGTCGTTATCAAGTAAATAAAAATATTACTTCTTTTGAATTCCAGTGTAGCTTTAACATGCATCAATTCACTATACGGTACACTTCAGAAATTTATATTAAATTTGGGTCGTTATGTATAAACAACGGCTGCTGGATGGATTGCAGTTTTCTTGCTGGTGTTGGTCCAAAAACGCCTATCACCAGAAAGAAGATCACTAGACTTAGAATCACTGATTTAAAAAAGGAAGGTTTTCGATGAGAAGATAAGTAAATTCGCAGAGGATACTCCGTGAGTGATATGTCTAGTTCTAATTGATCATTTCCCCCTTACCTGTTACTGTTACAGACGTGAAATTTTCACGAATTTTGACATTGGGGAATAAAGCAACACCGGAACCACGAATCGGCTGGAGTACACTCTATAACAAAAAAAAAATTGACTCACCAAGAAGGAGTTGTCCGATGGAGATAAAATTTCGTGGGTAGGAAAAGTATGAACAGAATAGAAAATGATTAAAATTTCAAAACAATTGAATGATTTATTTCAGAGTTATACTAACGAGCTCAGTAAGGTGTTGACCCGCCTTTAGCCTGGATGCAAGCTGCCACACGGCGTGGCGTAGACCGATAAAGCTCCCGGATGGTCTCCTGCGGTATTTCTTGCCAAATTTGCTCCAATTGTCGGACTACGTCATCAACATTCCCTACCGGATGCAGTCGCCTTCCCATCATATCCCAGACATGCTCGATGGAGAGAGATCTGGTGATGTGGCTGGTCAAGGAAATGTTTGAAAAGCTTGAAGACAGTTCATAGCAACACGTGCCGTAAGTGGTCTGGCATTGTCTTGCTGAAAAATAAGCCCAGGGTACTGCGAAAGGAACGGTAACAAAACAGGTCCCAGAATGTCGCCAACGTACAGCTGTGCAGTAAGTGTACCTCTAATGACGACCAAAGGGGTCCGGCTATCAAGAGAAATGGCACCCCAGACCATAACTCCTTGTTGAGGGCCCGTGTGGCGTACAATAGTGAAAGCAGTATCGGCACGCTGATATGGGCGTCTCCAGACACGTCTTCGATGATCGTCAGGACACAGTTGGAAGCGGGATTCGTCGTTAAAGACTATACGTCCCCAGTGAACATCATTCCAGCCTGATCGAGCCAAGCATCACTGTTATCTGGTTCGACAGTGTGCAGGCGTGAGTGGCAGGTGGCGTAACTGACGGTACGAGCGTAGATTTCGCTCTCTCAGCCGTCTGTGAATGGTCATGGTGGACACTCGTGTGTGGATCGCACGACTGATGGTTGATAGCGATGAATCAGGCGCTGTGACAGCTGATCTGACAATCACTCTGTCCTCGCGATATGTTGTGACCCTACGTCGACCGCTACCATCATGCCGCTGAAATCTGCCATTGTCCAGCCACTCATGCCAGCATCTTCTAATCGCCGCATCGCTTCGACTCACATAACGAACGATTCTCCGATTTGCCCAACCTGCCTCTCTCAATCCAATGATACGACCTCTTTCAAACTCTGAAAATTGCTCGTAATGAGGCGAGGCATTTTTTCAGTCGTTGAAAGGTATCCTAAATCGCAATGCAGCAGACATGTTTAACAACAGTTCAAGAACAACTCCTTATATACATCTGCTGGATGCGCAGTTCCGATGCGCTGGAGATCGACTATTCATTCATTGGACACTAAATTTTAATCATTTGCATATTTTGTCTAAACATTTTTGCATACGAAATTTCAAAGCAATCGGATAATTCCTTCTAGGTGCGTCTATTTTTTTGTTATAGAGTGTAGCTTTACGGAAGGTTCGGACACAGAAAAGAATGAAGATGGGCAAAGCTCCAATCACGCCTGCCAGACTGCTTTCCTTGGTACTCTTTTCCAAGAAACTTTAAGTTTGGGTGATAGTCCTCGCAGAGCAATGCATCACATTTATCATAGCCCGCGACTACACCGTAGCATTGCAAATAAACACTAAAGGAACAGTAAAAGCGTGGGGTAAGTAGCGCATGAAGAAGTAACTGGAAAGCAGAATACATATTCCGTTACTTCACGGCGTCCTTAACTTATACCCTACACGCTTCCATCGATTAGCCAGTTCTTACAAAATGCCGCAGCTGAGGGGAAGAGGATTCGAAAGATGAAGTTTCGCGCGAGGAAAGTCACGAGTTCCCCAGCACTTTCTAGAGAGACGAAGCTCACTTTCCAATGCATTGAACAGTCTTTGGTTTCCGGGTTATCGAATCACCTATGCTCTCAATCATTATTCCAAGAATCATTGCTATCCAATGTTATTAATGAATATAATTTATCCCTATTCTTCCTGTGGTTTCCAATGAGCTTCACTAAGTTGGAATTATGTATTAATATGTGTGTATGTTTTTAGATATAGTGGTAGTAATTATATATACTGATATAGTGCTAATAAATTATATGTTTTCATTAAACTCGATGAGAAAATGGTTCCCTAATCAAATTACATAAATGCAAGTGTGAATCAGGATTAGAACAAAGGCTGATTGCTACAAAAATGGAATATGAGAGCGTGTTTCAGTGGAAATATAAACTAATGGCCAAAGAAATATACATCCTCTAAAAAACGAATTTTTTTTGCTGCTTCTTAGGTCTTGTTTTGATTTACCATGTACGGATTACAGAATCAGGTCAAGTTCTACTAATGACACAACATGACCTAAGACTATCATGATTAATATCCTGTACATATTTTTTAATGAAAGTGGGTGGTTACCATCAGGATCTTCCATTACTTTAGGGAAACTTAAATATGCTTTATACAGTTCATCACTCTGATATTTTAGAATCAGACCTGCACTCACAACCCTCGATATTACGAGATTCAATTTATCTCTGCGGCAAAAATCCTTTCGTAAAGCTATTCCTGAATGGGTGAAGCGAAATGAGTCTTCAGATATATCATAAGAAGTGGATCTCAGCCTAGCTTTCAGTAACTTCACAATGAAACGGCAATGTACTGTGGCAGTAGTGGCAGTTACGTCTTCATCCGCTATCATTTCGATATTCTTTTAGAACCCCAATCGTTCTCTACCACTCTGCTGTCGATGTACTTGAAAAGATATTCCTTTGCGGAATGCATCAGCGATATCACGAAATTGCCTTTTTGCAAGAGACACTTGTGCGATCCTTTCTCGACCGCATGTCTCAAATCCAAGAAGTTCCGAACCGGCTGCGTTTTAGAAGGAAATGTTATGAAGAACAGAAGCGTAGCAGAGTAGCAGAACGACACCACGAGCACGAAGAACAACGCTGTGACAATTATTTTAGCAAGGTTGGGGAGCGGTTGTTTCAGGATTGAACCAATAAGGTCTAAAAGCATCACTACAAGCGAGCTCCTCGATCTCGAAATGTTAGCGATGAACATAGCAGCGAGGAAAATGGTCATGACAATACTTATCCACACATTAACATTAAAAGAATACAAGAAGGCGCTGTTGTGAATGGATGGCATTGGTCTCTGCACTAAGAAGGTGATATCGCTCGAGATGTAAGGTATCGTGAAGTCTATTACCTCAAGTCTCTGCTCTTCTATTAAGAGATCGAAGGCAACATCTGTTTCGTTCTTCAACAGCATACCGACAAGACCGCTCTACCTGTCATTTTTCTTCAGGCTATATACGCCATCCTAGGGAAACTTGAGTTGGTATTTAAATCTTAATGCCCATGAAATGAGTTCAAGAAGATTTCCAGTCATATCGGAAATTAGGATTTCGCCATTTGCACTTATGCTTGTTTCAAATTGATCATGACGCCTACGTTGAGTTGGGACGGAAAATTCATCAATTCGAAGAGAGCTTACTCAAAGCTAAGAAATTGAAAATTATTGAGTAAAAGTATTCTTATTGATTTCTTGAATTTCTCGCTTCAGGAAATGAATTTCTTTTCAGGTAATCTCAGTCTACAACGTGCTTCGTTCTTTTACAAAAAGCTTGAAAAATGTCAAAATTTGTATTCCTCTATAGGATTATATACAACTCCGAACATCATAAATCTAGTTAGCAGCAACGAACATAACTAATTTCTATATGTGTATTTCCATGGAAACAGTTGGGAGAGAGAGAAACATCTCTAAAAAGACGAAACCAATTATACAATTTACTTTAATGATGAAGAAAATGTTAAATATCATAACTCAATTGCACCTATAAGAGTAAAGGGACATTCGAGTCCATCAATTACTTAATAGCAGGTCCTTATTCAGAAAGTAATTTCAGAGGACCCAATCTGTGTCCAAGTTTTGTGTTCTACTATCGAAAGGCCATTATTCTAAATCAACGTTACGTTCAATTCTATATTGGACTGTTTTCAGACATATCTATATATTTTAAACGCTCAATAAACAAAACTTCGATTCAAACTTTCAATGAAATTAGCTTCAGCGTTTATTTTACGTATTGTTTTGTTTTACATCAAAAATATTTGTTGGTGTTTGAGCCCTGTGCGCAAGTTCCTCCATAAACGTGTTTGGTAACACCCATGTCTAGAGGAAGACAAAATAGTTTAATCATCTTATCGAATTCCTTCTCATTGAGTCGGGGGGGGGGGCGTCCTGGCTCAATGGGTATGCATACTGCGCTATCAACCTGCGAGTTGTAGGCGCCTGGGGTTCCTTACTTGATGTTGTCAGTCTTTTGTCTGGCGAAGCATGAATAAATATGGCCCTTTTCCGCCATAAAAAAACAACCATCCAATCCATTCCGAGAGACAACTGGTACACTGATGTATGTGTCACGATTCCTGTCTTTCACCACGTTGGTGACGAACATAGATAGGTTACAAGAACAGTTGGTCTTGTGTTCTAGTTGCTGCTAGTTCTAGTGGACGAACATCGATGGATGAGAGTGTTTTAGTTCTGATACGATTAAGAACATGAAATATTGGGTGCTATTCTGAAAAAAAAACACGAATAAAGATATAATTGTTGTACAATTCGGATGAGTCAGACGTGTTTCTGCTCCTTACGGTGCGGTGTGTATTTTAAAACTTTATACTGTATTGTGTGTGTGTGTGTGTGTGTGTGTGAGAGAGAGAGAGAGAGAGAGAGAGAGAGAGAGAGAGAGAATAATAAATGTCCAATTTAGGTCTGCAGTGTCCCTCTGTTCTTGGCCACTACTACACACACTGTCAATCAAATGAGACATCGCTCGGCCACTCTGACATTATACTTCCATGTTTATAGCGATGAATCAAATTTCTATAATATTAAACGTGTCCTTTCTGTTTGTTAATATATGTGAATAATTTCAGAGCTGTACAATCGCAAAAAGAAACTACAAAGAACAAAGGAATATAAAGTTAATAATTCTGTACACCTATTGTTTGGACATGTTTTGTTTAATTTGGAGGCTCACTGAGCTTTGTCTTGGTCACTCCTTTTTTTGTCCTGACTATGTGCAAGTGCACGCCCAGTACACCACTCTGGAACAACCCATGATTACATCAATTGAGCTAACTTTAGTATCTATTTTGTAACATTAAGAACACTTTTTGGGGTGGTGCCATTGTCTCCAGTTTCCATCTCTGAATATATCCTCGGTGTGTAATTAATATTCACGTTCAGTTTCTGTGCCGACAAAGAGTTCCAGTTTTTAACTCTCTGTTATCTCTTAGAAAGATTCCATTGGTCCACTTCCCAGAATAGAATCATTTGAAGAAATTATTTAGGTTCTTTCCTCAGAATATAGAATGTTTTAGAAGGATTCATTTGGGTCGCCTCAGAATAGAATCTTTTGGAAATATTAAATTGGTCCTTTCCTCAGAATAAAATCTGTTAGAAAATTAAATTGGTTCTTTCCTCAGAATAGAAGCTTTAGAAAGATTTAATTGGATCTTATCTCACAGTAGAATCAAAAGGTTTTATTGGTCCACTGGTTGTCAGGGAAGACTTCAGATTAGAAGGTGGAATTATGCATGAGAACCCCACATAGGGTTGATGAGTTGCAAACATCGTAATTACGATGCTTGTAACTCATTATTCTCCAAGAAAAAGAGTCTTTCAAAGTCCGAAGAAATTACGCTACTATCTAAGAAAAAGGGCTACACATTTTTTAGAGAATGTAATGAATATAACTTTAAAATAAAATGCATCTTCTTGAAATGAATTTCAAGACTGAATATGGAAAGATTTTTTAAATAAGAGTTCCTGCACAATTTTTGCGTGGTTTCCAAAGAAATATAGTACTTTACGTGTCAAGATTTGGCACATATAAAAATTAGACACTTCAGTTTTTTAGAAGTTACATATTGATTTAGAAGTTACATTTCTGGTCAGTAACGTGCATTTTTGAAGATAAAAATATTGTTGTAGTAGCATGCATTCAGAAATCAATTTCGAAGGGGGACCAATCTCCACTCCCGGTACTCTATTCCAATCAAAAAGCCCTAATATTGAACGAACACTAGGTTTAATGATTATTTGGACATTTTCGGATGAATGAACACCATGAAGGAACCATGAAAATCAAATGAAACTTGCAGGAAATGCAAAACAGGTTAGGATATGCAAATTATTATAATTACAAAGCGATCACGCATTTGAGGGCCGAGAAACACCCTCTAAAATTCCAAGCGAGCCTTGTTTAAGCACTGTAAAGGTGCGTTGAAATGTGTGCATCGTCGTTTGACTGCTGCAAATGATTGATCAGAAGTCAATATGCCTCGCCAAAAACGCAGAGTGTCATAGTTGCAACTAACAGAGTTCGAACGGGACTGCATGATCGGCCTCCGGAGGGTGAACTTTCATTTCGTGAAATCTACCCTCGCACGGGGTGTAATGCCACAAGAGAAGGATCATGGAGAACCGGTCAAGTCGAAACCCCGGCAGTAGGCCACGCAACGTGATGTCACAACGGGACGACACACCTCATCCGTATGGTGGTGACGGATCATACAGCTTCCTCTCGAGCGTTGGCACAATATTAGAGCAAGTCTACAGGTGTGTCATGGCTTCCCACACGGTTCGTTGACGTCTGTTGTGCCATGGACTTCGTGCAAGGATTCCTTTGCACAGGATTCCCTTGATTCTGAACCACCGACGGCTCCAGCTACAGTGGGCGAATCAACATAGCTAATGGCGAGCCGATGGGCAACACCTGAAGTGTTCTTTCCCGATGTTCACTCGGGTATGTATGTGTATTGATTTCTGTGATGGGTATTTCATGTGATTGACCTTGTCTTTAATTGTTTAAATTGAATTATAATGTGTCCTTGCTTTTCACTGATGCATTGCTGATATTTCGGACTTATTTGAACTATAAGTTAACGTTTGCTGGGCCTTTCCCCGGGCCACGTCACTGCTTCTGAGTGTTCTTGTGTTGCTTGCTGACCTCGTAGGCTCTGCCTACCGGGCAGCTTTAGCTGTTTTGGGTCGAAAGACCTTTTGTACCGTCCCCTTTCTTGATACTGGGTTTACGACCCTCTTTTGCTAACGGCTTTTGTATCTTCTTGTTCTTTCTGGCAATTACTGTGTTCTCGCTTGCACCTTGCACAGATATGCTTCTGGTCTCTATGGATTGAGGGTTTGCACGGACATGGTATCCAGATGTGGGAAAAGGGCGCGGGATAACCCCGACCGAAACCTCGAGGAGACGCCCACAACCTATACTCCCCAGATAGATGAGATTATTGAGAGCATAACTGAAACCCAGCTCCTGAATCCCAATGTAAGACTCTATAAACAGAATCTGTTGGAACTTACTGTTATCTGTCTCCAGAAGGGAAGAAGCGATGTCAAAACTGGACTATTTCAGAATTCTCTTTCAGATATCATAAGAACAATTACCGACATTGTGCTCCAGCTCGCCCTAAAGGATGGAGCTGGAAGCAGTTTTCGTAATGAGAGGACCGGATCCGTTGTAAATCTGGCTTCCTCTCCAGCGTCCCCCACGGCGGGTCTCACACCCACCTCCGACATTACTTCTGGCGCTAAATTCGATAGAGAACTATTGACGAAGGAAAAAAATATTAACACGCTAAATGAACGGATCCATGAGCTGGAGACACATGTGGGGAGATTCACGCGGGTTGAGGAAGACCTACAAATTAGGCTGAGGGACATTGTGGCACTTGAAGGCCAAATTAGAGAACTTGAGCTTATGAATGCCGAGGCCAGGGGTGCCCTTAATGCTAAGGATGCAAGTATGAGACTTTTGACGGAGACCTTTGGGGAGACCTTGGCGAAAACTAATCAAATGGCAACTAAGACCCATGAACTAGTCGAGGAGATTGGTAAGGAGGGAGGACCCGTTAAGCGTACCTACGCCGAGAGCCTGGCCATTCCGGGGCAGTTTACCACTCCTGAAATTAAGACAAGGAAGACAAATCAAAGGCACACCTTACTTCTTAAAACCCGATCTGACGGTGACTTCATTGTTAACCGACAGTTGGTTAGAGACAAACTTAGGGGTTTCGACATGAAGGTGGTCCAACTGAGAAGGATTAATGGAGGGGGAGTTGCTGTTGACCTTTGCAGTCCCGGCGACGTTGATCGCCTTCTGGCACACCTCTTGACGTTCCCTTACCTCCTGGAGGTGTTTGACCTAGTGAAACCTAGAAAACTCAAGCCGAGGGTTATCCTCATCGGGGTCGATGAGGAACTTACGATAGAATCTCTGCCTGATGAACTTGTACTCAAGAATCACGTGTTTCGGGACACTACGGACTTCGAAATTGCTTTTAATATCAAAGCAAAAAGGGGGGTGCTCTGGATAGTGTCCGTGGAGCCTGAGATCTTTCGCCGGGTCCTGACTGAAGGGTATGTGTTCCTGGGTTGTCAGAGGGTAAGATTGGAGGAATTTAAAAGTATCCGTCAATGCACTCGGTGTAGTCGGTTCGACCACAACCGTGCAAGATGTTCCCTGCCTACGGATCAGGAATTTTGTATCAACTGTGGGGGTTCCCATGGTGCCGGGAGTTGTGAGAAGAGGAAATGTGTCAACTGTGTTGACAGCAATAAAAACCACAACACTGGACATGATACGGGCCATGACTGCAGAGACAGAAAATGTCCTAATATTCGAAGGCAGATTGCATTGTTAGAGGCGAGCACAGACTACGGCCTGTAATGCCTGACACCTTCCGATTCCTCCAAATTAACACTAACCACACTTTGGCTGCCCACAATCTCGCTTTGGTCACTGCAGACCAAATTAATGCTAACTTTATCTTTATTCAAGACCCCTATTTGGTGCACAAGCAACCTCTTTCGGCACTGACTGGTCAAAGACAATTGTCTTCTGAAAATAACAATAGTCTTATTATTTGCACCAACCCTAATTTAATCTTTAACTTATTTTATAAAAGTAAAAATACTGTGTTTGCTGAAATTTCGTCTCCCGCTGGCCCACTGATTATTGGGGGAATATATTCCCCCCCCCCCAATGACGATATTGACAATCTACTCGAGGAATTGCATGATCTGAACATCGATCAAGGGCGATTCTTAATCATGGGTGACCTCAACGCCAGATCCCCCATGTGGGGATATGGATACGAGGATATCAGGGGTAGGCGGGTTATTGAATTTAGCATTCACTCTAATTTAGAAATTCTTAATATACCGGAAAAGGGGCCAACCTTTTTTGCCCACTCTGGAAAGGGATGGCCTGATTTGACTTTAATCAGTTCTAACATTTTCGACCATGCCAGCAATTGGAATATTTTGGATACCTTATCATGCAGTGACCATAAATACGTAACAGTGGATCTACTTTTCAATTTAACCTACAAAATGGGATATTTCCTCCGGACAAAATTTGGACTGGGGAGATTCCTCAGACATTTTAACAAACTGACACCTAAACTCATCGAGCTTTCTGGCAATATTAACACCACCAGTGACATTGATAATTACTTTGAAACACTAATACATGATATAACTACTACAGCTAATTTTACAATTAAAAAAACAAGAAAGAATAGAACCCAAAAAATACACTGGTGGACTAAAGAGCTCGCCTGCTCAAGAAACAGGGCTACTGCTCTGTATAAGAAGCTAAGGTCAATTATGTCTAACAATGGAGATGTTGATGAGGCCCGTGCTGCACGGGTTGTTTTCAATTCAGCTAGGGCCACCTATAGAAAACAGATTAACACTGCAAAAAGAGCATCATGGAGAAAATACTGTACCGAATATCACGGAAGGTATGGATCCCTCTTCAAATTCACATTTCAAAAAAATAAAAATCCAAACCTTGATATTTTTCTACCTGACACTCCAAATCTTAATCAATTACAGAAAACAAACATACTTATGGACTATTTTTTCGGTGATAATATGACTCCCTCTCCTGACTTAACAAATGAAGAAGCACTTGATTCCCCTGACCTCGATTTCAGCATCCACAGAGCGGATATTGAACATACTTGCTAACCTGAAAGGCGGGAAAGCCCCTGGGCCGGACCTCATCGACTACAAGCTCTGGATAGATTTATACAGAAAATGCCCAAACATTATGCTAACCCCTATACAGAAATGTTTCGCCTTGGCTTATTTTCCAAAATGCCTCAGGACTGGGGGGGGGGGTTCGATTTTTGCTCAAGCCGGGCAAGGACCCCTCCACCTGTGGCGCTTATCGTCCAGTCTGTTTGCTCCCTACATTGGGTAAAATCCTGGAAAGACTGTTTGTACGTAAACTCAACCTCTGGTTGAACGATAATGACATCCTACATGAACAGCAATATGGTTTTAGAGAGCAGCGGTCCTGTGAGGAGGCGATTCTCTCTGTTATTAACAGGATCCAGGAGGCAAGGGGTGTTGGGTATTGTGCACTTACTGCCCTTGATATCAAATCCGCCTTTGACAACATGGACTGGCGCTTGCTGTTGGACACCCTGAATTTCTATAAACTTCCCAAAAAATACATCCAATTCATTAAGACTTATTTTACTGAACGCACAATTATATTCGATAACGGGGATACCCAGATTGGCCGGACAATAACTAGGGGCTGTCCACAGGGTTCGGTGCTGGCACCGACCCTGTGGAACATCTACTTTAACAAAATTCTTCATCTAAAACAATGAATCTACCTATATCCTGGCCTTCGCGGACGACTTGGCATTAATAACGTCGGGTCGGACGCGAAATCACCTGGAACAAAAAACTAACACAGCCCTTCATGCAATAAGCGATTGCCTCTCCAGCCTTAAATTATCATTGTCCATCGGCAAGTGCCAGGCCGTTATTTTTTCTAATACTAAAAAATCAAGAAGGAAACCAATTTTTAAGTTGAACAATAATATTATAAAAGTCTGTAAAAATATAAAATACCTAGGTATTATTATTGATGACGGGATCACGTGGAGTGACCATATCGCATCAATATCTGCAAAGTGCCTGCAGATTGGAGGCTCTATGAATAGAGTTAAAGGAGGGGGTTGGGGCGTCAGTGGCCGCCTCCAGAAGGAATGGTATTTAAGTGTCATCGAAAAAATAATCACTTATGGAGCCGGCATTTGGGGGGGTGATCTTAATGTAAGACAGATCGCCAAACTACAATCTATACAAAGACCCTTTTTACTTAAAATCTGTGGAGGCTACAGAACCTCCCCAACTGACTCCCTCAACGCCCTCTGCGGTATTCCACCACTCCACGTGACTCTCAGGTCTATCTATATAAAATTTAATGTTGTCAAGAGGCGGATGCACGCGCCCGAGCTTGGTCCGTCGCTGGGTAACCTCGATTATAATAGTAAAACAATAAATATTCCGTCTTCCACTCTTATTCTAAATTTCCAGCCAACTATTCAAAATCCTGACCATGATGTGTACACTGATGGATCCGGCATTGATGGCAATGTCGGGGCGTCGGTGTGCATATTCACTGGTCATACTTTGATCGAAACCCACCAGTATAAACTTAATAACAACAATAGCGTATTCCAGGCTGAATTAGCAGCAATTCATCAATCGATTACATGGGCGATCAAGAACAATAAAAGAATTAATATATACAGCGACAGCCTAAGCTCAATCCAGGCACTAAAATCTAACAACAATAAATCAACTTATGTTTTATCTGTTAAAAAATCCATAGCCAACTACTGCACTAACTTTGGCCTGAGTTGGGTGCGTGCACACGTGGGTATAGTGAGCAACGAGCTCGCTGACAACTTTGCTAAACTGGCCTCGTCCTGTGGACAGACTATTGCCATTCCAACTCCTATGTCATTCATTAAGCGACAAATTACTGTCTACAAATGCAGAGAATGGCAAGATCCCTACACTCTTTCCAATAAAGGTCTCAGGCTGAAGGAGTTTATGCCTGAGATCAATTGTAATACGCTGGTCACGGACAGACATCTCGTCTGGTTTCTGACCGGTCATGGTCCGTTCATGAGTTACTTAAACCGATTTGGTATCAGGGATAATAATCGTTGTAGCTGTGGCGCCATGGGAGATCCTGATCACTATTTGTTTGATTGCCCTGTTTCGTCACGCCACCATCTTGGAAGACCAAATTCTCAAAACAAGAACTTGTGGTTAAAATCGGTTCTTAACAATAATATATCTAAATTTAGGGTGAGGGAATGCGTGATGGCGGCGGCCGGGGTGGCTGACAGTGAGGACTGAATTTGGTTGTGATTGGATGATCCGGCGCCTTTTATGTGGGGATATAGGACTAGGTCTCCCACATTTAAAATTTTTAAAATTTTAACTATATATATTCTGTTTTTACCTGGCTGACACCTCCCTATTTATTTGGAATTCGATTTCTAGGGTTGTATTGTGTTTGCGAGACTACTTTACAGTTTCACAGAAAATTTTAGTGTTTTATTACTTGATGACTTTAATACTTGAGTTTGTTGTCGTGGGTGAAATCTCGGTTTTGGAGATATTTTGGGGCTTTGTTGTTTGATCACTCATGCCATCCTTTCACTCACTCATGTCTTTACATAAACCACCATTTATTCCAGGGTAAATATGTGTTTGCCTTTCTTTTAAAAACAAATACCCTTCATGCTGTTCTTGTGCCTTTGTTCTGCTTACCGGGACTCGGTGTGTTTCTTTTTGCCTTTTTTGGATTTAATTAATCTTGCGGGTGGATGCGTCCTGCGGGTTTGCGACTGGAAGTCTATTCTCCCCTCCCAATTACATGACTCTAAACCCTAACGGGTGAGTCGGGAGGCGGTGGATCTAGAAGCTTTTGGCCTCAACCCCTCTCATTGGATATTTTTGGCTACAGCACTGACCCTTTGAGCTAAATAGCTTTTCCTGAGTGAATTAAGGAACTGTAAATTTTTGAACTCCAGCTATGCATCTCAGTGCTTAAATTTCTGACACGCAAGTTTTTCATCGAAAAGGAGTAGCACATAAACTACATTTCTTCAATCCAGTTTCCCACGGGAGCACTGAAGGAATCTTGGGAGTAATGCTGGCCCAAGAGAGAACAAAGGGACTATTTTGAGACAAGAATGGGCAATAAGATACTAAACAACAATGTTAAGCAATTTAAAAACCATAATCAGGGGATTCATTCGCGAATTTTACCGCTTAGTTTAAATATGCTTGATTTAAACAGGAGCCCCTCTAATAAGCTTTCTGAGCAGTATGATTACAGAAGACATTGAGAAACCCAGGAGATGGACATTATCTATTAAATAAAATATGAGCCAATGTAAGTTTAGCATAAAAAAATGTCGCATTGCCTTTGAACTAAATTAGATTTTCCGAAACGAATTGTGGTAATATGCCTGAGGTGTGTTTTGTGTAAGGGTTTTCATTGGAAATAGGAATCAAAACATCAGTAAAAGTACACAAAATGCTGTTTCATCTTTTCGGATAATTTTATTTCAGGTAGAGGATGAAATCTATTTATATGAATACGGATGCTATATTCTTTACAAATGTATTGAAATAAGGTATGGAATGTTAGTAGATACACTACCATCAATAGATATAATCAATTGAGAAAGTTTAGCGCTGATGCTATGCGTGGGTATGTAGTCAATAATATTTTTAAGAGCCCCTCGGAGTAAGATGAGCTCCCGATCTTCCCACTTCTCAATATGTTCCGCTCCTGTTATTCACAATCATGATTTATATCCAGTTTTTACTTCGGCCTTCTAGAAATGTAAAGAGAAAATAGCCTTGTTGGCCATTTCCTGAAACCCATCTTTCCACATAGGTTTCACAAGATGGGTCACGAACAAATACAAGAAATGGTACAACTCCCGAAATTTCGCACTGTACGTTGATTTTACGAGAGCCATGTTCAGGACAGTTCCCACATAAGCGTCCTCATTCGGGAAGACGAGGAACATCCCAGAAAGGAATACGTTCCTGTTTTTTTTCCCACTTTGATTCACACCCAGACGTTCCCCATTTCGGCTTTTGGAGCATTGTTCAGCGTCAGTGGCCCTGTCGGCCGTTTTCTGAAACTTACCTTCTCGTATAGGATAGGCCTCACATGATGGATCACGATCATGATCACGAACAAATACAGGAAACTGCACAATTTCCATGATCCTGAATGCGTCACAAATCGCGCGCTATAGGTTGGTTTAACCGCAGCCATGTTCAAAAAAGTTCCCCAGGAAGCATCATGTTCCACACCCAATCATTCGCCATTTCGGCCTTTGAGCACTGTTGAACGTCAATGGCTCTGTCAGCCATTTCCTGAAACTCACCTTGCCGCGTAGGTTTCACATGATGGATCACGAACAAATACAAGAAATTGCACAACTGCCAGGATCCCGAATGCGTCACAAATCGCACACTGTAGGTCGGTCTAACCGCAGCCATGTTCAAAACAGTTCCCCAGAAAGCATCATGTTTCACACCCAATCATTCGCCATTTCGGCCTTCGAGCACTGTTGAGCGTCAATGGCTCTGTCAGCCATTTCCTGAAACTCACCTTGCCGCGTAGGTTTCACATGATGGATCACGAACAAATACAAGAAATTGCACAACTGCCAGGATCCCGAATGCGTCACAAATCGCGCACTGTAGGTCGGTCTAACCGCAGCCATGTTCAAAACAGTTCCCCAGAAAGCATCATGTTTCACACCCAATCATTCGCCATTTCGGCCTTCGAGCACTGTTGAGCGTCAATGGCTCTGTCAGCCATTTCCTGAAACTCACCTTGCCGCGTAGGTTTCACATGATGGATCACGAACAAATACAAGAAATTGCACAACTGCCAGGATCCCGAATGCGTCACAAATCGCACACTGTAGGTCGGTCTAACCGCAGCCATGTTCAAAACAGTTCCCCAGGAAGCATCATGTTTCACACCCAATCATTCGCCATTTCGTCCTTCGAGCACTGTTCAGCGTTAATGGCTCTGTCAGCCATTTCCTGAAACTCACCTTGCCGCGTAGGTTTCACATGATGGATCACGAACAAATACAAGAAGTTGCACAACTGCCAGGATCCCGAATGCGTCACAAATCGCGCACTGTAGGTCGGTCTAACCGCAGCCATGTTCAAAACAGTTCCGACGTAAGCGTCCTCGTTCGGAAAGACGTTGAACATTCCAGAGAATTCGACAAACTTCCTCAGGACATCTAAACTCAATAGGTAACCGGCTCCGCTCACGTAGGGAGCAAAATGAGACCCTTTGAAGTCCCTGTCAGAGACATACCAACGGCTGTTGGGATTCCTGATGATAGGGGAAGACCAGCGGACGCGTCCTGCGTAGAGGTTCGTTCGGATCGGGTTAATCCTCCACAGAAAATGCAGCAGAAGGTTGGTATTGACGAAGCAATCGTCGTCCGTTTTCAGCGTATAAGATGGCCGGCAGTGGGACAGGGCCCATATCAAACCGTGCAACACTTTGACGGTCAGGTTACGGTAGGTGTCGAGGTAGTCACCTGAAATACATAATCAATTCGATTCAGGAACATTAAAATGCATGGTACAATTTGACTAGCTGGGAGAGAAAAGAAAAAACGGATATTGTATCATATAAATGGTCGTATTTGTCCTACAAGGGAATTTGACTTGTTGACCTGTAGGAGGCATATTGCGCCATTGACCAAACCAATATTTTTCTGACAACGTCTGGAATGGCTCTGAGTAACATGATTTGTAACCCTCCTGATGTTTTTCTCGACTAGGTATATCGTCATTAGCAAAACTGACCAGATCTGGATGAACGATATATCTCGTCCTTACAAAAACCGACCTGATCTTGATGGACGAGATATCTCGTCCATCTTGATACAGATTAGATCATAGAACTTGAAAGACAATATATCTCGTTGAAACCACTTGGAGGGTTAATAATAGGTTATTCCGGGAATAATCCAGAAGGGAAAGAAATAAAGGAATCCGAGGGCAACACCACATAATTTTGAATTATGGTCAGATAATGAGGTCAACACCTGAGTTGGCACCCCTCTCATAAACCACCACACCACACCAACATGAGGATACTGGAAACTTCAACAGATTTCACTAAACCAGCCTCTGAAACATGACGGTCTTTGACTGAACCGAGTTTCGAATTCGCAACTCTCCGGTTGCTAATCCGTTGCTCTACCAACTGGGTTACAGTTGCCCTCCTGTAATAAAGGGAAAACAAAATTTATTGTTGCCTTTCTTTTGAGATTGATCCTGGACCGTCTCTAATCTGACGTTAATTAATTACCATTGCTCTTCTTACGATGTTCACGCTCATCTTCAACAGTGCTCTTGCGAAGTCGTTTTTAGAGCTGAAGATAACATTTGAATGCCATTTTTGGTTTTTCACTGTGCAGATCACATTACGATAAGAAAAGGGTGTGTTGTTATTTGCACAACTTTTGATCTTTATTACCATTCGTTGAAAATTGCGGTTGCCTGGGGTTTGTACACGGGAAGTTATTTTATGATCGCCTGGTTTAATATTAAATGACTAGGGGGCTCGACCCCTGCTCGCTGACTCTCATCAACCCACGGAGTATTGCTTTGCAATTCTCACTAGTTCTCTGCGAGAACCTTACTCGCTTCGCTCGCATCAATGAAAACATGTGTCATAGCAGAAGAAATTGTTTTCAAATATGATATTCCAAAAAAATATTTTTCAAATATAGATTTGTTGTGCTACAATAAAGTTATACAGAACCTCTGGAATCAGAACTCGAACAACTTGGAATTCAATGAAAACTTTGAGTAACTTTTGACCCGAAATGTGAGAGCTGCTTTGGAAATAGAATACCCAGCATGTTGTTTGTAAGCTGCAACAGATCGACTAATATTAATTTTTTTCCCTATTAAATTTCATCCGATGACACTATAAATTCATTGAGGCATTGAGGCGTGAGCTTTGTGGTAAGAAGACAATCGTATAGTGTTGCCAAAACTATATATATATATATATATATATATATATATATATATATATATATATATATATATATATATATATATATATATATATATAGACTATGGTGAAAAGATGAAAAGTGTTAAATGTGTACAGTTACAAAATTTCCTTTTTGTGAGTTTTTGAATAATTTTTTATTGAACAAACCTACTAATAAACCTATTTCTTGCTAATGCCAAGCAAGATCATTCCAATTACACAAAGGTAGGAATTTGTTAATTAACGTCGTACTGGAGCAACACAACGGGATATTGACGATCAACAAACTGTTGCCAAATTTTAAATAAAACAATAAAAGCGACACTGTATAAAAGCGAATAACTAATGAACTCTACTAAACAGATGTGTTCATACTTGTCTAGTGGCACGATAGTGGCGAGTGGAGCTGGGTGGGTGGCACTACTCGACAGCCTACTATCGATTTGACTGGACACTAGACAAGTGTGAACATATCTGTTTAGTAGAGTTCATTAGTTATTCGCTTTCATTTTGCGAGGTCTCTTTCTTGTGTGTGTTTTTTGTTAAAGTATGCATAGTACATATGAGTCTTAAATTTTGGCAACAATTTGTTGATCGTCTGTTTCGCGGATCGTTTTCATCGCTGTCATTAAAATTCATTCTTTTTCTTTAGTCAATAAATCTATTCTGTTTAAAGGTTTAACGTTTTTTATTCTCTTGAAATAACATTTTTATCGTAACGTGTTTCGTTGGAGTGACGATACTACTGTGAAATTCGTTTCTGCTTATGTGGAACAAGAATGCTTGTGGAATGGTAAATCTTCCCTGTATAAGAACAAAGCCGCCAAAGCAGTTGCAATCAAGGAATTAGAAAAATGGATGGGAATACCAGAGTTTCACGTAAAGGAATCCATTCTCGTACTCATTTTTTTTTCTTTTCATTCATAATCTCTTCCACCTCTTCCAGGATAAGCCCTGCAGTAACATTTATTGCTCGATTCAGCTTCGCTCTCAGCATCATCTTTAGCAGTCGACACTCGAACACCAACTCAACCAAGTGTGAACAACTACTCGACCACTTACCGTTTTCTCGTATAATAGAGCTACTAAATCACTCGCTACTCGACTCAATTACTAGCCTAGTGTATAGTAGCCTTTAGTTTTGGAAAACCTGGAATATATGTACGTTGAGCATTATGATTACTTGGATTGTATTACCAGTAATACTGAAAAAGCAATTATTTTTACAAAAATTATTTGTCATGGAATTTCAACTCTGCTGCTGCATTTATTTCTTGTCTTATTTTTGTTCTTTACGAAAAATAAATTATTTCTGAATATTTGGGACAGACGATATTTTTTAACGAACGGAAATGGAATGGAAACTCATGTTGGTTATTCGCGTGCAGTGATATATTCTGTTTCTTTCGCATTTCTAAATTTTGTGCACTTTTAGTTGTAAGTTGTGGCAACTGTACGAGATCAAGAGATAAAAAGTAATCACGAATATCTTTCGAACAACATTTTTTCTTACATGTTTTCCTTTATTTTATTTTGCTGCTTACTGTTGTTTTCTGTTTTAAATTTATAATATTTTAATAATTTGCATTTCCTTTTCAGTACACGCAACACCACCATAAAATATTCGATTTAAAGTGACAGGTAAGTTGGAATAAAGCAAATTTTAAGTGTAGTTTTGCTGTTATTGATAGAATAATAACATTAAAAAAATTCCACGACAGGAGGTCAAAGTGGATAACTTTACGAGTTGGAGCTATATTTAAGCTACTTATTTGCATGATAAAAGTTCAATAAAACTAATGATTTTCTTAAAAAAAAAAAAAAGCTATTGAGACTAATCGGTTTGCCATATTTTTAAATGGTAATAAGTTGTCTTTGTAGTTCTATACTGAAGGAATTCAATTTTAAAACAAGTTCCTTTATTATTAAACGCGCCACAAAATGTAATTTTCAAGAAAAAATGTATTCGCCTTAAAAAAATCTAGTGATGCATATCTTATGCTTTCAATTTGTCATTCTTCCATTAAAGACGGCGAAATTCCTCAATGTCTGATGTAAGAGTGTTATCAAGTATATGCCACACTTGCCACAGATTTGTTATTTTTATGAATTATGTTGAGCAATCTAATATGAAAAGAACTTACGAAAGGGAATTCCAAATCATATCAAAATCGTGATTAGTAGCAGTAGTAACCTTAGTGATCTTTCGTCCTAGAAGTAACCTTTCGTCATTTTGTAGCTTTGTCATACAGCAAAGGTGTGATGTATGTAACATATATTACGTACATGGATGGATGTGCATGTGTAGGATTTTTGTGCAAAGCAAGTTGTAGAAATTGTAATGATTTTGAAAGGCGCTAAAATAATATTTTATACTAAAAAGACAAAAGTGATTAACATTCTGATCATTTGTTTAATCTAGAGTAAACCATTTAAACCTGAATAAGGTCGGGTAATTTTGATGGTGACATGAAACGCTTATTCTTGTGAATGTGAACTTGTATTATATTATATTGTTTAAATTTCTTCGTACACATTAAATAATCAAAGTAATTTTATTCCATTATATGTGCGTCACAGGTTATTTTCCCTTAAGGGGAGTCCATTATTACAACTTCCACTTTTTTGAAAATGTTCCAATTTGCTTAGATTTGTAGACATTAAGGCCCGGTGCACACATCCGGTTTTCAACGTGCGGCGCCGCTGCAGCAACGCAAGTGCGGTCTGAGATGCATTAGATCCGATGGAGCAATACATATATGCCTCCTGCGGCGCTGGAGTGACGCACGTCCAACTTCCGTGCAATTTTTACCTCAGTTCTCCACGGCGCCGCACGGTCGCCGTACATGAGTCTCCGTTCTGAAGTACCTTGTTTTCATAAACAAATGGAATATAAATAATAATTAATAAATGGTTTATCCAGTAACGTCTATTTTGTTTCAAAATATACTTTTTTTACACCAAGTAAGTGAAATAAATAGTTTTTTTTCGATAGAATATTTATCGCAAATGGCGCGAAATGAGTTCGAGCGTCATTTCACGGTAACCCTGAAATGACGCTCGAACTCATTTCGCGCCATTTGCGATAAATATTCTATCGAAAAAACGTATTGATTTTGGTTACTTGGTGTAAAAAAGTACACAGTCCAGTCACATTAATGTGACCACCTGTCAAAAGCCAGAATAATCACCTTTGGCAGAGCGGACCGCTGCGAGACGTGCAGGAAGAGAGTCAATTGGGTTTTTGAAGGTGTTCACTGGGATGTTGAGCCCTGCCGACTCAGGTGCCGCGGCCAGCTGCGCTATATTACGCGGTTGAGGATCCATGGCGCGAACAACCCGATCGGGGTGGTCCCACAGATTCTCGATTGGGTTTAAATCCAGTGAGTTTGCTGGCCAGTGGAGTACGGTAAACCCATCATGGTGCTCTTCGAACCACGCACATACATTGCGAGCTGTATGACACCTCGAATTATCCTGCTGGTAGATGCCATCATTCTGAGGAAAAATAATTCGCATGTAGGGATGGACATGGTTCGCAAGGACAGATACGTACTTGTGCAGATCCATCGTGCCTTCCACAATGAGGAGTGCACCCAGTGAATGCCAGGAAAACATTCCCCAAACCATAATGCTCCCTCCTCCAGCCTGGATACATCCGGCAATTGTTGCAGGGTGTTTGCTTTCAGACGTTTCACGCCGTATACGCCAACGTCCATCTGTCGGATGGAGCATAAAACGTGATTCATCGGAAAAAGCCACCTGTCGCCACTCTGTGGACGTCCAGTTGCGGTACTAGCGTGCAAATTCCAGCCTTAGTCGCCGATGAACAGCAATCAGCATAGTTGCATTAACCAGGCGCAGCAACGTTCGCTGAACCGTTGTTGAGGATACACTCTTGGCAGCCCCTTGATTCATCTGGGCGGTCGATTGCTCAACAGTTGCATGTCTATTCGCCCGAACGCATCTCCGTAGCCTTCGCTCGCCTCTGTCATCTATAGCCCGTGATGCACCACATGTGCCACGCCGCTGATTTTAGATAGTGCCATATTGCCACGGCGGCACGCGAACAGTTCACAATGCTTCCACCCTTGGCCCTAAAGCCAATAATCATGCCCTTTTGGACGTCGGATAAATCGCTACGTTTCTGCATTACGCCAACGATTGAAATGCTTCCCGATGCCCTAGGGCATCCTTTACATACACCCCACTGCAATGTGCTGCCACCTGCCTTTTGTGATTGGTTATTTCACGTTGACGTCGAAAGTAGGTGGTGGTCACATTAATGTGACTGGACTGTGTATATTTTGAAACAAAATAGACGTTACTGGATAAAACCATTTATTAATTATTATTTATATTCCAATTGTTTATGAAAACAAGGTACTTCAGAACGGAGACTAATGTGTGGCAACTGTGTGGAGCCGTGGGGAACTGCGGTACAAATTGCTCGCAAGTTGGACGTGCGTCGCCCCAGCAGCGCTGGAAGCATGTGTGCACTGCTCCATTGGATCTAATGTATCTCAGACCGTACCTGCGTTGCGGCAGCGGAGCTGCACGTTGAAAACCGGATATGTGCATCTGACCTTAAAATCATGTTCTCTTGAATTACATAAGAAAATATCGTTTTTAAGAATTTGAAATTTTTTCTGTCAAGCGAAAATTCAGGTTGCTTCAATGCTTCTGCGACGGAAAGCATTGCCTGTAGGTACCTAAAAGTGACGTCACTTAGCTTTCTTTCCGAATACGATTTCAGCACATCTCTAATAAAAAAGTTCCGAAGAATGAATTCTAAATTGATATAAATTTGTGTGTGTGATTGGTCAACGCCAATTAGATTAAATATCAATATTCGCAAAAATGTCGATAAACTACATTTTAAGGTAACCCAATTTGAAACATGTCGAACATTTAGGTAGCGAAAATAAAATTTTCTTTTTCAGTCTAGTTTGTTTGTTTATACTGGAAACCCCTCTCAACTTCAAAGATTTTGAATTAGTTCAGAAAAAACTTACCTAAAAGAACATCTCCGGATATCTCATTCTCTCTCCTGAGTAGTGTATTGAGAAATCTACTTGATGAACGTCCAATCAAGAATACAGTTTTAGTCTTCAAGCCGTTCGTATCGGAGTTCTTTTTATCCACGTTGGCCCACGATTTACGTATGGCGTCCCTTTGTTCGAAGTTTTCAGGAGCCGATGCCACCAACACCAAAAGAAATAACTTACTGGTGCAGCGAGGATGATCCGAAAAAATATCGTCCATGACCAAAGAATTCCAATGAGATGATGAAGGAGATGATGTTGCCTGCTTTACTGTTGCATCCAATGCTACGACGTCTTTCGAATATGGTGCCGTCGAATTGATTTTTGTCGTTTCAGAATGGGGCTCGAACTTCATTAAGAATTCTTTTCCGTCTGCGTAAGTTTTGAGCCATAGAATTCTTCTTAGTTCAATGGATATGAATGAGAAAATGGTTAGGACGGCCATTGCTAGCATTAGCCATGCAATTGCTTTTCTTGGGATAAGACACAAAGCGTTGGAACTAATTCGCGTTTGACGCTTCATTCTTTAAGTTGCAATGTTTCTGACCAGCAAGTTCATAATCTCTTACTGCATTATAAACATTCCTTTACTCCCATAATAAAATCTTGAAAATGTGTTTGTAGTAAATAATATATTTATGGTATTTGACATGGAATAATATATTTATGGTATTTGTCATGAAATAGTATATTTATGGTCAGAGAATTTTGCTCGGAAATATTCTGCACCTAAATTTTTCTTTTTCCATTTAAAATTGAAAAGAACTGAATCGATAAAAGTTTAAAGAAAATTTATCTTCCCTATAACCCAAAAGCTGCTAATCTATACAACAAATACATTTCTCAAGAATTGCTCCATTAGCTCAAATAAATCTTCGTAGTTTTTTTTATGAAAGGTGCGTGATTCAATAAATAATCTTATGCAATCAGTTTGAAATGTATTTAAAATATTATTTTAGAAATTCCAACGTTTTTTTTTAAATTTATATTTCATAGTAAATTAAGTTTTATTATTTTAATTCATGCTCATTATAATTGATGTAGCACTTCAAAACACCACTTAAAATTAAAGCATGTTTAAAAACAATTCAATATAACATTAAGTTTACTTAAAAACGCTCACAGGAAAGGAAATATTTAAGGAAAAATGTTTGTAACGAGGTATTTTTAAGCAGTTTCTGCCGATTTTCGAAGTAAAAAGAATAAAAAGCTCAAACTTGAATTAGTCATCGCTTAAATAAGTGCTAAAAAAATTTCACAAAAAGTGTGTGCAAATTTTCCATTTATACATAAATGCAATGAAGGAGAAAGTTATACCATACCAAAGAAGCACACATGAAATTAACGAATTAAAATGGAATATTTAGATACACGGATAAAAGTAGCCCTTACCGAAAATGAAGCACGATATAGTTTAATATGACACTTTTTAAGCACAAAGGGGCCCTTATCCAAAGAAAAGCACGCAAAACAAATTTAAGCACTGACAGGATTCGATCTATGTCTTCTCCCTTCAGGTAGAACAGGCTGACACTTCCAAACACTGACTAGCGAAGTCGTCTAGTTTTATTAAAAAAATATTTGTTCCTATTCTATACCAATCATGTCTCGTGACAAAAACCTCTTCAACCTTCGACTGGTTGATTTAGGGAATGAATATCAACTGTCAGTTTATTCATGACAGAAGAGAACTCAAACCCTTTATCCTCACTAATACTCGCCGAGGACGAATGGAAAAGAGAAGCCAGCGAAGAAGCCTTAAAAGTATTTTAGGTCTTGAGCTTAGAGCACGATATGACAGGAGCTAAACGAAAACTGCAGGTGGGTTGAAGAAGTACAGGGGATATACATTCTAATTTCCATTTCTACTTTTCTACTTGTAAGCATTGATTGCGATTCCGGAGTTCAAGACACGCAGTTGTTTCGTCAAAAGGGCTTATGAAAGATTAGGACAGTTTTAACTTGATGGGGAGGGAGAGGATGCTTAGGCTTTCAGGCCTGTCACCTAAAGTGGGACTTGGGCCCTTCAACTGAACAGGTCCTGGAGTTCGACTTGTACTTGGGCCAGTATGTGGTGTGTATACTGGTGCTTAGACCCGTCATCTAAACGGGTATTGGATATGGCGTATACATTTATAGCTGAAAGTAGTTGCATTTATTCATTTGTGAATGTTGAGCAGTAAAGATGTTGGAAAGAGTAAAGAAGTTTTCTGTTTTCTTTAACGCACGCATATATATCAGGTAAACTTGAAGTAATAGGCTATGGGGAATATTTTGTACTAAGAATTTTTTAACTAGCTTAATTGATGAGTAGCTTTTTAGTCTACGACTTTAATGAAATACAACGATAAAACGAAGTTGTTGATTTCAGTATTTCCAAATAATGTTTACTTAGGCAATTAAAAAAGGTAACGCAAATTCAGAATAATTTTAAAACTAAAACATTTCGAGCTTAAAATTATTTCATAAAGTTTCTATTACCAGATGCAGAAAAGCTTTATTAAATATCAAATACTTATTACGACCACATTATTATTAAGTACAATAAGTATACCTGGAGGAATAAACCTGGGGTCAGAACAAAGGCCAGGTACATTTAATCACTTGTTTGCGAGTTCGATCCTTACGTTTTTTCCAAATTGGTCGGTTATCGCTTCTTCCTGACTTTCCTCTGGTTCGTCTAGAAAAGAAGCTACACCGCCACCTACATCCAGCCTGATAGAAAACATCTCTTACGTACAGAAAACATGTTCTACCACTAATGTCATTTACATCTCTCGAGCTATACAAAAAGCTTGGAAACTGAGAAGTTTTGAAGTTTGATCCCCGCTAGCTCATGTTTAGTTGGGGTACAGATACTGTCTAACGTTTTAACGGCCTTGGCGCTTTTTTTGGCGCACTCCTAATGTACCACATTGAAAGAATTATTTCAAATATCTTTTTCTCTCAAAAATACTTTTCTTTTTTCAACAGAAAGTAATAAGCTTCAAAAAACACATTTGAAAACGTTTAAAAAATATATTGTACTAGGTGGCCCACCCCCTGCTCGCTAACCCCCGGAAGATTGCTTTGCAATCTTCATTAGTTCGCTGCGTGAACCTTGCTCACTTCGCTCGTATCAATGAAGACATTGTTTACAAAATATGATATTCCAAAAAAATATTTTTCACATATAAATTTGTTGTACTACAAAAAAATTATACAGTACCTCTGGAATCAGAACTCAGAATAATTTGGAATTAAAATGAAAACTTTGAGCAAATTTTGACTCGAAATGTGAGCACTGCTTTGGAAATCGAATACCTAACATGTCGTTTGTAAGCTGCAACAGCTCGACTAATATTCCTTTTTTTGCAATAAAATTTTATTCGATAACACTATAAATTCAATTGTGGCGGGACGCTTCGTGGTAAACAAACAATCATACAGTGTTGCCAAAACGGGATAACAAATAACATCTTTTTTGCGTGCCACGTAAGAGAATTATATATATAGGTAAATAAAATATTCTATACAATAGATAAGAATACGCAAATAAAATATATAAATATATATAAAATACAATCTTTGACGACAGCACTGTACTTAAATGAAAATGAAAGAAAATACCTCAACTGGGTAAAAATCTTTAAAAGAAGTAATGAAATCAAAGAAAAAAAATTACAAGAACCAATAAAATTAAAGAATAGTTTAAAATGAAATAACCAATGGAATCAAAAAAAAATAATTTCAAAACAACCTATGAAATCAAAGAGAGAGGCCAGTTAAACGGAAAAAACTTTCTAGAATATTCAAAATAAAAATTTAAACTTTCCGCTTGCCTTAAAAACCGAAATACTAATGGGTTGCCTTAACCTAAAGCGCCAAGGCTGTTGCCACCGTAGCTGTACTTTAGTTGGTTTTCAAGTTTTCCCTTTGCGATACACAAATGCTAGCAACTTTCCCTATAGGTCATCCAGAAAGGATTTGTAGTTTTAAGTATTATTTGTAACGAAGTCTCAAATGAAACAAGAGAGATAAAAGCTATTATTGCAAGGTTACAACCAACCAGCATGCCAAATTGCAACTGTACATACATAATATCAATACACGACTGAGTCTTCGATAAAATTAAAATTTTAAATATTGTTTTAAAATAATTAATCTATTGTAAGAATTAGCTTTTATCAACAAGTTTTAAGGTATGTCATGAATCTTCCCATCACAATTTATAGGTTGTATAAGCGATAGAAAATTGATACTTTAGAAGGTACTCCGGATTATCCACGGCAATAGGTGGCATAAGTGGAGTGATTAACTAAATTTTCAGATAGTCCGAATGGTAATGGAAATGTAAAATAAACTGCACAGTGCCAGCATAACGGGTACAGCTACACTCTACGTTTATGAGTGATGGCAATGGCCTGGGCGATTTTTTTGGCGCATTTCTAAAGTCGCCAAGAAAGAATTATTTCTGAACTCTTTTTCTGTCGCAAATTTTTTTCTTTTTACAACACACTTTTTAAATACATTTCAGAACGTTTTAAAAAGTATATTTTTTAAAAACTTTTACAACAAGTAGTAAGTTTAAGCACATATCAAAACATATTTGTGAACCAGCAGAGAAACTAAGCTACAAATGTTGGGTAAGAATACCGTGAAAATTATCAATTACACTAAATACAGTGGGCATGTGGAAAAAGAAAAAGATTTACAAAAGAAAACAAAAGCAAGAAATAATACAACCTGATAACGTCAGAATTCTTTCGTAAAAAAATAATGAATACGAAAATGGTAAAAAAAAAAACAACAACTCTTAATCCTTTCAAGAAAAAACTATTATAATAAAATAAAAATTCCACAACTGTCAAAATACAAATAAATGGACCAATGGTATCACCGAAAACGACTTAAAAGGACGAATGCAATCAAAGGAAATTTTTAAAAACAAAATAACCACAATGGGAGGAAAGAAAAAATTTCAAACGAATCAATGAAATCAAACGACTTTAACGGATTTTGGAAGAACTTTCTAGAATATTCAAAATGAAAATTGAAAGTTTCCGTTTGCCGAGGTTGCCATGAAAACCACAACAAACGTAACGAAAGATGGGTTGCCTTAATTTATCGTAACTCGCTACTAGAAGCGCGCCAAAAAAAATCGCCAAGCCGTTGCCATCACTCATAAACGTAGAGTGTAGCTGTACCGCATAACGTAGCATTAGTATTAAATTCAGCCTTGAAATATTTCTTGCCAACGCATACACACAGTAAATTTACTTTCCACGCAGAAGTTGAAATAATTTGTTAAATTTTCTATTTCTATATTATAAAATACGGCCGACACCATTTTTTTTTCAGAAAAATTATTTCTTAAAAATTAACCTGAGTGGATAATATGATAGAGGTATATAAACTTGCCTTAAATACAAAATTTCATTTGAAATGGTTTAACCTAGCTGACTCAGATTAAATTTTTATGTTTTTGGTGTCGTACGTAAAATGGCCTAAGTGCCTTTCAGAAGTTCTTTAATATTTCATAAAATATAATATGTCAGTACAAAGTTTTGTGCTGATCATATGTTTATGTGTTGCAAAAAATATATTTATAAAGTTTAAGACATAATTAATATTTTTTTTAATGAACTAGGGGACTCCGCCCCCTGCTCGCTTACGCTCGCCAACGGCGGCGGTAACGTTTTTTTAATATAGAGAGATATTTAGGCTCAATTCTTTCTTGAAATGGCTTTGATATACACGTCCATCGTTAACCTAAAGACCCGTTACTAAAGAGCTTATATCTCACTTTAGGGGGTCCGGGACACATTGAAAAAAAATTTTTATTAATTAATTTAGAATTTTTTTGTACTGATTACCCATCTAACTAATAAGCGAAATCACAACACAAAATTTTTCCTAAAGTTCTTTAAAAATTTTAAATAAAAATTTTTTGAAAAAAAGATTGGTCATTTTAAATTGCTAAGGCTCAAATTATTCTTGATCAATTTTCAAAATTCTTGCAGTAAATTATTCACAAATTTATTAACTTTAATTTCGATTCAGCAATTTAAAAAATATTAATTTAATAAAAAATAAAAAATATTTGAATGAAAATTTTTGAAAATTTTAAAGTACTTTTTTTTTAGTCATATTTTTAGAAGTAAAGATTCGTTTGAAATTTGCTGAATCAAAATTAAAGTATAATGTTTGAAAAAGATATATTCCAAATTTCAACCCTTAAACTTTATCGGTTTTCGTGTTTTATTTCGGTATTTAGATGAAACCATCTGGCTTTGGCGATGGTTCTGAGTGTGGTAGATTGGAGGAAGTAGAAACAAACGTCATACCGTACCATAGCAATTTGAATACAGGAAATCTTGAAAAAATGTATCAGGGAGAAAAACGCATTTAAAGTTTTAAGGACAATTGTTGTTGCCATGACAACAACTATCAAGAGTGTTAGATTTTAAAAACAACGCACCACAAAAATTACTATATCTCTAGTTCTAATTAAGATAGAAACATGATTTAGACTTCATTTTAAGCAAAAAAACACAGAGAGAATTTCTTAAAATAATAAAAAAAATTCAAAAATTTGACGATTTTTGTGTCCCGGACCCCCTTAAAATTAAATGTATTCATATTCCATTATAAAATTAAGATTTTGTAGTGCTTTAGCTTTAAAACGATACTCTGTTTGTTAAAAAATGTTAGTTTTGAAAAATTGATCATCTGGTTGTCCATTCTTTGGAATTGCCCATCTGCATTACGGTTTTTATAACAACCTCGGCAAGCGGAAAGTTTGAATTTTCATTTTGAATATCCTAGCAAGTTCTTTCAAACCCGTTTAACTGTCGTTTGATTAATATATTTTTTAAAACGTTCATAAATGTGTTTCTGAAGCTTATTATTTTCCGTTTTAAAAGAAAAAAAATGTGAAAGAAAAATATTTTTTAAATAATTCTTTAAAAAAAAGTGCGCCAAAAAAGCGCCAAGGCCGCTGTTACCGCTATAAACGAAGACTGCAGCTGTACCTTCGTATCGAAACTGACGAGATCTGACCAAGACAGGATAGCTCTTCAGTAGAAGAAAACCGTTAGATCTTTTCCCGTCATCACAAAAATAAAAATCGGCAATACCTAGATGATGAGATATTTCGTGATTAGCAAAATTGATCAGATCTCGATGAACGAGATATCTAGTCAAAACCACTCAGAAGTTTAAAAGGCGATTGCAAACAAATCGAAACTACAGAAGACATATTTGATATAATCTCGACGTCACAAAAAAACCTGAATTGATCTTGTCATCAAATAATCGGAAATATTTCGTTGACATCTTGTCATTAGAAAACTTTGTCGGACAAAGGTGGACGAGATATCTCATTGAAACAACTCAGAGGATTAATTCCTAACTTACAAATAATCTCACTGTGCTTGTACTAACATTGGAATACAAATAGCTTTTAAAAGTAAAAACACACTTTAATTTTTGTTTTACATATTTCTGGTAGGATCCCATCGGGTACGTGATTTGGTAATTGCTTCATATATATTTATTTCTCTTTTCTATTCTTATTTCAATTTACAGTATATCGCTATTTATCGATATATCCCAATGTATCGAAGTGAATGATATAACGAATAAAACTTCTGTTAGAAAAAAGGGCATCGATAATACAATTTAACTAAATCTATTTGCTAACAGTTAGCAAAAAAATGATGTTAAACTATTTTAAAATACTACTATACCCGTCGATATATCAAGGTTTCGTAGGGGAGAAGCTGAATATTCCGAGGGGAGGGATTGAGCAGCTGCAAAGAAAAACTTGCCTAGCGACTTACATGGAAAAACTTAATCCATATTAGACTTTAAATTACTATTTTTTTCTGAAAAACTCTAAATTGTTTTTATAAAATTTTGGTAAAACGTATTAAAATAACAGTCAATTAAGTTTCAATTTTTTTTGGGAACGGAATTTTTTTTAATCTTTACTTTTTGGGACGCCCAAATCTTTTTACCAGTTCAGCTTAAAGATATCTTGAAAAAAATTGGGTAGTATGTGTTGTAGCACTGCGCAAGATTTTACGCGAATACGTACCGTTAGCACAGATGTAGTATTGATTTAAACGAAAGAAACATTCAGTAGTTAATTCAGTGTTTATTGAAAGTTGACGAGTTGCTCCTCTAATGCGTATAATACAATCTATATATATAATTCTCTTACGTGGCACGCAAAAAAGACGTTATTTGTAATCGCGTTTTGGCAACACTGTACGATTGTTCGTTTATCGCGAAGTCTCGCGCATCGATTGAATTTATAGCGTTATCGGATGAAATTTTATTGGAAAAAAAAAAGGAAATTTTAATGAGCTGTTGCAGTTAGTTAATAATAGAAAACAAAGAAAGTGGAGGATCTTTTCAGGGCCATTTAAAAAACGGTCCTTTTCAGGGCCAACAATTATAGTTCAACAAGACGCTTGCACTACAAGACGCTTGCACGGCAACAAACTCAATGAAAAAGTGTGGGTCGTTTGAGTGCTGGGAAAATGTACACACAAACAACATGCTGGGTATTCAATTTCCAAAGCAACGCTCACATTTCGAGTCAAAATTTGCACAAAGTTTTCATTTGAATTCTGATTTTAGAGATACTGTATATATTTTTTCTGTAATACAGCAAATTTAGATTTGAAAAACATTTTTTTTGGTAACATATTTTGTAAACAATCCCTTCTGCTAAGACACATGTCTTCATTGAGGCGAGCGAAGCGAGCATAGGTTCGCGCAGCGAATCAATGAGGATTGCGAAGCAATCCTCCGGGGGTTGGCGAGCGTTAGCGAGCAGGGGGCAGGTCCCCTAGTTTAACTAAATCTATTTGCCAACAGTTAGCAAAAAAATGATGTTAAAATATTTTAAAATACTACTATACCCGTCGATATATCAAGGTTTCGTAGGGGAGAAGCGGAATATTCCGAGGGGAGGGATTGAGCAGCTGCAAAGAAAAACTTGCCTATCGACTTACATGGAAAAATTTACTCCTTACTAGACTTTAAATTACTATTTTTTTCTGAAAAACTAAATTGTTTTTATAAAACACACGCGTTCAATGTACTTCTGCTTAGCTTTTGGACGAGTATATGGCGACATTTTGAAACTTTTATTATTTTTTCAACTGCAATACAAAATTTAAATCTAACACTATTACATACAGGGGTTGGATAAAATAATATGAACACTTGTGAAAAAATTGCACTCGAAAGAAACCTCTCGTATACTCCTGCCCTCTAGCGGTGAAGGGTGCCACCTAGCGGATGAGAAAGTACACACATCAGTCTGCCACTAGCAGTGATAGAAGTCGGATGCGAAATATATTTCTGTGAAAATTCGTAATGGCTGACCTCTCTGAATTAGAAAGAGGCATGATTGTTGGGGCCCGTCTTGCTGGAGCCTCAGTAACGATAACGGCCACCCTTTTAGGTGTTGTGAGAAGTACAGCGTCGACTGTAATGTCAGCATATTTGAAACAGGGAAAAACATCATCTAAAAAGCACAACAGTGGTCGAAAATCGAAGCTGAATGACAGAGACCGAAGGGTTTTGAAGCGGATTGTGGCAAAAAAACACAACAGCATCCCAGATAACATATGAGATGAACACACATCTACAGGAAGCAGTTTTGTCAAAAACTATCCGGCGTGAACTGCATGTGGCAAATATTCATGGTAGAGCGGCTATTTCAAAAGCATTGATTACACCATGCGATGCCTTGAAGCGACGGATATGGTGTCGCGAGTATAAAAATTGGACACAACAACAATGGGAGAATGTAATATGGTCAGATGAATCGTCGTTCACATTATTCCCGACAAATGGACGTGTTTACGTTTGGAGAACGCCACCCACCAGAAGCCTATCAAGTTGACTGTCGTCGGCCTACGGTTAAGCATGGAGGCGGTTCAGTGATGATCTGGGGTGCGATATCACATCGTGGTCTTGTCCCACTTATTGTTCTGAATGGCCGTGTTACAGGAGAGGATTATGTAAGTCTTCTGGCCGACCATATTCACCCAATGGTGCAAATCTAGATTTTAAAGACACAATGGCGTTTCCTCTGCAGTTCGTTAACCAAAACCATTGAAAAAAAAAAGGATTAGATAGTAAGATGAGCGATATATAGAAAGGGTTACTGTCTTTTACTTTACCAGGGGTTTCATCGCTGGTCTAACGTATTGATTTTACAGAACACTGAAACTATGGCTTGTGATATAGCAGGGGACATACTTTCAACAGCCGCAGAATGCCTGTGCTCCATGTGCAAGTGTGGAAACCATATTTGCCCTCAACAATACAATGCTAAAAAACCCAGTGTGCCCTGCGACTCTGGTGCTTCAACAATCAGGAAATGCCAGGGTGAAGAAGAGAAAAGAAACCGAATATGCCAGGTGGGTAGGTAATTGAACTAACGTCGTACTTCGGTCAAACAACGGGTTACTAGCGACGGTCCGGGATCAATCCCGAAGAGAAAATCCGAGGGCAACAATTGGTAATTTTGAACCACCGTCAGATGACGAGGTCATCACCTCTGAGCTGGCTGCCCACACTTCCGCACTACGGCCATAGTGACGACCTTCGAGGTCACGATTGGTTTAACGTGCACAAACCCCCGCGTACACGACCGGCATTGGTTGGATCAAATTTAGAATTCGTAACTCTGCGGTTGTTAGTCCGCTACTTTATCAACCGGTTTTCGCGGCCTCTACCGCAGGTAAAAGTCCTTCTAGGTGGATGGATGAGATTTTGAGTATGAGAGGCATATTTTGTTACGCTAAATAAAGATGGCGGTAATGTTTCTGAAGCTGAACGTGTTTCCTGTATGTATTTCGAACGTGACGTCTCGTCAAGCTAAATACAGATTAAGGTAGTATTTCCGAGGCGATAAATATTTTCTTTAAATATTCTGAACGGATGTCACTTCTCTTGTTTATTCGAATATGATATCACCACGTTACCAATGAAAATTCCACAGAATGAATTCCTAATTGGTATACAATAGTTGATTGGTCGGCGCAAAGTAGGTTAAACGACAAACATTGCCAAAATGGTGATAAACTGCATTTTAAGGTAACTCTAATTGAAGGTAATCACACGATTTTGATATCCTCCCAAGTGCTACCCACCTAGGGAATTTTCTGAATCTCAAGCTATTCTGAAAGTCACAAGAACGGATCTGGAGACAGAGGGCCATGAGCTCCGCCCACATCAACCCTCTTCCTGTTACACGATTTTGAGAATGCGGGAGCATTTGGGCAGCAGCGGAAGTAAAATCTTCGCAGACCGTCCGGGTTTGTTTACACTGACAATAACTCTAAAAAAGTGTTATCTCATAAAAATTATACAGTTTATTGGCAAAATCAAACGCCATAGTGTATAGACATTATCAATACAAAACATGTATTTTCGTCTTTGAGCAACAAGATATTTTGATTTTAAGTTCGTTATCCACTCTTCTCTTTATTGTAGGCCTGTGATCTTCCAGAAAGCAATCTGTATACTTGCACAACCTATAAGCAAGATTTCGATGCGAAACGAAGTTCAGTTCGCAGTCCTTTAAAACCGCGCTCATCGACTGACAGTTTAAAAGGTCCGAATGTTACCATGGAAAAAGGATCAACTTATTGGAGAGATTTCGTCCCGTGGCCAGCGGAGAATAAGAATCCGTATGCATCACAACATAGTTCAGACACATGTGCTAATGGAGACGCATACTTGAACTCACTTAACATATTGGATATGAATCCCAGAGGTATGCCAGGACAGTGGTAGCCCTATTGGTAGAGTGATGGATTATCAATCGGAGGGCTGGGAGTTTGAAACTAGGTTCAACCAAAGACCATAGTGTACACGGGGGTTGATACTAGGGATGCGACATCGATAACAAAACATCGATGTTCAAAATTAAAACATCGATGTTTATAGTACATCGACCCAAAAACATCGAGGTTTTTTAACATCGATGTTTTTAAAATTCAGTGTATTTAAACTTTTCCCCCTCATTTCTTAAAACTGGTTTAGCAACTTGTGATGCTACATCGACAGCAAAACATCGATGTTTTTAAAATTCAGTATATTTAAACTTGTTTCCCCATTTCTTAAAACTGGTTTTCCAACTATTGATGCGACATCGACAGTAAAACATCGATGTTGAAAATTATAACATCGATGTTGATAATACATATCGTCAACAAACCATCGATGTTTTTAAAATTCAGTGTATTTAAACTTGTTTCCCCATTTCTTAAAACTGGTTTAGCAACTAGTGATGTTACATAGGATCCAATACATCAATGTTTTTTTCTAAAACATCAATGTTGTGAAAGCATCGACATCGATGTCGCATCCCTACTTTTCAGACCCTTCACACTTGGTCACTTTGGTCTAAAAGTATGTTCGATTTGCTGAATTTAAAAATTATGCTACTTGGTTAGTTTTTAAAACGGTATTTTTTTCATTCAAAAATAAAACATCGACAACGTAAAAACATTGACAAGTATAACATCGATGTAACAAAAACATCGACTCCAATACATCGATGTTAAATACATCGATGTTTTTTTAAAAAACATCGATGTTTTGAAAACATCGACATCGATGTCGCATCCCTAGTTGATACGCGTTATATCTATCGTGGCCTCAAATGTCCTCACATTGCGTCCTGTGGAAGTTTGAAGAGTGGGGTGCCAGCTCAGGTGTTGATATCGTCATCAGACTGTGGTCCGAAATTACGTGTTGTGCCATTACTCACATACTATCTTATGTAGTATTGACGCAATCACGGTTGCCCCAATACATGGGCAAGGATGTTCTTGAGGTATTTGCTGTCTACGTGTCAATCTCAATATACTTGATTTTTTAAGGCGACCGATATTGACTTTTAAAATATTTCATTTTTTAATACTATATCGTTTTAAAAATATTCTAAATGTAATTTAAAACAAAATAGGAATAGATTAATAAGAGTTTTTGACAGCCATCGTGAAAGATGTATATAGTTAATTAATATCGCACTGGAGTAGAGCAACGGTGTATTGGCGAGGGTCTCTGAACAATCCCGAAGGGTCTGGGAAAATTCGAGGACGACACTTCGAAATTTTAAACCATAGTCAGATGACGAGGCCACATTTGAGCTGGAACCCCACTGTCCAAACTTTCACATCACACCATCGTGTGAACATTTTTGGCCATGATGGCGTGCACTAGCCTCTGCATATACACAAAGATGTTTGGTTTTTCCGAATATCGAACTCGTAACCCTCCGATGCTAATCCGTTACTCTTCCAACCGGGCTACCGCTTGACCCTATCGTAAAAAATAAATTACGAATATTAGCAAACAAGTATACAAATTAACTACATAAAAATTTGTTGCTGGATAATTTTACAAAAAGTTGGATGCGTACTTTGACTGGAAGCATACCGTCTTGCTACAAATGCCACTGTCTTTCAACCAACCTTGTATTTTTTGATGACGTGCAAGTTCTGTACCAATAGCACTCCCCATTCAGGAACGGCCCTGCGAAACGTAGGTCGCAGTTCCTGGAACCGAGGAATACGAAGGGATTAAGAAACAAGGAAAGCATTTTGCACTGTAGTGTGTATTGTGTTAGAAGAGCTCCTTGTCATCTCCTCCTGGTCATTTCGAAATTGTTCTGAGAACGCATGCCCAGCATGACCCTCTTGACCAACCTTCTTCCGACTCTAACCTGATGTCCCATAATATACATTCCACTACTAAAGCTAAAACTCCGTCGAGGTGCGTTCTATGTCTTTTGGGTCAGCAGGGGTTATTGGGGCAATGGCAGTTGGCAGGCAGTTGAATCTACTACATCGCACTGCAGCAACACAACGAGCTATTGTTGACGGTTCGCGAAAGTCCCGATGACAACACCTCGTAATTTTTGAATCATTGTCAGATGACCAGGTCTTACCTGAGCCGACTCCCTACTTTTCAAACTTCCACACCATGTCAACGTGAGGACATTTGAGGTCATGACGGGTTTAATGTGCACCGTCCCCTAAGTATAAGATCGTCTCTTGGATTAAGTTTCGAAACCATCCGGTTGCTTATCCGCCAACTCCATCCACTGGGCTACTACTGGCCGGTAAGAGATGAAGAAAACAAAACAACGTCTTTCTACAAATGTAACTGGTAACGTGTCTAGACGCTTACATCACCTGCCGGACTCTACTAACTAGGCTACTACTGCCCGTTGTGATGAAGGAAACGAAACAGCATATCGTCTTGCTATAAATGCCAATGGAAACGTGTCTAGACACTTACATTACCTGCTGGACTGTACCAACAGGGCTACATCTGCCCGTTGTGATGAAGGAAACGAAACAGCAAACCACGTTGTTACAAATGTCACTGGTAACGTGTCTAGATATTTACATCACCTTCCGATGTCCACTATCTGGGCTATAGCTACCCGGTGTGATGATGGAAACTAAACAGCATACTGTCTTGCTAAAAATGCCACTGCTAGCGTGTCTAGACGCTTACATCACCTGCCTCTCACCCTTGAAGGGGTCCTTCAAACTAGATTTCATCAGCAGCTAGCAAAGGAGATGGTTAAACAGCATCGAAGTTCAGAGAACGTTGGGATTCTTTCCTAAGGTGTACGTGAAGCACCTCATCTCCACATCAAAGCTCATCCACTAATACATAGACACCGGTCCGATCTCTAAACATATTTATTTCGAATGAGTATTAATAGCAACGATCTCTGTGACATGAAAGAGACCCCAGACCACTATATCATACACCTGTCTCATCACAACTCACCTCCACATCAGGGAGCAATCAATACAGCCCTCTCACACCTAGTTGTTCAAACCTCACTACAAAGTAAAATCATATTAATCCTATAATTTGCGGCGTTAAAGTTTAAAACAAAAGCAACACGGGCTAAAATTCCAAAATGTAGGCGATTTTAATGCGCAAAATTTTCTTTGCGCCTAAGTAATTCTTTACGTTATCAAACAAACACCATGAAAACTAATTTTCTTGTCTCTCAAACCCTCACACTAAGAAGAGCAACATCTGTGTGTCCAGTTAATCCTCCTGGGGGTTGGTTGATATTATGTAGTAACTCAAAAAAATTAGAAAACTGACCAGATCTTGGTAGACGAGATATTTCGTCATTGAAGAAAACTGATTAAATCTTGATCTCGTCACCATGAAAAATTGGGTAATATTTTTATGACGAGATATCACGCCATTAGCAAAATTGGTCAGATCTTAATGGACGAGATATCTAGTCGAAATAATTTAAAGGGTTAATATTTTGAGACATTTTAGTTTAAAATTAAAATATACTTCTGTCCCGGCTCTCTTAGTCATCTTATACGTTATGGGAAACATTCTTTTTACCGCAAACCCTTCGTAGTGTTGGTATCACGAAATGGAGATGAGTGCAGTCTGTTTCTAGGTTTAATAAGTTATGGATTCTTCCATTGAAGTTTAAAATATTGCATATCTATCCAAATGTGTAGATATGTCAAAGAAATGTAAATAGCAGGGTTGGGCAAATGCGATTGTAACACTCTAAAGGCGGCTTCTCTGATCAAGCAGACATATTCAAGAATTCCTTAATTGGAGATCATAAAACTCCTTTCAAGTGATCTAGCTGTCCTGTCTGTACCTGTGAGTAACTGTCCATAACTAACCCTAGAAGTACTATTACAGCACTTCATTTGACATTACATCGGTCATAAAGTTCTGGGCACTCGACATAAACCCTCTTCATCTGACATTACGATCCCCTAAATCTCATGTCTCTTGAGATTTCATCAACAGATGGTTTTCAGCTGAAAGGCGGCTGGACGCTGGAAGACCAGAGATCCTTGAGAACTGAGATAGTGAGGATACGCACCCTAATCTCTGCCGAACCATTCTTGTCCAAAAATATCTGTAAATATGCTGTACATATCAAGCTGTAGGATGCTAGAATAAATGTTGTAGTGGTGAAACCCAAAGATCTTATTTTTTAAACTACCATTTCTGTCACCACACCATTTCATACGGTACACGGCTCTTCATTAAGTTAAGTGCGGCTCCTATTAAAAATTTAAAAAACAAAATTTTTTTTCTTAATTTTTTTTACAAATTTTGTTAAATTGGCTGTGAAGAGTTTAAGACGCTTCAATTGTAGGTCTTCGGTTTAATAGGTTAAAAAAACTGACCATGTCTGGATGCATAACATGTCTAGTCATTAGAGTGGTACTGGCCAGATCTTAATCTCGTCGTAATCGAAAAATCCTCAATATCTTGATGACAAGATCTATTCATCAGCAAAATTCAAAAATTTGATGAACGAGATATCGCATTGAAACCACTTGGAGGGTGAAGTAAATTCCGAAATGTATTTTCAGTCTTCCTCGTTTCTCATAGCATTAAGTTTTATAAGTGTCAGGAAGCTGTCGCCAACAGGAGCGGTTGGCGAGTGACAAGCGCGACAACCCGGTGAAGAGTTGCCAAGATCAAAGGGAGAGTCTTGCAAAAAAGACGAGCGGGGAAAGACCGATTGGTTTTTATTCCGGATTAAGTTAAATCTACGCTACAGTCGTTAACAACCAGACAATGTTTTATGGTTATGTAGTTTCTATGTTATGTATCGTTTCCCTTTTCATGTAATAAATTATCTTGAGACTAAAGACTGCTGGCTTGACTTTTTATGATTTTTGAAGCAACAGTAAGAACCCATCCAACAGTAAGCCTTCAAAAATTGTTTTAAAGCTCTTATTAGTGAAATGAAAATACTTCAATCTCTCTTTTGCGTTTTAGTTGTGAAAAACCTGTGTAAATATTACTGCCCACCTCACTGTGTTGGAACCAAGAAACAAACAGAGCATGAAAACTGTTTGATTCCATTTAAAGACAAGTTCAATCTAGGTCCGCCATCCCGAAAAGATAACTCATGCGTCGAAAAACCACATGAGCCGTTTGAAAAGTTCACAAATTATAAATTAGATTACGTGCCTCACAAAATAGAACCTAGGTAATGTCGGATTTTCTTTGTCTTTGTTATTTTCTTCAATATTTTATCGATTATAATGGCTATATATTGGTTTGATAAACCACATTCATTCCTTAACATTTGGTATGTCTGCCACATTCAGCACATTTAATCATGGCGCAATTTCGCTTGTCTGCATCTATATATATATTTCTCTTACGTGGCACGCAAAAAAGACGTTATTTGTTACCGCGTTTTGGCAACATTGTGCGATTGTTTGTTTACTAGGAGCCTCGCGAGTAATTTGAATCTATAGCGTTATCGGATGAAATTTTCTCTCTATCTCTCTATATTAAAAAAAAGTTACCGCCGCCGCCGCCGCCGAAGAATTGAAATTTTTGTTGTTTAGCTCCATTCTTAGACGGTTTCCCGAGAAAGTACTGATCGGAAAAATATGAAATTAACATGCTTTGTTCTTCATCGTATTCCCTGGATAATTATTAAGATTTTTTTCCGATGCGGCTATTAGTTTAGGTTTTATTAAGTGTTAAAGTTGAAGAAGTGAAATTTCTTCCGCGAGTGAGCAAAACACATTCAAAATTTCAGTCTTTAGTCGTGAGTTTTTTTTTAAGAGTACCTCTCAACGTAAATTTTTGCAGCTCGTCAAGTTTTTTTTTAAATTTAAATTTGGTTCTTGATAATATTTTTTTGAAATTCAGGAAAAATCGGGACATTTTTGTTACTTTTTTTTAAAACTGCCATATCTATATCTAATTACTATTAGTTTTTAATTTTTAAAATATAGCAGTATACCTCAGAATATACTCTTTCTTACGGTACTATTATTTTTGAAATCGGTTAATAATTAAATTGGATGCGATCAAAAGTTCGTCATACAAAATTCGGAATCTTTGGATATTTTCGCTACTTATTGTTAAAACCGTTTTGTCTACGGCAAAAGCCATTATTTTTTAAATTTGAAAACATCACTGAATACATTACATTACACTCTTTCTTATGGTACAATTATTTTTCAAATTGGTTAATAAATAAAATCGATGCAAATAAAAGTGGGTCATACAATTTTCGGAACTTTCAGATCGTAACTTCCGATACAAAACTAAAATGGTCATATCTGTATAGTATTACTGTTAATTTTTAATTTTAAAAATATTGCAGTATACCTCAGAATATACTCTTTCTTACGGTACAATTATTTTTAAAATTGGTTCATAAATAAATTCGATGCAATCAAAAGTTGGTGACACAAATTTCGTATTTTTCAGTTCGCATAGCTGCTTCCGAAAGCAGTAGTGGGTTACACTTTTGACTATCGGGTTTGCCAGATATCAAATTTATCGTAGCAACAATTGCCATAAAAACGATTTCTTTTTATTTGGCGAGGAAAAAGGCTCGCTTTTTTCCCTCTGTTTTCAAGACAGTTTACCGACAAAGTACAGATCGTAAAGTTTGGATATTAACAATGTTTAGTTAAAATTGTACAGGGAACAAGATGCAGAAGATTTTTTACTGATGCGGCTATTAGTTTAGGGTGCATTAAGTGTTAAAGCAAAAAAAAGTTAAATCACTTGCGAAAGAAGTATTGGTTTGAGAAAGCAAACCAAACGGATTGCGTAGCAATCCCCGGGGTCGGCGAGCGTAAGCGAGACGCAGCGAAGCCCTCGCTGTGACGTCATGAACCGGAAAGTGAAATCAGCATAATACGAATTATTCAGATAGTTTCACTCTGTGAAAGTAATGTTGGTTTGCGAAGCAAACCAAATGGTATCTGTGACAGGAGTGTTGGTTTGCGAAGCAAACCAAATGGGATTGCGCAGCAATCCCCGGGGGTTGGCGAGCGTAAGCGAGCAGGGGGCGGAGCCCCCTAGTATTAAAAAAAAGTTACCGCCGCCGCCGCCGCCGAAGAATTGAAATTTTTGTTGTTTAGCTCCATTCTTAGACGGTTTCCCGAGAAAGTACTGATCGGAAAAATATGAAATTAACATGCTTTGTTCTTCATCGTATTCCCTGGATAATTATTAAGATTTTTTTCCGATGCGGCTATTAGTTTAGGTTTTATTAAGTGTTAAAGTTGAAGAAGTGAAATTTCTTCCGCGAGTGAGCAAAACATATTCAAAATTTCAGTCTTTAGTCGTGAGTTTTTTTTTAAGAGTACCTCTCAACGTAAATTTTTGCAGCTCGTCGAGTTTTTTTTTAAATTAAAATTTGGTTCTTGATAATATTTTTTTGAAATTCAGGAAAAATCGGGACATTTTTGTTACTTTTTTTTAAAACTGCCATATCTATATCTAATTACTATTAGTTTTTAATTTTTAAAATATAGCAGTATACCTCAGAATATACTCTTTCTTACGGTACTATTATTTTTGAAATCGGTTAATAATTAAATTGGATGCGATCAAAAGTTCGTCATACAAAATTCGGAATCTTTGGATATTTTCGCTACTTATTGTTAAAACCGTTTTGTCTACGGCAAAAGCCATTATTTTTTAAATTTGAAAACATCACTGAATACATTACATTACACTCTTTCTTATGGTACAATTATTTTTCAAATTGGTTAATAAATAAAATCGATGCAAATAAAAGTGGGTCATACAATTTTCGGAACTTTCAGATCGTAACTTCCGATACAAAACTAAAATGGTCATATCTGTATAGTATTACTGTTAATTTTTAATTTTAAAAATATTGCAGTATACCTCACAATGTACTCTTTCTTACGGTACAATTATTTTTAAAATTGGTTCATAAATAAATTCGATGCAATCAAAAGTTGGTGACACAAATTTCGTATTTTTCAGTTCGCATAGCTGGTTCCGCAAACAGCAGTGGGTTACACTTTTGACTATCGGGTTTGCCAGATATCAAATTTATCGTAGCAACAATTGCCATAAAAACGATTTCTTTTTATTTGGCGAGGAAAAAGGCTCGCTTTTTTTCCCTCTGTTCTCAAGACAGTTTACCGACAAAGTACAATCGTAAAGTTTTGATATTAACACTGTTTACTTAAAATTGTACAGGGAACAAGATACAGAAGATTTTTACTGATGCGGCTATTAGTTTAGGGTGCATTAAGTGTTAAAGCAAAAAAAAGTGAAATCAATTGCGAAAGAAGTATTGGTTTGAGAAAGCAAACCAAACGGGATTGCGTAGCAATCCCCGGGGTCGGCGAGCGTAAGCGAGCAGGGCGCGAAGCCCTCGCTGTGACGTCATGTACCGGAAAGTGAAATCAGCATAATACGAATTATTCAGATAGTTTCACTCTGTGAAAGGAATGTTGGTTTGCGAAGCAAACCAAATGACATCTGTGAAAGGAGTGTTGGTTTACGAAGCAAACCAAATGGGATTGCGCAGCAATCCCCGGGGGTTGGCGAGCGTAAGCGAGCAGGGGGCGGAGCCCCCTAGTATTGAAAAAAATGAATTTTAGACGAGCTGTTGCGGTTTGTAATAGAAATCTAAGAAAGCGGAGGATCTTTTCAGGGCTATTTAAAAAACGGTCCTTTTCAAGGATAACAATTATAGTACAGTTCGCGTGCACTACAAATTTCGACAACAAACTCAGTCAAAAAGTGTATGGGTGGCTCGAGTACTGGGGAAATGTACACACAAACAACATGCTGGGTATTCAATTTCCAAAGCAGCGCTTACATTGCGAGTAAAAATTTGCTCAAAGTTTTCATTTAAATTCTGATTCCAGAGGTACTGTATATATCATTTATGTAATACAACAAATTTAGATTTGAAAAATATTTTTTTGGAATATATTTTGTAATCAATCCCTTCTGCTAGGACACGTGTCTTCATTGATGCGAGCGAAGCGAGCATAGGTTCGCGCAACGAACCAATGAGAATTGCGAAGCAATCCTCCGGGGGTTGGCGAGCGTTAGCGAGCAGGGGGCAGGCCCCCTAGTATTAGTTATTGCATTAAGACATTCTGTCATGCACACAAAAGGTCGCAAATCTTTAAGAATGGAAAAATGACTTAGAAAGGAATTTTCAGTGTTAACAAACCTTAAGGAAGACGAGGATTTTAATCCGTATTAAACAAATGGCTCTCACATGGTCCACATTGTGGTTACTTTAAAATGTAGTTTATTGCCGTTTTGCTGAAGCTTAGTGTTTAATCATTGGCGACAATCAATTAACTCTGTCTTATATCAAAATAGAATTTCTACAGATGAGATGCAAAAATCGTACTTCACTGCAACCAAAGCATGTTCGAAAAAACGGTTTTAAAAACTCTGACGCGAAGGTTTTAAGGACATTTTATGGAACAGAAGAATTTTGTTTTCTTTGTTTTACTTAAACTGCAAATTATTTGGTAAATCCGTTATATTTTTCCGGAATAGGAAAATTCTGGACAGTAAAAAGACGATACCACAGCAACCCGTAGATCCTTCGTGCTTTGACACAACCCAGAGAAAAGATTTCAGTTGGCCTTCAGAGCGAAACCGCGTGAGACCAGAAAAGAAACAACCACTGGAGCAGACACCATCTCTGAAACTCGGGGAAGGCGGTCCTATGGTGAAAGAGTCCACCAACATGTTGGACTACACGGATCCTAACGTCACCGTGAGGATGCCGATCAAGCGTTTCAGGGACACATTTCAACCACCTGCCTGCAGGATGGAAACTGAAACAACGTCTGGGGAAGCGTACCGAAGATGGAAAAACGTACCACTTCAGGTGAGGTCATAGACTGGTGTTATAACGGTATGATAGCATCTTCACTTGACCCTCCTTGTGGTTGTCTTGACTGGGTATCTCGTCCATTAGCAAAACCATTTGCAGGTATTTAAGTACGATATATATCGTAATTAAAAGAAAACAGACTAGATCTTGATCTCGTCATCATAAAATAGCATTATCTTGATGACGCTATATCTCATCATTAGGAAAAATGGTCAGATTTTGAAAGAGATATCTCGTCGAAACCAATTGGAGTGTTAACGGACGCGAGTTGTTAGGGACACTACACATTGATACAACATCAGTCATGCGACGCTAAATTCGCTGAAATATCTTTGCGCACAGACGTTTTCTGAACAGAAACAGAGTACGCATGCAAATGCCGTATGCTGCTCCAGTGTGTGGTTGGGCTATCGGATTGGCTGGGATTATCGGCCCATCTATATATATAATTCTCTTACGTGGCACGCAAAAAAGACGTTATTTGTTAACGCGATTTGGTAACATTGTACGATTGTTTGTTTCCACAAAGCCTCGCGCATCAATTGAATTTATAGCGTTATCGGATGAAATTTTATTGTAAAAAAATGAATTTTAGTTGAGCTGTTGCAGTTTATAATAGAAATTAAAGAAAGCGGAGGATCTTTTCAGGGCGATTTAAAAAACGGTCCTTTTCAGGGCCAACAATTATAGTTCAACAAGACGCTTGCGCTACAACTTTCGGCAACAAACTCAATGAAAAAGTGTGGGTGGTTCGAGTGCTGGCGAAATGTACACACACAAGCAACATGATGGGTATTCAATTTCCAAAGCAGCGCTCACATTTCGAGTCAAAATTTGCTCACAAGTTTTTATTTGATTTCTAATTTCAGAGGTACTGTGTATACAGGGTGGTCCCGAATTCATGGTACAAACTTTAATGGTAGGTACAGGACATTGTAACAATGATTTATTGTATAGGAATGTATAGTCGCAAGTGACGCGGTGAGGCGAAAACAGGGGAAATAACGGCCGAAAGGAAAAACAAAGATTTTATTGAAAGCGTTGTTGACAAGTGTCATGTTTACAGTAATTGTTCAAAATTGCGTCCACCAGTATCGATACATGCTTGACAGCGTCGGTGGAGCGATTGGCGTACACGTTCAAAGATGCCTGGTATTTCACGCACACCTGCAGCAGCTACAGATAAGCGAGCGACGAGATACTCATCTGAGTCAACTGGAGTCTCATAAACAAGATGCTTTAGATGTCCCCATAAAAAGTAATCGAGGCTCGATAAATCGGGAGATCGGGGTGGCCAAGGGACTGGTCCACCACGCCCGATCCATCGAATACCAAACGTGGCATTCAGGTAATTCCGTACATCAATGCTGAAGTGTGCTGGCGCCCCATCGTGCTGAAACCACATGCGGTTACGAATGGCGATCGGAACATCATGCAGCAGTTGTGGTAACACTTCTTTCAGAAAAATAAGATAGCTTCCGCCAGTGAGCCGCGTGGGTAGTAAGTATGGGCCAATCAAAAAGTCGTTCACAATACCAGCCCACACATTAATACTGAAACGTTGTTGAAACGCATGTCGACGCGTTGCATGTGGATTATCGGTTGCCCACACATGGGAATTGTGCGCATTAAAGACACCCTCGCGTGAAAATGTCGCTTCATCTGTAAATAGCACATAATCTACGAAATCCGGCTGCAACGCACATTGCTGCATCACCCACAGGCAGAAGTTCACGCGGCGAGGATAATCTGCCGGATTCAATGCTTGTACTTTCTGAAAATGGAAGGGGTGTAAGCGATTTTCGTTTAACACTCTGCATACAGTCTGATGACTCACACCTACGTCACGCGCAACAGTTCTTGTGCTTGACTCGGGTCTATCAGCCACAATGTTCAAGATGCTTTCTTCCAGCATTGGAGTGCGTACAGCTCTTACTCGACCAGCGCCATGTCTGTTGACGTCGAACGCACCTGTTTCACAAAGTTGACGATGTAACCGTTGAAAAATTCTATGATCCGGCATTCGTCGATCAGGATACTCCGCGCGATACATTCGTAACGCAGCTCTGCCGTTACCATTTGCACGGCCGTACATGTAATGCATGTCTGCTTTTTCTGCATACGTAAAGTCACCCATCGTCTACGGCAGCACAATTGTGAATGGCGCTTTTCCCTACTGCGATGCATCATGTTCAACAGCGGCTAGACATCTACTGCCCTCTACCGGCAATGATACCAACCGATCACTCCATTTCTCTTTCCTTTTATTTCCCCTGTTTACGCCTCACCGCGTCACTTGCGACTATACATTCCTATACAATAAATCATTGTTACAATGTCCTGTACCTACCATTAAAGTTTGTACCATGAATTCGGGACCACCCTGTATATATTTTCTATAGTACAGCAAATTTAGGTAAAAACATTTTTTTGGAATATTATATTTTGTAAGCAATCCCTTCTGCTAGGACACATGTCTTCATTGATGCGAGCGAAGCGAGCATAGGTTCGCGCAGCGAACCAATGAGGATTGTGAAGCAATCCTCCGGGGGTTGGCGAGCTTTAGCGAGCAGGGGGCGGGCCCCCTAGTACAGTAGATATTTCCCGTACGGCAGTGTTTCCCAAAGTGTTGTACGCGTATCCCTTGGGTACGGGAAGAGTTTGGTGGGGGTACGCGTTGCACCGGAGTTTGGTGGGGATATGCACTGCACTGTGCTTGGCTGTGACTAGTTCTATGTTCTCATGAGTCAAGTCAAGACAGTCTTGTGAGGCGTGAGGTGGTCCGGAGTGCCACGGCGGAAATATACCACACTTCGTTACAGAAACAACTTCGTTAACCCTTCGTCCGGCGCAACCGGCCTGACATGCACAGCTTTGACATGAACTTCAATGTTTTTTTAATGATAGATTTGAGTTGAGAAATTGTTTACATGACTGGAAATGGCTTTGTAAACTAGCATATTTAGCAGATATATTCTCTGTTTTAAATTGCCTCAACTTATCGTTACAAGGCAAAGAAATTTCATTGTTTCACGTTCAAGATAATGTGAACGCTGCCATCGCAAAACTAAAGTTATGGCAAAAGAGAGTTGGTAATGGAGTAGACTCGTTTCCCTCTCTTTATGAGTTTATAACAAGTTCGACTACTAAAATTGATGCTGATACTCTGAAATGCATAACACAGCATTTGGAGAGTTTGCAAGTGGGCTTGAAAAACTATTACCCTGATTTAACCAAAAATATTGAATGGATAAGATATCCGTTTAACATTAACACAACATCCATGCCAGAAGATTTGTCGCATGCGGAAGAAGAGCAATTGTTGGAATTGGCTTCAGACGGATTCTTGAAAAATAAACATAAGGAGAGAACTTTAACATCATTCTGGTTACAAATGCAACTTGTGTATCCGGTTTTAACAGAAAAAGTTCTAAAATGCATCTTCTTTTCCAACTTCATATTGATGTGAAGTAGCTTTTTCAGCATTTGTAGACATTAAGTCAAAAAAAAGGAACAGACTATTGGACGTGGAACCACATCTCAGATTAAAATAAACAACCAGGGACCCAAATTATGACGATCTGTTATCTCAGCACAAACAATTTCATCCTTCTCATTGATTCAAATAAACGTTATTTATAATATAACTTTTATTTATATTTTATTATGAATAATTTAATTCTCTTTTCTTATTAATTTGTGTATGTCACACAAAAAGAAAAAAAAAACATTTTGATTGTTATTAAAATACATCCATTTTTTCGACGAGGGGTACTCAGCGTTGCGAAAATTATAGAAGGGGTACACATACGTCTAAAGTTTGGGAAACACTGACGTACGGAAATGGAGTAACCATGCTGGATGGCATGCTGCTCCAATCTCTGGTCGGGCTGACGGACTACCTCGGATTATGGACCCGTGATAGGCCGGGAGGGGTTATAAATAAAGGTGCATATTTAAAATTTTTAACACAAGTAATGACAAGGTATTTTTAAATCATGGGACTTGTTTCTATCAAATTTCCTGATCGAGATATTCCTGCAAAAAGACATGAACCTTTGTATCCTCCACTATGGACGGCACTCACACTTTTGCCTTGCCCTATGGGCTAACCTAAAACCTGTCACCTCTATTCCCGACAATATCGCAACTCGTATCACCTAACCCAGACATAAGTAAGTACAAGTGATTTGCATATACATATGAAATTACTTATTGGGTTACTTCTGCTTGTACAAAAAAAATCATAGGATTGAACTAACTTGTCAATTCTGTGGATTTTTTAAAACAACGAGTATTTCATACGGATGTTTAAAAATATTATGTATTGCAAACATTTTCTTACATTTTGCCACCCTTCAATTTACAGCTCTAGGGATCCACATTTTCAGTCTATTTTGAAATACAGCTGTGTAGAAAGGAGCGTAACCTAATTCCCTTACCGTCGTACCTTCACGCAAGAAAAGTAAATGATTTCAAATGTCGAAGGTCCCTCAAATCACCAAGTGTATAAATCTCAACTTAGAATGATGTTTGACTTTGAGTGGCCTTTAGTTAAAATATACGTGTATATATTTCAATCATAATAAGCTTTCTATTCGATTGAAATCAGTCGGATCTAGTTTCGGGGACGCTTTAGCCTAGTTGACTGAATCGCGGATTTGCAACCGGAAGGTTGCAAGTTCGAAACTAGATTCAACCAAAAACCGTCGTGTATACGGGGGCTGGTGCACGTTAAATCTCTCGTGGCTTCAAATATCTTTACGCTGGCACAGTGTGGAGTTTGGAGAGTGGGGTACCAGCTCAGATGCTGACCTCGTCCTCTGACCCCGATTCGAAATTACGAGGTGTTGTCCTCTGAGCTTTATATTCGGAATTGATTCAGAATCACTGCCAATAGCGCGTTGTGTTACTCTTAATCCGTTGTGTTACTTAAATTCAACTACCTGACTTATCTAGTGACAAGTCGTACATTGGTCCAGCATCAGTTGTGTGACTCAAGATGAAATACGCCACGAGTACTGACATAGACTACACATGCGAGTATCGATTGAACACATGTCCGACTAATGTGTGACTTACCTAAAACTTCTTGCTAACGAAAGAAATAAAAATTGACTTTTATTTTCAGAAAAAACTGCAGAATGTAAATGAGAGCCATTGGGCTCCGCCAGCAGACCAGGACTCCAGATGCTTAGTGACCACTTATCAAGAAGATTTCGATGGTCTTTGTGCAGCCCTGTGTCCGGCAAAGATGATTGAAAACTACGGACACAAAATTCTAGAGCCCAAACTTCACTTCATTGGTTCTACTAACGGACACGACTATTACCAACGCAAAATGTCTACAGCTAATTAATGGGACAACATTTCCCTGTGGCGCTATTTAATTAGATAAAAATATGAATGATGACAGCATCCGTATTCCACATTTATCTTTAATTACTAGAATTGGTTAGCTATGGACAGAAAAAGTAGCCAGAATAATAACTTTCCTCTTTACGATGAAAAGTACAAAATCATTAACGTGCGAGGAAAATACGTTTTCAAAACCTTATTGAAGTATTTAAAGTTTCTACAACTTACTTTGGACACAAATCCTACACATGCATGTCCATCCACGTAATACATTACACATACATCTCACCTCTTATGTAAGACAAGACTATAAAATGACGGAAGTGTGAAGCACGTAACTGCTACAAAAGACTATTTTTATTTTTTAGAGGGTTAGGGGGCTCCACCCCATGCTCGCCTACGTTCGCCAAACCCCGGTGGTTGCTACACTTTTTTTGCTTCGCAAACCAATACTCCTTTCGCAGAGTTTTCAAACCTCTGTGCGACGACAAAACTATCTTAATAATTCGTATATTACTGATTGGACTTTCCGGGCCATGACGTCAAAGCGAAATTAACCAAGGCCGTTTCACGTTTCATCTCCGTGATGAACAATTTGTACACTGTCGCGAAATTATACTTTTCATCGCATCGAATTTATTTATTAATCAATGTCAAATATAATTGTACCATAAGAAAGAGTATATTCTAAGGTTACCGGTGATGTTTTCAAATTTAAAAACTAATAGTAATAAGCTATAGATATGACAGTTTTAACAAAAAAATAAAACGATTTTTACCAAATTAAAAAAAATATTATCAGGAATAAATTGAAATTTCTGAAGAAAACTTGACGAGGTGCAAAAATTCACGTTTAGATATACTGTAAATTATACTCACGGTACAATTTCGAACAAACCGTGTTAATTTCGTAATTTTCTGATCCGTACTTTCTCGGGAAACCGTCTAACAATCGAGCGAAAAAAGCGGGTTTTCAATCCTGCGGCGCTGGCGGCGGTAACGCTTTTTAATATACTTGGGTGCTCCACCCCCTGCTTCGCCTACGCTCGCCAACTCCTGGTGATTGCTAAGCAATCTCATTTGGTTTGCTTCGTAAACCAACACTCCCGTCGCAAGTGATTTCGCTTTTTTTACTTTAACACTTAATGCACGCTAAACTAATAGCTGCATCAGTAAAAAAAACCATCTCCATCTTGTTGCCTGTACAATTTTGTATGAACCATGTTAATCTCGTAATATTATGATCTGTACTTAATCGTCAAACCGTCTGAGAATCGAGTTAAAAACACGAAAATGACGTCACAGCGAGTGTCAAGGACATCTGGTAAACCCAACAGTCAGAAAATGTAACCTTAATTTCCGTGCAGTAAAATGAACACAATCGTACCGCGATCTAAAAAATACGAAATTTGTTCGACCAACTTTTGAACGCATCGAACTTATATATTAACCAATTTCGAAAATACACTGCTAGCCACCCAAATTACAACACCAAGAAAGACAAGAGATATCACAACAAAATTTATTTTGTAGATAACATGTTGACCAAGTATCAAATGATTAAATTTATAGACTTCTGTGAAGTGTGGTTCCTGCCAAAATCAGTAGCCAGAGTAGACGCCATTGTTAGAGATCACCGCTGCCACACGCCTCGGCATTGATTCAAAGAGATTTTGGATGTGTTCTTGGGTTACAGCAGACCAAGCAGCTTCCACACGTTCACAAAGTTGATCTGGTGTGGCAGCTGGGGATGTAATCTGGGTCAATCGTTGAGCAACCATGGACCACAAGTTTTCTATCGGCGAAAGATCCGGAGAGCGAGCTGGCCAGGGAAGCAATTCAATCTGGCGTTTGACGAAGAACCCTTGACAATGCATGCCACGTGTGGTCGCGCATTATCCTGTTGAAATATGGATGTGGGCAAGCCCTGAAGGTAAGGAAGGACAACTGGCTCCAACACCTCGGAGATGTAGCGCTGGCTGTTTGAAGTACCGGCAATGCGTACTAGAGGAGTGCGAGAGTGATTTCCAATACCGCCCCATACCATAATACCCGGTGCAGGACCAGTGTGGCTGTGCATAACGCAGCTGTTCAGCAACCTCTCTCCACGGTGTCTCCAGACACGAATCCGACCATCGTGGTGTTGCAGACAGAAGCGTGACTCGTCAGTAAAGACAATTTCATTCCATTCTGCCGTCCACATCCTTCTTTCATCGCACCATTGGCGGCGGAGACGTCTGTGGTTATGCGTCATGAGTAGACGAAGCAATGGACGTGTTGCGGACAGACCACTCTGCTGTAAACGGCGTCGAATGGTACGCGCAGACACTGGATGATGCGTTACAGACACTGGATGATGCGTTACAGACTGAATGTGCTGTGCTATGGTTCGTGATGTGGCTGAGCGATCCGTCACTGCCATACCCACAATATGCCTGTCTTCATGTGAAGTGGTGCACTGAGGTGGATGCGATCGAGCAAGTCGGTCCGTCGTACCCTCCTGCATCCAACGATCACATATCCGCATTACAGTTGCTTAGTTTCGTCCAACACGACTACCGATTTCCCTGGAAGATAATCCACAATCTCAGTAGGCCACTATCCTTCCTCTGTCGAACTCGGATACTTGATCAAAAGATGATCGCTGTTTTCTACGAGGCATAATTGATCGTTTTTTTGCAAAAAACCACAAGAAAAACACAATTGCCGTACTTGAAATCGTCTAAATCTCCAAGCCTAAAATACCGCTTTGAAGTGGCGCCAGAGGCGCGCGTGATGTGCGTCTGAGCTGAAATTCTAATCATTTGCATATATCACCTCCGCTAATGCCTGTTGTAAATTTCATATAATTTGCATGCTTCCTTCAGGGTGTTGTATTTACGGTGGCCAGCAATGTAATTGTACCTTAAGAAAGAGTACATTCTAAGGTATGCTGCGATGTTTTCAAATTTAAGAACTTATAGTAATAACAGAGGTCGGATTGATATGCAAAAATGTGACCTGAAATATGCATTTCAAAATCCAAAAATATGCATAAAACTCCAAAATATGCGAAATTGCAAAAATAAATTTTTCATTCCTACAAAAGGATAGTGAAGAGAATGAAGTGAAATTGATCCACAATTTTATTCAATTAATTCATACTTTTATTTTTATAGTACAGATAATACATAAAGCAAAAAATTTACAAATTAATAAATACTATTGCATAATTGATAAATGTAGATTAAAATGAAAGCATTTCAAATCTCCTCAGGGACGTAATTAGGGGTGTAGACGGGGCATGTGCCCGCGTGCTGGATAGAAAAAGGGTGCTAAACAAGCAGAGTATTTTTTTACTAGTATATAAATTTACGCATGATAAAAAATGAAGAGGAAAACTTATTAGTTGTCTACAAAAGCCAAAAAATAATGCTAATGTAGCTAAATGTAGAATGTGTGAAGTGGTGTATGAGTTTGATCCGAGTAAAGAAGGGAATGTAACGTCGTATATCGCCAGAGTGTTTAGGATAACGGGCTCGTATCTCGGAAGTTTCCTGTCTTCCAAGTGGCATTGATGCGCCGGCAAACGAAACTGAACTCGGTTAGCTTTTAGAGTCCAGTTGAGACGTCAGTTTTGGGGTACTATGGTGTAGATCGTGTCGGAATAGTGGTTATTTGAATGAATAAACAGGTTCGTGATCTAATTCCTAGATAGGTTATCTGGACATACAATGTTGGCCGTAAATGGTTTTAAAAAAATGGCTCGTGAAAGGCTAATGCAAAGTCGGTAAGACGTCGGTCGTTTAGAATAAAAGAGTTTATGAAGATGGACTCACCAGATGATGTTCTTTCACTTCCTCGAAGTTGATGCTGTGGGAAAACCTGGGCATGGTGAAATCAACCACGAAGAAAAGTCGCGACGCAAATACTGGAGAGTCAACAAATTCTTTATTCAGCTTCTAAGGGATCGCTGGTCGCTGTGGTCGAGTTCGATGCCGGTGTTATGGAAGAGACATCCATATTTCCCTCAGAGAGTGTCCATGGCTACTCATCAGGGGATCGGATCGACTACGAGATCGACTTTGAGGAATTGGTCGAGGAATTGATTATTCAAAATCCAAGGATTTCACTGAAATCTAACAGGGGAGGATCTGGAGTTGTCCGTGGCTCGGAAGAACAGCCATACAGATGAAGACGCGTTTATTTAACATTGAACGATTAGAAATCGCAGTTTTGGGGCGAAAGCCGCAGCATACGATGAGTCCGATCATTCTATCTCCAAAAAAAACGAAGACGAGAGGTTATCAGTTTTGGAGTGGAAACGCCGCCGCAAAGCAAAGGAGTCGCATCCCTGTCTCAATCTCAAAAAAGGAGACGAGAAGATCGTCAGTTTTTGGTGTGAAAAAAAACCGCTGCAATCCGAGTAGGATCGCTCAATCTCAACAAAAAAAAGGACGAGAAGGTCATCAGTGTTAGGGTGAAAACCCAGCCGCATAGCAAAGGAGTCTCCTCTCTCTAACTGAAAAAAAGGGGGTTTCTTAGCAGAGAAAACCAGTCCCTACGTCTTCTTTCCGGGATCGCCAAAAACGAAGGTCACCCTAATGGGAGGGGGAAATTAACGCCAATAATTTTATATACAGCACGCGGGAGAAAGACAGCCGGGGTTATTCCTTTATCCCAACGGAATTTTTAAAAACCTCAGGAAGAAGAGAGCCAAATCACGCCAACATCTTCCGGTCATTAAGAAGTGTCACGTTGAAGGTTAAGTGGGGTGGATTTGACCTTGAAAGGTCACCAATTGTCCAATCAGGGTGGACAAGGTATAGATGAGACCGTGAGAATGATGAGGGGTCGCTGTGCCCTAATCAAGGAAGCACTCAAAGCAGAATTCCAAGAAGGGAAAAAGCCTGAGAAAACCAATGTATGCTATCAAGATTTTCGTTGTTAGGAAACCGGGAAAGGGATTGAAAAAAACAACTTTACAGAGAAACTAATTATTGCTCTAATTTCTTTTCCAAAAAATCTGGGGTGGAAGGAAAATAATTATAACATGTGGGGAAGGGTAAGCCTTCACCACATTCTCCCCAGAGATAGGGTTTTTTTTAGAAATTTACTATATCAATCTGACGACATATGGAATATAAGCTTAAATACCGGTAGAGATAAGAAAAATTTGAAATTAGTTGTATCACCGTACTCGACCACGTTGACACTTGCGAAGATACAAGGGGTATGATGATTACGCAAGTGTACTCAATAGTTGGCTGCATAGTGCCATGAGTAAAAAACAACAATCAACAGACGCTCCAGGACATTTTCCTCATCATAACAATAAAGGCTACTATGGGAGGAAAAGTGGTAACAACATTGCCAATACAAGATATCCACCAAAAATAAAAACAAGCATCTGATATGACATTTTAACTTGTAAACAGGTGGGTGGTAGAAATAACATTCCGACGTGTAATGGTGGGTGCGGTGTCTCAAAACACAAAAAAATCAAAATTAGTATTATTTATGGGAGAGAAGACCAATTTATGTCAACACCAAAAAGATTTCAAGAAATATATTTCTAGTTAGGTTATTTCACTGCAGTGAATGAGTCACCTTTATTCAAACACACAAATTAAGAACATCAGGTAGGATGAACTAAGACCAGCTTAAAGTATCATACCACAAATCCATGCGCATATTTGGATCTGACGTACCAAAAAAATGTACCTAAAAGAGATGACACCAAAATTTTGACTTTTGAAAGTGTCAAATTTGTTACACAGACATTAGTGAGGTTCAAATTGTGAGTGACCACTTGGTGTATGATGAAAAAGGAATGATCTCCCGTGATAACTAAAAGCAAAAATGTCGACATTACAGATTACAAGATAATTGTGAAAACATAAATACCACGAAACTTATCCATCAAACGGATTTTCATTGCATTGCTTCTTGGCAATGGAACAACTTCACAATAAGGCCCTGAAATTCTCAACAAACATCATAATAGATATCTAAACCTCAAATATGATTCAAAAATATGTGGTAATTTCCACAGCATGTAGTGTTCCATTACTATTTACTACAAATAGCAATTTGTCATGACCCAAAATAAACACAAATATTTCTAAACACAAAGAAATATTTTTCTTTTGAAACACAAATGGGAATTCAGCTAAAATTGAACAGAAAGATTTTCCCATTTAGTACTCAACTTTACTTATGATAAGGATTGTTTACCCTTTATCTTCACATAACTACAGGTGTAAACATAATGTGAGCCCAAAGCACAATTTTACCAAAAAGTTCAAAACAACCGAAAACGTTGTTAATCAATCAAATAGAACACAATAGTTCATAAACTACAAAATTCACATTAAGTAAATTTAATTTACAAATGGAACGAGCAACGCAAGACTATATATTGTTCCAAATGCTGAATCCACAGATGATTAATTAAATGGGTTCTGGGTGTGAGATAGCCATGGATGATTTTCCATGATTCAAAAAATTCTCACAAAATAATAAAACAATATTACAAATATACATATCATCGAAATTTATACTGCTTTACATTATAGCATGACTTTTGATGATGACACAAATACATACACATGAAAATTATTAAATCAAACGTTTAGCATATATTCAAGCTTTCGTATTGCTAGGAGCAATTATATATTGTCCACTGTCCTATTTAACAAAACAGCAAGAATGATTGACAGTACATACTGGCCAATGACAAAGAGAACAGAAGTTCTATTTATTCGACCAACACTAAAATTTCTGGAATATATATAAATACAAAGTATAACAGATCATATCGAATCATAAGCACTCTGTTGATACAACAATGAGGAAAAATACGGTTTGTGAATGTACAAAATTATTTGTCACTCTGTTGTGACTATCATGTTGACTCCCATGGTTTGTCACACACGATGTAGTAGTAAATTGTCCAATGTCCTCTCAATATTTTAAGTTAAAGTAAAGATGCATCAAATCAGTATGTCTCATCCTGCAAACTATACATGCAAGAGTGCGAGAAAAAATCTGTGAAAGCTATACCAATTCACACTTGTGTTCGTATCCTATGGTTTTCCCATTGGAGTGAAGTCTATTTGACCAATAACTGTACTCCAAATAATTAAAACGAGAACTACCAGAAGACAGCAAAAGTGAAGAATGTAACTGGTTGAATTAGTGTCGTCTAGGACGTAAGTTATATGAGTTTGTTGTATTAGTAGGTACAATATAACGATTTTTTGTTGTAGTTTGATTGTTTGCACCAGGGAGATCAAGATAGTTATGACGTGTAGGAGCCTTGATAAGACGATCAATATGCACCTTGAACGTTTTGTTAGGTATTTGAGGAGTTCTAGTTATAGATACCAATACAGGTGAATGAATTTCCATTACTTCAAAAGGACCATCATAGTGAGGTCTGTACTTTTCTTTCGATTTGAGATAAACATGTTCTCCCTTTTTGAATGGACGAATTTTGGTTCTCATATGTTGTTGATCATAATATTGACTTTTTGTCTGTACAGACGTGTTGTAAACTTTATCAACCGTGCGTAATATTTCCAATAAGTTGTGAGCTTGATTAAGGTTGTTAACATGAAAGTTCCTAACGAAAGTATCTGTGATTAGAGAAAGTTCCCTACCGAAATGAACTAAATTAGGCGTGCAACTCGTAGAGCTGTGAATAGACCCATTGTAGAGGTTTTGGTGAATTTTGACGGCATCATGAAAGGAATAACTCTGTTCAATTAACGAACCAATTGTGGATTTTATGGCAGTGTTTACACGTTCACTGATGGCGTTGGCCTGTGGCCTGCCAGACGAAGTATGAAGTAATTTTATGCCAAGAGTAGAATTAAATACTTCAAAAATTTCGGATGTGAATTGTGTTCCAAGGTCTGTTAGAATCAATGACGGACGACCATGTATAGAAATATATGAAAAAACAGAATTCATGACTGCGTTAGATGTAATAGACATCAAAGGAAATAACTGTAAATGTCGAGAAAAATTATCAATAATGGTTTGCTTTTAAAAAAATTGAAAATCGTTGGATCACCGTCAAACGGGACAATATTAAGTAAAAAATTAGAATTTCCAGTCTTAACCATATTAAATACTTCGCAAAGCACTAAAACTAAATATCACCTAATAATATCACACAATAATGTATAAATTGTTTGTGTTTCTTCACAGACGTTACGGGTGGTGTTGTATCTGACAATCAGGATCAATTGAGATTTTAAAATCTTAAAAAGATAATATCATACTGTAACTTCTAGTCCTGACTATCACACTGTAACTTCTAGTCCTGACTATCACACTGTAACTTCTAGTCCTGACTATCACACTGTAACTTCTAGTCCTGACTATCACATAACAGTCCACGCATTAACGTTTACAAATTGAGGTATCAACACGTGTAGATATTGTGGCAAATGTTACATCAAAGTACGATTTTGAAGCATATAAACATGATAAAACATCAAACAGATAAAAAATTTACAACCCGAAAAAAATGGTCAAATGAAAAAATTTACTTGCATTATCAGAAGACACTAGTTTTTCAATATTACAAATTATACAGAACCTATAGTAGGACTGGTCATAGGCACCATAAATATGGTGTAGATCGTGTCGGAATAGTGGTTATTTGAATGAATAAACAGGTTCGTGATCTAATTCCTAGATAGGTTATCTGGACATACAATGTTGGCCGTAAATGGTTTTAAAAAAAATGGCTCGTGAAAGGCTAATGCAAAGTCGGTAAGACGTCGGTCGTTTAGAATAAAAGAGTTTATGAAGATGGACTCACCAGATGATGTTCTTTCACTTCCTCGAAGTTGATGCTGTGGGAAAACCTGGGCATGGTGAAATCAACCACGAAGAAAAGTCGCGACGCAAATACTGGAGAGTCAACAAATTCTTTATTCAGCTTCTAAGGGATCGCTGGTCGCTGTGGTCGAGTTCGATGCCGGTGTTATGGAAGAGACATCCATATTTCATTCAGAGAGTGTCCATGGCTACTCATCAGGGGATCGGATCGACTACGAGATCGACTTTGAGGAATTGGTCGAGGAATTGATTATTCAAAATCCAAGGATTTCACTGAAATCTAACAGGGGAGGATCTGGAGTTGTCCGTGGCTCGGAAGAACAGCCATACAGATGAAGACGCGTTTATTTAACATTGAACGATTAGAAATCGCAGTTTTGGGGCGAAAGCCGCAGCATACGATGAGTCCGATCATTCTATCTCCAAAAAAAACGAAGACGAGAGGTTATCAGTTTTGGAGTGGAAACGCCGCCGCAAAGCAAAGGAGTCGCATCCCTGTCTCAATCTCAAAAAAGGAGACGAGAAGATCGTCAGTTTTTGGTGTGAAAAAAACCGCTGCAATCCGAGTAGGATCGCTCAATCTCAAAAAAAAAGGACGAGAAGGTCATCAGTGTTAGGGTGAAAACCCAGCCGCATAGCAAAGGAGTCTCCTCTCTCTAACTGAAAAAAAGGGGGTTTCTTAGCAGAGAAAACCAGTCCCTACGTCTTCTTTCCGGGATCGCCAAAAACGCAGGTCACCCCAATGGGAGGGGGAAATTAACGCCAATAATTTTATATACAGCACGCGGGAGAAAGACAGCCGGGGTTATTCCTTTATCCCAACGGAATTTTTAAAAACCTCAGGAAGAAGAGAGCCAAATCACGCCAACATCTTCCGGTCATTAAGAAGTGTCACGTTGAAGGTTAAGTGGGGTGGATTTGACCTTGAAAGGTCACCAATTGTCCAATCAGGGTGGACAAGGTATGAGACCGTGAGAATGATGAGGGGTCGCTGTGCCCTAATCAAGGAAGCACTCAAAGCAGAATTCCAAGAAGGGAAAAAGCCTGAGAAAACCAATGTATGCTATCAAGATTTTCGTTGTTAGGAAACCGGGAAAGGGATTGAAAAAAACAACTTTACAGAGAAACTAATTATTGCTCTAATTTCTTTTCCAAAAAATCTGGGGTGGAAGGAAAATAATTATAACATGTGGGGAAGGGTAAGCCTTCACCACAGGTACTATTATTTGTCAATGAAATATCTTGGAATTAATTTGTTATTTTATCTTGTATTAAAAATAAAATTGCTGCAAATTAATTTATTTACCTTTGAAATCTAGTCCTTACCCTCTTTGTTGAGTTTAAAAAAAATTTGGAATAGTGGAATTAATGTGTGGTTGCGATTACAGGTGTTGTCGGAGAGGGTTTGCTTAGTCTGTGGGGGCTGCCAAGGCATACTTCTTCTTCCAAGGCACTAAACAAAGTTCTTAGAAAAAAAAATTAAAAACTTTTTTTGTTGTAAAAATGTTTGAAAATAGAGAAAATTGTCCAAATATGCAAAATGGTCCCAAATATGCAAAAACATACAAATAGGTTCGAGTTTTTTGGTTGCAAATTTCTAAACAAACACTCAATACGGATTTCTATCAACATTAGGGGCTAAAAAAAGGATATGCAAAATCCAAACTCTAGTAATAGGATATTGATATGACAGTTTTAACAAAAAAGTAACGAAAATGTCCCGAATTTCAAAAAAATATTATCAGGAACCAAAATTTCTAAAAAAAAAACTCGACGAGCTGCAAAAATTCACGTTTCGAGGTATTCTAAAAAAATCACGACGGAACACTGAAAATTTCTATGTCTTTTGCTCACTCGCGTTAGATATTTCGCTTTTTCAATTTTGACACTGAATAAACTAATAGCCGCATTGGAAATTTTTTTTCAAAATTGTCCAGTTTTCATGATGAAGAACAAACTATTTTAATTTCGTAATTTTCTGATCCGTACTTTCTCGGAAAACCGTCTAAGAATCGAACGAAAAAATTCAGTTTTCAATCATGGGACAGCGGCAACTTCAGCGAATGCTCGACCACTCATAGTTTCCTACTGCAATTTTTGACTTGTGGAAATTTTGCACCAGGCATACGACATTTTTGAATTTGGCTATATTTAAAGGAAGGATGACAAATTAATTTGATTGGCACAACAATAACAAAAAAAATTATTTTAAAAAATGACAAATCGATTTGATAACGTTTTTTTAAAAATAAAATAACAACTTTCAACAAACGTTTAACAGATATAATAAATTGCATCACTATAGCTGCAACTCGAAAAAAGAGCCAACCTAACCTATAAAACCTAGTTTTATAGGTTAGCTAACACTTCCTTTTATCATAGTAGAGTTCTCACATAGTTGCCACAACTCACAACCAAAAATTGGAGTCTATGCAATAGAACGCGATTAGCAGTAAAAAATTTAAAACCTAATTTTATAATCACAGAAGTATTGGCAGGCACTGCTGTGATCGTAACGGTATTTATTCCCAGGATAGATTTGGCCCCGACTACCACAGAGCTAGGTGTCGACAATTTCCAGTCAAATTAACCTTTTCTACGAGAATCAATAAGACCCAAGACCGAACACTAGTGTAAAGGTAGTTTATCAACTAGAATCTTCGGTCACCGACAATTTTATGTGGGAATTTCCAGAGTCCGACGATCAGGGGACGTAAAAATAAAAAGCGTCCAAGGAAAATTAATTCTAAATTCTGATAAATTTTTATACAAAAAAGGTCGTATATAAGGAAATTTTTTAAATCAAGTTGTCGGCAAGTCATGCGAAAGCAAGGCAAGTTGACAGATAGTGGTGGAGAAAGGTTTATTCATAGTGTGTTCACGCACCGCCAGGCTTTAAAGAGCTATATATTAGGGTGGAGCAAAAAACACGAATTTCGGAAATTAAAAACGCCTACGGTGGAAATAGTTGGGGACTGGCCCATGCTTATTAATACTACAAAATATGAGCTAAATCAATTAATATCTTCAAGTGCCAAAATCACTTCGAAATTTCGAAAATTTGACAATTTCTTCACAAAAACAATAATAACGCATTTAAAAAATTTAATGCATCTTATTTAAAGCCGTGGGTGGGTCAAATGAACTTCCCTGCTTGTAAAAAAAAGTGTTACACGTAACATTATCCCGGAAATTTAAAAATATCCCCTTTTTTTAGAGCGTTATATCACGCATGTCGCCACTCCTCTCAATAGACTCATCATTGCGTTCCTCGCTACTAGGGTGTACGGACGCTTCCCTTTCTTCGCTTGTTTATAAGGGGTAAATAACTAGTGTTGCACCACATGATGTGGGGGGGGGGTCTGGGTTTCTTTAAATACCCGCCCACTTTTTTTGTAATCATCTAGTAGGTGTATGCTCCTGAAAATGCCCTACCGATCTAGTCTATCGAAGAGAACTAAGTCCTTTGTTCAAATTGGTTTGCTTTCGTTTCTTGGTGCGTATTTTACTGTTTATTTTTACTTATTTTAGATATTTTTATATTGAATTTTAATCTTTAAGTTCTGTTTTGTTTGGGTTTTGTTTGTTAAGGATACAGGGTTCTGTGAATTAGTCGAAATGCCTAGGACACGATCAGTAGATGTATGTCCCGTGTTTGGAATGGCTGAAATAATGAAGCCTAACATGCTTCCTACATATGCAGATGTTATGAAGTATTATCTTTACATACAGAAATAGTATAAAAAAAGATGCTAGTATGTGGCTGATGAATGTTCAATTTTAATTATAGAGCTTAAAGGATTATGGGGGAAAAGTTCGATTCGAAATGTAACATACCAACAAATAATATATATGCTGAAAAGTACCATAAAGCATATAGAAATATTGAGAAGCTATTAAAAAATACTGGCAAACTATACTTCTCGAAAAAGGTTGTGTCCTTCAGGGAATCAGCAGAAGAAAAAAAATCTATTTGATATAAGCAAATGTAAATGTAAGAACTTTCTCAATTGTACTTTCAAAATGAAAGGAAATTGGAAAAATGTCAGAATCTTGTGAAAAATTGCCTTTAACAAACTTTGAAAAGATAGAAGTAACTTTGCCAGATATTGTCCTAGAGGATCTTAGCACTGATCAACGATACCTTTATGAAATGTGCACAAGGATATCAAATAAATATATTCCATTAAGCTTGTCACAAAAAGATCCAGGAAAATTGAATCATTCCAGATGGTTAACGACGACAAACAGAATTTTAAGGTTATATGTTTCAACAGAAGATCCATCCCAAAACTTGAAAATATTAACAGAGTATGTTGTGAAGGTACACTCATATTTGTGGTTTAAAATTAAAAGTCAATCATCATGTTGGTACGGGAGTCTTCATTTTTACCATATAGTAAATAAATCGAGAATTTTGCCTGAGGATTTAAAAATTGTAGTAGATATGACTTTGCAAAGAAATGCTTACTATGCCCATCTAGAAAATATTATTTTGGCAATGTTAGCTTATGATTGAAAACACGTCAGAGAATTGAGCCTTAGAAGAATTTAAAATGAAGACAAAAAAAAATAAAGTTGAAAAGAATATTCGCGACTTTAAAATTCCCAAGGTTAAACTTCGAAGCAGACGATTACATAAATCTAATTGAATGGCAATCACATTCCATTACAGATCCACCACTTACAGTATCTCTTTCTGATGATCATTTCAAGTCTATGATTACAAACGTTCCAACCAATAGTAACATGTTTAACTTTTCATGCCATTCACAAGCAGTAGTATGTTGAGTTAAATTAGTAACTGAAGCATATAGTACACAGTTTGTGGTACAGAGGCACGATATGGATTTATTCGGTCAAGAATTGATTCTAGACTTGCTTTACCCAGATTTGAAACCAAAAGCCAATATCAACCACTTTTAAGCTAAACCACTTGCCAGTAACTTCAACTAAATTTTTTAGGGTAAGCTAGCAACTTAAATTGAAACTTAATTGATTGCTTTTAAATCTTATTAATTTCTTGGATGCTATTATGCTTGTATTCTTGATATCTACTTAATGCTAAAAAAGCTTACATTAAATAATTGAAAAAAAGCGGAAGGCATTGGATCAATTAAAACTTTTGTATCCAAGTAATTGGTGAAATATATAATGAATCATTACCATTATTAGAATCTAAAAAGAAATAAACTAAGAGAATTGTGAATTACATGTTGATAATTAAATATCAAAAATAATTTATTTGAATTATTCATTTAAACAGTTTTCCATTCAGTTTTTGAAATTTTGAAGTTTAAAGATGAAGTCGAATACATACTTCAAATGGTAATTTGGTAATTTTTTGTTAACGTCATACTAGAGCAATACAACGGGCTATTGACGACGGTCCGGGTTCCTTAAGAGAAAGATCCGAGGACAACACCTCGTAATTTTGAACCTACTTCAAATGGATTTCAGTATTGCGGTTTTTAAATTTTTTTACCTAAAAAAATTAGATCAATGAGAAGAAAAATATTTGATTTTTCAATCACTAAACAAAATTCAAATATTTTTCGCCTCATTGATAACGTTTTCATGAGTGGGATTTGCAGGGAAAATAATTAAACGAGACCGGCTGCGAAGATTTTACTTCTGCTTCCCAAACACTTTCAAGTGTTAATATTCTGATTTTTTTTCCTTGAAATTTTTCTTGGTGAAGTGCTGAAGTCGTATTCGAAAATCAAGCCAAGCGACGTCCGTTACTTAACCTTATGATTGTCATCTGACCGTGGTTCAAAATTACGAGGTGTTATCCTCGTTTCTTTCCCTTAAGGGACTGATCCCGGACCGTCGTCAATAGCCCGTTGTGCTGCTCTAGTACGACGTTAACTAAAAAATTACAAATTACCTTAGCCTTTTGACTACGGCTGCCGACCAACCGGCATAGTGGTTAAAGTGTTAGCCTCTAGAGCGGAAGGTTCCTGGTTCGAATCCGGGCATGGATGTTTGTAAGCGTATGGTGTAGAGGCTGTTGGTGTAACTTAAATCTGTCGTGGCCGAAAGTCCTCACGTTGGGTTGGTGTGGAAGTTTGGAGAGTGGGGTGCCAGCTCAGATGTTGCTTCGTCATCTGACCGTGGTTCAAAATTACGAGGTGTTGTCGTCCTCGGATCTTTCCTTTAAGGGATTGATCCCGGACCGTCGTCAATAGCCCGTTGTGTTGCTATAGTACGACGTTAACTAAAAATTACCAATTGACTACGGCTGGTACAACCGTTATACCTTGATCGCGGCTAGAAGTAATTTAGACTACGGTCGGCACATCAGTTGTACCTTGAAAATTATAAGAATAACGCCAATTATATATATAGCCGTAGTAAAAAGGTTTAAGGAAATATTTATCGCCGCAAAAAGACTACCTTTACCTAAGCATAGCGTGACAAAAATGCCTCTCATGCAAATACCCAATACTGAACCAATAAGAAAATCATAACCAGATAGCCTCTGTTGGTAATGGTAATGGTAATTTTAGTTAAGGTCGCACTAGAGCAACGCAACGGGCTATTGACGACGGTCCGGGATCAGTCCCTTAAGGGAAAGATCCTAGGACAACACCTCGTAATTTTGAACCACGGTCAGATGACGAGAAGCAACACCTGAGCTGGCACCCCACTTTCCAAACTTGCAACGTGAGGACTTTCAACAACAAAAAAAAAGGGACAGTGGTGACTCTACCGAGGAGATATTGAAATAAAGTGATCTATGATAACTTTTTCATGTGCTCATGAGGGCCGTGGTAGCCTGGTAGGATAAACAACGGATTAAAAACCGGATGTTTGCGACTTCGAATCAAACCAAAGACCATCGTGTGCAAAGGGCACTGATGCATGTTACATTTGTCGGGGACCCAAATGTCCTCTCATTGGCGTGGTACGGCAGTTTGGTGAGAGGGTTACCAGCTCGGGCTTGGCCTCGTCATCTGACCGTGTTTCAAAATTACGTGGTTTTATCCTGGGAACTTTCCCTTTCGGACTGATCCAGGACCATCTCCAACAACCCGTTGTGTTGTTCCAGTGCGACTTTAGTTTGAAACCTTCTTACTTTTACCAGGTCTGCTAGATTCTTGAAAAAGAATGATGAAAACACTGAACATTTTGCGCTTGCGCATTGTTATTCTAGCTCTCAGGATAATTTCTGTCGATTGTAAAGGGTTCTTCCGTTATTGAGCTGCTCGTAAAGTTTTTACTAAAGTTAGTTTTAAAGGTTTTAAAGTATGGCAACAATTAGGGGCGTTTCGGTATTTTATTTATTTTCATTGTGGACGGCGAGTTGATCGTCTGCATAAGCAATGTGGACAAAATGAAATTATGCAAAGCTTTCGAAAATAATCTTTATTCTTAATTTAACGATCACTTTTCAACGAAACATGGATAGCAAGCCAATCGTAACATGTAAGAACTAATTACCTTAAAAGGGAGGATCAAATTTTGTTAATTAAATTTTGTTACAGTAATTCACTTGAGTATTTTATGTATTTCAAAATTTTTCTAAAAAGACAATTCGGAGAGAAATTTAAACAACCTTCATCAACCTTTGTGATTTTGAAGCAATATTTTTTATCAATCTCTACACGGATATTTATTATTGTATCATTATGTGAACTTCGAATACTAATTTTTAAAATAAATTCCTTCCTCCAAAATAAGTCACATTTAACTCTTGAATTTTGTTTCGGAATAGATGTCACATTTGTAAAAAAGGTGGTCAGGAAAAGGATTTTATCATAAAAGAAATGTTTAATTTTTGAAACATGGTTAAATATTACAGGACATTGTATTGCTTTTTAATATAGCTTCAGGATTAGAGTTAATGTAGCTTTTTGGAAGGATTTTTTCATGTTTACTATCTCAAAAAAAATGTTTTCTCACTGACAAACTTCTGAAAGAGTTATTTTTTCTGTTTTATTTTTACCAGCCATTATTTACATCACAAAAAAACAACCTTAATGGTACATTTCCTTTCTAAATTTGAGAAAAACTCTAAATAATAACCAAATTTTTCGAATGAGACATTTATTTTGAACAGGAGGACAGTGTTTGCAAAAATAGTTTTTAGTTTTGCTAGTTTGAAATTTGCATTGTTGGTGGAAAATCGAAAATGAATGATTTTAGAATAAAATACTTTTGGGGGGTTCTTTCTTATTGTTATTAAATTGTAGATTTTTTTTGTCAATTTAAAATACTTGTTCTTCAGCAAAAGGATTTTGTACACAGTTGAAGTGTATAAAATAAAAATAATAATAAATAAAGGTAGACTCACATTTGAAAATTATAATCACACCCAGAATAAAAAAAACGTTAATATTGGTAAATTTTGATTTTATTTGGCAATTCTTTGCTCAGAGTTCCACAACTACAAAATTGAACTTATTCCCAACTATTTTTCATTGCTAACTGGATAAATTTGCTTTCAACAACACGTGCTTCGATTCTGTGTCTGTTCTAATAAATTAAATTAATTTTATTAGAACGGAGAATATAAAATAATTTGATTCTTAAGTGTTGCAAAACAAAACATTGTCCCATAAATACTGCAGAAAACATTTTATTTGTATCTCAAAATACTTTTTTTTTGTAGTGCTAAACTACTTCCTGAAGTTTTTCATTGAATAGTGGCTGCTGATTTTTTGTTGCATTGTTCTTAGAAAACTTTTGCTCTTTCAATGTACTGTATGAAGACTCAAAACTTGTTTTGATAAAATCCTATTTTATGATGATTTCACAGAGTTGCCATTTTATCAGCAATACTTTAAGGTGAAATGGTACCTTTTTGATTTGAAAAATAAAAAATAAAAATACATTTTGCAGAGAAATTTAAAAAAGAAATACATTTAATTTGCACAAAAATTGCAGTTTGATAATTTTTATTTATTAATATTTTTTAAATTACCATTTCTTTTCCCTCAAAAACTAGCATATAAAATATTTTAATAAAAGAACTTGAACAAATTTGTTAACAAAACATTGAAAACTTCTTTATTTATTGAGAGTAAAGAAATCAGCCCAATTGTACTTCAATACTCTTAAATGGTGCTAACTCTTAAAATAAATGTTTTTAGTCCGTCAATGAAATTTTACAAAATGCAACCCATATGTGCCATTTTTTCACGTTTTCAGTGACCAGTAATTTGAAAATAATTTAGGTATATATTTCATATTTTGCACAATTTTACTTATATAATGCTACATGTACTCTATGCTTCATTGGAATTGGAAAGGATTGAGTTAAAAGTGATACCTTGGTGTGTTGATTCAATATGAAATGACCCAAAATACATTTTTTAATAATATATGTTGCATGATGTGTATAAGATTATTTTAGTAAAGCAATGTCAATGCATATGACCCTGATTTTGCAGAAGTAAAAAACCCCCACTGCCTGATCCTGGTTTGAACAAATTTTCATCAAGTGTCTCAGTTAGACCTAACACTAATATGGGAACCGTAAAGCTGAATTCAAATAGGAAGCTCAAGGCGAAAAGTGACATACACGCATCAATTAGAGGTACTGATGCGAGCGGTTCATTTTCAAATTGAAATCATTTCAACTTTTGCCACCTCTGATTTTTATGCACATTTTACTTCGTGCCTTGTGCTTGCCATGTGAATTCAGCTTGAGTATTTATCAATTTTTTAGAATTAAAAAGAGAATTTTGTATGCATTTTTGTGCACTTCAAGGTAGGTAATCATTCTGTAATACTCATGTTTTTCTCTCGTATTAACTTAGTTGATATTGCCTTGATTTTACACTTTCCTTGAAAGGACGAATAAATGTGACGATTCTTTTGATTTGTTGAATCAGATTTCAACAGTATGTTCATTCAGACATGTTTCTAAATTCACACATTGATTTTTTTCTGTGAAATGGATGACTTTTTTTACATTGATTTCTTTTCTTGTGTCATTCTAAAAGGTTGTGGTGATGAGAAATTTTTTGCAACCATAAGAAATAGTATAACTGATGGCTTATCCCGAGAATCAGAAGAATGGACAAGGTGAGTATTTTGATCAAATATGTTTTTTAGTGAAGAAATGTTTGAAAGTTTCTTACTGAAGTGTTGTGTTAGCAACAAATAATTAAAGACAAATCTTAAGGTAAAATAATGTTAAATTCATAAGAATATTATTTTTCATTTTGAGTTTTAACAAGTGTCAGTGGGTTCCAAACTTTGAAAACTTACCATTTGTTTCATTTTTTGACATTTCTTTGAGATTTATTAAATCATTTTTTTAAAGTTCAGAAACTTTTTTTACATTCAAAGACTATGTTTTGATTTAGGTGCATTTTTCCATCATTTCTAATGAAAAATTTAATTTGAAACACTCTAAACCAGGATTGTTAGATTACAAAATGTTGCCATATTCCAATGTTCAGAAGGAGCTCATTTTTGCAGCTTATTAAGACATTGTTTAAAGTACAAACCAGTGTTTAAGAAAGAATGTGTGGGCTCGCTACTTTTGGAAATGATTTTTATAGTAAAAGTGTAAGCATGTGTTTATTTGCACATTAAAAAAAATTCTTAAGTAAACCCTTGATATAGTCCCTCTAACTACATTGTGAGGTAGACCCAAAACAGGCTCTGGTCCAATAACTGACTTATCAGATCCATGTTTTGCTAATTGGTCTACCATTTCATTACCCGCAATGACCAGGGACCCAGATAAGAGACACTTAAGTTTCTCTCTGCAGATCCTTAAATGCATTGTGGCAATCCCCCCACTGCTTTTGAAGAAAAGCAGTGACTGGTTAAGGCTGCCTGGCTGTCTGAGAAGAATTTTATAACACTTAACAACCCCTTACTGAGGCAGTTGTTAGTTGAGGTAAAAAATGTTTAGTAAATATACACACTGATTACTTCAACAAGGCATGCATGCAACAAAACAGCATTTTTCAGTTAAAAGTTGAGCTATTAACAAGGTACCAAGCTACACTATGCATTTCCTACTTCTACTCCACACCATGCTTTTTGAAGACCTGTGCCAAGAATGCAGCTGCTGGGATCAAATGAAACTGCTACTGATATAAGCTTTAAGAGTAAACTAATATTGCTGCATTTAAAGAATTTATGCTACTAAAGCTACTATTTCACAAATGCTTTTACTGGCAGTCCTCTAAGTGTTTTAGGGGATTTAGGAATCATTACAGTTCTTTGTTGTCAGTTGTTCCTATACTTGGGCATTTAAGGCTGTTTCAAATACATCTTTTTTAATGTATGATATATATATTTTCTTGATATCTTCTTTTTATAATAGGTCTCACATGCGCAACCCTAAAAATGTTTACCTAACGGCAAATTTTGTGCCATTCTCAGAAGAGTGCTTACCAGCAATTGGAACTAAAAGTCTTTTAGGACAAGCATTTTTTCATATTTACTGGGCTGAATGTCAAGTATGTAAAATTTGTGTTGTAATAAATAATAAAATTTAATTTATCCTGTAAAACATCTTATAACATCAAACTTTCCCTTCTAATGACTTATTGAGTAACCATCCATATTCTAGTATAAGCAGGGCTATACTTGGAGTATGAACTATCTACACATGTACAAACCTCAATTTGTCATTCCTCTTCTGAAATACATTTGATTTTCACTTAAGAACATTCTTAAGCGTATGTATTCAGAAAATAGTTTTGGATGGCCAAATCTTTCTTCCTGATTTCCGACTATTGACACAGTGGTTACCAAACTCTTCAGTCCAAGGATGCTCATGAAAATTAAAAATTATCTTGGACCTATTGAGATTATGAAATTAAATAGGACATGCATAGACTTGCATAAGAATATAATAATTCTAATTTTCACCTTAATATTAGGTGTAAACTATTTAGACTTTAAATATTATAAATTATTAAAACTTTACTTGAAAGAATTGTGAAGGCAATTCAAAGTTCTGAAACAGAAATACTAAGAGTTCTGAAATAAAATAAACAGTAATAGTATACACTTTTATTTATTAATTAAAATGTATTAAAATCAAGACTCAACTTCAAAATTTATAATAATGAGATTAAAAAATATATTTTAATCTTAATGCGAGCATTGAAGGCTGCTTTTCAGCAATTAACAATGTTTGGTTTGGCATGCCTCCTAGTGGTACGCTCGAGTACAGTTGGTGAGATTTCATCAAAGTAATTCACGAAATATTTCGAAGAGTGAGTGGTCTGGGGTTTATGATATGTTAGAATATTTCAGGTCTGCTGCTTTATTGTTTGGTACTTTTTTTGGGTTGTATTCGTGTTGCATTTTCAGAGCATGTTTGGCATGTCGCTTGGAAGGCAAGAGGCAGACCTTTAGTATTCAGACATATCACCCTGGATATTTCACTCCTCAAAATATATCTAGTTAGCCCACCACCCAGAAACTATCTTTAAAGAGTTAACTTAGATTACAAATACATGAGCTGAGAGAAGGCATTTCACACAGTGTGGGAAACAGTTCTTGCTAGTTTAGGAGAGTCAATCATTACATATAACCAAATGTCAGTTGTGCTTGTGAAAACTTTAATTTTGATGAACTGTCCATTGTAAGATCTGCCAAGGAATCTTGTAGCATATGAGATGTTGGATTAGAGTCCATCAGCCAAAGATTCATTATCCTACTATCACACCACAACTGCTATACCACCAAAACTAAAAACATAAATTTCTAGTTTTATGTGAGGACAGATTAAATACACTCTTCTGTATGCTGTAAAATTACTACAACTGTAGCCTTCAGAAGAGAACAGTTTTCAGCATGCAGGAACACATAGCACAAGTATGTACCTTCAAACCTACGCATTTATGATAAATCGCACATAACTGAAACAACAGATACTAGGGCCATGACTAGGGAACTCTTTCTGCAATGTCAGATGATTTAAATATTTCTTATATTTTTTTTGAATAAAGTAATTATAAGTTGGAATCATAAATACAATGAATGATGAATTTTTTTACAGGATGTCGATCATTATAAGCAGGCTGCAAAAGAAGGTATAAATGCTTGGCTTTCGAAACTTAAAACAAAGAAGATTTATGATTGGCTGATAGTTGTCGTTGATCATTCTGAAACTAAGAAGTCTAACAAAACAAAATTATTATCCCGTGCTTCAGTTCTCGACAAAGTAAAGAGTGATTTTCCCAGTCAAGGGTCTCAAAGGTGAGATATCAGTTTGTTTTTTCGATTCCTGGTGAACAAGAAGTGATTTCTTCTTGTGAGTTTCAACCAATATTGCTTGTGACACACCGATGTGCCTCATAGATGGTGAAAATGTCAAACTGTGTAAAATTCCGTAGTGTGTTGAAAAATTCAAGTAATAACCTGTGTAAATAATTATGAGTATTTTTTTTTAAATCACAAATTATAAAAATAAATTGTTTTAAAACTGTTTTGAGAGCAGAAAGTGGGTAAAATAATTATTTTTTGTAAATTGAGCAAAGTACTTAGTCTTGTCAATCTTTTTTGAAGTGCTGCAGAATATTAGAAATTAGCCCCCCCCCCTACTTGCTAATGCTCGTCAACCCCCGGAAGATTGTTTTGCAATCCTCATTGGTTCGCTTCACTCACATCAATGAAGACATGTGTCTTAGCTGAAGGAATTGTTTACAAAACATGATATTCCAAAAGAATATTTTTCAAATAAATTTTTTTTTTTATAGAAAAGTTATACAGTACCTTGAATCAGAACTCGAACAACTTAGAGTTCAAATGAAAATTTTGACTCAAAATGTGAGCGCTGCTTTGGAAATCGAATAGCAAGCATGTTTGTGTGTACATTTCCTCAACACTCAAGCCACTCATACACATTTTCATTGAGTTTGTTGTCGATAGTTGTAGTGTCTTGTTTAACTTTTATTGTTGACCCTGAAAATGGCTGATAATGCTTTAAATTCAATTGAGGTGCGAGTCTTCATGGTAAACAAACAACCGTACAGTGTTGCCAAAATGCGATAACAAATAACGTCTTTTTTATGTGCCACATTAGATTTTTATATATATAGATTACTTTTGTGTACCATGAGAAAAATGAGGTTCAAAATCTCATTTCTGGATTATTTCTATTTTCACATTGCTGGACACAATAACGAATGGTGTCTTAATATGTTGCGGTGGAAAGGAAACTGGAGTGAAGAGGAAAGAATAAATGAAGATTCCGAAGGAATAAATATGCCTTCTTTAAAAGAAGCTTTTCATTAGACAGTGAAAATACATCTGCTCAAATAACATTAAACACACCAAAGATTTTCTTAAAAAATGTCATGAAAAAACAAAATTCATAAACAATAATATAACTTCCAAGACAGAAATTGCATAATCAGGAAATATCTGTGTAATCAGGAAATATCTGCAATCAAGAATTATCTGTAACTAAGAATTATCTGTATTACCAAGAATCATCTTATAATCTTTGTGATGAAGAAACCTATTGATCTGTGAGCTAAAAATTGTACAGTATGTACTTTAATGTTTTATTGTTGGAACACGTGCTTTTTTAAAAAATTCGAATAACATGAACAGTAAAAATTTTTTTTTCTTCCGATCCTGTGAAATTCGTCTTAAAATTTGACTACATATGAATTTTAATTCAAATTTTTTATATTTTGATAGGTGTATATCTTTGCTTGACCCTTGTCGAAATGACTCTCGTGCAGCTGGATCCATGCAAGTTTTATTGCAAAGGATTCGTAAGCTGATACTTCAAGCATACAGCCGTCAGCTTTGTCAATTTGAAGAATGAAGAACACATGCGTACACAGAGAGAGCGAAGAAATGAACCAGGGTGGAGCTTTCAAAAATTCTTTTTTCTTCAAGAGGAGCTGGCATTTGTTTTGGAGATGCTGGGGTTGTATGATGAAGCTTTGATCCAGTATGATGAGTTGGATGCTCTCTTTACTCAGTTTGTCATAAATTCAAACATAGGTGGTAAGTTTTGCCCACACTTTGATGATTGTATTTCTAAATACTGCTATTGAATGTGCTTATTTTTAAAAATTTAAAAATATATCAAGTATGAACCAGGGCCCCTATCAGAATTTTACAGTTGGAGTGTTACCCCAGACAATAGGATAAATGTTCCAATATATAATTAATATGAGTAGTGAAATGAATAAACCAAATAGCTAGCAACATTAGAACAAGTAAAATGAATAGTCTGTGCTCACTTATATAGTAATTAACTGGGCCTAATAATTTCCCCATGAAAGTTTGGAACATCATTACCCACTTGGCAGTTAAAAGGGTTATAAAAACAGGGTAACCAAAGTTTTCATCTCTGAATCTTTATTACTCTATTCCATAGTTTCCCAAAGATAGTACTGAAGGAATATTAGTAATATTGGGAACAGCAGGAATCTGTTATGTCAAGACTTAATTAATAGCACAACACTAGGCTACTCATCCTTCTCATAGTGATTATTTTTGATTTCACTGATTTGATTGATAGCAATTTCTTTTAACAATGAGCAATCTTGTGTGTTTGCAATTAATTTTTTTTACTTTATTTTAATAAATATCCTATATAATTTCAATTCTAAATTTATTTCTAAACTAGCTTTTTGAAATTCTTAAGTTACACACAGCTAAATATTGGTAAAAATAAAAAATAAATTACAGACACACAGCTACAGTTGCAATTTGTAATTAGTTGTGATAGTTTTTCGAAGGGGTGCCAAAAAAGAATTGTTTTAGAGAATTATCTCTAAAGGGGGTTAAGGGGGGAGATAATTATCTCTCTAGAGGGGGTTAATACATTAAAAAGTTTAAGAACTGCTCTATTCTAACCATTCAATCAACTTTTTAACATAAAATTAATAACATTTTTTGTAATACCTAAAATATTAAGATAATTTCAGTTGATTTTTCAAGTTACTTTGTCCATTTAATTCATGTATCTAAGACAATAATTTTAATTGGCATTCACTGGTTGGTCATACCTACTGAAATATAAATAAATTTCTTAGCATTTGTATTTAATTTATTTAAAAAGTCTTGTGTTATTTTTACTGTTGAATGCATGGGGGGGGGGGTATGATCTCACAAAAGATAACACTAATATTTATTAAATTTTTTTTTCAGATATGCCAGAATGGCTGAATTGTTTTTCACGTCCTTGCGACCTGTGGTCGGGTCTTTGCTTACTTAGAGAAAAATCTATAGAACTTAGGAATGCTCTATTATCCGGTAATGCTTGTCTCTTAGATTTAAGGAACTACTTATTTGCAAGACAGTGTGCCCTACTTTTACTGCTGTGTCGACCTTGGGAAGTAGCCCAAAGAACCTTGCCCTTCCTACATAATTGCATTAGTGAACTGAAGATACTTGAGGTATACTTTGCACTTTGTTCTGTTAGAAATGCTAATGCTTAACATCTGTCATGTTGCATGTGTTTTTTGAAAATATGGATTGTTTTCATTGACGTTGATTGTTGGCAAGTGTAAGCGAGCAAGGGGCAGAGCCCACTAGTAAATTAAAAATTTTTCTAGATTAAATTTTAAAATTTGGGCTTCGAGGTGTATTCAGTTTCCTTTAGGACTACCTGTGTGCCAAATTTCATTTCTGCAAGTGCTATAAATTCTTCTGGACACTGCATACATGCATGCAGAAACGCAGACAGACACTTCCTTTTATAATAAAGATAAATATAACAAACAGATATGCACACTTTCTTTTATAATAGTAGCGATAAATATAGCTAGCAGACCCATGCTTAGCTGCATTACAGCTTCTTAATTGTTTACATCATTGATGGAAGAGGTGTTATTCACATTACTTTATTTAAATTTATTTTATAGTGAATTAAAGCATGCTGATCAATCAGTCTTGTGGTCAAGGTGATTAAATGGCAACTTTTTTTGTGTCTTTTTTTTCAACATCGACAATTTTAGGTACCTTTATAATCAATATAATCTCAAAATCCCCTATTTTCAAAGTTTTGGTGGCTTTTTGAAAATTTTAGTAACTTTGTTCAAAAATTCCCTATAGGTCAATGAAAATTAAGTTATCCTATTTTATAATCACTAGCATGAATACTTGCTTCAGTCATGTTTTCATGCCTTTTGCTTCATCATTGGGGAAAATGTTCTTATGACTGACCTACTGCTGTCCAATGGTATCAAAAGCGTTTGGTATATTTAAACATTGTGATAATTTCAAGGAGATGGTATTTTTCGGTTAAAAGCGTGAACTGTTCACTTAGTACCAAGCTATGCCAAACATTTATACCTTCTCCACACAGTGTTTTTGAACTCTAGCTTGAACTTTTGAATCACTTTGCCTAGTGATCTATTCTTTCCCATGGGGATCACTATACCAGGATGAACCAAGCAATCTTTCTCCTCTGTATCCGTTTTTCATAATTATTTGACATTGTCCTGTGTTTAGCACAGCTTGGCAAAATATGGCTCTTATCTATGAGGCAAACATGGGGCATAAGCTTTAAGAGAAGATTCTTTGTTTTGCTTTGGGGTTGCCACTGATTTCAAAACTAAAGTAGTTACTTGGGTAGTTGATGTATTGAATCAGTGCAATTTTATATGGTACATATTTAATGCTTCTAAAATTCTCTATTAATTTGTAATTTTGTTTGCAAAAAGTGTTTTTATAAAGTAGAAAATGTATTGTATTTCATAAGTACACAAATTTATATTTAGAGTTCTTACATTACAGGTATCTATGCCTCCTGGTTCTGTTGCTTGCTGGGTATTTCTTAGCTGTTTTGAAGTTTTACAAACATGTGAAAAATTCAGTGATACCTCTCAAATAAAGGAGTATTCTCTTTATTGTGCTGGGCTGTGGGCATATGCCAGGGAAAAGGTTGGTTTCTTCTATTTTGATTTAGTATTCTCAATACCCAGTTTATTTTTCCTGGTAATCTTTTTCTAAACCAATCTTGATAAAATATAAGAAATCTTAAATTTGTACCAATTTTTTAGGAATACTAAAATAAAAATTTTCCTTTATGCTAGAATTAAAAAATGTACAAACATATTGTCACCTTACAAATGAAATACACTGAGTTGAAATCCGCAACCTCTGTCCCACGTAAGTTAGTGATATATGTATAGATGGATTGTTGAGGCAGGTAAAGGATTTGTTAAATTACGTTTGCAGGGTGAAGATTCGTAATTTCTTAAAGATCCAATGCTGCTGACCAGTCAATAATAGCGAAAAAAGCGGAGTTGACGCAAAGTCAATGAGTAATTTGAATCTATTTTTAACACAGTTGGCAGCATCAAGAATTCTTTAGGCTTGATTATAGGAGCAAGGTTTACTAAATTTTATGGGTTTGATATTAAATATTTCATAAATTGTCAGGTCTATCCTCACATGAAATGAATTGTTAGTATTGTTTACCATTTCTATTTTTAGCTTCACCAGTTAGGAATACTCTGTGGCCTTATGCCGGATTTGAATGCTAATTCTGAAAAACTGCATATTGTTGTTAGCCTTCTTGCTGGAATGGGTGAAGATCCATATGCTGGTAAGATACTTAATTTTCACACTTAACATTTTGATGACTGGCATATGCTGAATGCATAAATATTTCAATAACTTTATTCTACATCATATACTTAGATGAAACTTGGTACAGTCTACTGTTGGTTAAGAATTTTAAAGTTTAGTAGGTTGTATAAAATTGGCCTACATGCAGTGGAACATATATATATATATATATATATATATATATATATATATATATATATATATATATATATATATATATATATATATATATATATATATATATATATATACATATATATATATATATATACATATATATATATATATATATATATATATATATATATATATATATATATATATATATATATATATATATATATATATATATATACATATATATATATATATACATATATATATAAAGTCTTACAAATATACTTAGTTTCACTTCACTTTCCTACTGTGTACATTCTAGTAGGATATGCTTGTGTATTCTACTTTTTTTAAGAAAATATATCTTAGTTTTTCTGATAATGTTAAAAGTGAATCTTTTATAAGAGTTCTTTTAGATACAGTTGAAATGCTGGATTCTAAGCAGCATTTATTAGACCATCAGCTATCTATTTTTTAGGTGCAACCAATCATACAATGTCTACAAACACTTCACTGAACAATTCTTCATTACAAATTTGTTCTGCATCATTAAAGAAAACTAAAATCAGGATTAAAATAAAAACAATCTAGAAAACTCAATTATAATAAATTAAACACTATTCAACGATAGTATAATGAAATCTGACACTACTTTTTACTCTAATAATTGCTTGAGCTGATGTATATGCAATATATATAATTTCCTAGTTACCAATCAAATTACTCATAACTGGTCAGTAACTCATAACTTGTTTTCTCGTAATTGGTCTGTAATGTGTTCATGTTATTATTGATTATTTTTCCATGTGAGATAATTTAGCAATTAAAAAATACTTACAACATTTAAAGTTAAGAAAAATAGAGCTTATTAAATTTAAAATAAAATGATACTGAATAAATTAATTTGATTTATTAGTACAGCCAAACCTTAAAAGCAATCTATAGTTATTCTCTATTATTTTAGGAACTTGAATTTTGCTGGATATTTCATGAAAAATCATGTAATTTTAAGGCGAAAAATTTTTTTTTTCTTTCTTTCAAAGCTTTTACTTCAAATTATTAAAAATTTTATGCTTTAGTATTTTGTGCAAGGAAAATTATTTTCTATAGTAGACCTGTAACGAACACTCATTGCTTTGAACAATAGTCTGCCAAACTTTTTTGGGGCAAGTGCCCCTTTTCAAAGACTATTTTGTCAGCACTGTATGGAAAATTAATTATAAATTGCAAGATTAGCCGTACCTATAATTTTTGAACTTCATGCCAAGTATATATGCAGCTGAGTGTAATTTTAGATTTTCGAAAAGCTAGCTAGGAAGTAAAATAACTTGGAACTGAAATTAAGAAGCCATTTATTAAAATGCAGTAACTAAACAATTGCACACGTGGACACACTAGCAGACTCTCCAACTGTTACGGAAAAATTTCAATCTTATGATACATTGAATCACGAATTGATTTAGGTCAGATATGTTGGATTATTTGAATAAGTTATTTTAATACAAAATTATTTGTGCTTTGTGTATTCAATTTTACAGTGTATAATTCTTAAATTGGCTTTCCATTGTTGACTATCAAATGCTAAATTATTTCTTGGTTTTTTACCTTAAAAATATCATGAATCGCTTAAGTATGACCTGGAATTTTGTAAAAATTTGTCTGTAAAACCTGGAAAAGTCAGGGAATTTTATTTCTGAAATAGAGTGGGAACCCTGTTTTTCATCATCCTATGTGATAGTTATTGATGCGCCTCCCAAGATTTATTCAGTATCCACAAACTGTTAAGAGCAGTTCACTTTATAAAACTATTCTTTAAACTATGGTGCTTTTATTGCGAGTTAAAAAAGGATTAATGAATTCAAGAGCTGTATGTTGCATCAGTATAGATTTTATGCCATTTTCTTCTCTGAAATGTATGTTTAGTTTGAGTTATTTGTATAATTGTTCTATTTTGTTTTTTAAAGTTGGAAGTGAAAGTCCTCATGCTAAGTTGAGAGCTGCCCTTTCATCTAAGGAGTCTTTTCTAAAGCATTATCTGGTATAGTTCGCATATTTTGCTTATTAAATTGCTCATGTTATATTTTAAATAGTATTCATCAATGCATTCTTATTCTATTTTTTGAATCACACAAAACTCGGTAAATTGTATTGAATGTTTCAAGTTTGTAATCTATATTTCACTAACATATGTAACAGAAATTGGCTTTATTTGCATATTAGAATATGACGAACGGATAAAAACAATATATAAAATCAACCATCATGAGATTAATTTGCTAATTTTGCAGCAAAGTTTAAATGTGCTTTATTTGAGCTGGGAGCTGCGTAATATTGTAGAACTGCACGGTAGAGCACTCCCCACTGTAATGAAATTCTTCAGTGGTCTGATTACATAATGTAATGAGAAATTTGGAAGATAGAAACTAGAGCAGTAGAGAAAATCGAAGTCAACCTGAAAATAGGGTTAGAGGAAGATATTGACCCCTGAACAAGTGAATGGGATGCAATTGAAGTAGATGTTCAGAATGTTGTCAAGCATGACTGAATTGTGAACCTTTTACCATGCACTTTATTGAAAACATAAATTAATACCAGTAAAAGTACATTTTAAAATGTAAACAAAATGCTGTTTTGTTAATTTTAAATTAATTATTATTATTATTATTTTATATATATTATTATTATTATTAATTTTTTTTTTATTTTTTTTTGGGGGGGGGGGGTTGGTAAGTATGCATACCTACCAAGTTGTAGTAGATTGTTGCTAGATTGCCATGGAAACCTTTGGCACCAATTTTCAGGAAAATTTTAAATATGAGGGATTTTTGGTGTAAGCAAAGATACTAGATGAACCACTTCTACTACTCAAATGCTTTCACGTTATACATACTGGGGCTATCGTGAAATGTAGTTTGCTGCCATCTAATCTTATTGGAATTTGACAGTTGACATCATAACCATCATTCGCAATTAAAAATATATACATTGATTAAAAATTCATTCTTTAGTATTTTTATTAGCAAAGTGTTGAAATCGTATATGAAAAGAAAGCCAAGTAACATCTCATTCGTACTATTCAGGAAACACATTCTTGCCACTACCATCGCCTACAAGTAGCTTGACAGAAAATTTTTTTTGCACCTCCTAAACACTCAAAAAGAAACTTCCTATTTTTGCACCATTTTGTTTAAAATTTTGTACAAATTGGTTTCATCAATTCAAACTGCTGTCATGCTTGACAGTAGTAGAGAGCAGGCTTTCTTTTTATATTTTGAATTGCTGTAATGAAGCCCAGTTTGGCACAAATATTGCTCATTTGGTGCTTTTAAATTTTGTATTTAAAAAATTATTTTTGGGCTAATAAGTTTCTAACAGTTTTTTTTATGTCATACAACCTTGATTTTTTCGTGTATATTGCCAGGCATGAGTATGACACGTGCACATCAATGCTTGTATTCATTGTAAATAGATTTAAATAAGGTATGAAACATGCTAGATTTGATTCATGTTCCTTTTCAGGAGTTATCAGAGCTCACCATGGGAACATTCAAACACAACAGAAGAATACGAACTGCTCGTCTGATTGGTAGAGATTTAGCCCAGTTATACATGTAAGTCAATTGTTGGTTGCTGTGTATTTTCGTTTACATATTCATATTGAGTAAGCCCCCATTGTACACCTGGTGAACAAACAAAAATAAACTGTTATACTGAGTGTAGCAATACGAGTGTTGAAAAAAACGCATTTATTAGATATATACTGTATGGACGAAAGTATTTAGACGCTGCAGAAATTCGTAGGAGGATCAGTCTTATTGTGGGGTTGTTTTACCTGGTTATAGGACTTGGGCCATTGCTTTATGTGCCTGGTACCATGAATGGTGATGTGTACCTCAACGTTCTGGATAATTCGGCCTAGCCTACAGTATGGCAATGCTACGCCGATGATGATTGTTTCTTCCTACAGGAACAAGCTCCATGTCATTCTGCAAAATGTGTGCTGGACTGATTTCCTGAAAATGATATGAATTTCTTGACTGGCCTGCTCAGAGCCCTGATCTTGATTCGATCGAGCACTTATGGGATAAACTGGAGCGACGAGTGCGACATCGGCACGCTCGCCCATCTTCACAACAATCTCTTCTCACAGCCTTGCAAGTGGCATGGCAAGCTCTTCCTGCCCAGATTTACAGAAAACTTGTGGAAAGTATGCCTCAACATGTTGCAGGTGTAGTACAAGCAAAAAGAGGGCCTATCTGTTACTAAATAGAATAATAAAACACTTTATCTGAAAACATGCAGTGTCCAAATACTTTTATCCATATAGTGTGCATTAGATATTGAATTAATAAAGCACAAATTGTGCATTTTTTATTTTAATGTTAAAACTTCTAGTTAAAAACTAAATTGATTTTTTAACCATTTAAACCATTGTATCTCGAAGTGGACATTACCACACCCTTGTGGGCACTGAAGAGGGCAGTGCTGGGCCCTTGGGAAATAGGGAGCATTGAGGATCAAGAGTGGTAAAGAAGAAGCTAAAAAATGTCATGCAAATGTTTCAAGCAAACACTTATCCACTTGACTGTACCAGTACACTCACTACTGTCATGCAATTGTCACAAGAATTTGGTTTTTAAAATGCAAGTTACAACTGGTCCGTTTAAAAGTGAATGCAGGTAACAAGGGAGTGTAAGCATGCATGTATATTTGTGCTCACTTCAGACTCAGATCTTTTATTGCATTTCCATCGTCCTGTTTAGCTGAATGTGGCTTTATTGCAGTAACAAGTCTTAACTAAAAAGTGGAACCTACTGCAAATAGTTGAATATGGATGTTGCTGACGAAAATAGCCCAATATAGACAAATTGGTAGCACCAGGCTCCTCTTTCACACTAGTAATTATTTTTAATTTTACTGATTGATATTTAATTCCTAATAATCGTGGGCAATGTAATGTGATCATGTGCAATTTATTTTTTGATGTTTCATTTCAATAAATAGATTTATAATTTCAGTTCGAAATTGTTTTATTTGCAAACTAACTTTTCGTGAGACTCTTTAGTTGGCATACCTAACATACTTGGTGAAATTCAAAAATTTTAAAAACAGCTGTCCTTGCAGTTTATTATTAACTGCGACCTTTTCAGAGGATGCTGAAAAAAATTATCTTTGAAAAGGGGACACAGATCTAAAACGGTTTGGAAACTAGGATTTAGAGTAATTCTAAGTACAATAGAGAGAGAGAGAGAGAATATTTTTGAAAAGAGAAGTCCCACTCACACCATCAAGATGACTGAATTTTTTTAACTATTTATTGTAGGGTAACTATTCAAACACCAATTAGGATATTTTCTGCTGTTCACAAATTAATCGGGGACAGATAAACAAGAACAAAATAGCCAAATTCACAATAAAGCAAAGACTTGCTGGAGTACATTTCAAGGAGTACATTTTTGAAAGATAAAGTTTAATTTTTTTCATCCTAAGGCAGTGATGGCGAACCTTTGACACGCGTGTTAAAGGTGACACGCCAAGACATTTTAGTTGACCCATCGTTTATGGATGATAAACTTAAAATTTTAAACGAGATTTAGAGACTAAATATTTTAAGTACTTTCCTCAAGTAAAAAAGTATTTTGAGAAGGCTAGCAAAGCTGTACAAAATGGAACAGAGCCCATGCATATAAAGTTCCAACAAATCGTAAATTCGTTACTTTACCAATTCGTCAAATGATTTAATCAATTCGGAAGCCTGGAACAGACATTTAAAATAATTAAGTATCCGTACATAGTAGCCTACAGTTCTTTGGAATTAAATGGTTACTGATGAAAGCAACTTTATGATTTGACGATGCAACTTGCAGGATATCAAGACAGAATCTGGTCGTCTTTGTCAATTTGAGGCCAAATCTTGAGAATCAAGAAAGAAATCTCTTGGAGAATGAAGAGTGCCACTACAAGTATGAAATTTGGAGGACTTAGAAATGATTACTGGACACTTTTAGCTCCCTGAAAAATCTAGAGATGTCTTTACTCACAATTTTCCCCTCTACAAATACAAATACAAATATTGACGACCAGCTACAGGCTCAAGCCCAACAAGGCTGGTCCTTTGTTTATGAATTCCCCAATTCCCACTGACTATCCAATTGTGTCTTAAATTCGTACACTCCCTTTGAATTAACTATATTTTCAGGCAACGCGTTCCAACTGTCTATTACCCTATTAAAGTAGTAGTTTTTCCTTAAATCCCGATTAAAATGTGTCTTGTTCAATTTATACCCATGGCCCCTTGTTCTGTTATCCCTATTGAAATTTAAGCCCTCTGTGTCCCCTTGTTTTACAAACTTGAAAAGCTGAATCAAATCCCCCCTCCTTCTTCTTCTTTCCAGTGTATACATGTTTAGCTTACTTAAACGTTCATTATAGTCGAAATTTGCTAGCCCCTTTATTATTTTTGTAGCTCTGTGCTGAACCCTTTCAATTGATTCTATGATCTTTCTCATATATGGAGCCCAGAATTGTACAGCATATTCTAGATGTGGTCTTACTAAACCCTTATATAACGGCAAGATTATATTCTTATCCCTTGAAGTTACAGTCTTTAATATACCCCAATAACCTATTAGCCGTTTTACCCGCAGCTGAACATTGGTGACCCATTTTAAAATCCCTGTGAATTATCACCCCAAGATCCTTGACTGTTTCTCCCTCCTTTACCTTTACTCCCTGCAGACAGTACTCGGCTCCACTGTTCCTGTAACCCATATGCAGAACTTGACATTTCCCTACATTAAATGACATACCCCATTTTACAGCCCATTCGGATATCTTATCAAAATCCCCTTGTACCTCATTGAGACCCCATTCTCTTCGTTTTTTAAAAATAAATGTATAAAAAAATATAAATTTTTTTACTAGGACTACAAATATCACAAAATTATGGATATTTCTAGATGTGACACAGCACACAAGTTAAGGTAATGTTTTCTCCCGGTTTTTGACACACCAAGCTCAAAAGGTTCACCATCACTGTCCTAGGGGAAGCTGTGGCTCACTGCGTTTGTCCACTTGCAACCTGTGAGTTGTAGGCAGCATTGGTTTGATTCTTCCCCGACTATTTCTTTTTTCTGCGTCAGTAAAAACTTTTTTGTGTGTTTGTCTATTACTTGATGTTGTCTCTTGTGTTTGGCGCAGCTTGACCTAATACGGCCCTTGAACCATAAAACTCAGCACCACCGACCATCTTTTTATCTTATGCCAAACCGTTGCCTTTTCGTCATTAGCGAGTCTGAGTTCAGTATAGTCTAGAAACAGAAATAAAATATGTTATCCTATCAGCAGTATTATTCACTGTGATGTCAGTAAGATCATGGCAACTATTGAGGTGGGTTTCGGTCTTGTCAAAAAGGTCACACAGAGGGGAGGTTGATGAGTCAATTTGGTAGATGATTTTACAGGTAGTTGTATCCAGTGTGAGAACACGAAAACAAGTGACTCCTATATAGCTCTCGATAAAGGATCCTGTGACAGCTGAGAAAAGTTGTTTAACTGATTTAATTGCTGACACTTTGAAGTTAATGTTTTCTATTTTAATTAGCATTTTAGACAACATTTTCCTTCTAATTACCTTGAAAATGTTTACTTATTTTTAGTGTAATATTTGCACCAAAACGCTATTTCTGCAGTGCTTCTTTCCCCCCTATTTAAGCATTTCAATTAAACAGATATTTGATACACTTGTATAATATTGATATAATTGTTATTAAACACTTTACAACTTGTAGATAAAGTTATAACTTTACTTAATGTAAGATATGTAATGTTATGAAATCTTTTAATAAACACGAATTGAAGTAATATTGTTTTGATAACAATGTCTTGATTATTTTAATACTAAAAATGGCAACATTTTTCTATTATTAAAATGAAGTGTTTGTTAGTGAACAAAATTAAGTAATTACCACAAGATGCTATTGATAGTTAGATATTTTAATTTTTCTATACTCTAAACTTTTAGACAGATTTCGGAACAGTGATGCCGTCTAAGTATATCTTTGGTATGTCAATTAAGTGGTTAACAGTAATTGTTTTGTTGATTATTTGCTAATTTTTTGGTGAATATCTTCAATAAAAAGTACATTAAAAGAATTCTAGGCTGCACCATGTGCAAAAAAATAAAAGTCTTATGACTAGTTTTACTTTGACAGTTGGTTTATTTTTAATGTTCAAATTTTTATCTTGCAGGAAAATGAAACAACCTCAAAAAGCTATATCCTTTTTAGCTGACCTGTTAAAAACATATCGAGAAGAAAACTGGGAAATTCTGACAGCAAGTATACAACAAGACCTGCTTGAATGTTACCTTGCAATGGAAGACATGCCTAGATATATAAAGACCTGCATTCGTCTTGCAGCAACAACTTGTTTCAATTTGGATAAGCGAAAAGATTATTTTCAAGAAATTATTAGTTGTAGTGAAAAGCTAGGCTCAGGTAATCTATTGCATTATGATTTTTCATAAATTATAATAGGGTGGTCTAAATTTTTTCAAAAGGTCATCTTTTGTTAGCATTTTATAGAAATTGCCTGTATAGATAAAAATTCCATTTGCAATCTCCTGATTCTAGAAAGAGGTTTTAAGTAATTTTTTAGTAACTTTTTTGGTCACTAAAAATATATTTATTTTCAAGGTTTTGGCATAATCTTTTAGTATAATGACTCTCAATCGCAGTTTTGTGGAAACATTCCAAAGTAACAATATTTCATCCACAGTTTGCTTTCATTACAAGACATTAGTGCATCTCTACATCATGTATCTCTGACATAAAGTCTAATCTACTCTTCACTGCTAAACGAAACCTTTCTATGCTTTTTATTGGTGGGTGAATCATGCACATTTCTAAGGATGTGAAGTCTAGTGGAAGAGGTTCTCTAATCTTGTCTGAAGAAAACAGAAAATAGTTTTACTTTGAATCTTTGAGTTATAGTTTAGATAATCTAATAATGCAAAAAATAGCTAAAAAATTTCTAATGCCAAAAGAGAAATGTGATTTTATGACTATGTACTGTGACCGTCTGAGGAAAAACATTATTTTACAGATCATTTGTCAAAAAGTACGGTATTTTTGTGTGATAAAAATAAAATCTATATTAAATCTATATTAATCTAAAGAAATCTAAAAATATACATTTTTAGGTATTTTTATGTTATGTTATTTTACTGAAAGTTAAGGTAAAAAAAAATGCAGGCCTTGATTATGCATGAATCTCACAAGCTTTTAAAGGCCTGATTTTGCCTTTGGGTGTTTAAAAACTCTTTAAAGATCTTAACATTTGCTGGAAGTCCTTTAAAAGTTTTAAAATGCTTTAATTCTTACAAGAACACTGCATATTCTACTGCACGTGCATTCAAAATCAAGATCAATGGCACTTGTCCAAGGTTGTGGTGTTTTTAAAAACCGAGGGCATTATATTTATAGGTTTCTGGAAGTTGATATGTTTAAAACTAGGTCCTAGTAACCCATACATATTACTCATGAAATTTTGTATATCTTACTAGGTAATTTATATGAAATATTGTCTTTAAAAAATAGCATAAAAGTCCTAATATTTCTTTTGCTTGAACCCCTGCTTTAAACTGTTCTTGATAACAGTCATAACGCATAACTTTTTTCCCTGTATAATCATTGATGCTTTGTAATCTTGAATTTTATATAATTGCCCAACTATTTGTTTCAACCATATGTTAGTTAATAATTTTAGCTATTGATAATCTTTCTTTTCCTAGATCCATTACCTTTAAGAAGTGAAAAGACATTTCTAGTCAGCAGTGCCAAAATCGAGTCGTCTATCACACCCATGATATGCAACTCTCAGATATCCATAACTTTTCACATTCACAGCAACCTACCAAATGAAGTAATTTGTAGAAACATCAAACTTTATCTCAAGAAGCAAAGCTCTGTGTCCATTGACAAATCCAAGCCCAGTGATTCACATTACCTGTCATCAAAACCTGCAGTATGTGCTGCTCACAGCCCAATGTCTCCCATGCAGTCTGGCGGACTCGGTATTCCATCGAGGGACGAAATGCAGCAAAGAATTTTAATTCAACCGCAGTTGGTCGTTGGCTCTTACCGTCAAGAAGGATCACAGAACTATTCTGTGATGTGTAAAAACACCCATCAAGTTTTGAGGCGCAGGGATAGCCAGGGCTTCCATAAAGATGATATTACTGAGGAAGAAAGTGGACCTTATTTCAAAATTAGCATGGTGAAACTTGTTCCTGGGCATAATGTTGTGGTTTTTCCTGTTAAGGTTAGTAGTCCTATATTTGTCTTAGCTGTAAAACACTTTGGAATGAACTTTAGAAATCATTTATTGCATGTCAGAGTGACCAAGGGATGTCTATTTTGATTGACAGTGTGTGTAGTAGTAGTCAAGAACTGAGGGACACTGCACACCTAAATTAGACACATACATTTATTTAAAATACAATATGAAGTTTCAAAATACACGCCGTACTGTCCGGTGCAAAGAACACGTCCGACTCCTCTGAATTGTAAAACAATTCTTGTCTCCTTGTTCGTGTTCTTTTTCAGAATAGCATCCAATATTTCATGTTCTTAATTGTATCAGAACTTAGGCTCTGACATCCATCGATGTTCGTCCACTCGAACAAGTAGTAACTAGAACACAAGAACAACTGTTCTTGTAACCTGTGTTCGTAACCAATGAGGGGAAAGACAGGGAATCGTGACATTGCTCTTCAAGTGTTTATTATTATCTTTAATGGAGTAATTGTAAATAATGAGAGCACATTGAAGTATACGTTGACATGCTTCATTGTTCATGGATATTTGCAACTCAAAATACTTAGAATAGTAAGTCAAATAATAAACCTCAATTCAAAAATACATCTTATTATCACAGTTTCAGTAATAATTTTAGAACAGAACTTAAACTCAATCATACTCACAGCTCAAAACTACACCTCAATTAATAATTCTAAATGAAACTAAAAAATTAAAGATATTACTGTTGCCAAACATAGAAAATCGCAAACTCATTAATAATTTAATCATACTATTGCATGCACATTTTCACCGAGTTCTTGTTGAAATATTTGTTTCCTTACATCTATGTCATGATTTGATATTTATTTACTGTTCACAAGCAATTTCGCTTAAAAGTATTTATATACTTTATTTAACCATAGATATGGGATAAAAAAGTATCCATGACATCATAATTATGCCTTTTATATAGTAGGATTATCAGTTTAGATAGTTAATTTTAGTCCTTGAAAGTCAGATTTCAGAATTTCGTAAGTGACAGGAAATCTAATATTAACAAATTACGTTTATAAATATAAAAAACATCACTTAGCTGTCAAGAGAGAGAAATACCAAAGCTAAGCTACATAAGCATGCATTTTTTTTAGTTTTATATTTTTAATTGCAATTAATTTTAGTAAAAATATTAAAAATTCATATGTATATATTTTAGAGATAGCCAAGTTAACATTTGCACAGCCAGACAGAAATAGGTATCTAAAGAATGAAACCAAATTCTGCTAACAGATATCCTATATTTGATGTTCTTATAAATGTAAATTGATCACATAAATTCTAAAATTGAGAATATATCTATAATGTAGAGTGTAAAAAAGGGAGTTGTTAGTATAAAAAATGATCCTCTTTCATAAAAAAGCAAAATCTTCTTGTGGCCTTTACTGATACTGAAAATCTTAGAAAGAAAATACAACAACTTTAAAAATGAGTCCCACCTCCACCCAACATGACATGGGTCACAGTTGAAAAATTATTTATTAAAATAAAATCACATTTAAGGTATCAATCTGGTGTAAAATGTTTCGCAGGTTTCAAATCCGCTAAGATAGAAAACCTCAAATAGTCCTTGCCCTTGACAAAGTTAAAATTGCTAACAAGAAAATTATGCTAATCAACAATGTAAATCAAAACAAGCTAGTATCGTAAATCGGTGTTAGAAGAAAAAAACAAAAGCTGTTTTTCTATCAAAACGGGACATCATAACTTGGCATTATTCTAAAGCCATTAAGACAGAAAACGCGTAATCTCCTTTTTTCAATCAAAGAGCTGTGACGTCAGCTTATCAAAAAAAATGAATACAGTGGAAAAAACTAATAAATAAATTTTAAAATGTTCTAGTTTAAATTTTAAAATTCGGGCTGGACATAAAATTCACATAAAATTAAGAGCAGGTGTGCCAAATTTCATTATTGTTAGTTCCATACATTCGTTAGGACACTGCAGAAATACATTCACACGAGCACTTTCTTTTGTAATAGTAGAGATAAATTTGTTAAGAATTCAATGATTCTTAAAAAATTGGAAAAATTGGTATATTGAAGTATGTTTTGTACAAAAAGGAATCTCAAGAGGGATAATATTTTGTGGCAGGGGAAAACTTTTTTTCATATTTTCACTGATAGTGATCACTTGTATCCAAAGCCTCATGTGCACAAGTGGCCTCTATTGGTGAAAATATGCACATTAGCACCCTATGAACAGGAAGGTGTAGCTCTGGCAGCTCATATTGAACACATGCATTCCCAGTCTTAGCAAAGTTAAGGTTTTGTTGACATTGGTGGATAAGGCAATGTGTTTTACTCAAGTAGGGCAATGGCAACTGAAGCTATACGAAAGTTTCAGGCTCAGTAAAGGATAAATAAAAGTCAAGATCCTCTAACTTCTGTCGAACTACAGTTTGTAGTATGTTTCAAGGAAACTCAGAAGTTTGTCAGATAAACCTTGCACCAGGAGACCATGTGTTATCAGATGCTTTTAACATCACTTTGGCTTTGCAAATTCACAACGTCTTCTTACATATGAACAAATACCCATTTTTTTCAGTGCCATTTGAACTCATCACTGGTCATCTTCTGTCTGAAAACTTGAACTAAATTTTTCCTCCAGCCAAAAAAAAATCCCTTTCACAACTATTCCTTTTTGTTGAAACTGCACTGCCAATTTTTCAATTTTTATGAATTATTGAAGTGTTGAAAAATTTATGGGGCACTGTATTTCTATTGAACATTTATAATCTTATTATATCTAGTTAATGCATTTTATGGATAAATTGAGAACAAAATATGCAAATTAGTTCATTCATGTTTTTTAGGCATCTCAATCGGGAATGTATGTATTTCATCGCCTTTGGATGGAGTGGGGAAACATACATTTTGCTTTGTCTAATCTCTCACCATTATTTTCATTTGTTGTCATTGAAGAATTGCCATCCATCACCAGAAAAGTCATAGAATGTTAGTATTTCTTTAAACTGAATTTACTTCAATACTTTATTACATAGAAGGGGTTTTCAAATGCCAGGTAGTGGTCCAGCACTGGGCTTTGTCATCAATTATACCAGGATGGAATTTATCCTATTAGTTTTCTAAACATGTCTTACGTATGAATGTTTTAATAGTGGAAATATCCAGAAGAGAATAATATTCATGAATGTGTCAAAGATCTCAGGTTCATAACTATTAAAGTAGGCCAACAGATTTAACCTGTAACAAATGACTTAGTTTAATTTTGGTATTGAGAAATCAAGTAGAGTACCCATGATATGCATACAGTAGAAAGTCCCAAATCCGGAATTGTCCAAAAAATCCGGATGTTTTTTTAACCAGCGTTTTTTTGTTTTTCTCTTTTTTTTATCATCTTTCCAACAATTTTTAAAAAACAGAGTTTAACTAGGACATAATTGATGAAACAACGTAAAATTTGTTGCATTGTATTAAAAAGTTTTTTCCTTTTAAAAAATTTATTCCTATTTATATATCTGCTATTTTACTCTTACAAACACAAAATTCACAAGGAGAGGTTAGATTAAGATTTTTTTGACAAAAATGCAAATAATCCAAAATTTGGAATGGCAGAAGTCCAGAGGATTCCGGATTTTGGAATTTGTACTGTAGTAGTATCCTGGATGTTTTCCCCTTTGGAAAAGAAGAAGGTTGTGTTATTAAGTAGCAATACAGCAAGGACCGAGAAAAGCTTGCTTTTTAAAAATGAGGCCACAAGTTATATTTTATAGTAAAAATTACATAACACAAGAAGTTAAACACAAAATCAATGGTAAAATATTTTAAAGTGATGCTAAATATGGTAGGCTGGATATACATTAGGGAATGTTTAAGAAACTGACCTATCTATGTAAAAGCAATTGTTCACATAGGAATATTTACACAGTCCACTTAGCTTCCATGTTCTTCTTTTTGGCAGTCTGTAATCTACAAAAAAAATATATATAATAAATAATTTGTATAAAGCAGAATTTAAGAGGACAACAAATGAAAAAATATCAGTGGAACCTTTAGCTATCAAGTGTGCACATTGTTTTTCTTCATTTTGTATAATCACTGGTGGCAACACTTACAGCCTTGTCGGCTTGGTGGTTAACTGTCGTGGGTGCAATGAACCCATGGAGGGTAGAAATTCAAGGGCACGACCGAGGGTGTTATACAAGAAATGATATAGGCATTGCACACAACAGGAATTACACTACAATCACTGTTTATGTTGTCATCAACAGTAGCACTTTTTTCTCCACATGCCACAATGAGGTTGATCTTAGAAGCTTTGAATGGGATCACTTATGATTTTCCTACCTTCCGTTCAGGAGAGTGCTCAACTTTCCTGTTCATACTGAAATAATTTTTTCACTGATGAGTATGTATGTACTGATCAGGCCAATGAAAAAAAGAGCTCAGAAGTAGTTTAATGAGATTTAATGGTAGGAATTAATCGACTATAGTAGTAAAGAGTTTTTGAAATTTGAACGAGATAAACAGTGCTTATTTCTGCAGAATCAGCTTACAAATAAATGCAGGTTAGGACTAAGCAACAGGCAAATTTGTAAATTTTTATTCCATCTTTTGATCTGTACATTAAATGTTTTTTTCTTTATTATTCCATGAACATTTGTTGGAATGATGCTGCACTGCCAAAAATGCAACAAGTTTGTAGCAACTAAGTCTCACTTAAATTCATAGATAAAAGTTGGTCACCTTACCTCTCAGTTGGACATAAACCTAAGCCTCCAGTCTATGGATGTCTCTATAAAATGTCACATTGTTGGAGCATAGTAGAGCCTATGAGATAAGGTAGTAACTGCTTGAAGCAAGTGACCAACAAGCTTCCATTTCTAGAGAAATATAATTATTTATCGGTTCTCAAACCAGAATTTCTTCAGGATCAGGTGTAAAAGAGTCTTATAGCTGAATAAGCCAGTAATGAGGGATCACTATCTTTCCTAACTATAGTAAATACATTTTGAAATACTTCTGTCCTGAGAAAAGGTTAATGTGGGTTGCATGATTGGGTTGATCCCTAACAGGCTTTCTACCATTTAATATATTTTATCTAATTCTTCTGACTTCGTCTAATTTGCAATGTTTGTATTTTTTCTATGAAGTTACTGAAGATCTGCTACAAAAAGTGAAGGGTAGATCTCAGGCCCAGATACAAGCATGGAAGGAGGAACATCAAGGTAATGTTCATTATCAATGTAAAATGTTTAATATTAAGATTTATGATAAAATTTTTTTCAAATCTTCACATTTGGCAGTTATTTATAGGATACTGGGTATCTGACAAATATGTTTCTATGCATGGCCAGCACGGCATTGCCGTGTCAGTTGTTTTCGTGGGGTCAGGTGTGACCACTACTCGCTGACGCTCCCCAACCCCCGGTGACTGCTACGTATTCCAATTTGGTTTGCTTGGCAAATGAACTTCACAGGCAACACCGTGATGGCCTCGAAGTGGCTGTTATCAATTTTGTAAATCACTAGGGGGCTCCGCCCCCTGCTCGCTTACGCTCGCCAACCCCCGGGGATTGCTGCGCAATCCCATTTGGTTTGCTTCGCAAACCAACACTCCTGTCACAGATACCATTTGGTTTGCTTCGCAAACCAACATTACTTTCACAGAGTGAAACTATCTGAATAATTCGTATTATGCTGATTTCACTTTCCGGTTCATGACGTCACAGCGAGGGCTTCGCTGCGTCTCGCTTACGCTCGCCGACCCCGGGGATTGCTACGCAATCCGTTTGGTTTGCTTTCTCAAACCAATACTTCTTTCGCAAGTGATTTAACTTTTTTTTGCTTTAACACTTAATGCACCCTAAACTAATAGCCGCATCAGTAAAAAATCTTCTGCATCGTGTTCCCTGTACAATTTTAACTAAACGTTGTTAATATCCAAACTTTACGATCTGTACTTTGTCGGTAAACTGTCTTGAAAACAGAGGGAAAAAAGCGAGCCTTTTTCCTCGCCAAATAAAAAGAAATCGTTTTTATGGCAATTGTTGCTACGATAAATTTGATATCTGGCAAACCCGATAGTCAAAAGTGTAACCCACTACTGCTTTCGGAAGCAGCTATGCGAACTGAAAAATACGAAATTTGTGTCACCAACTTTTGATTGCATCGAATTTATTTATGAACCAATTTTAAAAATAATTGTACCGTAAGAAAGAGTATATTCTGAGGTATACTGCAATATTTTTAAAATTAAAAATTAACAGTAATACTATACAGATATGACCATTTTAGTTTTGTATCGGAAGTTACGATCTGAAAGTTCCGAAAATTGTATGACCCACTTTTATTTGCATCGATTTTATTTATTAACCAATTTGAAAAATAATTGTACCATAAGAAAGAGTGTAATGTAATGTATTCAGTGATGTTTTCAAATTTAAAAAATAATGGCTTTTGCCGTAGACAAAACGGTTTTAACAATAAGTAGCGAAAATATCCAAAGATTCCGAATTTTGTATGACGAACTTTTGATCGCATCCAATTTAATTATTAACCGATTTCAAAAATAATAGTACCGTAAGAAAGAGTATATTCTGAGGTATACTGCTATATTTTAAAAATTAAAAACTAATAGTAATTAGATATAGATATGGCAGTTTTAAAAAAAAGTAACAAAAATGTCCCGATTTTTCCTGAATTTCAAAAAAATATTATCAAGAACCAAATTTAAATTTAAAAAAAAACTCGACGAGCTGCAAAAATTTACGTTGAGAGGTACTCTTAAAAAAAAACTCACGACTGAAGACTGAAAATTTGAATGTGTTTTGCTCACTCGCGGAAGAAATTTCACTTCTTCAACTTTAACACTTAATAAAACCTAAACTAATAGCCACATCGGAAAAAAATCTTAATAATTATCCAGGGAATACGATGAAGAACAAAGCATGTTAATTTCATTTTTTTCCGATCAGTACTTTCTCGGGAAACCGTCTAAGAATCGAGCTAAACAACACAGTTTTCAATTCTTCGGCGGCGGCGGCGGCGGTAACATTTTTTTAATATAGAGAGATAACATGCTAGAATCAGAAAACTTGTATGGTTCCAAAGGTATTCAGAATAAAAGCGCTTGTGACATCAGCGTTCGAAAATCGCAAAATCTGCTCGCTTCATTCGAGGTAGGGGTGACGTCACATTCCTGAAATAAAGGGGGAAAATGGTCAAAATTCCGGTATGATTTCAATCTGCTTCCCATAACGTCCCAAATATGCTGTATGGGAGAGAGATCAGGAGACCTAGCTGGCCAAGGAAGTGTAGGGAATACTTGAAGACAATTCATAGAAACACGCGCAGTGTGCGGTCGGGTATTATATTGTTGAAAAGTAAATCCTGTGTGTCACAAAAGGTACAGTAACAGAACTGGTCGATGTACCAGTCTATGTACCACTGTACTGTAAGTGTACCAGAAATGACTACCAAAGGGCTATCAAAGGAGATAGCACCCTAGACCACAACACTCTGTTGTGGCAGTGTGTGGCATGCTATAATAAGGGAAGGATCCCTACGTTGCCCTGGAGATCACTGCTCTGCAACCTTCAGACACGTCCGCGGTTGTCGTTAGGACATAGTTGGAAACAGGACTTATCACTAAGGACTATACGTCCCCAGTCAGTGCCTTTCAAGTTGATCGAGCCCGGCGACACTGTAATTCTGCACCATCTTAGTGTGTCGATTTTTTTTTAGAGTGTATACAGTGATCTCTCACTTATGCGCGGGCGTTGGGGACAGCGAAAAAAACGCGTATAAGTGAAAAACGCGCATAAGTGAAAAACCACAAAAGGGAGCTTAAAAGTGAAAAATCAATACAGTGTATTGTTAATACTATGTATATACTTCCGGAATTGAACTGAAAATAGTCACGCAGAGTTTCCAAAGCTTCAAACGCTACTGAGTGAGTTGGGAGAACTTTTGCAACATCTTCATCATCGTCGTCCTCTTCATCTTCGTCACCACCATTTATTTCGGCTGCAATGTCTCCTATTTCCCGCAATTGAGCTATGATTAAATTTTCATCTGCATCAACGAAATCGTTGAAAGTAGTGCACGTAGCGAGTCCACCAGATACAATATGCCAATCTTCTTCGTTTATGTCATTTTCACAGTTTTCACTTTCTAGCTCCTCACATTAATTTTCGGCTGGAAACGAAAATCCTGCTTTCTTAAAGCAGCTTTTAATGCACTTGTCAGTAACGTTTCTCCATGATGAACACAACGTATGAATTGCATCAAGGACGGTAATTTGCTTCAATTCGTCTTTTAATGCACGTTTTGTTTCTGATGTAGCCAGAAGTCGAAGGATTAAAGTTTTTCTGTAGTGCACTTTCACACAACGGATGATACTCAGATCCAAAGATTGAATCTTGCACGTGCAATTTGCAGGAAAAACACAACTTTCGTGTTATTGAAAGTTGGAAGATCTTGTGGGTGAGCAGGACACTGATCCATGAATAACAGAAATTTCCGTTTTTCTTTTTGCATTTTCCTGTCGAATTTTTGAAGGAAATCCAAGAAAATATGCGATGTCGTCCACGCTGTTTTGTTGCTAGCGCAGTCGCAAGGACGCTTCTTCACGTTCTTAAAACAGCGAGTTTTTTTTAATCTGCCAATGACCAATGGCGGGAATTTTTCTGAACCATCAGCGTTGCAACACAGCAAGGCAGTTAGTCTTTCTTTACTTTTTTTCCACTATGGCATGGTTCTCCCTTGAATGTTAAGGTTCTGTCGGGCATCAGTTTATAAAAAAGTCCAGTTTCGTCAGAATTGTAGATGTTTTTCGGTTCTTGTCTGTTTAATAAAGTAGCCAAGTCTTCTTTCCATTGTTCTACAGTGTTTTCATTGACACTCGCACTTTCCCCAGAAAGGACACAAGTTGACAAGCCATGCATATTTTTGAATTTTTCAAACAATCCATGTGATGCAGAAAAGTTTTCCATTTCAAAACTCTTTGACAATTGTACGGCCTTCTCCCTTAGAAGCTCAACGTTAACAGGAATGTTCGATTGACGAGCTTCTTTAAACCATAGCTACAAAACCTTCTCAATTTCTTCGAACTTTCCACCTTGAATTCTGCTTCTTTTCTTCGACTGAATTCCACATTCTCGATGAGCGACTATAATCGCCTCTTGAATTTTTAAATTCCCTCTCAATGTCGACTCTGGAACATTAAAATGCTTCGCTAAAGCTTTTATCGAGTTGCAAGGATGTTCTTCGAATTTTTTTATAACAGCCATTCTAACGAAAGCTACAATTTTGTTCGTTTTGCCGTTTTAAAACGATACCATCTAACCCGAACTCCAAAGAAGGTTCTTTCGTTAGCGATCAATGTCACGTGGTACGTACCGTACTAACCACTCTAATTGGCTGCTGTATAAATGCGACTTTTACTGCCGTCAGTCACAAGACCCCCTCCGGTACATCCGTGTATATGGTAGAGGAATATGTTCCGGGAATCCAAACGATAAGGGAAGGACGAGGGAATACATTTCTAGAAGCAGAACAAAAAAGGAAAAGTTTTTGCGATAAGCAACACCTGACTTGAGGAAACTACTTTTGAACTGAAAATTTTTTTTCGACGCGCATAAGTGAGAGCTGCTTTTTTATTGTGGCGTATAAATGAATAAGAGTTATCATTGTTTTCCTATATTCATGGCCGGGACCGCGAAAAAAACGCGTATAACTGAAAAACGCGCATAAAAGAGAGCGTGTATAAGTGAGAGATCACTGTATCTCTGTTTTAAATAAGTCAGCCCATGTATTTTCTGTTCTGTAATCATAATGAAAAACAAGAATTTTTGCCATGTAGTACCAATTGTTAAATGTATGTGATGAATAATTTTAAATATATCTTGCAAACGAGGTCTGAATTGCATTATCTGCTGCCTTGTTAATTATTAAACTTTAATTATTCACATGGTATATTCTATTTATCCCTGCTTATTTAAACTGTAAAAATGACAAATTTGTTTTTGTTTATTGGTGTACTATTCATATCATGTACTGATTATTACTGTTTCAGGAGATTTAGTGGCAGGTATTGAGCAAGATCTGATTTTCAGTGTTTCTAGCGGTAGTTCTTCTTTCTCTGGAAATACATTTATACACATAAAGTCTTCAAGAGGCTTAAAACTAAAGGTAGAGTGGATACTCAAATTCCAAATGTTTCCCATTCTTCAATTTGTCTTTTCTTACCATCTTGCTTTTTACAGGAAACAATTGTTTTACAAGTGTTAATTTTCTGTTTAAATGTTTAATCTTTTTCTTTATTCCATTATAACTAATCAGGTCATAGCGTCTAAATTCCAAAGTGGTTTGGACTTAATTCGATAACCTTCACTTTTCTCTTCTGACTTTTAATTAGTTTCTGGGTCCTTCACTCATATATTGTTACCTGTCTTTTGTAAGTAACTTGTACCCAGAGATGTGTTTCTGAGGGGGAAGGCAGGATGACTGATCCTGAGAACTAATGCCAAGAGACTAGTTTTAAGATATAGATTTATTAGTCTTGTAGTGTTTCTATTTCTAAGAAGTTTATGGTGCCTCTTTTGACCACAAACTGGTCAAATTAGTGCTTAGTACTTTTGAGGTGAGGCATTTACATCACTGCAAGCTCTGCAACCTTCAGGAACTCATGGACTATACTCACCTGCGACACTGTCCTGCGTTCTCCGCTATAACTTTGTAGGAACGTTACTGGGAAGCGAGTGACCGAATGGGTACATAGACTTTGTTCTGTTGCCTTTTGTTACATTGCTTTTGTTCTGTTGTTCGGCTTCTGTTTTGTCTTTTGTACCCGCCATTGGAAATAAAAAAAAACTTTCGAGGATTGAGCCGTGGTAGACTGGTTGAAAGAGTGCTGGATTAGCAAGGAGTGTTGTGAGTTGGAATCCAACCAAAGGCCGTTGTGTATGCAGAAGCTGGTGCATGTTAAATCTGTTGGTGCCTCAAATGTCCTCACTTTGGTGTGGTGTGGAAGTTTAGAGTGTGGGCTGCCAGCTCAGGTGTTGCCCTTGGATCTTTCCCTTGGGGTTTTGTTTCCAAAACCGTTGCCAATAGCCTATTGTGTTGCCCCATGTATGACATTAATTAAATTATCTACTGATCTTTTGAGAGGATTTATTAGGGCTTTTTCATTATAAGGTATGATTGATAATGCAATGAGAGAGGACTGACATCTATCTAGACAAGATCCTATTATAATGGACAATTCTATTAAAAATATAGTTATTACTGTGTTGGAAAGTAGTCTAAACCATTAATAGTGCTTATTTAAGGTATCAAGTAGAAAGTAAAGTCAAGGAGTAAAGTAAAGTTGATCAACATTAATACACTTGGTCAAACTTGAATCACGTCTAGTTAGTTTCAAAGTTGTGTGTGTGAAGATTAATTCGTTTTATCTATCGCAATTAATTTGTAATAATTATTTATGTAATAACAATTACAATCAATGCTTAGTTTGTGAATAATAATGTAATAAGCATAAGTTTTTGGTATTAATTTCATTTGTCCTTTTCCCAAACGTAGTTTTCCCTGCAGAAGTAGTTATACAACAACAAAAACTTTTAACTAACAGTAGCAAGTAAAAATGATATCAAAAGGGTTAAACGTATTTTATTGATAAAGGTTTTAGAATGAATAAGAAAACTACATACTATTAAGGAATTATTGTGGTATTTGTACATATGATGCAAAGTTTTAGAAGTTTGAGATACTTAATATGATTAATCAATAGTGTTATAAAAGCATAAGAAACAGAAATGTTGTCCAAAAGTAATTTAACATTATTTTGCTCTTGCCACTTAGCTTTCCCTGCAATCATAATAATTTTTTTTTGCCTCTTGGTAGTTTTGTTTCTTTGCATTATGCAAAACAGTATGCTATTATGTTTTTAAGGTAGTTAATTTTGACTTAACATGTTTGAGCTTTAAACTTAATACAAAGTTTTTATGGGAAACAAAATAGTAAAATTAATATTTCTAATCAAACCTACACATACAATATGTACTAACCTTTCTTAATTGCTTATATCTATTGATGACAAAGTCATTACTCACATTTCATATCTCATTTCAATCCATTTGTAGTGAATATATCATCCATATTAATAAATGGATTTCAGATTTGGATAAATGAAATAAAATTACTTAAAGATATGTAACAGTATTTTTATTTCCAATAAAATACATTTCAAAAACACATCAATCATGCTGACACATTTAGATGCTGAATATCTACTTCAATTGTATACCATTCCCTTCAAATGCAGCTGCATTTTTTGACTCTAAACCTTTTTTGTTTCTCTGCTGGTTTCTTTCCTTCATATTTCTCGTTGACTTCTGTAATTCTGAAGGATTTCATTAGAGTGGTGAGCTCTTCTGTGTAGTTTTAGAAATATTATACAGCTGAGTAGCTCAAATCAAACATTTAAACTAATCATAAAAATTGAAAAATGTATCACATAATGTTCAATTTTATATTGTATATGTCCATTTCTGCCCTTCGAGAATAACCAAGTAACATGAATTTCTGTGTGGCATGGGTTAGTGAAATGTATAAATAGAGTGTTCAGTTTAGTTACATTGTCAGGATTTATTGGACTTGTAGATATGCACAATAAAATAATTTTGTTTTGCTTTCATGTCAGTGCACAAGCATCAAAACTCATGACCGTCAACTACTATAGAATGTTATTCAATCATTAAGATGTGTAATTTTGCATGGACTTTCACTTTTTTCATGAATATATTGAAACAAATTTGCAATTCTAAAGATTTATGTTACGTTTTTTTTTCTTTACAACAGACAAAAAGCTCTGAATCTGATTGGTCAGAAGATATCAAAGTCCTTCTCCCTGAAATGCAGCCTTTCAGCTCAACTGAAATTTCAGTAAATGTTGTTGCTCAATTTGTTACCCAAAAGAATGCAAGCACAGTTGAACATTTCTTAACTTTGCTATGTCCATGGTCCTCAAGTCCTCAACGAATATCAGTGCAATTTCTTTCTCCATTCCACATTACTCAAAAGCTCCACACCTATGGTATACGGTAAGATATTTGTGTTATTATTTATGTCTTAAGTTCTGACAAATTTCACTTCACTCATGATTTAGAATGAGTTATTTAGAAATTAACCGTACTCAGAAGAAAATTAATCTGTAATAATTGAACATAATAGGAACGTAATGTAACATAAAAGCAACTGCTGGGTACAAATTAGTGATAAGTTCTGTGGTGATAAGTGAGTAATATTTAGTAATAAGCAATACTAGGGTTTCAATAACCATAAACAATCTATCATGCTTGGGAAGAGAAATCATCCAGTGTATTCCTAGCTTATGTGCTGTTTTATTGACAATGAGGAAATTTACAAATTGGTCAAAAGATGCTTTGCTTTTGGTTTATTAAAATCCTGAGATTGCTCTTCATAATGTCAAAAATTAAGCAAGTAAAACATCTGTTTTAGGAGAATACTGATTTTTGGAGCTTTCTCTAATGAAAAGAAATAGACTTGCCTTATTAAGTAAATATACTAATGTGTATAACATGATCTTCCTATAGCCATCATGATAGCATGCTTCAGAGTCCATACTGAGCATAGTTATCTACAAGCTCATCTGCATTGAATAGGATTTCCTGATATTCCTATTTGTTCACTGCATATTAGTGCAAATATGACTGGAAAGCACCCTTTTACTTGCTTGGCTCCACCTAATGTAGGCTTGGTCTTATTTGACTGCAAGACACACCTAATACTTGAAAAAGCTAAAAAAATTCCAGAAAATTCCCAAATAAGAAATGCTTTTACTATAAAATATTACAATAAAGGAACTTTTAAAATGATTTTTAAATAATGTCCCCAAAACTTTGTAAAACGGAGAGACTACTAACATCAGTGCTTAGTGTTGTAAGATACTGTCAGGCTTTCATGAGATTTTTTTAAACATAAATCCGATGCGTCAATTTCAATTTTTAATATCCTTGATTTTTACTGCAAGAAGCAACCAAGAAATGCAGACACCCAATCATTTCAGCTCTAATGGTTTCTTATTTTATAAAAGAATCTTTGTTTTATAAATATGTATATTACTATATTGTTTAATGGTGTTTGTCATATGCAATGAATGGGTACTTACACTTCTGGAATTGCAGAAAATAGTGACAATACCTTCGTGATATCATTACTATATTTTGTTCTAGCTAACTTTAAGCTTATTCTACATAATTTTCTTAAGTTTATGATTATTTGTACCACAAAAAGAAGAAAATGAACTGACAAATTGAGAATATACATAAAGGATCACAGTTAGAAAACTGAAGAAAATGTTATTTTTCTTACAACAATATTTATGCAGAATTTACTATTAATTTATCAATATATTATTTTTCAATTAATACAGTGATAGGCAGTTTTTCGTCACTTTAATTACTTATCGATCCAATCTCGACATCCCCAAGAATAAATGTCACTCCACACTGCTAGTGTTAGAAATAGTTCTGATGTTTTATTTCATAATGTGTTATTTAATGAAAAATGAAGTGAAACATGCTGTTGAAAGCTAATGTTATTTTATGCTATTTTAGGAAATACATACAAATAATAACTCATGGTGTTACACTTCTACATCGATTTCTGTTAACTAGTGCACAATTGGAATCAGTTGATAACAAGGATGTACTTCTGAAGCAATTTTCATCAGCTGATATTATGGTAAAAGATTTATTTACCTTTCTCTGAATGTTTAATCAATATTTTTGCAATCAAAAATAATATTAAATGTATTATTATGGAAATTAAATACTCATTTACAGACAAAGCTTTTATTAGATTTTTAAATGCTTATGAACAGTGTTCTGTGTAATTGCTTTGGATAAACAATGCATAATTTTATGTTATTTTGTTTTGATTTAATACATCGTACAGATTATTAGACCCATGAAATGTTTTTGTCTGCTTCTTATTTGGGTATTAAATTGTGAAATTAAAGTTTGTGTTTATGTTTAAGTGTTCTGTACTGTTTCTAAACTCGTTTGATGTGTACTTTCTAGTAATATCTTTTTGCTGAAATAAATTACGAAATTCAACATATTAGTATTAGTTTTTTTATTATTTCAAAGATGATTTGATTTAAATTTATGTAAAAGTATTCACATGCAATTTATATTTTGGGTTAACAGGAAAATTATTTTATTTTCAAAGCTATACATATTTTTGTAAGATAGTAAATGTATTTGGGAAATAGTAATTTGTTGTCTAAAATATAACTGGGTTCTACTTTTTGGATAAAAATAAATAAAATTTAGTAAGAAGTACTTTACAACAAATATTTGATTGTGAACAAAAATTCAAAAAAAAGTTTTGGATTGAAAACCCTACCCTGTCTTGTATCTCTTTATGATTAAAAAAAATCAAAACTAAAGATCTGCACATAAATTTCTGCTTATATGAATTGATGACCATGTTGGTAATGACTTTTCAAGTCTAATTTAAATCCGTTTATAACCAATATAAGAATTTCTATGCACATTTCATACTTCCAAATGGATTACAATTAGTCGAAAAGAAATTTGAAACAGCATTTCGTGTACTTACTGGAATGAACTACCTTTTTACAATACAATGCATGTTGTCATATATCAGTCATGTTACCGCAATTAGTTTCTGGATGTCCAGTTTAATTACAGCCCATTTACTTGGAAGGCAGTTTGGCATATTTTAATATGTAAACCTAATTTCTTATAGTCACCTTTTCTACCACCTGCTGATTTCAAACTTTCAGATTTCTCATTGCTTTCTGTCATCAAATGGCTGAAGAATTTTTTTTGAGCTGTTAGCTTCCTCGGAGTAATTTATAACAGTATTTTATTGTTCAAATCAAGCACATTTAAATGAATTGGTAAAATTAGTAGCTGTTGATTTTGTATGTTTTATATGAGATTGTTGCCATTTGCCAGTATACAAATAATGTTGAATTCTGGGCCATGTATGTTAGGGAAATATTTATTGATACAACTCACTCGATTATTTAATCAATGTAATTATTTGAATAGAAAGTCCTAAATTGAATGTGAGAGTTAATAGTTATATTTTTACTAACGTAAAAACAAAATGACCACAATCTATTCTATTAGCTGTCAGTAACCATAAATACCATGCATATTCCATTGCAGCTTGCGACTACAGTTTAACATTATTAGTGCTACTTTTTTGAGTGGTTATTTTTTAAACTCTTTTGTGTGTTAATGTATTCGTTTTATTTTGTTTTTGTAACAGATTGTTGAAGCTGACATAAATGCCAGTTTTGTGTGGGAGATACTGACTGAAGATCCACAGAAACTTCCCTCTTTCTTCCTATTCTCCATAGATTACCAGTTGATGGATGATGAACCATATGATACTCTTCAGTTTAACTTTGAATTCAAATTAAACCATTATGAGGTGATTGTTAATATACTGCTATTATTATACTACTAACTCTAATATTATAAAATGAAGTGTTTGTTTGTTTGTTTCTTGCATGCAAAGTCCTGATGAATCTATGGCACTTACAGTAATGGAATTTACTACACAGGTAGTCTGAATTTTTTGCCATTTTAGGGTCGTGGCAAATTTTAAAATTCAATCTAGAACATTTAAAAATGAATTTAATAGTTTTTTCACCCTTATATCTTCGTTCTGTTCCACTCTGGAAATTAAAGAAAACACAGAATTTTGCTATTTTCCCCTACATTACAATCATCACTATTGACATCAGCCTTTGGAACCATGCTTAGTTTTTCACCTTCCGCTCTTCACAATTTAATGGGAATGAGGAATCTCCGTTCAAACGATTCCGCAGCGAACATTTTGACTGGCATTGTTTAGTTCTTTTTAGTAAAATCGGTATAGTTAAAGATAGATAGAAAATTTCAAAGGATTTGAAATCTGCGGAAAATTTTACACTACATAGATATCTTAATTTTCTTTTAATAAATAATTTTTCAATTAAATATTTATATTTCGCAAGAGATTGTGACGTCACACCAATTGGATCTCTTCGCAATTTGAATTTTGCCGAATTTGACAATGACAAGACCATTTTTGTCATTGCCCGTGGTGTTTGTTTGCGAAGCAAACCATAGTTCATAATATTTATAAATTGGTTTGAGAAGCAAACCAATTGGGAATCCGGGATGGTTGTTATCCAATAGGCTACGAATACCCATTTGGTTTGGGAAGCAAACCAATAACTCCACAAAAGTAACTGGCACGGGTAATGCCGGGCTAGCCATGCATTTTCTAGTGTTTAATGTAGTGTAATTTCTAAGCCATAGGAGATGTCAATGAAATGAATATGTTTTTGTGCAACAACGTTGTAAAAACTAAGTCAACATTGGAAGGATAGGAAAAAGGTTGCCTTATACTGTGGATTCTAAGTCGCTAATGTATATGGCAGTGAATAAGTTAGAGACTTTGCTAAGGCTGGAGCACAGTTGCTTAACCTAAAGCCTAATTGCCTTCCCTTTTGCTTCTACATAACATCAAGAGGCTTATATGCTCGTCTTATAAGGACTAATAGACTCTGAATCTACTAAGAGATGCTTACAGAGAAGAAATATAATGTTTCGTTAAATGTTAAAGTTCATATCCCTAGTTCAATCACGAAATGGTTGGTTTTATAGCACAAGGGCCATATTTGGCCATACTACGCCAGCAATCACTAAATGAATGTAAGTACTCAAAGTATACTAAGTTTCATGAAAATATACCCAGCCCTTTGAACCACAGTACTGGCCCATACACATACTGACAGACACCACATGCAAAATCCACTGATTTTAGATTACGATTACCCCAAATGGATAAATAACTTGAAATGTGTTGAAGAAATTCAATCTACAAACACTCCATTTTTATTTATATAGATAAAGTGCATGGTGAAAAGTGCATCTCAGTCATGTTACCGCAATTAGGTTCTCAACGTCTACTTCAATTTCATTCTCCCATGTTCCATAATAATCCCATAATAAGGCAATCTGACATTTTTTTATGCTAAACCTATTTTAGCTCGTATTTACTTTTCTGTGCTGATTTCAATCTTCCAGATTCCTCAATGCTTTCGTATCAATCTTTATTTCGTCTAGACTTTTTTGTCTTGTGTCTGGCGCAGCTTGGCCATGTGTGGCCTTTGCGCCATAAAAACCCAACCAACCAACCAACCTCAATGCTTTCGGCAAGACTGCTGAAGAATTGCATTAGAGGGGCAATCTCTTTCTATTAGTTTTGGCAATATCATACAGCTACATAGCTATAAAACTATGCTGAAAAATTGGCAAATAAATCCTTTTGGAATAGGTTGTGAGGTGATCCGAGCTTTGTCGTCTCATTGTGCACCCCGGACATACAGCCGAATGGAATTGTCGAATGTTTGCATTTCAACCGAATAGATTATCAACATATCTAGAAAAATGGTTAGAAAGGTTGAAAACTGAGCAAATAATTATATCCAAATGTCGGTGTATTCAATCAGTCACCACCGTCCCAGCCTATGCCATTCGGTGAATCCCCACATAATTTTGAACCACGGTCAGATGACTAGGTAGTATCTGAGCTGGCACCCCACTCTCCAAACTTCCACACTAACCCAACGTGAGGACTTTCGGTCATGACAGATTTAAGGTGCACCAGCCGCCTCTACACCATATGTTTACAAACATCCATGCCCTGACCCGGATTTGAACCAGGAACCTTCAAATCTAGAGGCTAACACCTTAACCACTATACCGGTTGGTCAGCTCCAAATGCCAGTATATAAGACATTCACGTTTGTTACACATTAATAGATATATATGTACACAAGATCTGCAAGAAAGTTTTGATCTGGTGTTGGAAAGAATTTCCTGTAAAGTCCCCTCTGGATGAGAATTGCTTGTGAGCAACCGGTGCCTTCTCCCCCCCCCCCAAAAAAAAATGTTTACACAAACAAATTGTCCGTAAAGAGAACGGCACCTGCTTTTTTCTGTGAATTACTGCTTTATGAAGTATCAGTTCTCTAACAAGGCACTAGACCTCAATTGGGACTCATTCATTTGGTTTTGCACATTCCCACAAATCCCTTAATGATTTATTTTATATTGTTTATACCCATTGTTGCCAATAGAATACAAACAATGCTGCTTTTTGTGCCATGTACGTTAGTGAAATACATATATAGTCTCATTACCAAAGGAAGGACCTCATACTTTTTCTTGTTTTGATTGAAAGAGGCTTCCTGGAATATCATCAGGAAAAGCATGAAACCATACAAGTCGGAACAATTTGATTTCGGGTTGTTCCAAAATAGTATTTTTTTTTCAACTTATATGATATCACACTTTTGCTGACGATATATATCGATATATAGTCTGTTTAATATGATATTAATGACATATTGAAATTTATAATATTTCTTATCTCTTTTAGACACTATATGCTGTTAGAGCAAGGGTGGAGCCTCCACTTGGATCTGAATTCTGCAGAGCTGGAATTATGTGTTTCATGCATATTTCTATCAATCAAATACATGACTCAGACTTCACTTCTCTCATGTACGAAGTGGTTGCTGATCAAGCTGTGTGGGCTGTTTGTGGCAGAACTGCTGGTTGGTATTTGGTGTTTTTTCAATAATTGTATTCATAGCAATACATAAATTCATAACATAATTATGTGGACAGAATGGCTAGACCACAATTTTACACAAAAGATAGGTAACAGACAAGGTAAACAATTAATGGTGACAGAAAAAGGGATAAAAAATTACGGTATTACATATTGAGAATCAATAAAGAAACAAAGAAAATACTGAAGTAATCACCCTGAAAGTTTTTTCCTTTACAACACGAAACACCTTAGAACAGGGGTTCCTAAACTTATCCAAATCCTGACACCTTTAAGAGAATTAGAATTTTCTCACGGCACACTTGTCATGCAATATTATATATATCAGGATACATATATATTACATATATAATATTTATATTTGTACAATTTTTAGAAGAAGAAATTAGGGAAGTAAGTGGTAAGAACATAGACATAATTAATACAACTTGTATTTAAATTCACACAAATACTTTAATTGTACTTAATGTTAAAACATATGTAGGTGAAAATTCAAACAAAACAAATAAAATTACCTTCAACATGCTCTTGGAGGTAGATATATGTGTTTAGTGCAACAGGTGAGTCTGCTTCTCACTCCACAATTGTTCGAATCGTGGAATTGAGATACAGCTACTCGCGATATGCTAGTGATACAGCTACTTGCATTTCTTTTACAACATTAATTTTTTAACGATTTTTGCTCCTTATATAATAGCAGCTGCTTCATGGCACCCCAGGGTGCCGCAGCACACACTTTGGGAACCCCTGCCTTAGAAAATTCATGGAGGGTTCTGCATTGAAGCAGGTGGTTTGTGTCCATTATTTCTCCAGAATTACAGAGGGGGTAGCAAGGCTCAGTGGAGTTACCCAAGCAATGCAAATGAACAGTAAGACGATCAAGTCCAGTTATCGGGAGGAAAACTACAACTATCATTGCTGCTTGTTAGACGTCCACTTTTACAGTATTTTGTTTTAACCAAAAGAAAAGAAATAGTTGAAATTTAATTTCTGAATCTCCTATTCCTTGAAATCGGAGCCCATATGTAGACAGGAGAAATGGGATTTCTTAGACTAAAAAGAGGGAAAAGGCAAATATTCTTTGTTGATTTAGAATGCCTTAGTATGCTAAAAATGATTTTTAGTACAGTTATAATTTCTTTGTGTGCTACAAGCATTCATGGTAAACCTTAGAATTGGAAAAGGATAGTTGTATTCAAACATACATTTACAAAAGTTAAGCTTGTTCATTAATATTTGCAGATTCAAGTATGTTCTATTAGTACATTAAGGTTAATTAGATAAAATCTGTATTATATAGTACTTAAAAAACTAACAAAAATCCAGGAAAATTTGTTAAATGCTTTTAAAACTAAATGTCTTAAAAAAATTCAAAAAATCTTTTGGCCATGAGAAATTTTCACTACAAAAGACTGTATGAGAAGCAATTACAAACCCATTTCCTTTTAAATCAAATTTTGGAGATGGACTTGGATTAGAATATACTAAGAATACCCTCTGGAAAATCCAAGAATAGCACTGACTTGAGCCGCAGATGGAATGTGATCGAGAGGTAGAGCAAAACTAGGGTGGAGGAGAATGCTCCAGGTAGAGGTAAGTAGTTGAATTACCATCATACTGGAGCAACACACAGGGCTATTGGCGACAGTCCAGGATCCTCGGAAGTGAAAGATCCGAGGCCAGCACCTTGTGATTTTGAACCATTGTCAGATGACAAGGTCAACATCTGAGCAGACTCCCCCAATCTCCTAGAGAATGGTCAAGGAAGAGAGGAATAAGGTTGGATGGTGGAGCTGCGGTCAAGCGAGAGGGGGCTCTAGACAAGGATAAGAGGACATGACTAAAAACCTCTACCTACTTGGCATGAAGAGAATAATGATGAACTTCCATTAGAAGTATGAGGAAAGTTGTGAATATTTTCATTAAAAACAATTTATATTATATGTGAAAAGCGAAATTTTTTTTATTTCCAATGGCAACCAGAAAGCAAAATGCTCTTTTCCTGCAATAAATGGACGTGGACAAGGGTTTGTGGTTTCTACAGGGTTTGTGCATTCAAGTTAACACAGAAATGTCACGATCATATTTTAGCTGTTGCTGTAGGAAATACGTTCTACAGGGTTTGTGTATTTGAGTTAACACAAGGAAATGTTGCGGTCATATTTTAGATGTCATGGTCATATTTTAAACCCTAGCAACACCGTGTTATTCAGCTAGTCTCTAATATTATAAAAGGAAGTGTTTGTCAGGTCTGTTAGTCTGTCTGTCTGTTTTTTTCGATGGCCACAAAATCCTGACGATTCTATGGCACTTATAGCAATGAGATTTGGCAAACAGGTAGTCCAAACTTTTTGCAATTTTTGGGTCACAGCGAAATTTTAAAATTCAATCTAGAAGATTTTTAAATGAATTTAATAGTTTTATTCTCTACCTGGTTCTTCAAACGCAGAGGACTTTTTCTACCCACTTGACCTTGCAGTCAGGGTTTGGAAACATGCCAAGTTTTTTTTCATCCGACAGAATGCGTAGAAAATTATTTTTTTCGTTTTCTGCTTTGATTTTGCGTGAGGAATGATTTTCCAGCCAGATGATAAATCTTAACTGGAGTCACAGTTCTTTTTTCTATCTCCTAGACCGTTAAAGGTAGAGTAAAAACTTCAACGAATTTGAAATCTGTGGAAAATTTCAGTTTAGATTGATACCTAAAAATATGATTTTCTTTAAATAAATAATTTTTTAATTGAATATATCTTCAATGGATTTGAAATCTGCGAAAAATTTTACACCAGACCATAATACCTTACACCACGGGCACGGGCAATGACGGGCTAGCTACGCAGTGGTTAGTTGATGATAAAGGTAAGAGAGGAATGATAAATAGAAAAAGTAGCTTCCCAGTATTGATATCAAAGGTTCAGTCTAGAGAGTGCAGTAGAAATTCTCAGGTGGGGACATGCATATCTTAGGATTTAGTACAAAGGGAGCCACAAGGTCTCTGCAGAACGTTGAAGTGGTAGAATTGTTTAACCAAACTATCTGGGTTATAGCAACTGCTTCGCCCTTTCGGCATGGGATGTATTAACGGTTAATAAGCCAGGGTTTACTTCAGTTTCTAGTTATTAGTTCTTGATCATTGATAAATGATAAGTTTTGTTGATTATTTGACGTTTTGTAATCTCTACTTTGACAAAGATTCAGTATCTTATTCTTTTATAGGTGTTGTTAATATTGATGATACTAAAAAGCATGGTGTGACGCTAGATGTGAAGCCACTGATTTCAGGTTTTCTTCCCCTCCCAACTGTGAGATTATCAAAATACATTCCAGCTGAAACAAGAAAAGCTGCTTCAAAAGGTAGGCCAACTAAGATCCACAAGTAGTTCTAATGTACTCTCTTTACTGGTTAAGCAATTAAAGGAATCCTTTAAGACCTTTGAAAACTTATTCGGTTTTAAGGGATTTTTTTATTTGAGTCCTGCCACTTTGTTTTGTTTTACATTAGGTATTAATGAAAATGCATTGTAAATAGAAATTGTTCTTGTCTGATGAAATAATCAGAAATTGTATTGCTATTTGTTGGACTTCAAGAATATAACTATACTGCTACTGTTTTCTCACTGCCCTTCCAATTTAGCATTATGCATCATGGAACTACAAGGGCTGAATTGTGACACACTTGGCATTATACCCTGATGTACCAAAGAGTGAGTTAGTTACCTTACATGCATTCTAGGCAAAAGTCATCAATAGAGGTTGCACATTCGCTACAGGTGGATAAACATCCATCCCTTACCCCAGATTTGAAACAGCAACCTTTCAAACCATTAGTATGCACTCTGACCACTAGACCGATTAGGGCTATTGTATATCAAGTTAATTTTTGTAGTGGTTGGTTTTGTAGTTCACAATATTCCTCCCCTGTATTCTTAACAGTAGTTGAATTAGATAAATGTTATCTAATTAATAAGTTAACATTCACACATGGCTGAACAACCAGCCTGGTGGTTAAGGTGTTAGCCTTGGTTAATCCTTGATTGGAAGGTTCCTGGTTCGAATCCGGGTCAGTGCATGGATGTTTGTAAGCATATGGTGTAGAGGCGGCTGGTGCACCTTAAATCTGTCGTGGCCGAAAGTCCTCATGTTGGATTGGTGGGGAAGTTTGGAGAGTGGAGTGCCAGCTCAGGTGTTGCCTTGTCATCTGACCGTGGTTCAAAATTACGTGGTGTTGTCCTTGGATCTTTCCCATAGTGGATTGATCCTGGACTGTCGTCAATAGCCCGTTGTGATGCTCTAGTATGACGTTAATTAAAAATTACCAATTACTACCATTCTCACATAACTGAGAGTTGTATGAAAGTAAGCACACACTGTTCTGCATCATGGATGGCACGCATCACAAGGATTGGATTCATACTTTTAGTGTACTGTGCATTCAAAGCATGGGCATTTCCCAAAGCGTGCCAGCTTATGAAGGCATCTCAGTTTATTTGTGCAACTTTCTCATGTAAACATCAGTTGTGATAACAAACTTTATTGTACTCAAACGCTGTTATGAACAGTGAGAAAGAAATTCATATACATTACAAACACAAAAGGATCTTGTTTATAGGCATTTGTCTCGATCTTAGAGAAAAGATGCAAATCAAATGGAATATTTTGTTGCCTTAATCTATTGCTCTGTTTTTACCCATTAAAAATAAGGTGAAAATGTATTCTTATATGATGTTTTGAATACATTTTATAAATTTATTAGTAAAATATAATAGAGGGGATAGTAAGTTTTTGAGATAACGTCTACCAACGTCTGTTCATTTTAATTTTTATGTGCTGCAAACATCTTTAAAATAATATTAAAATTAAACTTACAATTTTAAAACTAAACTTTTAGTTTTTTTTATGTCCTTGACATAAAATGCGCAAAATGAGTTTCAATTAAAACAGTGATTAGGGGCAACTAAATATCTTATTAAAGTGACATTCCCTTTAAAATGGAGACAATAATTCCATTTTTTTTTGGTATGAAAAGAATATCTGCAAAACCATTCGTTGTGGCTGGATGAGTCATTCGCATTATAAGGCCCGGTTCACATGTGGTGTTTTCTATCGCGCGTTTTCGAGGTCAGCTTTCCGTAATCATTAAATTATGTTTCTTTATTCCTCTAATTCAAGTTTCTATCTTTGCAATCGTTGAATACAGTGAAAATTTCAACGATTTGAAATCTGCGAAAATTTTACACCAGATCGATAACTTAAATGCGAATTTTTTAAATAAGTAATGAATTGTTTAATAAATAATTAAATAATAAATCTGTTTTTGGTATCGATAGAATTTTACGCTAATTTGAAATCTGTTGAAATTTTTACTCTATCTTCGACAATCGCAAAGACAGGAACTTGAATTTAGAGGATTGAAGAAACATAATTTAATGCTTACGAAAAGTTGACCTCGAAAACCCACGTTAGAAAACGCCTAATGTAAACAGGGCTTAAGGACGGAACATATTTCATTCCCTCTGGAATCATCGTCGAGTTGTAGCAATTAGAGGGTTGCGAGTTCGAATTCAAGCAAAGACCGTCGTGTATAATCGGGGCTCCAATAGGCCCACCCCACCCCCCACGTTGATGTGGTGTGGTAATTTGGAGAGTGGGTTGCCAGTCAAAGTTTTGACTGCGTATCTCATCTTGGTTAAAAAAAAACGAGGCTTCGTCCTTGTACCTTTCCCTTCAGGGGTTGATCCTAAATCGTCACCAATAGCCCATTGTGTTCCTCTGGTGCGGCCAGTGCCGTAACTAGGCAGGTGCACCCGCACAGGGCCCATCTTGAAGGGGTCCAAAAGAGAGAGATAGCACCTACAGAGAAGAGTTAAGATAATGGAAATAGATGAAACACCAGATGAAGAAAGTAACTTGACACCCGAGAAATTCTTTAAAATACAAATTTACAGTGTTCTTGACACACAATTATCTCAAATAGATTGGCGTTATCTAAAAAAGAAAACTATCTGTGAAGATTTTTGCTTTTTCTCTGGTTTGTCTTTACAATACATGTGTTGCCGATTAAAAAAAAAAGGTTGCAGATCTCGCTATTAAATATAGCAAAGATTAAAAAAAAGTACGAATTCCCATGTCAAATTGAAAGTTTTTCATGGACTTCATACAAAATATAGAAACTGCATTTACGTTTAATATTCTACAGACTCTTCATGATTTTGCTTTAATTGAGTCCCAAATATCAATGTCGCTCTTCAAATATTTCTAACTCTCCCCGTTTCTATTCTTCGTGCAAAAGAAGTTTTAGTAGTTGAAATTTATAAAAAATTATTAAAGATCAACTATCGGACAAGAACGATTATCCAATCGTTCTATTATTTCAATATAATACAATATGGTTTAAAATATTAAGTATGATGATGTATAATTAATGAATATGCTGAAATAATACTTTATTACTTAACGGGTCTATATGCAAATTATTGCACAGGGATAACTAGTTACGGCACTGGGTGCGACTTTAATTAAATACTTACCATCTGCACCTGCTCAATGAAACCAGAATCACCTGCCAATCAACTGCTTGGAGAAAAGGCATCTGGAACGGGGCTCTCGCGAAACTTATTAAGCTTTGGTTTCCGAAGAAAGTGGAGCCGTTATCTAACAGCCGTGATGCGTCATGATGCCGCGGGCATAACTAGACGCCCGTCTAAACAAAGAGTCCAGAGATGTCAACTTAGACGGACAGAATACGTTGGAGAATGGGCAACACAGACGGCTGTCGGGGTTTATTTTATTCGAGAAACAAAACAAAGTGGTTTTTTTTAATTCTCTAGTTCAAAGTTTCTAACTTCGGGATTGTTGAAGATAGAGTGAAAATTTCAACGGATTTCAAATCAGCGCAAAATTCTACGCCAGATCGATTAATAAAACAGTTTTATTATTCAATTATTTACCATTTGATTATTTAATTATTTATTTAAAGAAATCACATTTAAGGTATCGATCTGGTGTCAAATTTTCCGCAGATTTCAAATCCGTTGAAATTTTTATTCTGTGTTGAACGATCCCGATTTTACAGAAACGAACTAATCAATGGCAGTCAAATATGTTTGTTTGTTTTGCTCCCCTTCGCTCGAATCGTTTGGGGCAGGACATTAAATCTTGCCGCTACAAGAGAAAAAACGTTCCCCAACTGTTTAAGACCGCTATGTCGACAGTCATGGAAATGGCGGCTCCGATCATTTTCGTTACGCTCACAAACAACGCTCTCTAGGAAACCAATACCAGCTGTTAGTATAAACAACGTTTTAGTGACGTCACCCACACCGATATCACGGCTACGCTTTCTTAGGAAACCGAAGCTTTAGCAACCCACTTTTGTGATCTTATTCGAAAATGGGGTGAAACCTACAATTTATTTCTTCGTGGGGTCGTCCTTAAGAAAATATGACAGTTTTATCTCGATGAGTGACTCAAAAGTGGCAATATCTTGGACGGTATCTCAGGGAAACCACTTAGACGATTAAAACAATTTAGAACGCCAAATCTTATGACGTAGAATACGTTTTACCTATGGAAACCGGTGTACCACGCAAAATTTTCCGAGTGTCACTAAAAAGCGTCAGTGCGAAAAATTTAATACATTTCAAAGTAAAAATTATACATAAATGAACGATATCGCGTACAAAAGAGCTTTAAACAAAGAATGTTATAAATGCTCATTGACCTTGCGCTGACATCTTCGGATGATGCAGTCACGAAAATGCGCAATGCCGCTCGCATTAGCTTGGTCTATGTCCGGCCTACTTTGTGCCAGCACGACGTTTGAGGAGTCATTTGTTCTTTCTTCTTTGCGCTTTATAAACAATAATATGTATAAAACTTAAAATATTTAATACTTGTTTAGAAATCGGACTTCAAAGTGTGGAAATTTCGCAAAAATTTCCAAAATGTCCAAATGTATGCATAATAAACAGAAAAATTATAGAAACGTCAACAGGAAAAACGATCGAGATATTTGAATCAAAGAAAATCTTGACATTCCATGTTCAGCGTTAACGGGCTTGGCGGGAGCGCCTCAAAGTTGAGGCGTCGCGCCGCTCACATAGTTTAGCCTAGCTCCGGCCTCTTTTGTGCGTGCATGACGTTTGAGAAGTCATTTGTTTCGTCTCTTTGTGCTTTATAAATAAGAAAAAAAAATCTATATTTAATCTAATATTTATAATCTAATTAATTAATTAAATCGAGAGATGGGTAATCCAAGAAAGTCCGGACATCCGATGCTGAGTGTCCACGGGCACAGAGGAAGTTCTTGAATTGAAAGCATAGGCGTCGCACCTTCAAGGTCAACAAATGCCTGATACAAGTGCGTCAAGTACCTCCACCGCTGAGTTCGACGCAAATAGCATATCTGGTGACATAAACGTTTTGTAATCGAATGATGTAGTTCAACAAATAGAGGTCGGTAATGAGCCACAACCTTCAACAGCGAGTGCACTAATCTCTACTATTATAAAAGGAAGTGTTTGTCTGTTTGTCGCAAAATCCTTACGATTCTATGGTACTTTCAGCACTGAGATTTGGCACACAGGTAGTCCGAATTTTTTGCAAGTATTGGGTCGCGGCGAATTTTAAAATTCAATCTAGAAGATTTCAAAATGAATTTCATAGTTTCATTCTCCATCGGTTTTTCAAACGCGGAGAACTTTTTCTACTCATGCGACCTTGCAGTCAGGGTTTGGAATCATGCCAAGTTTTTTTCATCCGCAAAACGCGGAAAAAATTATTTATTTTGTTTCCGCTTTAATTTTGCGCGATTGATTTCCCAGTCAGACGATTAATCTTTAAACTGAAGTCAAAGTACTTTTTTTCTACCTCCTAGACCGTTAAAGATGGAGTAAAAATTTCAACAGAATTGAAATCTGCGGAAAATTTCAGTTTAGATTGACACCATTTTCGTTAAATAAATAATTTTTTAATTGAATATAACTTCAACGGATTTGAAATCTGCGGAAAATTTTACACCAGCTTAATACCTGACATCATGGCGTTGCCCGTCGTGTTGGTTTGCGAAGCAACGGGCACGTACAACGCCGGGCTAGCCACGCAGTGGCTAGTTATGTAAATGTGCGGAGCGTGAACGTTTGATGGTGTGAAATTAACAATCGAGTAATAATTTCCTTCACTCTCATTCATCATATGGCCTCACAATTCTACACCTTTAACCTAGCGGTCATGTCCCGACAGCTCCGTCCGTGCTTTTTAGCATTAATTTTTGGCTCCTAAATGCAACCTATTTCTCGTTTCGCCCCGGAGATTGGTTACCCAAACTCAAAACCTACTGGCGAGTTCGATCCCCGAGGGTCTTGAACCTATTTCCCGTGTCCAACATTGCCATTCAAGATTACGTCATCTGACCGTGGTTCACAATTACGTGGTGTTGTCCTTGGATCTTACCATTACGGTTTGATCTGCGACTGTTAATAGTCCGTTGTATCGCGTCAGTGTGACGTTAATTAAAATAAATACATTCCTGCCACCCAAGATTCTTTCAGTACCCACTTTGATAAACTATGGTCAAGTAGGAATAATTTGGTTATCTGTATTTGATTCCAGAAAAAAAAAATGTATTTTTCCCTCTTTTTTGTCTTTCTAGAATCCACCCCATCAAAAGACAGTGGGAACTATAACGTGTCAAGTGTGGCTCGTCTGGAACCATTCGATACTGGTCAAGTATACAGCTGGAGTAGGGCCAACCAAGTTCACGTTCTACCAGCCTCTAATTCCTCGAGCTTAGATGTCTTGTCTTAAGAAATGATATTAGTCATTAATGTAAATACTATGTGAATAAAAGTTATAATTTTGTACCAAATGAATTTCAACATCATGTTTTGTGTTAGCTTTTTTGTGTATTTGCAAAACATCATCAACCCTTCAGCCATAAGTCTACCTAGCAGCAAAATATGGTATAGAACTCTAGAAACAGAAATATGCAACTCTTCCAGCCGTATTCACTGCGACAGTAATACACTCACTGCCAAAAATTAAGCACGAAAGGTAAAAAACGACCAGTACAGCTTTGATTCACACGAAATGCGGCAGGAAAATAGCAAATTGGTTTATGCATGAAACAAAACAAAGAATTAAATACAAAGATGAAAACAATATTGAATTTTCATAAATTATTTGATGAAGTCATATTGGAGTCATTAACGATGTTTAAATCCAAAACAAATAAACAAAACCGACATTAATAGAATAATGTCTACCCTAGTAGATTGTGACCACCCCAGAGTCAAGTAATCGCCATTCCTCCTGTTGAGCAGTTTCCAACTCTGTGAGACTGGCTGGGGGTGGGAAACGTGCAGACACAGCACGGCCGATTGCATCCCAAAATTTTTTCAATGGGATTAAGGTCGGCCAAACCATACTTGCAATCCCATCACTCTTCAGATGGTCGTTGACGATGAAAGCGCTAATGACGCGCATTATCATCCATCAAAACGAAAGAACCAACTGATGCTGTATACAATCTCGCTGTGGGTTCTAGGACTTCATCCCGATACCATCACAGAGGCCCGTCTATATATGTGCAAGTCGATGCGATATCCCAACGAAATCCTGGCTCACACCATAATACTTCCACTTTGGAATGCGTGATGCTCGATGTTGTTCTGGGGCCGATTGCGTGTGCCTTGTCTCCAGACCCTTACACGTTTGTCTGGCTCCAGAGCATATCTGGACTCATCTCTGAGCATAACAGCCCAATTCACGTTTCCAACACCACTTCGTGCCTCTCTGGATTGGACGAATAGAGAAACACAAACTCGTGGTACCCGGGCGTACAGTTGTGGCAGATATCGTTTTACCAATGGACGCTGCAGTCATAGATATCACACATGTGGAGGTTGCTCTTCGATTCCGTTTCGCTACAACAGCAATATATCAATCTTCCGCGGGGGTCGTAACCCTGGGGCGGCCGGCCACAGGTCTTCGGACAACTATTTGACTTGTTTGGAATTGTTTCCATAATCGTGAAATGACAGAATGATGAGCGCCGAAGAAAAGAGCAACATCAGTGATTGATTGCCCTGCTTCAAGGCGTCAAACAGAACAGCAGCCCTCACTACCTGCCATTCGTCTTCATGAAGCCATAAAAACACGTCTATCTAGAAATCTAATCGTGCGAAAGTTCTAAACACTTTTCCAGCACTTGCATGCAACGCCCTTCACAATACTGGCTTATACGACTGTCTTTTTGCATATTTCTCGACACGAAACCGTGGTTGGCTGTTACATAACACATGTGCATACCTCTATCTCTTCCATCTACCTCTGCAGCAAATTGCAGCCTCTCAAAATTCAGATTGGCTTCTGGAAATTAGCATTTTTCTCTCCGTGCTTAACTTTTGGCAGTGAGTGTATTAGGAGAAAGGTTCCTGTGACTTTTGGGGAAGCTGTACCATGATTGGAAGAGTAGCAGATTAACAACCGTACGGTTGCGTGTTGAAACTCGATCCAACCGTAGACCGTCATGCATGTGGAGGCTGGTTCTCGTTAAATCTGTCGTGGCCTCAAATGTCCTCACGTTAGTGTGATGTAGTTTGAAGAGTGGGGTATTATAGACCAGCTCAGGTGTTGACTTCGTCATTTGACCTTGGTTCAAAATTACTAAGCGCTGTCCTTGGTTTCTTCGGGATTGATCCCGTTGTGTTGATTTAGTATGACGTTAATAAAATACCTAATTACCCAAGTTCCTCGTGGTTCAGCTGTTTCCTTGTTCCATCTAACTGGACCAGATTGTCATGATGCCCCTTTATTTAGAATTAGACTAAGGGATTCATCTAATTAATTTCAGGCTTTGTTGTCAAACATGGCAAGAAGATAAAAAAGCAAAAATAATGAAAACTACTGTTCTTTAATAATCACATTTTACGATTATCAGAACAAAGCTCAAGATAATACACACATTTAGTCTACCACAGTACTAGAATAGACTAAATTTATTAAACGGGAGAAAAAGAACATTGATTATCTAATTTTTCCAGGGATGGGTAATGATAATGATAATCTTAATTTTTAGTTAACGTCGTACTAGAGCAACACAACGGGCTATTGACGACGGTCCGGGATCAGTCCCTTAAGGGAAAGATCCGAGGACAACACCTCGTAATTTTGAACCACGGTCAGATGACGAAGCAACACCTGAGCTGGCACCCCACTCTCCAAACTTCCGCGCCAACCCAACGTGAGGACTTTCGGCCACGACAGATTTAAGGTGCACCAGCCGCCTCTACCCCATACGCTTACAAACATCCATGCCCGGACCCGGATTCGAACCAGGAAGCTTCCGATCTAGAGGATAGCACCTTAACCACTATACCGGTTGGTCGGCGGTCCAGGGATGGGAGTTGACGACAATCGATTGATTTATCATGTATATCGAGTACGAGACTATAGTACGAGACTGACGATATCATTTTTGTCCCCACAATAAAGTAATGAGCATACACATGTACACTCTCTATCGCCAAACTTTTGGCGTGGTTTGGAGAGTGGGGTGCCAGCTCAAGTGTTGTCTCGTCATCTGACCGTGATTCCAAATTACGTGGTGTCTTCAGATCTTTCAATTGGGGGATTGCTCCCGGACCGTCGTCAACAGCCAGTTGTGTTGCTCTAGTACGACGTAAATTAAAAAATTACCAATTAACTAAAATCTTTCAATTGAGGATTGATTCAGGAGCGTCGTCAACAGTCCGTTGTGTTGCTCCAGTAAGACGTTAATTAAAAATAGCCTAAATACCTCTATCGCCAAACGAGGGAATAAAATGCTGAATCGGCCAACCAAGCCAATTTTTGGCAGAGATCACGTGATTACTAGTCGAAACGTTGGTCACATATTTTGAAGCTAGCTGCTCTAAATAGGTAACTGGTAATTATTACTTAACGTCATACTAGAGCAATACAATGGGCTATGGATGACGGTCCGGTAACAATCCCTCAAGGGAAAGATCCGAGGACAACAAAACGTAATTTTGAACCACGGTCAGATGACGAGGCAACACACGAGCTGGCACCCCACTCTCCAAACTTCCACACCAACCAACGGGTGGACATTTTGCCACGACAGATTTAAGGTGCACCAGCAGCCTCTACATCATCCTTACAAATATCCATGCACTCACCCGGATTTGAACCAGGAACCTTCCAATCTATAGACCAGTGGTTCCCAAAGTGGGTTCCACAAAAACATTTAGGAGTTCCGCGTGGCAAATTTTATTTCATTAAAAAAAATAAGAATGGCGTCTAATATATTCACATTCTCCTTGGAAAGTATACAATCGACCAACGCATTAAATTTAAAATTTTAAATAAGGCGACTGAAAAAAAATCACCCAACAAATAAAGGCAAAGATATTTCTTTTTTTAAGAAGAAAACTTGAAAACCATAATAAAAGCAAGAGTTTTATGATAAAAAATTTCAAAACAATAATCAAAAGATAACGGAAGCGTCGTATAAAGTATCTTGCCGTATTGCTCTTGCAGGCGAGGCACATGTTATTGGTGAATCACTTATTTAAACCTTGCGTTCAAGACATCGTTTCGTGTGTATTCGGCGAAGGGTTTAGCAAACAAATTGAAAGTTTGTCTCTCTAACAATACTGTAAAAAGGCGTATTAACGATACTGTCGGTGACATTTAAATAGAACTTATTTCATGGTAACAGGCGAGTGACGCTTATGTATTACAACTAGATGAGCTCACAGGCGTTGCTAGATTAGCAATTTTGCTTGTTTTCATTCGGTATGATTTTAATAAAAAAATTGAAGATTTGCTTTTATTTGATAGTGTGAACATTAACACCACGGGGGAAAATATATTTAACTGCATTGATAATTTTATGACAACGCATGAAATTAACTGGGGAAAATGTATTGAAGTATGCAGCGATGCAGCAAAAGCAATGACAGGAAAAGTGAGTGGTGCTGTAGCACGGATTAAAAATGTTGCAAAAAACTGTAACAGTACTCATTGCATTCTTCACAGATATGCATTAGTAACAAAAAGGATTTCGGTGACATTTAAATCTGTTCTAGACGAAGCAGTGAAGATTATTAATTTTATCAAAAGTAAACCATTGCAATCACGTATTTTCAAAGACATTTGCGAAGATACGGGTAGTCTTCACACCACTTTACTTCTTCATACGGATGTTAGATGGTTATAGCGAGGTAAAATGCGTGTGCGAATATTTGAGTTGTGCCGACCAACCGGTATAGTGGTTAAGGTGTTAGCCTCTAGATCGGAAGGTCCCCGGTTCGAATCCGGGTTCGGGCATGGATGTTTGTAAGCGTATACCAGCTCAGGTGTTGCTTCGTCATCTGAACATAGTTCAAAATTACGAAGTATAAGTTGTTAGGGGCAATGATGGTCCTCCCACTGGGTGCTCCTTCACAAGTGGCCATCACTTCCGGCCTTGTAGTGGCCAATGACTTAGGTAAAATGTGCCCGCCATTAGAAGAAAAAAAATATTTGAATTGCGAAAGGAACTGATGGCGTATTATATTGGTCATAAATTTGAATTATCAGACAGGATTAAATAATATCACTTGCTATCTACACTTGCATACCTTGCTGACATATTTGGAAAATTGAACGAATTATGTTTGGCTCTGCAAGGAAAACAAGTCAACATATTCCAAACAAAAGATAAATTGGTTGCCTTTTCAAGGAAAATACAATATTGGATTTCAACTGTGGAGCAAAACAACTTCGAGTGTTTCCAGACGCTTAGTGATTTTCTCTAAGAATCTGAAGTGAATTTAGATATGAAATCCGCGATGGTATAAAAACATATCTGTCCAGTTTACAGCAATCACTCAGTGATTACTTTCCAAACCTAGAGAATCAAGATAATTACTGGGTACAAAATAAAAGAAAAACCAAAAGGATTTCATTCCATGGATTATAAAAAATTGATTGAATTGAGTTCGGATACACAATTAGAAACCAAATTTAGAACAGTTTCGTTAACAATATTCTGGTCAGATGTATTCGATGAATATCCAAATTTATCAAAACATGGTATTCGAATTCTACTGCCGTTTACTACGTTTTTATTTGTGTGAAGCTGGGTTTTAAAAATATGTTGCGACAAAAACCAAATATCGTAACAAACTTGATGCTGCACCAGATATGCGAGTTCAGTTATCAAACATAACGCCCAATTTTAAGAGAATCATGGAATCAAAGAAGCAGGTGCATTCTTCACATTAAAGTTTTTTCATTTATTTTAGTTGATGTTTTGTATTTTTATTAATTATTTCTATAATAATTTTTTTTTAGTTTCGTTTAATTCAATAAAATCCGAAATACCAAAATAATTCTTGTTTCATTTAATATCAGATATTAAATTTTAAAAAGTCGTTATATAAAAAATATTCAGGGTTCCGCGATCATTGGCAACAAATTTGGGGGTTCCTCGACCAAAATAGTTTGGGAAACACTGCTATAGACTAACACCTTAACCACCAAACCGGTTGGTGGGCTGAATTCGAAATAGAAATGCTCAGTCTACTTATATTTCATGTCTGTGCTTGTGTTTACTAAACGAAAATGATTATGTGCTGCAATATTATTTCCAGCTTTTTTGTTATGCTGCTTCAGGACTAACAAAAACTCTTGTTTAGATGAAAAATATTTAGTAAAATTGCAGTTTTTTATACATATATTAACACAAAATATTAAAAAATGACCTAGTTAGTAAAGCGTTATCTCGATGTCGATGGTTTCATAAAATCTAACCAATTCGTTTGACACGCAATGCCTTCTTTTTCTCACTTCTCACGCAGAACTTCGTAGTAGCAAGTTAATGATTTTTATTACTTGCTTTTTAACAATAACGCGTTCTTTGTTTTAGTATATGTTTTCTAAATTTTTTAAGCCCCTTTCAATTAAGCTGACACTTTCTGTGATCTGCCAGGGCCACACAGGTGGTTTTCGATAGCCGCCCAGTTGGTTTTGAGTGCAGGTGATTTTTAACTGATTCCCTGAAAAATATGTTGACCAAAATGGAATTTGGGATTCAAATCTCTATTGTAATAAAGCGTATATTTCAACTACTTACTACCGTCCCAGCCAAAGCCATTCGGTGTATCCCCACGTAATTTTAACCAGGGTCAGATGACGAGGCAACATCTGAGCTGGCACCCCCACTCTCCAAACTTCCTTTCCAACCCAACGTGAGGACTTTCGGCCACGACAGATTTAAGGTGCACCAGCCACCTCTACACCATACACTTACAAACATCCATAACTTAACCCAGATTCGAATCAGGAACCTTCCGATCTAGAGGCTAACATAATAAAGCGTATATATAGGTTTTTTTGTAAAATAAACGCAAGTTAACTGCCCAGGTGGATAATTATATTCAGTGTTCTGCAACACAACTCCAAGCAATTGCAATTGTTCTGCACGCATTTTGCCGAATTTTGAAAGCTGCAGTCAAATAAAAAACTGACGTAAAACACAATTATCGGCTAAATATGTATTACATATTAGTAATAAAACATCAAAATTAATTAACTTACTTTATTTAAAACCAAGGCATACTTTCAGAATTTGCAATTCTGTCGATCACTTTTGAAGTTAAAAATTTGTCATTGACAATAGAATATATGTTATTTATAAAGCGTTTGTGGAATTTGAACAGTGTAGGGATGTTGTTTCGTAGCTAGAAAAGATAAAAAAAGGTGTTGTAAAGCTCGCGCTTTGCACTGCAGAACATCGTAACTGATGATTTAAAAAAAATCGGACAAAATTTTGATAAAATTAAGGAAAAAATGTTCTGCAAAGACTTAGTTCTACGACGTACGTCACAGTTGTAAGTAATTTCTGCTCCCAAGGGAGTTAGTGAAGATTTTAATACTTTGTATCGTGATTATTCTGAGTTGTGGAAAGTTAAGTCAAATGAATATTTAAACAAATACAAAAGAAGTATTGCTTTTCAAAAAATAGTTAATGTGTTAAAACATACATGTCAGATTATGCTGAGGAAAAATTAAAACAGAAAATTAAAATTCTGCGTACGATTCAGTATCTCGAATAATTACGAGGTGTTGTCCTCGGATCTTTCCCTTAAGGGATTGATCCACTGCCTTCTAGATAAGCAAGGCCGTATGTCTGAAACGGGAAATGGTCGTGACGTCATCACCAGTTGGCGACTCGCTTCTCTCGTAGGCATTCAAAATTCAAACTCAGCATAGCTAGCTAGACTATTATTTTTTACAGCTCCGTTGAATTTTTACAATCCGATTTGTGAATGGGACTACGGAACAAACAAAATAGTTAAGAATACATTTTTATTTTTTCGTCTTTTTTGATTGTAATGCATAATACTAAATTTATTTCTATATATGCATACTTGAAAGATGGTTTGTAGTTAACTCTAACTCGTAAATATCTATAACTTAGTGTATTTTCTTAAAGTGTTTTCGTTTCTTCAATAATTAATACATAATATGTTTTTGTAATGATATAAATTTGTAGCAAATGTTACTGGAAATTTCATCAGTTAGTTTATACATGGTGTCCTAAAAGTTCCCTTACTCTCAAGTTTAAAAAAAATGTATCGCACGTGTTTTTTTTAATCATTGAATATTATCGTCTGCTTATAGTTTTACAGACTGTTTAATTTTTATCGTTTGATTTTCTTCGCGCTCAAGTTGTGTGACAATAAAATTCCACGTCATTTTGTTCTTCATTGCAAGATGAATTTATCACGCATCTATATATATAATTCTCTTACGTGGCACGCAAAAAAGACATTATTTGTTATCGCGTTTTGGCAACATTGTACGATTGTTTGTTTATCACGAAGCCTCGCGCTTCACTTGAATTTATAGCGTCATCGGATGAAATTTTATTCAAAGAAAATGAATTTTAGTCGAGCTGTTGCAGTAAATAATAGATAGCAAAGAAAGCGGAGGATCTTTTCAGGGCCAACAATTATAGTTCAACAAGACGCTTGCACTAAAACTTTCGACAACAAACTCCGTGAAAATGCGTGGGTGGCTCGAGTGCAGGAGTAAATGTACACACAAACAACATGTTGTGTATTCAATTTCCAAATCAGCGCTCACATTTCGAGTCAAAAATTGCTCAAAGTTTTCATTTGAATTCTGATTCCAGAGGTACTGTAAATATCTTTCCTGAAAGACAGCAAAAAATTTAGATTTGAAAAATATTTTTTCGGAATATCGTATTTTGTAAACAATCCCTTCTGCTAGGACACATGTCTTCATTGATGCGAGCGAAGCGATCATATGTACGCGCAGAGAACCAATGAGGATTGCGAAAGCAATCCTCCGAGGGTTTGCGAGCGTTAGCGAGCAGGGGGCAGACCCCCTAGTTCACAGAGAATTGCGCTGTTTGATGCTTATTTTGAATGTAAATCACATGAAAGATGTAAAGAATTTTGGCGACATAAATACCCAAATGATGTAATACCGAGTATGATAAGCTATATCAACTCGTTCGCCGATTTTGTGGAACATTTATTGTAAATGTAAGTCGAAATTATTTTCCCACGTTATGTTAAAAGTGCTTTTCATCATTACCATAAAAAAATTGTTTAAAAATTTGTTGTTTTTGTATAATAAATTCACGAATCGTCAGTACGGGAACTTTTAGGCCCGGTGCACACATCCGGTTTTTCAACGTGCGGCGGCGCTGCCGCAACGCATGTGCGGTCTGAGATTCATTAGATCCAATGGAGCAGAGCACACATGCTTCCAGCGCCACTGGGGCGACGCACGTCCAACTTGCGAACAAGTTGTACCGCAGTTCCCTACGGAGCCGCACGGTCGCCGCTTACGCTTCTCCGAAAGCGTAGCCGTGATCTAGCGGCCGTGATGTATCGTTGGGTGACGTCACTAAAACGTTGCTTATACTAACACATGGTGTTGGTTTCCTAGAGAGCGTTGTTTGTGAGCGCAACAAAAATGATCGGAGCCGCCATTTCCATGACTGGCGTCATAGCGGTCTCAAACAGTTGGGGAACGTTTTTTCTCTTGTAGCGGCCAGATTTCATTTCCTGCTCCAAACGATTCGCGCGAAGAGGAGCGAAATAAATAAACATTTTTGACTGCCATTGATTAATTCGTTTTTGTAAAATCGGGATCGTTAAACACAGAACTAAAATTTCAACGGATTTGATATCTGCGGAAAATTTGACACCAGATCGATACCTTAAATGTGATTTTCTTTAAATAAATAATTAATTATTTAATAAATATTTAAATAATCAAATGGTATATAATTGAATAATAAAACTGTTTTTGATATCGTTCTGGCGCAGAAATTTAAGCTGATTTGAAATCTGTTGAAATTTTCACTCTACCTTCAAAGATCCCGAAGTTAGAAACTTTGGACTAGAGAATAAAAAACCACTTAGTTTTGTTTCTCGAATAAAATAAACCACGACAGCCGTCTTTGTTGCCCATTCTCCAACGTATTCTGTCCGTCAAGTTGACACCTCGGGATTTTTGTTTAGACGGCCGTCTAGTTATGACCTCGGCATCATGACGTATCACGGCTGTTAGATAACGGCTCCACTTTCTTAGGAAACCAAAGCTTTAGTACCTTGTTTTCAATCGAGCGGTGCACACATCCGTTATTTTGACGTAAAATACGCTGTTCAAACGCGATTATTGTAATTTTTTAAATTTATTTCTCTGAAATCGTTTACATGTGTTTTCTGTTTGCTCGCAGCGAATGATCTTGAATCGGAAGATGACAAACGTAACGATATTACAAATTGTGATACATGATTTTACAACATGTATCACGATTTGTAATGTACAATCATGATTACGTGGTACATGATTTTACATCAAAATTGTCTGCAACATTTCCTTGCCCATCGGCTTGCTGTTGTGTGCTGTTGTCTTTCTGTACTTTTTTCATAATCATTTTTAACTAGAGAGAAAGTTAAGTTAGAGGGGATGTGTTCATTTTTGAAGATGTGTAGAATTGAAATCTATATTTTTTTGTGTTCCTTCTGTTTAGCCTTTGCAGTTTTCCAGGGTGTCAAGATTTAAATCAACTATTAAAATCATGATTTTATTCAAATGATTTTTTTTAATCACTGATTTAAATCACAACTTATCTTACATTTTTATAACTAAGTAAATACACCATAGGAAAATCACAGAAGTGGTCAAATGCTTTAATTTTTCTGCACTCATGGTGATTTCAGCACTAATGGCTACACCCAGCTCAGAGGGAACTGGGTCAATTTCGGCATATTTATAAAAGATTGCAATAACCAGTTGTAACTTATTGGAATATATAGTACTAGCCACTGCGTGGCAACGCCGTGATATAAGGTATTAAATGTGGTGTAAATTTTACCACAAGTATCAAATCCGTTGAAGATATATTCAATTAAAAAATTATTTATTTAAAGAAAATCATATTTTTAGGTAACAATGTAAAGTAAAATTTACCGCAGATTTAAAATCCATTGAAATTTTCAACCTATCTTTAGCGATTCCGATTTTACGAAAAAAAACTTAACAATCCCAGTCAATAGGTTTTTTTATTTCTTGCCCTCATTCGTTTCAACCTATCTTTAGCGATTCCGATTTTACGAAAAAAAACTTAACAATCCCAGTCAATAGGTTTTTTTATTTATTGCCCTCATTCGTGGCAATAGGACAGGAAATGTAATCTGTTTTTTTTTTTTTTTTTAACGCGAACGGCACGAAATGCAATTTGTTTATTTTTGGAAATGGAAAGTAACCGTGACGTCACAATCTCGTGCGAAAATATAAAAGATATATTGTAACGGAACCAACAACGCCCCCTAGCGGACTGACAAAAACTTACACAGTGTAACTCCAACCCTGGAGCAAGCAGCAGCTAAGCTGTAGTATGTGATAGTAAAAAATGTCCCTGTCCCGAATATTTTATGTGCGTGAAAGTCTTGTAATTTCTGTAGTGTATGTGTGTGTAAATAAATTCAATTTAAGAGTTAGCTAGCCGTGTCAGTATACATCATTGCTACAGAGAAATGGCTACCCAACTGTGGGCCCGATCCCGATATCCATCGGATAGATAAGTATTTTTATACTTTATGTCGTCTAAACCTAGGCAAAAAGTCATTTATAAAGAAGGTTTTTCAAAGTTGTACTGTAGAAATAGTAATTTTTAACTCAGAAGAAATTCCTTTATTTTGTATGTATTGTAATGAGAAAAATTGATTTCGTTTTAATGCTAAGTTGTTCGTCTGACTACTTAAACTTGCAAATCAATCCTGATTTAAGTGTTTCAGAAAGCTTAAAACTATTTAACTGTATGTATGTATTTAAATAGTTGGATAATTAACGATTTATTATGAATATTAATGCTGTAGAATGTGTGTAATGTGCAGAAATAATGTATCGATAACTAGTAGTTGAACGACCTTGAACTCTAAAATCTCCCGCCTAAAGAAAATCTTAGTCGACGTCTAACACGGCGCCAGTTGTTTTTACTTTTCTTGTTAGGCGCGTTGCATTGAAAGAAAAAGAAAAAAGATTTTGTATGTATGTTTTTTTTTTCATGATCTGTATTTTATATTTACTGCATTGTCATTCTTCAACGAGTGAAAAAAAAAAAAATTTAGTGTGTTTCAATAAAGATAACACACAAAAGAAATATCACTTTCTGAATTTAGGGAGATATTTTATTTCAAAAGAAGTTGATATTTAAAGTATTGCCTTTATTGAATTATTATTTTTGTAATGAATGGTAGTTTAGATCAAGTTATTAAAGTGTTGAGGAATTCATGATTTATAATTAGTGTTAATGCAAGTATCTGTATACAAGTGTTTCTGAATATATTTCATACTTTTGCAATTTTTCATTCTTTAGCTAAGTGAATTTTTTTAAGTATTTGGGAAATGTTTTATTTGTATTTTGATAATGGTTCTGAGAATTCAAGAATTTTTGCATATAACTTTAGTTAACTATCAAAACGGAATGAACATTAATATATTCTAAACGTTTTGCATTTAAAGGTATTAAGTTTAGGACTATTGAACTTTAAACTTAGGACTCTAGATTTAGGACTCTCTTCTTAAAGAAAAAAATTCCAACCTAAACAATAGTTAGGGGTTTTGGACAATATGGCGTTCCTAGGGAAAGGAAGGAAAGAAGACCTCCGAACTCTTGCATCGGAGCTTGGTCTGGCTGTGTCGGACAGCTTAAAAGTTATCAAACTTCGAGAACTTATAATTAAAAGTGAAAATTACGAAGAAGAGCTCGTAAAGAATATGCTCGAAGTTATAATTGAAGATCGACTAAAAGCGGAGAATGCTGTCGAGGAAGACAAGTTGAAGGCTGAAAAGAAGGATGAGGAGGAAAAATTACTTAAAGCACAAGCAGAAGAACAGGTCCGAATTGAGAACGAGCGCAAGTATGAACTCGAAAAGCTAAAACTCCAGCTTGAAGCTCAAAAGGTTTCCAATTCAGTTGTTTCTACTCATGGCTCAGAGTACCCGAAATATGAACTCAGTCTGATTATCCCTAAGTTTAATCCAAAAGAAGATGAAATAGGACTGTTTTTAATTATTTTCGAACGTCAATTGAAGTTTATGAATCTTCCAGAGTCATCATGGATACCATATCTCATTGGTTCCTTACCAGCTGAAATAGCGCGTACATATGATCGCTTCGCTCGCATCAATGAAGACATGTGTCCTAGCAGAAGGGATTGTTTACAAAATACGATATTCCGAAAAAATATTTTTCAAATCTAAATTTTATGCTGTTTATCAGAAAAGATATTTACAGTACCTCTGGAATCAGAATTCAAATGGAAACTTTGAGCAAATTTTGACTCGAAATGTGAGCGTTGATATGGAAATTGAAAACCCAGCATGTTGGTTGTGTGTACATTTACCCAGTACTCGAGCCACCCACGCTTTTTCATTGAGTTTGTTGTCGAAAGTTGTAATGCAAGCGTCTTCTTGAACTATAATAGTTTGCCCCGAAACGGACTTTTTTTTAAAATAACCCTGAAAAGATCCTCCGTTTTCTTTGATTTCTATTATTTACTGCAACAGCTCGACTAAAATTCATTTTTTTTTCAATAAAATTTTATCCGATAACGCTATAAATTCAACTAGGGGGCCTGCCCCATGCTCGCTAACGCTCGCCAACCCCCGGAGGATTGCTTCGCAATCCTCATTGGTTCGCTGCGCGAACATATGCTCGCTTCGCTCGCCTCAATGAAGACATGTGTCCTAGCAGAAGGGATTGTTTGCAAAATATGTTACAAAAAAAAATGTTTTTCAAATCTAAATTTGCTGTATTACAGAAAAAATATATACAGTATCTCTAAAATCCGAATTCAAATGAAAACTTTGTGCACATTTTGACTCGAAATGTGAGCGTTGCTTTGGAAATCGAATACCCAGCATGTTGTTTGTGTGTACATTTTCCCTGCACTCAAACGACCCACACTTTTTCATTGAGTTTGTTGCCGAAAGTTGTAGTGCAAGCGTCTTGTTAAACTATAACTGTTGGCCCTGAAAAGGACCGTTTTTTAAATGGCCCTCAAAAGATCCTCCGCTTTCTTTGATTTCTAATTATAAACTGCAACAGCTCGACTAACTTTCTTTTTTTTTTTCAATAAAATTTCATCCGATACGCTATAAATTCAATCCATGCGCGAGGCTTTGGTATAAACAAAGAATCGTACAATGTTGCCAAAACGCGAAAACAAATAACGTCTTTTTTGCGTGCCACGTAAGAGAATTATATATATAGATTATTAAAAAAAAACATTGTATAGGGCCAACAGAAATTTAAATAAAAAAATCTGATTTAAATAAAAAAAAATCATGATTTTTTTTTTACACCCTGCAGTTTTCTTTAGTCTCTTGTTTAGAGAAATGTAAAGATCCATTGGGAAGTTATTTTCCTCATTCTCGTTCAAAGTGAATTATATATTTGGGGAGCATTATTTACTATCAGTCTTTTCCCTCTCCTTTCAGATTGATTTTTCTCACCTACTGGTATTTCAATCATTTTTTCATTTCCTTCTTTACACTCCTAATTGCAACGCATTCCTTATGAAAAATTCAACAGTTTAATAACTGCCTCGATGAGCTTCTGCAGTCTTCTCGTAGCAAACTAGCTGAACAATTTCAACTAAACTCGAAATTTCATAATTTTTTTCTTTTGTAACTAATCAGTTTCAATGTTACTCATGTATTTTTTTAAACTTAGATCATGCCATTGAAGTTCTGTGTGCCTTATTGTAGAGGCAATTACGACTCGAGAAAGATGGAAAGATCAAATCGGCAGCTCTAGAACAACCATGTTTAAAAAAAGATGCTTTCACTTACTGAGGATTTTTTATCATTAACTGTAATGTGGATATTCATGTTCAAAACGAATTTCCCATATTAACATATTTGGCAGGTTATTGTGCTCATGCAGTATTATATATAAAACTAAAGTGTGATGCATGTAAATATAATTTACAATTGATAGATCATTAGCTGTTGATCCGAAATTTAAGTTTATTTGCTCTTTTGACAGAGGTGCTTTAAAATATCCTACATAACTTTATCATTGTTACAAAATTAATTACCGATTTAGAGGAAGTTTTTCTTAAAGAATCAAATCAAAGGCAAGTTGCTTCCCAAATTACAATGAACATTCTTTTAATGAGGGAATTGTTTGTTGCAGCTTGTGAAAATCATTCACCTAAGAAAATAATGGCAGTAACCAGAAGAGAATCAACAAATATGTTGTTGAAAAATTATTGCAAAACAAAAAATGATAAAGCTCGCAATAAGCCAACTAAAAGGAAGTTGGCTGCTATATATAGTAATAATGTGTAATAGTTGAAATAATGGGTTAAAATAGATCTGTTATCAGTTACAACTAATAATGAGCAATTTTGGGTACAGTTCCATACCTTAATAAAGCTTTTAATAAAAATTGTGTAATATACAACGGGAGTATCTTTAATTTGTTTACTTGATTTACCTAGCAATGCTTATGGAAAAAAAATTGTGTATTTTGTCCAATCTCATTCAAGGGTTTTTATTTGGATTTGATTTTAAAATAATATGTTTTGAGAAAAATTAAAACACCTTAAGTATTTTAACCTAAAATAATGTGTTAAAAGATATCTGCTATCAGCTACAACTACTAATGAGCAATTTTGTGTAAAGTTCCATACCTTAATAAAATTTTTAATAAAAATTGTGTAATATTGTCTTTTTATTGAACATCTTTAATTTGTTTAACTTGATTTACCTAGCAATGCATATGGTAAAATATTTGTGTGTTTTTTCGAATCTCATTCAAGGGTTTTTATTTGGATTTGATGGTCCTGAATGTGACTTGATCAAAAGAAATAAATTTTGAATAAGTAAATAACATAATATGTTCTGAGAATACTTTAAAACACCTTTAAGTATTTTAACCTAAAAAATACTAAGAAAATGAAAGCCTCTTTAATCTATTCTTGAACCATAATTTCAGTAGATAATTTATCATAGCCTAAAATGTCTCAAACATAAAATTTCAGAGCTCTTCTTGTCAAATGATAAATTTAGCAAATTTCAATTGAATATTGTATCATGTGTCAATGTAATTTTTTACAATATATATATGTGATGTCAACACTGGAATGGCACTGTAGCTATTACTTGATATGGTATTTTGGAATGAGTCCACGTGTTGTAAAACATAACATTTATTACATTAATTGAAGATGGTACACATATGAGCCACAGAGGTCTCAATAGATTCGCATAAAAAAAGCACGGAAGAGCGGCCACACAGGTCTCGACTCTCTCCGATCACACAAAAAACTGAAGACCCTCCGCCGCGGGCAAGGGCTCAAGCCTTTTTCCCCCTAGCGTTCGTGGTGTTCCGTTTCCTGGATGAAATAGTCCCTTTCTCCTTTCGATAGTAGGTGGGGAGACGAAAGAATTCCGTTCCTACACTGGGGCATCCTGACGGTGTTCGCCCCGAACATCACTGCACTCATTTAGGCACGTACAATGGGACCTGAAAAAAATTAAAAAAAAACAAAAAAAAGTATCTATTTCACTTTTGAGAGAATTGCTGAAAATAAACATAATTTTTCTCTCCACATTAGTTTCTCTTTCCCAGAGTTCTTTAAAGTTAATTAGTCCATGGCTTCATGTGTTCGGCAGCAGTGGACGTGTTGATAGGTCCTTCGTGACTGCCCACTTTCCTCACCTCGTAACGGTCGTGTGGTTTCCTGTTGATAATTTCGTATGGGCCCAGATATTTTGGTCGTAATTTGAGTCCTGCTCCAAATTGGGTCCTCTGTATCGCTACCAGGTCTCCTTCTGCATACTTTCTTGCAGGTTTCCGCTTCCGATTATACTGTTTTCGGTTTTCTTCTTGCATCCTTAGGATTTGTTCCTTAGCTTCTTCCCTAAGTCCTTCTCGGTTTCTTATGAACCATTCTTCATATTCTCGTTCCAACATTTCTCTGACCTTCAGATCTTCTTTGTTCTTCATTGATACTCCTGTTAGCAATTCAAATGGTGTGATTTTTGTACTTTTACTAGAGGTGCTGTTCAAAATTCTTTGAATTGAGTTGACATATTTAAACCACTTTTCTGGTTCGTTGATCGCTAATTTCGTCAGTACCGGTATCACAGTTTCAAATATTCGTTCAACTTGACCATTTCCTCGAGGTACTCCTGTGGTGATTTTGAAGTGTTCAATGCTTCTTTCGTCGCAGTAACCTTCGAATTCTTTGGATGTGAATGCGGTGCCTCGATCTGAAATTATTCTTGACGGATTTCCGAAAATATGTGACTGCGATTCTAGCTTCTCCAACGCATCACGTGTAGAAGTTGATTTTACAGGATAGAGCCAAGTAAATTTAGTGAAGGCATCTATCACAGCGAAGATGTGTTGATAGTGTTTATTTGTTGTCGCCAGAGGTCCCAGAAAATCAATATGGTATGTACTAAGCGGTACACTCCCTTTGGGTATTGGATTTAATTGACCCTCTTGCTTGCCCCTTTTCTTATTCGTCAAGATGCACTTAACGCAGTTCATTATGACGTTCTCCACTTTTTTCCTGAGTCCTGGAATGGAAAAATCTCTTTTCACTAACTCCTCGGTCTTCGCCACGGCAAAATGTCCTTTTTGATGGAATTCCTTTATAATATCTGATTGCATCCTCTCGGGGACGACAGGCAGTTCACTTCCATTTTCATATCGATATAATACATCGTTTTTGATCAAGTAGTCGTTCTTCTCCCCTCTCATCAATAATTCTTTAATAACTTGAATATACTCATCTTGTCGTTGGGCTGCTGCTAATTTGCACGTTATTTCTTCACCCGTTGGTTGCGGTACTATCACAGCGACATTTCGGCTCAAAGCATCTGCATGTCTCATTTGAGCACTTGGTCGATGAATTATTTCGTATTCGAATTCCTCCATGATTAACGCCCATCTCGCTATCTTAGGGGTTAAGTCCTTCTTGCTCATGGTTTGCTGGAAGGCTGAGCAATCCGTCATTATTTTAAATTTGGTTCCGAGTAGATAATTCCGGAATTTTTTCAAGGCTTCGATCACTGCTAGAATTTCTAATTCATAGCTGCCGTATTTTTCTTGTTGTGCTGTTGTCTTCTTACTCATGTATTGAATTGGATACATCTTTCCGTCATCTGCCTGTTGCAATAGCACTGCTCCGAATCCGTGTGAGCTTGCATCACAATGAAGTTCCAGTGGCGGTCCTTGTCTGAAAATTTGTAGCACCGGCTCGCCAGTCAAGGCCTGCTTTAATTCGTGAAATGCAGTTTTCTCCTTCGACCCAAAATGGAATTCCCTATTATCACGAAGTAAATCACTGAGGGGCTTCGCTACCTTGGCATAATCTCGAACAAACTTTCGAAAATAACCGGTCAACCCCAGAAAACTCTGTATTTGTTTGGCATTTTTGGGTTGTGGGAAGTTCCGTACGGCTGCAGTTTTTAAAGGTGAAGGCTTTATAGTTCCTTTTTCTACTACGTAACCCAAGAATTCTATCTTTCGTTTTAGAAACTGACACTTTTTTAAGTTTAGTTCTAATCCGTGCATTGACGCCGTATTTAAAACACGTTCTAATTTTTCTAAACCCTCTACCTCATTCATGGCTGGTATGATAATATCATCTACATAAATAATAACAGTTTTATCTTTTAACAAATCCTTAAAAACGTGAAAAATATATCTTTCAAATACACTTGGACTGGTTGACAATCCAAAAGGTGTCTTTAAAAACTCATACTGTCCCTCGTGGGTAACAAAAGAGGTGTACTTTGTACTCTCCTTTTCTATGTCGACGTGAAAAAAGCCGTTTGTCAAATCTAACGTTGTGAAGACTTGCGAGTCCTCCAATTTGTCCAACACGTCTTCGATTAGAGGTAACGGGAAACGGTCCTTAATTATTTTTTCGTTGAGCTTTCGGAAATCGACACAAAGTCTGTGATTCCCATCTTTTTTCTTACAAAGCACTATAGGGGCAGAATATTCCGAACAGCTGTTTTTAATTATCCCTTTTTCTAACCACTCTTGGATTTGTTTTTCAACTATAAGTTGTTCAGTAATCGGCAACCGCCGAGCACGCTGACTAACTGGAACTTCGTCCGTCAGAAGAATTCTCATCTTAACATCCGTGTTTGTTACTTGCTGAGGCACATAATTTCCTACAATTTGACAGATTCTTTCTCGTAAACAGGGATTCATTATATGGGAGAGATCTGTCTCTTCGCTAGACATATCCAACGCTACGGCGCCTAAAGTGTAAACAAAAGCACCTGCTGATGAGTCATTTTCATGCGCCTTCGATACTTGAAAGTCTACGAGGGGATGTTGAGGGAAACTCACGCGCTCTTCTTCCCCATGATTTATGACAACGCCTGAAGTTGTTGTTGCTTTGTTTTTTATTTCGCTTCCGTTTTCGCCCCTTACTTCTGACTTCCTTATTTCATTTATGTCTCTATCGGTAACGTTTAATGTTCCCCCAGAAAATGCAAACTTTACCCTTGATAATACGTTCATACCAATTATTGCTTCAAATTGTAAATTCTTAACGACATGCACATCAGAACACAAAGAAATATTATCAATAACAATTTCTGATCGGAAAAACCCTTCGGTACTTATTTTGTGTTGACTTATTCCATTTAAATATATCTTACTACCATTCAATATAGGAGATCCTATTTTATGATAACATTCCTCATTAATTAGAGTTATTTCAGATCCAGTGTCTATTACTGCATTAATATAACACTTTTCAATATAAACACTCTTTTCAATTTTCTTAGGAGTTGCTACATATATTTGGTTTACAGTTTTATTCACATTTGCATTTTCACCTTTAAAATTATATGTACAAGTATTACTCTTATGCCCATAATTTCCACATGCATAACACTTAATTCTATTACTTTTATATGGATCTCTATTTGGTACATCATAATCAACCTTATTAACATACTTATTGACATTTGTACTATAACCAACAGTTTTATAACAATTATCATAATTTCTACTATTCTGGTTAGCACGAAAGTTCGACGATTCACCTTTATATCGAGTTTCATCTTGCGAAACATTTTTTCTGTATTTATTTACATTCCGTATCTCCATTTTTCCTAATTGCAACCTCGCACTCTCCATATTCCTCTAACTTTTTCACTATAACTTCTGCGCATTTTAATTGATGCCAGTCATCTATGAAGTGTGTTTTGATTTCAAACGGCGCTCTACGTTTTATCTGCTCGGATACCATTAGTTCCCTGAGCTCGTCAAAATTTGTTATTTTGAGTCCTCTTAACCATTCGTCAAAATAATGACTTATTTCAAACGCAAAATCTCGCCAAGTGGCTGTACTTTCCTTTTTATGATTCAGGAATTTTTGTTTGAATTGTTCAGATGTAAGTTTAAATCTTTTGAGTAAGATTTCTTTTATGTGTTCATAGTCATTAGATCTTTCCTCCGGTTCGCGAGTTATAATCTGTGCTATCTCTAAGGGTAATAAACCTAGTAAATGCGTTACAAAATCTTCACTTTCGATTTTGATTTTCGTCGCTTGTCTCTCGAACAGCGCTAAATACGTACTTATATCATTGGATTCATTCGAATCAAAACATTTAATTATCTTTGATAATTCCTTTCCTCTATCCCATGCAGTGTTCGATTCTGTCATGTGATTTTCCCTAACTGTTTGTGTCGCATTTTGCAGTTTCAGTTTTTCCAATTCAAATTGGCGTAATTCTTTTTCTTTTTCTTTTTCCCTCTCTAACTGCTGTTTGTCTTTCTCCAGCTGCTCTTTTTCGATTCTTTCAACTATTATTGTATCCAGAAGTGTTTTTGTATACTCCTCATCGTAATCGAGTTGTTTCGTCACTAACTTTTTTAATTTCGAAATTGTCGCATTTGAGGGTATTTCTATATCTAATTCCGTTGCAAGACGGTAAATATCGTCCTTTCTTGCTTTACCAAAATATGACATCTTTATCTTAAAAATGAGCAAAATGTACTCACAGTTTGCGATGATGATGGCTCTCTAGGGTTCTAGTCCACGTTCAATTTGCATGGGGCAATCCCGGCACCAGCTCCCATTTTGTGATGTCAACACTGGAATGGCACTGTAGCTATTACTTGATATGGTATTTTGGAATGAGTCCACGTGTTGTAAAACATAACATTTATTACATTAATTGAAGATGGTACACATATGAGCCACAGAGGTCTCAATAGATTCGCATAAAAAAAGCACGGAAGAGCGGCCACACAGGTCTCGACTCTCTCCGATCACACAAAAAACTGAAGACCCTCCGCCGCGGGCAAGGGCTCAAGCCTTTTTCCCCCTAGCGTTCGTGGTGTTCCGTTTCCTGGATGAAATAGTCCCTTTCTCCTTTCGATAGTAGGTGGGGAGACGAAAGAATTCCGTTCCTACATATATATAGTTTTAAAATTACTCCTTTACTAATATTTGAAAACTATATGTTTTGTTTAGTAATTTTACCAACTAATTTTATCCTTAAAAGAAAGAAATTAAACCACAGAAAGTCAAAGAAGAAATTGAAGAGTTAAATGGGAGCTTTATAGAAGGGATCAATTTGAAAAAGTTGGGTTATAATTTTGAACCATTTTGGTCCTAAAACGTAAGTAAGTAAATTTGTTCAGAGTTCATTCCTATGCCTTGCATACAAAACACGACTGATCCTTTAAAAATAGATTATTTATCTTTTAAAAATAGATCATTTCTAAAAATGGTACTTTGAAATAAAAAGCTTGTTATTTTTTCGAATAAAAGTAAAATATTTAGGCCTGCGAAATCAAAACTAGAAAGCTCAGGCTAAAATAAAAATATCTCGCCGCTAATACCCTTGTGCTCAGGAACAGTAGCAGAAGTAATCCAGCAAGTCGCCAACTAGGGCTGACGTCACAGACCAGCCATACGGCCTTTTCTCTAGAAGGCAGTGATAGATCCCGGACCGTCGTCAATAGCCCGTTGTGTACGACGTTAATTAAAAAAATTACCAATTACCAGCATCTCGAAGTAAGTTTGTAAATGTTTGTGAGTAAAGCGGCTTCTCAGTTTATACCACTCTTTCGATCAGCTTCTCTTTTTTCCTCTTTTCTTTCTTCCGATTGCAGACAGCCAAATTCAAGGCAAGTAGGCTCAAATCTGAATTTGAAACCATTTTGTAACTCAAATATGAGACACGTCGCGTCCCTTCATTGACCTAATGAGATTGACGGTTGATTGAAGCACCTATCAATCGAAACCGTCAATCAAATTGACAATAAAATTGATCGTCTTGGGAGCCCTTAACAGAATGCAAGAAATAATACAACCTAAAGGGCTCCCTAGACGATCAATTTTATTGTCAATGTGATTGACGGTTTCGATTGATAGGGTCTTCAATATAGCTTCAATCAACCCGTCAATCTCATTCGGTCAATGTTTTTCGAAGGAGCGTGATGTATTTCATTTTTGAAGTTTAAAATTATTTCAAATTCAGATTTGGGCTTTCTTGCCTTGATTTTGGTTGTTTGCAATCAAAAGAAATCAAGAAAAGACGCTGGTCCGAATAGTGGTATAAACTGAGAAGCCGCTGTACTCACTAACATTTACTAAACATCCTGCGAGACACTGAATCGTACGCATATTAATTTTATTTTTATTTTTCCTCAGTATAATCTGATTTAATTTGTTTTAACACATTAACAATTTTTTTTGCAAAGCAATACTTCTTTTGTTTTTGTTTACATATTCACTTAACTTTCCATAAAGGTATCACTAAGCTTCGCTCTACACGCGAGTGATAATAAGAAACAAACACCTGTCCCTAGAGCAGGGGTGGCCAACCTTTTACATACCATGCGTCCATTTTTTGCATATACGAGTTCAGATTAGGGATGCGACGTCGATGTTTTCAAAACATCGATGTTTTTTAAAAAAACATCGATGTATTGGTGTCGATGTTTTGGTAACATCGATGTTTATACTGGTCGATGATTTTACGTTGTCGATGTTTTATTTTTAAATGAAAAAAGTACCCTTATAAAAATTTTAAAAATAACCAAGTAGCATAATTTTCATAATCAGCAAATTGAACATACTTTTAGACCAAAGTGACCAAGGATGAAGGGTCTGAAAAGTAGGGATGCGACATCGATGTCGATGTTTTCTAAACATTGATGTTTTAGAAAGAAACATCGATGTATTGGATCCGATGTAGCATCACTAGTTGCTAAACCAGTTCTAAGAAATGGGGAAACAAGTTTAAATGCACTGAATTTTAAAAACATCGATGGTTTGGGGACGATGTATTATCAACATCGATGTTTTAATTTTCAACATCGATGCTTTGCTGTCGATGTCGCATCAATAGTTTGTAAAACAGTTTTAAGAAATGGGGAAACTAGTTTAAATACACTGAATATTTAAAAAGTATCGATGGTTTGAGGGGGGATGTATTATCAACATCGATGTTTTGATGTCGATGTAGCATCACAAGTTTGCTAAACCAGTTTTAAGAAATGGGGGAATAAGTTTAAATACATTGAATTTTAAAAACATCGATGTTAAAAAACATCGATGTTTTTGGGTCGATGTATTATCAACATCGATGTTTTAATTTTGAACATCGATGTTTTGCTATCGATGTCGCATCCCTAGTTCAGATGTGCCATACAACTCAAGCACATTTTCTACCTTCTTACGTTCATGGTCCCCTGGCATATCCTTAATAACCTTTTTAATTAAAAGTATGTTAATAGACATAACTGACATTTTTAAATGATTTAATTATTGAATGTAAAACAATAGCTATTACAGCACATAAACAATACTTACCATTAATAAGACTTTTGAGCTTGTTTGTAATTCACTAGTATTTCAATGTTTGGTTTTAAATTTGATACTGAGATCAGTAGAAAATTCTTCAAATCTGAATCATTCATTCGCGACCTCACTTTGCTTTTAATAAATTTCATGTATGAAAATGCTTTTTCACTTCTGTAAGTCGTTCCGAAGTAATGTATAAAATATTTTGCAAATTTTCTTAGTTCTGGGAAATGTTCACAGGGTAATGAATGCCAGAAATTAAGCATGTCAGAAACATTTCGATCTGAAAAAATTCATCGAATTTAATTTTCAATAATGAATTTGTTTTTAAATCAATAAGTTCTATTTATATTTTAATAGGCATCTTCATACGTTTCGTTCACTAAATGAAAATATGCTTATAAATAACGAGCATGCAGTTTTCTTCTTTAGCCAAATCATGAAAACAACTTTCAAACGACCCTTGCAATAACTTGATTCTTTAATGTATTTGGTCAAATCGCTAATATCCTTAGCACATCCACTCTGCTCTTTCAAGTGTGGAAATTGTCTTAAATCCTGATTCTCTAACTGAGAAATGAACAGTTATAATTTCATTTCAAATGAATTAATGCTATTTACTAAGCTGCGAAATAATTTATTCTTGCCTTGCAATTTCGAATTTAGATTATTAGATGGCTAGTAACATCAACTAAAAATGCCAAATCAAATTCCCAGTTATCAAATAATAGGTATATTTCATCAAGTAGTTCATTTTCCTGTTCTAAACTTTTATGAACTGCATTTTTCAATTTTAAAAATCTCCTCAGAATCTGTCCTCTAGAAAGCCAGAGCACCTCACAATGAAAGATAAGTTCACCATATTCCAAATCTAACAATTCACAGTATTCATTGAATTCTCGTCTGTTTAATGCTCTTGCTCTAATTTTATTCACACATTTCCCAACCATTAACATAACATGCTGCATTTTTAAAGTTATTCCACACAGTGCCTCTTGGTGTATAATGCAGTGATATTTTAGTACATGAGGATTAAAAATTTTTTTAAGTAAAAGTATAGTGCCATTGACTTTACTTATCATTGACGGTGCTCCGTGAGTACACACACTGATGAGTTTATTAGAATCTAATTTTAGGTTATCTAGGCATGATTTTACTTTTCCAAATATGTCTGATCTTCTTGTTTTACAATGCTATGACCCCAGACTGGCAAGTTCGTCAAATACATTAAAATTATCATCGATTCCTCTTTAAAAAAATGCTTAGTTGCGCTACATTACAAATGTCCGTTGATTCATCCAAAGCTAGAGAAAAGAATGGACAAGGTCTTCCAGTTGCTGAAATAAATCATGAGAGAGTTGCTTATCTCATAACTGTCTGCCTTGATAAAGAAATTTCGTCTGCTTTCCTTTCGATACCTTTATTACCAAGATGGCGTGCAAATATTTGTAGACAAGTCTTAATTTCTTCTTCGTCAGAAAAATATTTCTTTTTCCGTCAATGCTAAAGCAATTTCATAGGACGCTTCTGTTATCGTCAAGTCTTCACAACTTACTTCAGCCAAAATATTTTGTCTTCTGATTTCTTACTTTTTCTTAGTCACATATTCTTTTCGTAAGAACGAGCATCCTTTTTCCTTCTATGTTAGTCTGATGCTATGTTTTACAGTGTATATTAAGATCATGTCTTCCATTACGTGAAAGAGTACTTTCACAAACAATGCAAAACTGTTTTCTTATTGACTTTTATAAATAACAACTCGTTTTCCCACTGTTCATTAAATTCACGCTTGCTATCACTTCACCTACTTCAAAAGAATAAGTAGACGCAAGGATGGAATGCGCCACTTGTAATCATCCAATGCGCCCCGTTTGGCACATGCGCCACAGTTTGGCCACCCCTGCCCTAGATACAGATATAGCACCTTGAACTGAACGTAAGGTTTAATAACTACTCTAGTACTTATACAGTTTTGTTTGATTTCTCAAAAACTTGATTTTTGGACTTATTTCCTTCTAAAACCTGACGATTCAATTAATAGCTTCACAAACTCCCGTTCCCAGACACAATCACTTCTCGTGTGGCTCGCCTAATTTACAACTAGCTTGCGTTTATTTTACAAAAAACGCTATATATACGCTTTATTACAATAGATATTTGAATCCCAGATTAATTCGTGCCGACAGATTTTCATGGAATCAGTTAAAAATCACCTGCACTCAAAACCAACTGTCCGGCTATCGAAGACCATCTGCGAGGCCCGGGCAGATCACAGAAGGGGTCTCAGCTAATTGAATTAGAAAACGTAGAATCCAACGAAGAACGCGTTATAGATACAAAGCAAGGAATAAAAAAATTATTAGCTTGCTACGAAGAAATCCTGCTTTAAAAAAATAAGCCATTGTGTCCGTAGTCAGACGAATTTGTTAAATTTTATGAAGCCATCGACATCGAAATAATTTTTTTAATAACTCCTTAAATTTTTAAATATTTTGTATTAATATGTATAAAGAGAACTGCAATTTTTATTAAATATTTTTATTCTAAACTAGTATTTTTGTTAGTCCTTGTTACCAATTAAATAAAATTTATATATATTTATATGCAAAGTTGTGTGTGTGACATATTCGTAGTACTTAAATTCGTATTGCGAAAATATAAGTTTCAATTGAAAACTTATTTATTAACAGAAATTTACATTTAAGATATCTATTTCGTGTAAAATTTTCCACAAATTTCAAATCCGTAGAAATTTTTACTATAACTTTTACGATCGCAAAGATACAAACTTTGGATTAGAGAATAAAAAACTCTACTGCCCGAACGATTGACAATTCGTAAAATAAAAGATCAATAGGCGCCGTCAATGGCGCCCGTCAATGTCTATCAATCAAAATTTCTATCAATGAGCGTCAATCGCCTTCTATACGATCAATTGGTTGCTTCAATGAGTTTCATTGACAGTAATATTGATCGTCTAGGGAACCACTAATGAGAACTGTACCTTGAAAAAAATTATAATAAAAGAAAATTCTACAAATGTCGAAAAACCATTAAATGAACCAATGAAATCAAAGAAAAAAAAATGTTAAGGACCAATGCAATCAAAGGATATTTTTAAATTACAATAACCAATGGAATTAAAGAAAAAATTTCAAACGAAGCAATGAAATGAAACAACTTTAACTGATTTTGAAAGAACTTGTTAGAAGAGTCAAAATGGAAATTTAAACTTTCCGTTTGCCGAGGTTGCCATGAAAACTGTCGCGAACAACTGCGAACTAGACTTAATTATTTTGCTGACTGTAGGTGGCGGCACTGCTGCGAAAACTAACCTTTGTTTTTTGAACTCTCTTTTGGCGGCAGATTGTGTTATGTCACGAGAGCTGATGCTTGCCAACATGATAATGCTTAAACATGTACATATTCTTGTGTAAATATTTAATGATAGCAATAAATGTTTTAAGTTTGTAAATATAAAAAGGCCTTTTGCTTTCATTGCTAATTTGTGAGTATAGATTGCTGTAAAGTATAAAACAGAAGTTATTCTCATTCAACGACCCGGGTTAAAGTAGAAGTTGAAGCAAGACAAGTGAAAAAGAAGGTAAGGTAGATTAATTGCCTTTCCTAATAAGTATTGTTTTCAACAAAAACCGCAATAACCGTAAATACAGATGAGTTGCCATAACCTACCAGAACTCGCTACTAGAAATCGCCAAAGCCCTTGCCACCACTATAAACGTAGTCTGCAGCTGTACCAAAATACCTACATACCTCCCAGATATTTTCGCTCGAAATTGAACTCAGGTGTTGATTCGTCATCTGACCGTGGTTCAAAATTACGAGGTGTCCTCGAATCTTTCCCTTAACGGATTGACCCCGGACCGTCGTCAATAGCCCATTGTGTTGCACTAGTATGACGTTAATTAAAAAAAATTACAATTACAATTACCCCCTAATTACAATTACTTGCTCTAGTATGACGTTAATTAAAAATTACCAATTTCCAATTTCGCTCGAAATTAAGTCCGCCTTTTAAAACTTTCATTTGTTTTCATTTGTAAGTTTTACCAACCATGCGATATTAAAGGGAATCACGAATTTATATCAAGAACAACTTTTTTTTTCTGCCGACTTTAATTTTTTATTTCGCAATGTTTTCTGTGCGTTTGTAAATTTAATAAACTAGGGGACTCCGCCTCCTGCTCGCTATCGTTCGTCAACCTCCGATGATTGTTACGCAATCATATTTAGTTCGCTTTGCGAACTATATTCAACAATTCCTTCACAATCCATCCCCATATGGATCGCTGCTGGATTGATCCCGGATCTCTAGTACGACGTTAATTGAAGGTTCCCTTCCCATTGCGATACTTATCGCATGCATCCGAGTAACGGAAAATGTCCTACTTTTTTTGCGAGATAAGCGGATTCGTATATAAGCCGACCCCAGCACTTTAGCTTTAGAAAACGTTCCAAAAATTCTCGGCTCATACACGGAAATATAGTGTAAATAAAAACAAAATGTTTAAAAAAATGTAAAGAACAAAACATCTCATTTCCACATAAAAAAGGAAATATTTTAGCACAACATATTGTTAAAATTGAGTGAAAATCTCATCAGAATTTTAAATGTTCTAGCTGATCCGTGTTGTAATGGTACTTTTTAAGATTTTCATATTCGACTGTTGCTATGGAAACAGCAACAAAATTTGCCGGTTCTTCTGAAAACATTGCAAAATCTCTAGCGCTTGCTCTCAAATTTTATGAATGAACTAGCAAAATACCCGACCTTACTCGGTTTGAATTGGTTTACTCTAGATTGAAGAGATAATCAAAATATATAATGATTTACGTTTTTTGTAGAATAAAAATTTATTTTAACACCTTTCGCCATCTTTATATATTTCTACAACTTACTTTGGACACAAATCCTACACATGCGTATCCATTCATGTAATACATTTCACATACATCGCACAATTGTTGTATGACAAAGCTACAAAATGACGAAAGGTGATACTAAGGTTGCTACTATAAAAGACGATTTTGAGGGAGATTTGGAATTTCCTTTCTTAAGCTCTTTTCATGTTCAACTCAATTAATTAAAATTACGATTTACGGTGAGTGCTCTCGCACTCACAATCAACAAAACAATATTTTGTTTTACTTGTGGCACTCTTGCCTCCGGTATGCGACATTGTGAAATTTTGCAATCTTCTCCTTTCATTATTACAACGAATTTTTTAATGTTGGAAAAAGTTCTAGTTCGGATTTTTAAATATTATTATTCTTTCAATAACGGCATTATTCTTTAAATAACGGCATTATTCTTTCAATAATGGCATAATTACACTTAAAATTTACTGAAAATTTTATACTGACTTACCTAACATTTTTAAGTCTAATACTTTATGGTGCTGTTGTGTGTGATGAGAAGGAAAACACATTTATTAAAATAATAAATATTTAAAACAGAAAACAGTGACATAGAACAAAATAAAAGATGTCGGAAAAAATTGTTGTAAAGATATTAATTTGTGATTCATTTTTATCTCTTGATCTCGCACAGTTGCCACAATTTACAACTAAAAGTGTGCAAAATTTAGAAATGTGAAATTAATTCAGAACGAAAGAAACAGAAAATATCACTGCTCACGCGATCTTGTTCATTCTCGTTTCGTTGAAAAATATCGTCTGCCTCAAATTTTCCGAAATCGTTTTCATTGCGCAAAGAACAAAAATAAGACTCGAAATAAATGAAGTATCAGAGCTGAAATTCTAGTACATTTTCAGCAGTACTGGTAAAACAATCGAAGTAATCGTAATATTCAATTGACATTCCAATTTTTCCGAAACTACCAAATTATGGTTGATTTAAGTATACTTACCCAGGTGTTTTAGTATGAAACTCATCTAAATATACCAATAAAGACATGTTTAATATAGCATTCACTAAACTAATAGATAATGTATAAAATAAAATACATTGCAATCAAATATCTAGAATACTGTTCATGTGATGCCTACAAAAACACGCAAACACAAAATCGAGCATAGAACAGAAAGACGGACAGACAGACTTTCGCAACCAATTCTACTCACTAAATGAAGATAAGAGCTCTCTGTATGCAAATTTCATTTCCATGAAAATATCTTAAACAGCGTGGACGTGTATAGGGCACAACATACAGACAGACAGACACCAAACGAGAAAAAGGCGGATTCGGCATCAGAAGGGTCCAAAACGGATAGAAAACTTGAAATGGGTCGAAAATATTGAATGTACAAACAAACACTCCATTCTTATTTATATAGATTTTTAAAAAAATGTAACTGTGTTTATCGTCTGCGCTTGCTCTAAATTAATTAGCCCGTTGAACCACAAGTATCGCTATCACGCGACTCGCTATTACCAATCACAAAGCGAATAAACCTGAAAAAGATTACAAACTTTTTTTTTACAATAGAAAGATAGATAGAAAGAAGAAAATATACTTTCTTAATAAACAGTAATATTCACATTTATCACACGCAACACAACAGCTACCCTCTCTTGTTAATCTTCCAGATTAAATTTCCTTCTGTCTCTAAGGGAACGGCACAGTGAGCTGGAAATCGTTACGCCTTACCTAGAAAAATTCCACCGACCTTCTAATGAAATACACAGAGAATGTGGGCGGAGTCACTATAGTAGGATCTCAGGAGGGCAAGTCATAGGAATCGTCTTACATGCCTATGACAATCAACTTAATTTAATTAGCTGAAATCGATTCTCTAAGCTGAGTTCTGTATGTTTGGTATGTGATTTCCCTTTTTAAAACTAATATATTCTACAGCAATGGTTTACTTGTAATAACAAGGTCCCTTGGTGGAACATGTGGCAATAAAACAAAGGGTGGTAATACTGATCAATATAAGGTATGGGTAAGATGTAGGTAGGTCGGTATTTAATTAACGTCGCACTGGACCAACACAACGGGCTATTGGCGAAGGTCCGAGATCACTCCTCTAAAGGCTGCTACACACTAAGCCAGTAATTTAGTCGAGTAGCGAGTGATTTAGTAACTAAACGATTTGGGACAAAACTATTTAGTCGAGTTCTTTAGTAAAACTATTTAGTGGACTCGATCCAGCCAAATGGATAGTAGGCGGTCGAGTCCCCCTAACCTCACTCCTCTCACCACTATTGGGACACTAGACAGGTGTGAACACATCTGCTTAGTAGAGTTTATTAGTTATTCGTTGTCATTGCTCGAGGTCTCTTTCGTATGTGTGTTTTTTGTTAAAATATGCATAGTACACACACACACACACACACACACACACACACACACACACACACACACACACACACACACACACACACACACACACACACACACACACACACACACACACACACACACACACACACATGTGAGTTTTAAATTTTGGCACCAGTTTTGTTGATCGTCTGTCACGCGGATCGTTTGATCGCTGTAATTTAAATCCATTGTTTTTCTTTAGTCAATGAATCTGTTCTGTTTAAATGTTTAACGTTTTTTATTCTCTCAAAATAACATTTTTATCGGCATCATGATTCGTTGGAGTGATGATACTACGGTTAAATTTGTTACTGCTTATGTTGAACAGGAGTGTTTATGGAATGTCAAGTCTTCCCTAATGTACAAAAATACAGCATCCAAGGCAGTTGCAATCGATGAGTTAGAAAAACCGACGGGAATACCGGATTTTCAAGAGAAGGAAATCAAACAAAAACATTAAGAAAGTATTTTGAATTTATTTTTAAACTAGCAGTATTAATTACCCGGCGTTGCTCGGGCTGCATTAAATTTTGATTGAAAAATGATATGACTAATCACTTCTCTTTCATAAAAGAATGCTAGCTTCATTTGAGAGTACGGAAAATAATTTTAAAAATCGTTTCAACTTTTTCATCGCTTTTATTTACTTTGGACGCAAGTATGTATACATGATACATCCATCTATGTACTCAATTTCATATAATCTTTTTCATCGAGATTCAGCTTCGCTCTCCGCATCATCTTTAGCAGTCGACACTCGAACATCAACTAAACCGTGTGCGAACAACCACTCGCACACTTGCCGTTTTTTCGTTTAGTAGAGCTACTAAATCACTCGCTACTCGACTAAATTACTAAGATTCAGATTTCTCTTAAGCCTAGTGTGTAGCAGCCTTAAGAGAAAGATCCAAGGACAACAGCACGTCATTTTGAACCACAGTCAGATGACGAAGCAACACCTGAGCTGGCACCGCAGTCTTCAAACTTCCAACCAACCGAACGCGAGGACTTTCGGCCACGACAGATTTAAGGTGCACCAGCCGCCTCTGTACCATAAGCTTACAAATATCCATGCGCTATACCGGATTTAAACTAGGAACCTTCCGATCTAGAGGCTAACACCTTGACCATCAGACCGGTTTGTCAGCCTGAAGGGACAGATTCGAGGACACCATAGCCCGTTGTGTTGCTCTAGTACGACGTTAACTAAAATTACCATTACCATTACCGAGGCCGACCAACCGGTATAGTGGTTAAGGTGTTAGCCTCTAGATCGGAAGGTTCCTGGTTCGAATCCGGGTCCGAGCATGGATGTTTGTAAGCGTATGGTGTAGAGGCGGCTGGTGCACCTTAAATCTATCGTGGTCGAAAGTCCTCACGTTGGGTTGGCGTGGAAGTTTGGAGAGTGGGGTGCCAGCTCAGGTGTTGTTTCGTCATCTGACCGTGGTTCAAAATTACGAGGTGTTGTCCTCGGATCTTTCAATTAATGGACCGATCCCGGACCGTCGTCAATAGCCCGTTGTGTTGCTCTAGTACGACGTTAACTAAAAATTACCATTACCGAGGACAGCACCATGTAATTTTTAACCAAGGCCAGATGACGAGGTCCCACCTGAGTTGGCACCCAACTCTTCACGCTTCGTCACCACGCCAAAAGAGAACTTTGCGGCCCCAAAAGATTTAACTCATAAGACCAGCCCCCTTTATTCACGACGTCTTTGGTTGGAATCGAACTCGCAACCCTTCGGTAGCGAGTCCAATACTCTTCCGACCGTGCTAAACGACCCAATATGCCGAAGAAATTCAATCAATATTGAACGCTTGTCTAGGGTTTAAAAATGGGTTAACTAAAATCTAATAAATAGGTAGAGGTTTTATGACCACGAAATTGAGATAGGTAGTTAATTAACGTCGAACTAGAGCAACACAACGGGTTACTGGTAAACCGTACGGGATCATTCCCGAAAGGAAAGATCCGTGGACAACACTTCATCATTTTGAACTAAGGTGAAATGACGAGGTCAACACCTGAGCTGGCACCCCAACCTCCAGACTTCAACCCAACGTGAGGACTTTCGACCACTACAGATTTAAGGCGAGCTACAAGCTTCTACACATACGCTTACAAACATCCATGTACTGACCCGGATTCGAACCAGGAACCGTCCGATCTAGAGGCTAACAACTTAACTACCAGACCTGTTTGTCGGCATGCACTGATAAATAACTGCAAAACATTAGGTAAGTAATTTTAGTTAACGTCGTACTAGAACAACACAACGGGCTATTGACGACGGTAAGGGATCAGTCCCTTAAGGGAAAGATCCGAGGACAACACCTCGTTATTCTGAACCACGATCAGGTGACGAAGCAACACCTGAGCAGGCAACAGACTCTTCGAACTTCCACATCAACCCAACGTGAATACTTTCGGCCACGTCAGATTTAAGTTAAACCATCCGCCTCTACACCATACACTTACAAACATCCATGCCCGGACCCGGATTCGAACCAGGAACCTTCCGATCTAGAGGCTAAAACCTATTGCAACGGTTGGTCGGTGCAAAACATTAGGTTTCAGATAGGTAGGTAGATAATTAGTTAACATCGTACTGGAGCAACACAATGGTTTATAGTTGCAGCTCCGGGATCAACCCCAGAAGAGAAAGATTCGAGGACAACACCACGTAATTTTGAGTCACGTTCAGATCGGTTTCAGAAATGTACATTTTGTTATTTATTGATATTAAAAGTTCGAGGTCACACAAATGCTGGGTATTTTCGCACTAATGTAGCCTGTTTGCGACCGTGTATTACACAAATTAAATTTTATTGACACAAATTAAATTTTTTTACACCGTTACTTTCTTTTCAGGAAAATTTACATTCTTCAGAACTTTGGAAAAGTCAGAACATCGTTAATACCCTTCATGCTGAATGTGAGACATCTACAAAAAATAAATTTTGCCCCCCCCCCCCCTATTTGCCTACAAATTTCAAAATTTTCTACCTTTTGAAATGATGGAACGATTGTATTAAAAAATTTTCTGAATGAATATCTTTCACATTAAATTTATTTTTACAGCAAATATCGTGGTATAGTAATTAATTGATTACATCTGTAATGTTTTTTAGAGAGTGTAATTTAGTGATTCTAACTCCTTAATAAAGAAAAAAACATTAAAGAAAGTAAAATTACGGAAAAAGAGGCGATTTTTTAATACTGTTAGATACATATTTAACTCCAAAGAAAATCTTCGGAAACATCAAAGCTTTTAAAAACATTATTGACCAGGGACGGCGAACCTTTTTAAGAAGTGGGTCAAATTTCGTTCATAATTTTTTTAGTACTAGCTCGTGGGTCACTTGGAAAGAGGGAAGGGAGCATGGAAAAACTACTTTATTTAGTTCTCAATTTTTTAATCCTTTAAAAAGTGACCGATTCCTTTTTGTTTTACAACTTTTACTTTTGCAAGTGAAGAGCAAAAAATCTACATAAAAGGGGAGTAATCATGCTCAGCCCCTCCTGCACTGAGTTTTTAATGAACAAGGAAAATAAAACAACATATATATATATATATATATATATATATATATATATATATATATATATATATATATATATATATATATATATATATATATATATATATATATATATATATATATATGAAATATTATATTTTAATAGATACTATAGTTACAGGTATGTGTATGCACAATAAAGTTAAAGTATATTTTATGAGAAATCTGATGTTTTTTGTCAGATAATTTCTTAATATTAGGTTCATATTCAGTACTAGGGGGCTCCACCCAATGCTCGCTTACGCTCGCCAACCCCGGGGATTGCTACGCAATCCCATTTGGTTTGTTCGCTAACCAATACCTCTTTCGCGTGATTTCACTTTATTTTACTTTAACACTTAATGCACCCTAAACTAATAGCCGCATCAGTAAAAAATCTTCTGCATCTTGTTCCCTGTACATTTTTAAGTAAACCGTGTTAATCTCCAAACTTTAAGATCTGTACTTTGTACTTTCTCGGTAAACCGTCCGAGAACAGAGTGAAAAAAGAGAGCCTTTTTCCTCGCCAAAAAAAAGAAGTCGTTTTTATGGCAATTGTTGCTACGATAAATTTGATATCTGGCAAACCCAATAGTAAAAAATACAACCCTCATGCTGAATTTGCTCCGCGAAATAAAAAATACGAAATTTGTGTCATCACCTTTTGATTGCATCGAATTTATTTATGAACAAATTTTAAAAATAATTGTACCGTAAGAAAGAATACATTCTGAGGTATACTGCGATATTTTCAAAATTAAAAACTAATAGTAATACGATATAGATATGACAGTTTTAGTTTTGTATCGGAAATTACGATATGAAAGTTCCAAAAATTGTTTGACCAACTTTTAATTGCATCGATTTTATTTATTAACCAATTCGAAAAATAATTGTACCATAAGAAAGATTGTAATGTAATATATTCAGTGATGTTCTCAAATTTAAAAAATAATAGTTTTTGCTGTAGATAAACGGTTTTAACAAAAAGTAGCGAAAATATCCAAAGATTCCGAATTTTGTATGACCCACTTTTGATCGCATCCAATTATTATTAACCGATTTCAAAAATAATAGTACCGTAGGAAAGAGTACATTCTGAGATACTCTGCGATATTTTAAAATTAAAAACTAATAGTAATAAGATATAGACTTGGCAGTTTAAAAAAATAACAAAAATGTCCCGATTTTTCCCGAATTTCAAAAAAATATTATCAAGAACCAAATTGAAATATCAAAAAAACCTCGACGAGCTCCAAAAATTTACGTTGAGAGGTACTCTTAAAAAAAACTCACGGCTGAAGACTGAAAATTTGTATGTGTTTTGCTCACTCGCGGAAGAAATTTCGCTTCTTCAATTTTGACACTTAATAAACCCTAAACTAATAGTCGCATCGGAAAAAAATATTAATAATTGTCCAGGTAATACGATGAAGAAATAACCATGTTAATTTTATTTTTTTCCGATCAGTTCTTTCTTGGGAAACCGTCTAACAATCGAGCTAAACAACACAGTTTTCAATCCTGCGGCGGCGGCAACTTTTTTTTTTCAACTAATTCCATTTCTAAATCATGGTTACCTAGCCTCTTAAATTCGTTTAACTCCATTGTTTCGAATTTCGTTGTTGTTGTTGTTTCTTATGCCTACACTGGCAGACCAGAGGAGTGCCAGGCTCGTCGAAGACGGCAAGAGGCGAGGGGGGTGCGCCTTTCATGTTATTGAGCCCCATACATGACACTTCCGTTTTACAGGAAGGTCCCTTTCATACATCCATTCACTCACAGATATCGTAATTTAGATCCCAATCAGAGGCCGATAACCCCCTGATCAGGTACCCTCAGAGGTATTGATTGGGTATGGGAAGATGGGGGACTTTGTGACCACGACCTATTTAACGTGTTCTAGTCACCATTAGTGAACACGACGGTCTTTAGCCAGGTCGAAGCGTCGAATTTCGTTTTGTATGGATATACAATAAAGTTAAATGTATTTTCCATACTTTTAAATTGATTAAATCTGTCTAAAGACTTGTTTTATTCCCTGTATAATCATTAAATATTTTTTGATTGCATTTTCTTGAACGTCAAGCTTATTTTCCATTGTTATTGTGTTTTGAAAATGTTTTTGTAATTGAGGAAAATATTTCATGATATTCATTTCCAAATCCCTAGAGAAGTCGTCAAGTTTTGTCATAAATATCCTAATATTCTCAAAACATAAAATCATTTAACCAATCTATATTTGGAAGTTTGTCAAAATTATTGTTTTTTCATTCATCAATACTTTTATCATATTACCTGCTTTGTATTGAGCAAAAACTGCTAAAGCATAACCATTTACATTGTTACTCTCATCTAAAGCAATTAAATACATTTCTAAATAATTTATGTCTTTATGTAATTGCGAACAAAAATATTCCTTTCTAATTCTATTACTGGATCTTTAATTGTATTGTACCTTTTATTAAAAAAAATTTGGAAACAAAAAACGGAAGAACAAAAATGAAAAAAGAACTTCATAAATACTCTACGTGGCGCGGTATTGTTCAAAATAACATTATTTTTAGCAAAAAGGAAAAACTAGTGGTGGCTACATTATCTAAAACCTTCATATAAATTTTAAAACAGCATTACGTATAATCACAATAAATCTAAAACATTTTACAAAAATCATTTATGCATTTTTTTTTATTGTTAAGTTTTTTATTAACATTTGTATTTTCTTCATATTTTTAAAAAAAGGGGTTTGAAAAATAATTAAAATTATTTATGTATGTGATGAAATGATGATAAGTTTATAAAAATCAACGAGTGGGTCACTTAAAAAAACCTGCATGGGTCAGTGTCTGACCCACGGGTCATAGGTTCGCTATCCCTGTTATAGACCATGATTTATCATGAAAATTTCATTACTGGCTTTTGCTTGTTTTCCCCAGGAACATAGTCAACCAAATAGAAATTTGACCTTTTTTTAACGCAGTTTATAAAGCAAATTTATGAAACAAAATAAAACAATATAAAAATGCGAAATAATTACAAAATAATAATTATGAGAGTACGTTGTAAAATGTTACATGAAATTACTTTTGTAAACCGTTTTTCATTATTAAAATCTAAGAAGTGTTCCATGAAAGAAATAAAAATTTATCGATGATTTTCATTGATGTTAAGCAGTTTGTTATTTATATATATTCTTAGGAAATATAAATATTAAATTCGTTTTGTAAATATTAAGTGTTATTAGACGTGTAATTACAATATCTAAATTTGTGAGTTTAAAAGAATGGGTAGCTGTGACACGATCTATTATGTAAAAACAAACTGTTTTTACATAATAGATCGTGTCACAGAGATTGAATTGATTCATTTGAGATTGCAGAAAATTTGAAAAATATGTGTCGTCACATGAAATGGAATGATTTGATTAAGATCTGATCAATTTTGTTAGTAACGAGATATCTCGTCATCAAGATATTGGCGATGTTTTTTCTGATGACGAAATCAAGTTATGGTCAGTTTTTTTTTCGAATGACGATAACGGACCTACCGGTCTGTTGGTTAAGGTGTTAGAATCTAGATCGGAAGGTTCCTGGTTCGAATCCGGGTCAGTGCATCAATGTTTGTAAGCGTATGGTGTTGAGGCGGCTGGTGCACCACCTTAAAAATGTCGTAGCCGAAAGACCTCACGTTGGGTTGGTGTGGAAGTTTGGAGAGTGGGGTGCCAGCTCAGGTGTTACCTCGTCATCTGACCATGGTTCAAAATTAAGTGGTATTACCCTCGGATCTTTCCCTTAGGGCAGGGGTTCCCAACCTTTTAGTAACTATGTACCACTTGAAATGTTTAGAAATTTTTGGCGTACCACCAGTCCTATATTTTTTTAGAAACATATATCTAATGTCAGAAAAGTACCCAATGGCTTGTTTTATTTTAATTAAAATACTAAGAAAGCTTCATATGGTTAACGCACTTGTGTTTCGTATTAATGATGTTTTAGTAAAGGAAAAAATAAAACAATTATTGAAAATTACAGTTTTATTTTTTACTTACAGGTCTAAAAACAAATAATTTAAAAAAAATAGTACATACTAAGATTAACATAATCAAAAATCAATTTTTAGTGCGAAACTTGTTGTTTGTCTTTTATTAAAATATCAATATCAGAAGCAATGGAGCTTAACTTCACTCTTAAGTCCTCTTCAACACTTACTCTGTTTCTATATTTATTTTTTATGTACAAAAGATCAGAAAAACCACTCTCACACAAGTAACTAAAAACAAATGGCATATCACAGTCAGAGATATCAATTTAATTTCACCGAGATAGGCATTGAATAGAAATAGATAATCAGTAACAAAGTTTCTCTTTAAATAATGTGCTACTGTTAGCGTCATTTATTACAACTAGCCGGGCTGCGCCGGCTAGCGCTCGGCGGTATGTAATAGTGCTTTTTTTAAACTTTTTTACGCACCGTAATCAAGCATGTTTTGATTTGTATATTTTATTTATTTTTAGGAAACAATTCTTCAAATCATTACGAACGTATTCAATCAAATATTTAAGGAAAGTTGGTCGAAATATACATATACCGCTACAAAATTATACATGTCTAGTGATATTTTGCAGGAAATAGACATATCATTAAAATCTAACTCCTAAATAATATTTCTACAATAGGTAATATACCAGAACACATAATGCAAACAAAAATAAAATTCCAATCCTTGAAAAAATGCAAAATTCCGAAGAAAAAAAATACGTACGTATCTATTCAAACGTGTTGAATTTCGATTTCCTGAATATATTGTGAAATAGAATAATGCGTCAAAAGACTTTTCAACGATATTGACAAAGACAATAATGATTTATTAACAAAAAATATACATATTTATAATACTTGGGAATCCTCAAATATGTCCACAACATCTCGCAGTCAACTCAAATACCCAAACACGGAATTCTAAATCAAATTAAAAAAGCAAACATTAATTCTGAAGTGGCCAGATACCGGGTAGCAAAATTACGTTTAAATTACTTTTACATCAAAGGAAGAAATAAGAAGTCAGTTCAAACATAAATTTTTACAATTTAATTCCTTACTTTGCATAGAAATTGACCTCGGCTATTTAAAAACAGCAAGAATTCAAAATATCTGGGTTATTTTATTTACGTTGATTGTTGCCATTCGACGATACACAAATAACGTCGATTTCGGGTCCACGTACGTTAGTGTTTTATATATATAGATGTAATAAAAACGTTAATCACAAAATTGATTTCATATGATCCCATTTTTCCTAGCCGACCAACCGGTATAGTGGTTAAGGTGCTAGCCTCTAGATCGGAAGGTTCCCGGTTCGAATCCGGGTCCGGGCATGGATGTTTGTAAACGTATGGTGTAGAGGCGGCTGGTGCACCTTAAATCTGTCGTGGCCGAAAGTCCTCACGTTGGGTTGGCGTGGAAGTTTGGAGAGTGGGGTGCCAGCTCAGGTGTTGCTTCGTCATCTGACCGTGGTTCAAAATTATGAGGTGTTGTCCTCGGATCTTTCCCTTAAGGGACTGATCCCGGACCGTCGTCAATAGCCCGCTGTGTTGCTCTAGTACGACGTTAACTAAAAAATTACCAATTAATTACCCATTTTTCCTATAACGAGGTTGTACATACTAAAAAATCGAACAAATTTCGTAGAATATTTGGGTCGCTCGTATCATCCTTGCGTACCACCTGAAACGTTGCCGCGTATCACCAGTTGGGAATCCCTGCCTTAGGGGATTGATCCCGGACCGTCGTCTATAGACCGTTGTGTTGCTCTAGTACGACGTTCGCGTATCACCAGTTGGGAATCCCTGCCTTAGGGGATTGATCCCGGACCGTCGTCTATAGACCGTTGTGTTGCTCTAGTACGACGTTCGCGTATCACCAGTTGGGAATCCCTGCCTTAGGGGATTGATCCCGGACCGTCGTCTATAGACCGTTGTGTTGCTCTAGTACGACGTTAATTAAAAATTACCAATTACCCAATTCTTTTCGGTTTCATGTAAATTGTAAGAATTCAAACGCTCAGCATCAGGTTGTATCAGTTCTTTTTTGTAAGAAAAAACAAGTTTTTTCAAACTTCCATTCTTTTACGAAAATAAATTTCCGTCAAATTTTAACTGCATTTAATTCGTTGCCATAGTTACTAGTTAGGCTAGGCCAGTGGTCGTCAAACTCATTAGTCCAAAAGAGCCAAAGATCAGCAGTACAACGATTTCTTATGAGCGCCAAATTTCTTTTTAAGAACCATGTTTTTAGGAGTCGGTTTAAACTAGCTACTAACATTAAATAAAACCAAATATAATAATTATAATAATAACATTTTTTTATTGACAAAAAATATTTTTTACATTAAAATAAAAATATGACAAAACACGCATTTAATGTGAACAGTGACATTGAAATTTCCTTGGTAAGTTTGGATCAGTCAGGTTTGTATGTCGTTGTTTTTAATTTCAAGCAGGATTCCAGGTTCTGGAACAGCCACACTCAACTTTTATGAGAGATGGCAACGACCTTGGCGATATTTTTGGCGCACTTCTAAAGTCGCCAAGGAAAGAATTTTTTCCTAACTCTTTTTCTGTCACAATTTTTTTCTTCTTTTTACAACACACTTTTTAAACACATTTCAGAACGTTTTGAAAACAGTATATTTTTTAAAAACTTTCACAAAAAGTAGTAAGCTTAAGCACATATCAAAACACATTTGTGAACCAGCAGAGAAACTAAGTTACGAATGTTGGGTAAGAAATACCCTGAAACTTATCACTTACACTAAATAGAGAGGGCATGTTGAAAAAGAAAAATATTTACAAAAGAAAAAAAAAAAAGCAAGAAATAATACAACCTAATAACGTCAGCATTCTTTCGTAAAAAATAATAAAAACAAAAATGGTAAAAAAAAAAAAACTCTTAATCCTGTCGTGAAAACTATTATAACAAAATAAAAATTCCACAACTGTCGAAATACAACTGTCGAATTTTACAAATAAATGGACCAATGGTATCACAGAAAAATGACCAATGCAATCAAAGGATATTTTAAAAACAAAATAACCAATGGGAAGAAAGAAAAGATTTCAAACGAATCAATAAAATCAAACGATTCTAAAGAATTTTGGAAAAACTTTCTAAAATATTCAAATGTTTCAAAAGTTTTTCAAAAAGTTAAAAAGTTTCCGTTTGCTGAGGTTGCCATGAAAACCGTAACGAAAGATGGGTTGCCTTTATTTATCGTAACTCGCTACTTGAAGTGCGCCAAAAAATATCGCCAAGTCTTTGCCATCCCTCAAAAACGTATAATGTAGCTGTACCCAGGTTCTCTTTAATAAGACGATTGTTCAATTTAATTTTGATAAGGTTCATGCTTGAAAAAGATTGTTCGCATGAATATGCAGAGGCATAGAATTGAAAAACAGCAGATTTTTATAACTGTTCATATGAGTCAGGAATACTATTCCAAATGTTGAAAATTATCTTTTCTTCCTTCTACAGGTCTTCAAAGCAGACCACTTTTCTGTGAACTAAGATCACATTTATTTTTCACTAATTTTTTCCATATCAGCATTAAAGCGTTCAAATTTGGAGTTCCATAATTCTTTCTTTTTTGATTCCAGTAAATGCATTTCAAAAGCGTCCATGTAAATATTAAAGTGAGAAAAATTCATTTCTGTTACGTCAGCACTGAGAGGTTTCTTTAACAAAGGCTAACGTCGCTATGCTATTTCTAAAACCTCCCTAGAAAAGCTTCCCTCATATTTAAAATTGTTGTTCTGAAATAGTAAATGTCAATTACCGAGTTATTTCCTTGGCGATGTTTCAGCCGACTTCGAAATGAATTAATGTTTCTCTTTCAAAATCTTTATTCACTCTCCGTTTTAATCTCTCTATATTAAAAAAGCGTTACCACCGCAACCGCAGGATTGAAAACTCGCTTTTTTCTCTCGATTCTTAAAAGGTTTCCCGAGAAATTATGAATCAGAAAATTACAAAATTAACATGGTTTATTAAAAATTGTACAGGAAACAAGATGGAGAATATTTTTTTCCGATGCGGCTATTAGTTTAGGGTGCATTACGTGTCAAAGTCTAAAAAAAAGAAACGAAATTTCTAACGCGAGTAAGCAAAACACGCACTAATTTTCAGTCTTCAGCCGTGTTCTTTTAGAGCAGGGTCAGGTGGGAGAAAGTGGGCCCATGGGGTAAAGTGGGGGTTTATTGAAAAATACATATTTCCTCTTTTTAAATTAAAATATTTAGTTAATTCTTTTTTAGAGATATAAATTGAGATTATGGCAAATATTTTTATTTTATTTTTAGAAACTGGCGAGAAGTTTAATGTTTACAAATTATCTTGTTCATACCTATTGCTCTTGGCATGTTAATTTAAGCTGCTGATGAACTTTCTTCTAAAATCATTATTAACTGTCAAAAACTATTAACGTTTAGTTCAAAATTGCAGAGGAACATATCTACATAGAAAGATAAGAATAAATTTTATAATTCTATTTATTATGATTTGTTTTCTGAAATGGGGTAATTTGGGGATATGGTTAGGCTTAGGAAGTGCTGTATGATAGGGACATTTTTTTTTACCTCTGTGTTAACTTTAGTAAATGTCTAATGTTCTAAAACCATTAGATGTTGGAGTGTTTTCTCTTTGAAAAAGCTTGGACGGAAATTTCGAAACATTGGTTTAAAGAAAGCAGATTACAAAATGTTTCGAAAGCATCATTTCCATTTCTCTTGAAAAAGTTGTTTGAAAGGATGAATCCAGAAAATGCAGTAAATGGTTTTAAAGGAGCTGCACTTTATCCTGTGAACAAAAAGGCCATACAACACCGTATTCTCACTACAGAAAAGAGAAACAACCGAGGACATTGTATCTTCTGAAGCAGTTTCTCACCTTTAAAAGATTTAAAGAAAGCAATTCTGCAAACTATCTCCGCGGTTAGCGAACAGGGGGCGGAGCCTCCTAGTTCTTTAAATTGGCGATGATAAAGAGCTTTAGCTACAATTGTGTTGGCAATCTTGATCACCAATTCTATAACATTAAATATTTTTTCTGTCTGCGCACAAAAATTCTTCAGGGTCCGGAGACGAAATAAATCGAACAAAAAGTGAAACTTGTGTTGCGTCATTTGTGTCACAAGATTAATCAATAGCTATTAATAAAGCCGAAACCAATTTAACATCTTCGATTTGCTGATTGGTCTGTCTATTACAGTTTTAGATAACAGTGTTAACTCATTTAAATTTTTTAAAGAATATATGCTTTGTTCTTAAAATTCCGGAATATAGCTTTTCGGATACATTTATAAAACAACTTTTAAGGTATTCACCGTCTGTGCATGGCTTGCCTCTCTTAGCAATGTCTTGAATAACAATAAACCTTGCAATATTAACATTGTTGAAAAATTGCACCCAATAATTAAATATCGAATATGATTTTTCTTGACTCTTCTGAACATCCTCAACTGCTTTCTTTCTCGTATCACCCTATTTATCATTTAGTCGAAATCAATTCGTAGCAGAGCAGCACTCAAGTGGCTAAAGAGCCGTGGTTTGCCGGGTACTGGGTTAGGAAATTCAGGGATAATTTTTGTTGAAACGAGAACTAATTAGACCTACTAATTATACATATAATAAATATTCTTATTCATAAAGTAAGAGCCTGTCAATATCCTAGATAAGAGCACAAAAGCATCTCATTATAAATTCAACAATGTTAAAAGAACTACATCTTAAAAAAAAAATTTCTAGCTAAAAATAGAATGCGGCTGTGCTATGAAAGAATTCAGATTTAATAAGAGCGCAGCAGCCTAAAAAACCCCGACTGAATTTAAATTCAACATTCCTAGTTTTACCCTAACTTTCTAATTAGAGTTCTGATCAGAATTCCGTGAGAATCTGTGAAAGAATTTCAATAGAATGCGAAATGTTCCAAATGTGTAGCAATTATATGGAGACTTATTAGTTCTAGCTTTTGTCTAACAATAGAGGTTGGTGAGTAATTGAGTTTACGTCGCATTCGAGAAAACACAAAATTGGTCTAAAATTAGTATCCAAATTTATTAACCATTTACGGCATAGTTTCCAAATATATTTGAGCCAACGCGCCCTTTACGAAGACAATTAATTATTAGAGACCCCTTCAGGGGGGGGGAGCACTGTATTTTAACTAATAATAAATTCCAAATATATCTAGAATTTTGTACTTATATAATTATAGAGCATATAATTAATATACTTACTATACTTGTGCTTATATACATATATTGGTAGTTCCTATAATATTTGAATTTCCCAAAAATATTTATTTAACCGTGTGCTTTTTTCGAATTTCAAAAGGCTAGTTTAGAAATGACTTGTAACTTAAATTATAAAGCTATTTATTGAAATGAAACAACAAAAAATAAATTGCACACGAACACACACGATTGATCATATTATTACTAATTCACTACTAATATCAATCAAGTCAGTAAACTTAAAAATAATCACTAATGATTTAAAATAATCACTTATAAATACAGGCTAACACTCGCTGCTTTATCGTCTAAATGCCGTTTTTCTTTTAGACCAATCAGTTAAAACTTACATTTTACAATCTAACAGTTCTTGAGACAATGCATTATTATATGTTTGTGAGGATTGTGTTTGCTTAAAACCCCTATTTCCGCTAGAGCCGGCATTACCTCCCAATATTCCTTTAGCGCCCACTTAAAGAAACAATGTAATAGAGGGAAAAAGATGCGACTGAAGTATGGAGGCCCTTTTCTGAAAACCTTTTTAATTGCCAAATGGATGGTAATCGATCGGATTTTCACGGGAAAAGAATTAAGAGAAGTTGTGTTTTGCATAAATGAGTAGAAATAATTTGTATTTTACTCGTCCCTTATTGTGTTGCTTATTCATTTCACGCATGGCATATTCGTAAAATATATCCCTAATATCTGGGGTACACTTCAACCATAAAATATTACGGGGCCCAAGGGATTTAGTCGTCCCTGTTCGTACTTTATGCTTTTAAATTAAAAAGAAAAAAACACATTCAATAGCAATGCAGTAGTATTTAGAAATAGGATCAAAGTGTCAACAAAACGTGCATCTAATGTTTGAATTGATGACGGATCAGGTAAACAGAGGGGCCGATGAGACCAGCATTGTTTCCCAAGAGTTAATCAGCGCTGCAGGGTGGAAGCGCGAATAGGGGAAACATAAAAGTAGAATTAGTTACGGAAACCTTTGTATGTGACGAGGGATCATGTGACTAAAACTACTAGTAGCGTGACCCTTAACTACTTTCGTCTGCCGGAAGGATACGAACATTCATCATCTGATTGGTACACGGTACTGAAGAAGACGCCCTTCCATTGATTATTTATATGATTCGTCTGCTCGACGCAGGGGACAATGAACTAAGACTGATACTACCTAAGACTGTAATGGTGGCTTCACACCAACGGTTTTGTTGTCGTTGTCGCATCCCTAACAAGTACATGTTCTCATCACTGCCCAAATTGAATCTCAATTCGTCGCTGAAGACCACCTGGTACCATTCGGTGGTGGTCCAATCCCGTCGAGCGCGACACCACTAAAACGGAGACGACGATGAGTGGGTGTCATTTGTAGCATAAATAATGGGTGCCGCGATACCAAATGTCCTTCATCGAGGCTCCTTGCGATGGTACGGACAGAAACAGGGACCTGTAGTGAAGGTGATGCCTGTATCCGTATAGGGGACAATGTTACAGTTGGCACTGTGCGTGCGTGTCGGGTTATGTAGCGGTCATCTCGAGTATTGGTCTGCCAAGGACCTTCTGAACCTGACCGCCATGAATGTGACCTCTTAGGTCCGGTGCACACATCCGATTTTTTAACGTGCGGCGCCGATGCGGTACCGAAGCCCAACTATGCACATATAACTGTGAAATGACGCACGAACTCATTTCGCGCCATTTGCGATGTATATTCTATCGAAGAAAACGCGTTTATTTCGCTTACTTGGTGTACAAAAAGTATATTTGATACAAAATAGACGTTGCTGGATACAACCATTAATTAATTATTATTTATATTCCATTTATTTATGAAAAAAAGATACTTCCGACCGAAAAAGCGTGTGCGGCGTGGGGAACTGCGGTACAAATTGCGCGCAAGTTGGACGTGCGGCACCGGAGGCATGTGTGCACTACTCCATTGGATCTAATGTATCTCATACCGCACTTGCGTTGCGGCAGCGGCGCTGCACGTTGAAAAACCGGATGTGTGCACCAGGCCTTACTCATCCTCTGGTCAACACCTCCCAGTAAAGTCTGATCGACTTGTGTGGCGGTCTTCCATCATCCCAATTATTCCTCACCTATTGAACTCTTGACAGATAATCATATTGTCTTCGATGGCGGCGTAACGGCATCCGTAATGAAAAAGCATCCCTCTGCAACATATTAAGTACAGGCAAAATCCTTTGCTTACCTTTTTTATGGAGAAATAAGTTCAATGCCTTCTGATGGGTAATACGCAATCACGTTATATTTCTGATCACTTGCATAACTGCCCGACTCGTACCTTCCTTATAAGTTTCGTTACGATCCGACAGCTACTTCTTTGTGCGCGAAAGTTTATGCCAATGAGTGTATATCTCGGATAACAGGAAACCCTCATCACCCAGTAAACACAGATGAAAAAGAGACGAATCGGTTGGACCTGACCTCCTGACGACATTGCGCATGACGCAACCAGTTCTGGTGAAGCTTTCCACCAAATCGACAAAAGGAACCAGAAAACAAATGATGATACAGACACTGGCAGACATATGCTAAGATGTGAATTTGTTTTAATTATTAAGACATAAGACTGCCCCAAACTATGTACAATCATCTCATGTTTGTATTTAGCTTATTAAATTCTTCTTAATTTAATTTAATATCTTTATTGCGTTGCTCCAGTGCAACGTTAATTAACTACCATTACCATTCATTTTTTATATTCGAATTATGATCATCGCGTCCTACATTTACGAGACAGAGTATAGTAATATGGTTTCAATTTACGGCAAATGTACATTAGCATTACAATCCGCTTCAAGAGGTTAACATAATCGATTTCCGTATTCGAAGTATCCACTTCGAAGGGTCGGTTATAACGCGGAAGCAGTTTCCCTATCCAAACAAACGGTCCTCTAGTATGTGCCAATTGAAAAGGCACGTCGAGAGGTAAATCCACAGAAGAGCTGGAGAGGTATTTCAAACGCACGAGAAGACCGCAATGTTTGTTGACGAAATTGTATGGGTTTGGTTCAGGAATCAAATCCCGAAAATGCTCATCTCCGCAATCTCCAACACCGGAATTTCAAATAAGGACCGCAACCTCTATTGTGGCTGAGATGTATTCGAAGAGGGGTGTTCTAGATGTTCAGGCATCCCGACTCGAAATAGGGGCCACGGTAGCCCGGTTGGAAGAGTAACGGATTAGCAAAATGAGAGTTGCGAGTTCGAATCCTACGTTGTGGAAGTTTGGAGAGTTTTGTGCCAGCTCAAGCATTACCTCGTCATCTGACCGTGGTTCAAAATTACGTGGTGTTGGACTTGGATATTTTTCTTGGGGGATTGATCTCGCACCGTCGTCAATAGCCCGTTGTGTTGCTTCAGTATGACGTTAATTAAAAATACCATACATGCCTGGACCGTCGCCAGTAGTCCTTTGTGTGACTTAAGTGCGACGTTTATTAACTACCTACTACCTACCATCCATCAAAAGTTTCACTATTATTGTAATTAATATTAATCATGAAATAATCTTGCTTTTAGTTTTCTGAACAAGTCGATGAACTAAACCTCTTGGTGGTTGGCGCTAAAAGGTGTCATTGGAATAAAACTGATTAGATAATGATAGACGAGATATTTCATCATAAGAAGAAAACTGACCTGTTACTGATAGACGAGATATATCGTCATTAGGAGATAACTGATCAGTTACTGATAGACGAGATATCTCGCCATTAGAAGAAAACTGACCAGATAATGACAGACGAGATATTTCATCATACGAAGAAAACTGACTTGTTGCTGATAGACGAGATATCTCGTCATTAGAAGATAACTGATCAGTTACTGATAGACGAGATATCTCGCCATTAGAAGAAAACTGACCAGATCACGATATACCTCGTCATTAGAAGAAAACTGACCAGATAGCAATACAGGAGATATTTCATCATAAGAAGAATACTAATCAGTTACTGATAGACGAGATATCTCGTCATTGGAAGAAAACTGACCAAAAAAGAATAGAAGAGCTATCTCGTCATTCGAAGAATACTGACCAGATTTTGATCTCGTCTTAAAAAAATTGTTATTATCTTGATAACGATATATCTCACTATTAGGAAAATAAGTAGGATCTTCATGGACAAGTTATCTCGTCGTATAAACTGGTGTTATTGTTCTTGCGGTAGAGCGATAGATTGCGTAGTTGGATACGAAAAGACTAAAAAGCATGGTAGTGAACATTTTTTCCTTAACTTTTCACATACGACATAAACACCGGCAGTCGGTCTTTATAAAATCGAGTAGGCGTTTTGAGATTAGCAATCAAACCAGGAAATGAACAAATACGCAGGGAACCCTGTTGTTTGCTATCTTGCTTGGTAAAGACAAGCCGAAATTAAGTTTATGAGATTAATATACAGATCCTCTGAGGACAGTCCCAGCAAACAAGATGATCAGGAGAGACCTGCTCAGTATTTTATTTCCTACATGTCAAGAAACCTTAATACCGTGATTAAATGAAATTGATCTCAAATGGTCAATGGCTTTTTCTAAAAAAGGAAGTCTGCTGATCTCTAACACCTTTAAATTTGAGGGCATCGCTAGGAATGTTTTATCTGGTACTAGCTGTGGTGGTTGACTCCAAGAAGCGAGAAAAAACCACATCTCAGACAACGAAAGCTTGTTGTGAAGCTAAAATATTGGTGTTTTTGAAATATGAATGACAGTAAAAAAATCCGTGCTTTTCATGCGATAGTAGGAGAGATGTACGTTTCTCCCCCGACATTGCAAGCTTCACAGTTCTATATTTAAAGCAGACTTGCGATAAGATTAACAGTTATGGAAAAAAAAATTCAAATTCAGTTGTTGGAAGGTATTAAAAGTGAATTTCATGTGTGTCAGAGATTAACCTTTCAAAAATGGAGCGGTTTTGCTCTGTGTTAATGTTCCGTAAAGTACGAGATTTCTTTAGAAAATGAAAATACATTACTCAGACTTTTTTTTTATCCAATGGACAATATGCATGATTTTCAAATTCATTTTTAAATGAAAGAGCACGAAAAACTACGTAGAAAAATGCCACTCAAACTGCAATCTGACGACATTAATTATACTTAAAACGCTTTTAAAATTGCTCTGACGTCACTTTTAACGAAAAACTGCAGTCGCCGACGATTCTTGCCAGATATTTACAGATTTTTGATTAATTCAGCAATGGAAGATTCGAAAATAGTTAAAAAGAAGAATTACAAATACTGTATTGTTCCGTTTGTGTCATAATTCAACGATTAAAACACCAAAAAGTATTTTTTGTTGTACAACAATATGAACAAGTTCGTAGAAGATGGTGCAGTGTTATGGCTAATGGCTATATATACAAGCGCCTGGCATTTGTAAGTAATAAATAAGTGTTCTTTAACCCTTCAAGTGGTTACAACGAGATATCTCGTCTATCAGAATGTGGTCAGTTTTCCTAAAGACAAGATATTCATAATTTAGATTTTGCCGCTTTTTCAATACTGACGAGATCAAGATCTGTTCGGCTTTCTTTTTATGACGAGATATTTTGTCCAACTTTGATCTGGTCAGTTTTCTTCGAATGACGAGATACCTCCTCGAGAAAACCACCAGGAGGGTTAAAATTACTATTATATTCTACTCCTCTTAGTTTGCTTCTCAATGTATTTCTTAATCCTCAACGAAACTATCTGGGAAATTCCAGGAATCTTTCATTAAAGGAAAGAGTCCCACATTTCTGAATAAAGCACTTTAATTCCTTAAGACTACAAATATTATGTTTATGTTTGATGATGTCACATTATAGGCTTAGTTTGAATCGCGGCGATTCTTCCGAAGAAAGATAATTTCCCGAATTCCAGAGGGATCCAACTATTGCAGAAAACATTAAAGTAAACATTCCCGGAGGTTGGAAGCGCACACTTCACGCCCATCCGAAATAACTAGCCTGAGATGTTTTTTATTTGCACTCAATAAATTTGTGTGGTGCTTTTTCTCCGAAAACAAGTCAATTGATTTTCGATTTCGGAGAATACACTACGTGGATTCTTTGAAGCTGCAAGGGCTACTCATACCTTAAAAGCATTCGTTCAAAGCCCATGAAAGAGAAGCCATTGAAAGTCCGTGATTGTCGCAAAAAAATCGATTTGTTATATATATATATATATATATATTACCGCTGTTAAGGATTGTAGTGTGAAGAAAAAGAGCAGAAAATTTTCATAGAAAAGTTAATTGGTTAACTAACTCCCGCTTCTGTTAATAAATTGTATTTCCTATACATCACATACAACAGCTACCACTAAGGTTGTCAACCTTTTCTGAGACAATTCCGGAACATATTGCCTCAAACCGAAATCTATATAGATATATATATATTTCACAATATTCTCCATTGAGAAATCACTTAACATAACATACTTAGTTATCCAAGGAAATTTTTTTTAATGTACAAAAAATGTGTAAAAAATAACCATAGTTATTTGTATGGTTTTTTAATTTTAACTATTATACTAGCCTGATGTGTGTGTGTGTGTGTGTGTGGTCTTCTCATATACATAATAATAATAAATCTAAACCTAACCTCTTATTGCATTGAAACTATTAAAAAATAAAAATGGTAATGCTCATATGCAAAATAGAGATATTGTTCTTGTTTAGTTTTACAGAACCGAGAGTGTTCCGAATTCTATTTTAAGAAAGTCGAATATAAAAATTTGTGTTCGTCTTAAGCCCCAATTTTAAAAATAACATTCAAACACAGTAAAATAGAATTGAAAGGAAACTAATTCCATTCCTTCTTGATGGTCCCCCTCTGAACAGACTGACATACTAAAATATTGGCTTTGGATAGTAGTGGGAAAAAGGACGTTCAATGGATGGAAACGAAGTCATGTGAAATGAAAATAACTATTTTGGAGAGTAGGTGATATTCAGGTCGATAGCTTTCTCGGAAATTCTAGGACAATTTGTCATTTAACCGGTAACTACCACACTCGAATAAAGGTACACAATTTTCAAATACACAATTTCACTATTGTCAATAAATGTCCTATTTCGCATTTTACTCTTCTGTAGAATTTAAATATTTAATGAGAAAGAAGTCTTTATAGTCTGTACAAATGTTACTGAGAATGTATAGAATAGTTCAGAGTATGCAAGTAAATGCCTTGTATGTCATTTAAAAACAAAGCGTTTCCCCAAATTATCGTAGAATGATAAAATTGTCTTTTAAACGAATATTACATACTCTGATTAACAGTTATTTAGCAAAACATATCAAATTGAGAGAGAGAAAATCCAGAAATGCATCTAACAAAAAATAAAAAGAAAACTTCAAACGAAAAGTAATGAATGCATCTGTTTTTTCAATACAAAAAAGGTTCTTGGAATATAACGAACACAAATTGAAAAAAGCAAACCATTTAAAAAGTAACAAGGTTGCCATATTAGCTACAAGTCCTATTTTAAAAGGTCTTGTTTTGTATAGTTAATAATGTTTTTATCTCATTATCGTCTGTTCCAAAAATCACAACTTTTTTATATTCTGTAAGAAAAAAAATTCTAAAAATAAAGTATTATAATTTAATTCAGTAAAAATTGTTGTTGGAAATATAATTTAATTTTCAGTAGCACCGCTAAAATAATCCAAGTAATTGCAATGCTCAATATACCTTACAGCTGCTCCAGAACTAAAAAATTATAGTTGATTAATGTAGTCATTCAGATGGTTTTAATATCAAGCTTGTTAAAGTATGTAAACAAATAAATTTCTAATAATGCATTCATTAAATGTATTCAAAGCATCCAATACAATCAAAGTGTCCATTGAATTCAACTATGTTGAACAAATGATATGTGATACTTGTGCAAACACACAAACACAAAACCGAACATAGAACGGGAAGACAGGAATACAGACTTACGCAACAAAATTCTGTCACTAAGTGAATGTAAGTACTCACAGAATGCAAATTTTCAAGAAAATATATTCAACCGTTTGGACGTTGTACGTTACACACACCAAACGCGCAACCGTTAGGACAGACAGACGCCAAATGCGCACTAGACGGATTGTGCATCAGAAGGACCCAAAACAGACAGAAAACTTGAAATGGGTCGAAACTATTCAATGTACACCCGTCAAAAAATAACGATTCTCCCAATCGCAATTGCACAATTTACATCGCAGAGCAAAACGGAAGGTAGCAATCAATGGGGGATTAATGTTTTCTACAAATATCAATACTTAAAACTTGTTTAAGGGGCCGTCTTCATATTGAATTGGGTACTAGCTCCGATAATTTCAATACGAACTCCCATCTTTTATCACAAATTTGGATTCTACACACAATTTCAGGCGGATTTGATGAAAAAATTATGTAAAACGGCGTACAACTGACCGAGAAATTTCATAAAAACCACTGAGGGAGCGTGCAAATGATCGGAGTTAAATCACATTATAAATAGTAATAAAGACGTGTAGTGGCCGTCGCAGTCAATGACCTGTTGCAGGCGCCTTGGTATAGAGTCCATTAAGATGATGACTAAGTCAGAATCCATTCTGATTGAATCCCAGAATCTGTGTTTAGAATCCAAATTTTTGATAAAAGACGATGTTCGTATTGAAATTATCGAAGAAATCACGCAATTTAATATAAAGACGGCCCCTTAGACAAATTATAAGTATTGATATTTGTAGTAAACATTAATCTCCATTGATTGTTGCATTACGTTTTGTTCTGCGATGTAAATTGTGCAATTGCGATCGTGTGAGTCGTGTTTCTTTGACGGGTGTACAATCATTCAATTCTTATCAACATAGATATACAGATCAGTAAAGCTCAGAAGATAAGTATACGCTCACCAAATATATACAATCCAATATCTACTTCTTAGAGGTGTATCCTCGAGACGGGATATGTCGTCATAAAGATATTGCCATTTTTTCATGAAGAATTTTCTTCTATTGAGGAGACAGCTCGTCCATCAAGATCTGGTGAGTTCTGTTAAGTAGTCGATATCTCTACGAGACAACCACCTGAAGGATTAGAGTGTGTCCTTACGGTTTCATTAGAAGTGAAAATGAGCTGATCTCACCTCCTGTGACATTTTCTAATGGATATCATATAAAACACTTTGATAAGCAAGGGAACGAGGATAATTTAGCCACTTTGAAGGATCGATTTGCTCTACAAATTAAATCGTGAGTAGGTAGTTGATTAAAGTCTCATTGGAGCGACATGGGGTAGTGGCAACGTTAAAGGATCAGTCCCGAAGGGAAAGAACCAAGGACAACGCGTCGGAATATTGAACTACGGCCAGATGACTAGAACACATCTCCAAACTTCCTCACCTACCAATGTGAAGATGTTTAAGGCCACGACCGTACACCAGCTCACGTATACACGACGGTCTAGGGCTGGACCGAGTTTCGAACTCACAACCCTCCGGTTACCGTTCCATGGCAAATCAAATGGGAACCTGCATTTCTGTTGTAGAAAATTCTGTTTTAAGAAAGCAGCTTTTGAAAGACATGCGAGCAAAACGTATTGAACGACATCTGTAAGGGATGATAAAATACTAATTCCTGCAAAATGTTAATTGTCTTCCTCTTTGATTTATTCTTTTTTTCAAACTTTTTTATTTCCTATGCTTACACCACCCGGGGTTTATATTCGTATCGAAAACAACCCTATTGTGATATGCGACTAATACAGAAGCCTGTTCCAAATTGACACCAATTCTGTGCAAGGGACTGTTTTTGCTTGTTGGATATTCAGAATCCCTTAGAGCTTACACAGCGCGGTCAGTAGTAAATCTCAAACACATAGCGACAATTCACCAGCTGCTTTGAAGTTACATAATGAATCCTTTCCCGTTCGTAGTTGCATATATGATGTTTATAAAAATTTTTCAGAAAATCCACATAGGAAGGATGCTGGTGTAATAGGGTTACAGTAGAAGAAAACAATGCAAAACAAAGATAATACTGATATTTATAATCCAAAGAAAGTTGAAATAAAAGGGTTCACAATACGAGTGTCAGCTTTAGTGAAACGGAATGATTACAACAATGTGATACTGAAGTTTAATACGGTGTGTGGGTATCTATGTTAGCCACGCATGTTGCACAATGGTTTCCTATACTTTCGATGGGATATGGATGAGCTGTGTGCACAAAGAGTTCCAAGCCTAACGGAGAGCAGTTTTCAATTCCGGAACGGAGCTTGGTGGGGGGCGGAGGGCTGCAATATGTCTCCGAGCATATCACACGCATGCTCTATAGGATTCAGATCATGAGAGTTGGCAGGCCACTGCCATTACTACTAAGTTACATCTATGCCACTATCTGTTCTCGTTACATTAATCCTCCTGGTGGTTAATATTCTCCTTCAAAACTGTTCTGCAAGTGAACAACGTACAAAATCTGTTCCAAACCGTAAGAATTTCTAGGCAAAAAAAACTTTACTTTTCCTGTTTGGAACTTTTTTCCCATGGGTGTAATAAGACAGTTTTGTCTTGAAGATCTATCTCGTTTTTAGTAAAATTGACCATATCTTTGAAAAGATATCTCGTCGAAACAGTCGGTAGGTTAACAAAGACTTTCTTTCTTCAAAGGTCTTACTTTCCTGAAAGACCTCGTACGGGTCAACGTGCTGTACAGTCACGGAAAAAACCCAAATCAACCTTATTTGGAAAACTATTCATACTAGAGCAAATTCAGAGGTATCATTCAATAGGAAATTACGTCCTTAGAGCGTCGGCCTGTTTGTTCCCGATGGCCCCAGTGATTGATCGTACGGTGTGCGAAAGTGAACTAACAAACGCCGTCCAAATTCAACGCGCACAAACACTCACTTTCCTTTGATGTAACGACACGGAGAGGATCACGTTTATACAAGGAAGAAACTGCACACCGTCCTCACTGCGAGCAAATCACCGTCCTCACTGCGCGAGCGCAATCCCTGCTGCAAAGGGTAGCACGTCCAGTGTGAACGGGGCTTTAAAAAAGAGAGGTTCTGCTGTCGTTTGAAAGCAAACTCATCAACGCCCTTTCATTCTGAGAAACTTCTAATTGAATTGCAGTCTCCAAAAAATATAAATTCGTCATATTTAATAAAGTTAGACTTGAGAAAGGCCTGGAAGTGTTTTGCATATGCAGTCGGTAATTCTAAATTAACCCTCCAAATAGTTTCGTTGAGACATCACGTCTATCAAGATCTGAACAATTTTGCTAATGCCGAGATATATCGTCATCAAGATATTACCGATTTTTGGATGATAACGAAATCAAGATCTTTTTAGTTTCCTTCTACTGACTAGATACCTCGTTCATCAAGGTATTGCCGATTTTTGGATGATGACGAAATCAAGATCTGGTTAGTGTTATTCCAATGATGAGATTTGTCTTCCATCAAGATCTAGTCAGTTTTGCTAATCACGTGATAACTCGTCAAGATAACCACCAGGAGGGGTAAGTTCTGTTGCCTTTTTTCGTCTTTTTACTGAACACGATAGCTTCGATGCCCGTTAATTTAGAGTTGGACTTCCTTAACGAAACTATCTGGAAAATTCCAGGAATATTTCATTAAAGGAAAGAGTTTCACATTTCTGGATGATGTACTTTATTCCCTTAAGATGCTGAATATTACGTTTTAGTTGGAATCGCGGGGAGTCTTCTGGTTCGTTAAAATGCTATTTCCCGAGTTCCAGAGGGATCTATTGCAGAAAACATCAAAGTGAACATTCCCGAAGGTTGGAAGCGCACACTTCACGCCCGTCCGTAATAACTACGCTGCGTGTGTGTGTGAAGTTTTTATTTGCATAGTAAATTTCGTGTGGAGCTTTTTCTACGAAAACAAGTCCATTGATTTTCGATTTCGAAGAATAGTTTAGGTGGATTCTTTGGAGTTTCAATGTCTACTCATGCATCATTTTTTATTCCTCCAAAGTCACATGCGTTGCTTGCAAGAGAAGCCATTCAAAGTCCGTGATTGTCACAAAAAAACCGATTTGATGCAAATATTACCGGTCTCAGATTTGTAGTGTGAAGAAATAAAAACAGTAAATTTTTATAGAAAAGTACCATCTTATCATGTACTAGCAGAATTACCCGGGATTACTCGGGTTTAATTGGTTAACTAATTTCCGCTTCCGTTAATAAATTGTAATTCCTATTAATCACATATAACAGCGACCACCCTCTAATAAAGGTAGGGGCATACCTAAATTGGACTCGCACATTTATTTTACAATATAATGCAAAGTTCCAGATATACACGCCGCACCGTTTGGTAGAAAAACACGTATCCCTTCCTCTCAAGTCTACAGCAAATCTGACTTATTCGTGTTCTTTTCCAGAACAGCACCCAACATTTCGTCTTCTTGATCGTATCAGATCACATGCACTGTCATACATCGATGTTCGTATACTAGAACAGTAACAACCAGAACACAAGGACAACTGTTTTTATAAACAATCGTGTTCGTAATCATCTGTCTGGAGATCTTTACATTCCTAACCCCTTAAGCGTGAAATATGCCCGAAAGGCCTATTTCGTAAGATGCAAGACATAAAATACAAAACATCTTTACACAACACACAATAATGTCACTTATTAAATTCACTAACACACAATTATACAAGACCATGTTGTATGCAGAATTGTTCTTAAGCATTGTTAAATTTTGCACTCATAACTCCGTGTTAGTTAAGCCATCTCTAATCTCGATTATGTCCCATCTGCACTCCCATTCTCCTTTCCTGGAGTATGTCGTACTGTTAGGTTATATTGCTGAAGTTTCAGTGCCGAACATGTCAACTTCGGGCATCTGGGAGTGGTAACAGATTGATATTTTAGAGGTTTATGGTCCGTATATATAGATGTATCTCAGATCCGAAAATCCAGTGTTCGAATTTTCGTAACCCGAATAACACACCATAGGCTTCCTTCTCGATCCTCGATCAGTTCCTCTGAGTGTCCGATAACTTTTGAGTTGCAAACCCAATTGGGACCCTTTTGGGATAAACAAGCCGGAACTGCTGAATTTGATGCATCGGTATGCTTTTGAAAAAGAATAGTGAAATCCGGAATGGCGTGTGAGGAGGCATCGCATAGTCGGCGCTTGAGTTCCTGAACGAGTTTCCCTTTCACCTCGCTGACAAATCCCATTTACTCCTCAGTGAGTCGCTTGTATTTTTTGTGCGTTCAAATTCGTCGGCGGGCGACTGTCTCTGTATTTTTTCTCTTTCTACCGTTTTGTCCCCACCCCAACCTCTTTTTCTTCCCTGACTATTTCCATCCACTGACTATTTCTCTAAGTTGCGATAGCATGTCCTTATGGTAGGATCTAAGCAATAATTCGAGTTAATTCATGTCAGAGTGACCGAACGATGCCTAATTTGATAGACAAAATGTGTAGTAGTGGTCAAGAACAGAGGGACACTGCATGTCTAAATTGGACACGTACATTTATTTTACATATAATGTGCAAAGTTTCATATATATATATATATATATATATATATATATATATATATATATATATATATATATATATATATATATGAACTATGTATATATATATATATACACATAGTCCCACATTAATGTGATCACCACCTACTTTCGACGGCAACGTGAAATAACCAATCACAAAAGGCAGGTGGCAGCACATTGCAGTGGATCGTATCTAAAGGATGTCCTAGGGCATCAGAAAGCATTTCAATCGTTGTCGTAATGCAGAAACGTAGCGATTTATCCGACGTTCAAAAGGGCATGATTATTGGCTTTCGGGCCAAGGGTGAAAGCATTTCGGAAACTGTTAATTTTGTGAACTGTTCGCGTGCCGCCGTGGTAAAAGTATACAGTGCATGGCAAAATAGCACTATCCAAAATCAGCAGCGTGGCACATGTGGTGCACCACGGGCTATAGATGACAGAGGCGAACGAAGGCTACGGAGATGCGTTCGGGCGAATAGACGTGCAACTGTTGAGCAATTGACCGCCCAGATGAACCAAGGGGCTACCAAGAGTGTATCCTCAACAACGGTTCAGCGAACGTTGCTGCGCATGGGCCTCCGCAGCAGACGCCTGCTTAATGCACCTATGCCGACTGCTGTTCATATTCGACGAAGGCTGGAATTTGCACGCCAGTACCGCAACTGGATGTCCACAGAGTGGTGACGGGTGGCTTTTTCCGATGAATCACGTCTTATGCTCCATCGGACAGATGAACGTTGGCGTATACGGCATGAAACGTCTGAAAGGAAACCCCCTGCACCAATGGACAATATGCATGATTTTCAAATCCTTTTTCAAATGAAAGAGCACGAAAAACTACGTAGAAAAATGCCACTTAAACTGCAATCTGACGACATTAATTATATTTAAAACGCTTTTCAAATTGCTCGGACGTCACTTTTAACGAAAAACTGCAGTCGCCGACGATTCTTGCCTGTGACGTCATCGTACACGATTTTTACATCTAGCGTTCCTTGAACTGTGTTGTCTCTATGGGTAGTAGTCTTATATTTACAGATTTTTGATTAATTCAGCAATGGAAGATTCGAAAATAGTTAAAAATAACAATTACAGATATTGTATTGTTCTGTTTGTGTCTTAATTCAACGATTAAAACACCAAAAAATTATTTTTTTTTGTACCAAAATATGAACAAGTTCGTAGAAGATGGTGCAGCGTTATGAAAAGAGTTGAAAAGAAAAACAAAAAGCTGTCTTCTACTTTTTACTTGCATTGCTGTGAAGATCATTTTTGGTAAATTTAAAATACCAAAAATTATTTGTATTTTTAATTGTTTTTAAATCTTGTGTATAACTACTAGTGATTTTGCTAAAACGAAAACATTATTTCTGTATCAAGTCACTCATAATGCAGAATTTCTTGTTTCATGAAAAAGAATTTAATAAATAAGTATAGGAATACTATATATTTATAAATAAAAACTGGTTAAAAAAAATATATAGAGAGAGCTAACATCAACAAACATTGAATTATTATACTCATGATAATTACTTTGCAGTTATTCATACACTTGGTAAAACTGAATAATATTTCTTCTTTAAACTATGAATGATAAGTATATTATGGAATAAGTGCCATTAGAATTAAGATTTATAATTAAAAAATATTTCTTCTAAATTTGAAATTTAAAACTTTAATATTTTTTTACATTACATAAATGTATATAAATATAATTATTTTAAAAGTGAAAAGTTAAAATAAACGTAAAATTAATTCATTAAAAAAGGAATTGTACAAATAGTTCTATTAAAAAATAGAAATTAAAGTTAAAAACTAGTGTTAACAAATTTTGATAAATAGTGCTACAAGTGAAATTTTTTAATTTATATATTACTTAATTTATTTTATAGTTGGAAAATGACATGGAAAACTACTGGGATTATCGTATCTCTTGCAGTACGAAGCAACATAGCTTTCGCCTCATTTGTTTTGCATTGAAACTAATATTTTTAAACAATTACGAATTTGTTTTAAATTTGCATAATTTTATAAAACTGCAAGGCTTTAAATTCTTGCAATTAAAAATCAAATTATCACACTACTTTGTTCATGGTTTAAAATGTTGGACTACCAAATGTTGTGTTAAATATTTAATGCAGTTGCAATTCTCGCAACAAGTTTCTCTACACAGGTTATTTTTGGATCATCCTTTAGTACATTACGTTTTACCGCTTAAATATATTTTAAAAATTATTGTTCGCTAACTAACAAAAATATTTTTGCTAAAAAATTAACATAGAAAATTAATTTTAAGTTAGCTTTCAAAATTCACTATTTTGATACCCCTAAAATTTTAATCTACTTTGAAATTATTTTCCTAATATAAAGATCTTTTTTGATATACTATTCTAATTATCTTTAAAAAAATCTATTTCAGAATGAATTGTGTTACTTATTAATAAAAAGATAACAACTATTAATATTATATTTTCTTATGTACAACTTTTTGATGATAGCACTACTCTTTAAAAGCAATATAAAAACGCATGTTTTATAAAAATAAATATGGTGTACAACAGGGCTCGAAATACCCGGGTGCACAGGTGCACTGTGCACATGAAAATAAAATTGTGTACCTAATTTTTTCCCGCTAGGCGCACCTGTGCACCTAATTTTTAAACTTAGTTGCACCTTGTGCACCTGTATTAAAAAATATATTTCGAGGCCTGGTGTACAAAATATTATCATGCTCTTCGTTTTTATGCCTTTCATTTCTACTCCCATAAAATTTGGATGGTTTCCCTGAAAAGAAAACATGGATATACTATCCAATTTAGGTAGATTATCCGACTGGCCTTTTACAAAGCCTTGTTCTACAGTCGTAATTTTTAAAGAAGAAATCAGTATAATAATAAAAAATGTTAAGACTATAATTCAACACAATTATTTAAAAAATAAAATTAGCTTAAAATCAATGAAAGCAACCTGAAATAACATGCAGCCGGCAAATGTAGAGAGAGATTTCACGTACTATGACGTCACACCAAGCTCCACCCCGTTTTCAGTTACGTGACTTCAACGCGTTTTTTAATCGCTTATTACGCTTAAATTAAACTTTTTTGAGATTTTTAAAGTTTATTTTCGGATTGTTCATGATCGAATTTGTAAAATAAGTACCATTTTAAGACGTTTTGTGACATAGTGCATATTCCCTATTGCCGGAAGGATCCAGGCTGCAGGAGGGAGGTAATCTAGCGCAGCTGGTCAAGGCACTGGAGTAGGCATGGCTTAACATCCCAGTGAACACCTTCAGAAACCTCATTGACTCTCTTCCTGCACGTCTCGCAGCGGTCCGCTCTGCCAAAGGTGGTTAATCTGGCTTTTGACAAGTGGTCACATTAATGTGATTGGACTGTATATATATATATATATATATATATATATATATATATATATATATATATATATATATATATATATATATATATATATATATATATATACGCCTCACAGTCCGGTGCAAAAACAAGTCACCCTTCCTTTCTAATCAACAACAAATCTGACATATTCGTGTTCTTTTTTAGAACATCACCCAACATTTCGTATTTTTGATCGTATCAGAACACAGGCACTGTCATACATCGATGCTCATCTACTAGAATAGTAGCAACCACAATACAAGAACAAATGTTCTTATAACCTTTCTGTGTTCGTAATCATCTGTCGGGAGATGGTTACAATTAAATTAAATACACTTTAAAACTTATATTTTAATATAAAATAAGAAACACTAAGAAAAGAAAAATAATATGGAAATCTTAACGCTTCATCTCATGCAATAAAGTAGTTCGATCGTTCACGGATTGATGACTTTAATTTTCGTAATATTTTGTTACGGTTGCACTGGATTGTGTTCGTGACTTCTGGCCATCTTCTAAGTTTCTGTGTTTTCACCATTGTAAAATATAGAATTCATCACCGTCGATGTCCTCTATCTTTAATATGGCAACTTGCCCCACGACTTAAATGCCAACTTGCCGAACCAATTTTTGAAAGACATGCAAGAAAACGTATTGAACGACATATGTAAGGGATGATAAAACAGAAATTCCTGCAAAATGTTAATTGTCTTCCTTTTAATTTATTCTTTCTTTCAAACTTTCTTATTTCCTATGCTTACACCCACCTGGGGGTTTATATTCGCATCAAAAACAACTCTATTGTGATTTGCGACTAATACAGAAGCCTGTTACAAATTGACACCAATTCTCAGCAAGGGACTAATTGTTTTTGCTAGTTGGATATTCAGAATCCCTTAGAGTTGACAAGCACGGCCAGTAGTAAATCTCAAACACACAGCGACCCTTAATCAGTTGCTTTGAAGTTCCATAATGAATCCTCTCCAGTCCATGCCTCGTTTTGGGAGCGGACAGCAAACCCTTTGCTCTAGAGGTACAACATTCTTTCTTTAGCAACATTATTGTCAAAATACTTGAGAAACAAATGCATTTCGCTGCTAGACCACCTTTCGAAAATTAACGCAAATGCGGGCCTAATGAGCTGCGCGAGTGTCACGATCTCGATGCCTTTTCCACATGCAGGTGATTGAAAGGTGATTTTCGATTGTTTGAGCAGACATGGCAGGTGTTTCGAAAGTCTTTTAAAAACAGCTTTGTTGTACCTTCTCACGCTATACTTTTGCACGTCGTTCTCACGAGTTTCGACTGCGAAATCTCAAAATAAGGCACACAAAGAAAATGCTCTCTCTCTTCTAATGGACTGCCGACCAACCGGTATAGTGGTTAAGGTGTTAGCCTCCAGATCGGAAGGTTCCTGGTTCGGGTCCGGGCATGGATGTTTGTAAGCGTATGGTGTAGAGGCGACTGGTACACATTAAATCTGTCGTGGCCGAAAGTCCCCACGTTGGGTTGGTATGGAAGTTTGGAGAGTGGGGTGCCAGCTCAGGTGTTGCTTCGTCATCTGACCGTGGTTCAAAATTACGAGGTGTTGTCCTCGATTCTTTCCTTTAAGGGATCAATCCCGGACCGTCGTCAATTGCCCGTTGTGCTGCTCTAGTACGACATTAATTACAAATTACCAAATTACTTCTAATGAACTGCATTGAAATATTATAGTTTACGTACAATATCCTTCATGAATAGGGGTCGCGGTAGCTCGCTTGGAAGAGTAACGGATTAGCGTTTGAATCCAACCAAATACCGTAGGGTACAAAGGGGCTGGTGCACGTTTAATTTGTCGTGGCTTCAAATGACCTCACGTTTGCGTGATGTGGAAGTCTGGCGAGTGGGGTACCAGCTCAGGTGTGATATCGTCATCTGACCAATCAATTGGTCATCCGACGTCATCAAAATTAGATGGTCGTGTCCTCGGATCTTTCCCTTCCGATTACATCTCGACCCGTTCCCAGTATCTCGTTGTGTTGCTTCAGTACGACTTAAATTAAAATACCTACCTATCTATTGGATTCTAGCGGAAATTTCCATTGGAGAGGAACTGCCAAGATTGAATTAATGCTAGAGAATGAATTACTTCATTTGTTCGTGAAAAATTATAAGATGAAAAAATTCTTATCACATACAACCAAATCAACATTGTTCTGATTCCCAATAGAGTGAATTTTCGTTCTTTAAGGTGTCCTTCTTCAACTATAATGTAATCACCATTGTTTAAATAGTTGTCGTATACAGCAATGTCTTATTGCAATTCTGAAAGAGTTGTTATCACTATCAGCATATAAGATGGTGAATCTTCATCTTCTTTTGATGGTATCTCGGTAGGCTTGCCTCAGGTTCACTTTAGCTCGCTTCTTGGGAATTATGTTCTTTTTATGTTTTAGTGCTTTTTTCCTCTTCAATAGTTCTTCTGTAATCATATTTTTAATTGGCGTATCGTTCAATTTTTAACTGGCGTATCTAACATGTCACCCGTCCACTATTTTGTGCAGTTTTTCGGGGTGGGGCTTTAGGGAAATGCGAATGGGCCATGCCTTGAAGAAGAGTGTCTCTTCCCTGGTCGCCATTGCTAGTGAGTACCAACTAAAACAGCAAAGTATCTTATTTCTTAAGGAGACATAATTTTGTTAGCTTGCGAATGTCTTGAATGACTTAAAAAAAGAAAACTGCTTATCATGTAAAGAAAGACTGTTAACATACATAAAAATATATGCATACTTATATGGAGGAAAAGGGAAAAATTAACCATTTTATTTATGTTGTCATTCATATTTCTTTCTTTCTATTATAAAAAATGTTTTTTCAATCTTTTTCAGGTTTATTCTCTTTGTGATCGGTAATGGCGAGTCACGTGATAGCGAGTCTTGTGGTTCAACGGGCTAATGAATGTGGAGCACGCGCACACGATAAACACAGTTACATTTTTTAATTAATTCATTCATACAATTTGAGAGCCCGCGCTAGAAAGTTTGCAATGTTTTCAAAAGAACCGGCGAATTCGGTCGCCGTTTCCATAGCAACAGTCAAATATGAAAATCTTAAAAAGTACTATTACAACAAATAACACGGAGAAGCTAAAACATTTAAAATTATGAGATTTCCTCTGAATTTTAACAATATGTTATGCTAAAATATTTCATTTTTATGTGGAAATGAGATGTTTTGTTCTTGACATTTTTAAAACATTTTTTAAAATTTACACTATATTTCCTTGTATAAGCCGAGAATTTTTTAAACGTTTTCTGAAGTTAAAGTACGGGGGTCGGCTTATATACGGATCCTCTAATCTCGAAAAAAAAGTAGGCACTTTTCCGTTACTTGGGCGCATGCGATAAATATCGCAATAGCAAGGGAACCTTCAGATGACGAAGCAACACCTGAGCTGGCACCCCACCCTACAAACTCCCACGCCAACTCAACGTGAGGACTTTCGGCCACGACAGATTTAAGGTGCACCAGCCGCCTCTACACCGTACGTTTACATACATCCATGGCCGGACCCGGATTCGAACCAGGAACCTTCCGATCTAGAGGCTAACACCTTAACCACTATACCGGTTAGTCGGCGAGAAGGGAAGGGAACCTTCAATCAATGTCTTACTAGAGGTCCGGGATAAATCCAGTAGCGATCCATATGGGGATGGTTTATGAAGCATTTCCCTCCCCCTCATTGTTGAAAAGTATAGTTCGCGAAGCGAACTAAATATGATTGTGTAGCAATCATCGGGGGTTGACGAGCGATGGCGAGCAGGAGGCGGATATCTCTAGTATAATTAAAAATCTTAAATTGAAAAATGTAGAGTTATAAGAGTATCAAAATTTACATTGTAAAATATATGCTTGTTTGTAATGTGTTAATTGGACAAATTATGCATGTAACATGTGCCCCATTTCATTCTGTAACATTGTACCTCATATGACATAGTTTGTAACAAAAGTACATAATGTGAATTTAGATAATCCATTATAACTCAACAGATCCTAAACACAGTTAGCTCTATTACTAAAATAGTGTTCATTATAAAATAAGCACCACTGATGAAAAAAGAGAATTTTATTACAAACACAAAATGTTACTTTTAACATGCAAAAATAGAGATTTGCTTGACAGAAATGTGACTAATGATGGAAATTCTTCCAAAACACATGGACTTCTGGGAAAAAAGATGGCTAACATGATTGTAAACAAATTAGAGCTAATTTTACTCCCACTTTAAAATGAAAAATTCACTATAACACTGTTCACTATAGCCAACCTTCTCCTATTGTTTCTTTCAATCATAAATAGGAAATACAAGGTGTTTTTTTGCTAAGGGCACCATTTTTTTTCGCATAACTTTTAATTCTCACTATTGTCTAGACGAGGTATCTCTAGTTACTATCAAGTGATTAGAAAACTGACTAGGTATTGTTAGACGAGATATCTCGTCATTAGAAAAAACTTACCAAATCTTGATCTTGTAATCATAACAAAATCGGCAATATCTTGACGAAATATCTCGTCATTAGCAAAGTTGGTCAGATTTTGATGGACGAGATAAGTCGTCCAAACCACTTGGAGAGTTAAGTAAACCATTTTATGGTACATACACATTATTTACTTAACTAATGAAACGGAATATGGCCACCTCTTGGTGATCTGCACAAGCGTGGGCTTTTTCAATAACATTTTCCATTACGTTCAAGCATATTTAAGGAGTGATTTGGTCGATTTCTTAGCTGTATTTCTGAGTAAGCTGTTGAATTGTTGTCGGCTTAGCGTTGACTCGGTTTTTTAAGCATCCCTTCCGAAAAAAAAAATCCGTCGAGCTTAAATTAGGGAAGGAAAGTGGTCAAACAACACCAACAGATTCTTAAGACACTTTTTTTCTTTCTGAAATTAATTGTACTGAAAACATTTTGACGATCAACTTGAGACAAAAAGGAATTTGCTACAGAATATAGTAAATTTCCTTTCAATTGTTCTTTTAGTGTCTATTCTACGAGTACATACTGTCGGTGGCGTCTTAGGTAAACTGCGAATGGGCCATGTCTTGAAGAAGAGTGTGTCTTCCCTGGTCGCCATTGCTAGTGAGTACCAACTAAAACAGCAAAGTAGAATATTTACAAAACACTGGACAAGGGATTGTTTCGAAGAGGTGCCTGAAAAACCACCTCAGTAGCCAGTCACGCGTTCGCGCGGGAAGAGCTGCGCATTAACATTTATTCTCCACTTCAATTGGCATTATATGTTGGCGTGGAGTAAAGATTCGAAGCTAGTTGTAAAGGTGTGTGTGGGGGGGGGGGTTTCGAATTTATAGCTTTACTAGCAAAATACCCGATCTTACTCGGTTTGAATTCGTTTACTCTAGATTGAAGAGATAATCAAAATATATAATGACTTACGTTTTTTGTAGAGTAAAAATTTATTTTAACACCTTTCGCCATCTTTATATTTTCTACAACTTACTTTGGACACAAATCCTACACATGCATATCCATTCATGTAATACATTTCACATACATGGCACAATTGCCGTATGACAAAGCTACAAAAAGACGAAAGGTGATACTAAGGTTACTACTATAAAAGACGATTTATAGGAAGATTTGGAATTCCCTTTCTTAAGTTGTTTTCATGTGCAACTCAATTAATTAAAATTACGATTTACGGCGAGTGCTCTCGCACTCATAGTCAACAAAACAATATTTTTTTACCTGTGGCACTCTTGCCTCCGGTATGCGACATCGTGAAATTTTGCAATCTTCTCCTGTCATTACTACAACGAATTTTTTAATGTTGGTAAAAGTTCTAGTTTGGATTTTTAAACATTATTATTATTTCGATAACGACATTATTCTTTAAATAACGGCATTATTCTTTAAATAACGGCATTATTCTTTCAATAATGGCATAACTACACTTAAAATTTACTGAAAATTTATACTGACTTACCTAACATTTTCAAGTCTAATACTTTGTTGTGCTGTTGGGTGTGATGAGAAGGAAAACACATTTATTAAAATAATAAATATTTAAAACAGGAAATAGCGAAGTAAAACAAAATAAAAGATGTCGTAAAAAATTGTTCTAAAGATATTAATTTGTGATTCAATTTTATCTCTTGATCTCGCACAGCGAAAGAACCAGAAAAAATATCACTGCTCGCGCGATCGTGTTCATTCTCGTTTCATTGAAAAATATCGTCTGTCCCAAATATTCGGAAATCGTTTTCATTGCGCAAAGAATAAAAATAAGACTCGAAATAAATGACGTATCAGAGATAAAATTCCATTAAAAAAAAAAAAAATTGAAGAATAATTACTTTTTCAGCAGTACTGGTAAAGCAATCGAATTAATCGTAATATTCAATAGACATTCCAATTTTTCCAAAACTACCAAAATTATGGTTGATTTAAGTATACTTACTCAGGTGTTTTAGCATGACACTCGTCTAAATATAATAATAAAGAAATGTTTAATATTGCATTCACTACATTAATAGATAATGTATAAAATAAAATACAATGCAATCAAATATATGGAATACAATTCATGTGATGACTACACAAACACACAAACACAAAATCGAGCATAGAACAGAAAGACGGACAGACAGACTTTCGCAACCAATTCCACTCACTAAATCAAGATAAGTACTCACTGTATGCAAATTTCCATGAAAATATCTGAAACCGCGTGGACGTGTATAGGGCACAACATACATACAGACAGACAGACAGACAGACAGACACCAAACGAGAAAAAGGCGGATTCGGCATCAGAAGGGTCCAAAACGGATAGAAAACTTGAAATGGGTCGAAAATATTGAATGTACAAACAAACACTCCATTCTTATTTATATAGATTAGTTATTAAAACGTCTTGTAATATGAGTTGCAGAGACTATTGTTCTGCAGGGCCTTCACGCCCCCAAAAAAGAAAAATGCAGTCTAATAAGCCTCTAACAGATGATGAAATTGAAAATTTGTTGGCTGAGCTTTCGTCAATCTATTTGGGTGTTAGCGTGGCTGGTATTGGCTACTGGGAAAAACCCATTTCTACGGCGTGGCAATAACTACCAACGCACCATATCAGCTTTGGCAGCGAACGTGTTAAAAGAAGCCGAACAAGAATGAGATACGAAAAGGAGCAGGACGCCCGCCAAACCACTGACGAGAACACTCAATAAGCTCGAGAAATGGTACTGGCAAACCGGCGAGTTACCATCGACAATGTAGCCTGTTTTCTGCAGATTAGACGGACAAAGATGTGTGGGAAGCGGTGCATAAGTGGTTGTGCGACCCACCGAAAACCTTCTTCTTGGAGGGAATACACGAGCTTGAGGACCGCTGGACCAAGTGCATCGAAAATGAAGGAGACTACACAACCCTACAATAATGGACCGGACAGCAAGATGTGATGGTATAAGGGATAGAATACATGCTTTAATAGGGGGATGGTCCCCCATGTGCAACCTTTCTGGGATACTTTCAACAAGGTCTTGATACACAGCTATGGGTATTTGTTTCCATTCCTGCTGAAAGAATGGCGTCAGCTCAGCTGTAGATTTCGGACGTGGTTCTCTTTTTTGGAAGCATCGCTCTAACTCGTGTAACAAATGTTCTATGAGGTTTAGAATAGGGAAGATGGCCAGGGAAGACGTTTTACAATCCATATCTTGATACCACTGCTTGATAGAGGCTGCAACGTGACATGGAGCATTGTCGTTCAGTATATAACATTCGTCCATTCCATAAAATTGCCAGAGCGTAGGAAGAACCTGATTGTCCAAAATGTTCATGTAGGCTTCGGCATTCAATTTACCAGGAACAACATGCAAAGGTCCCAGGCCATAGCACGAAAAACACCCAAAACAAGCAGTCGGATTTTATGCAAATCCCCGAGCGTCCGGTCCATTACTGTAGGGTTGTGTATGTAGAAAATGACTACTTGTTCAACCCCTATATTTGTGTAAATATATTGAAAAATAAAGTTCGGGTGATCTTTGACATTCCTTTGAAGTAGGGGGGAGTTTGTGTCTAGTTTCTTATTTCTTCTTTTGTTTGTATCTTGCCCTGGACATTACAAATAATAACAGTAAACCCATTAAATTTCTAATCTCCAATAACGTCTGTTATGTTTGTTAACGAATCGACTTCAGTCGAAATGAAACTTGAAAAAATTGACCAAATCTCGTGGCCGAAAAATAATGTATTTACAATATGATCAGAAGCGGTTATTTGATTGATGTCATATTCCATAAGTGTTATTAATTGATCAAATAATGTATTCAAGAAAAGTTGAAATGTTTTGCTTAAAAGTAATTTCAAAACAAAATGGCGCCCTTACATGTGTGTGGAAAACACCCTGCATTTGAAATTGAATTTTTAACGGAACTTATTAATCATTCATAGAGGAGTGGAGTGTAATACATTTTCACAGATATCATTAACTCTTACGAATAGATTTCCCACTCCCCAAACTTCTGTACGTTATTCTTGAAAATAATGAGCTATTTGCAAATGAAAATACGCATAATGATGAATGACGCATGATGACCACTGAATGATTTGCAGCACAAATTATACCAAACTAATAAAAACAGTTACTTTGTATTTGGGGAAATAAATAAAGGATATGCCGTTCATTGGTTTCATAGTGATATTTGTCTGCAATTGAAATGTAAACAATTAAAATAAAAGCTTTGGTTACATTTGATTTTCAAAAATAGAAAAATACTTGATTAAAAAGATATTTTTTGTCATTGATATCAAGTGAACATTAGACTTAGATGTTTATAAAAGGAAATGGGGGCTTTAATAACTAATAGAAAGTAGCTTTCAGCACAATTGCTTTTTCCTTAATAACACACTTGGTTTCTGTTTTATAACTGTCCTTTCTTTGGATTGAATGACTACAGAGGCAGTTCACACATTTTTTAGACACTGTATATTGTATTCACAAAACTAAATTACATAAAATTCTTGTGTTTGAAATGTTCTATTTGATAGCCCTTATTCTGAACTATCTTTCCACACCGTAATTTCCAGGATAATAATGCCTTTTGAAGTGTCAGAAGAGGTATTCTATCCCATTCCTCCTGAACAGCTTTCCAGAGTCCTGTAAGGATTCTGGGACGACATTTGGATAATGCAGATTTTAAAAGTCCGAAAGCACAAAATTCCATAGGTGATACATCGGGAGATTTAGTAGGGATATCAGTGAAGGGTATGGCCTTGATACCGGTTTTTTGTTCAACTTCTTTTAGGAAATTTACAGTGGATTTTGATGTGTGACTGCTAGCTTTGTCTTGATGGAGTTCCACAGATTGATGGCACTATGGGTAAAGAGAAGGTATATCATTCAGAAAAATTGGCGATAAAATATGTTCCTGATAGTATTCTAGTTAATCTTGATATTTTTTTCCACTCTCTTTATTTTTAACTTGCCAATATATGAAAAACCAGCAACAATCATGAATCCCTTAGAAAAACTTTCTTTCGATTATGTGAACCATGTACTTACATTTTTTACTCCCCTTTTATGATAATAAATGTCTTTTTTTCTTGCTGAAATCATTTAAATACACCCATGATTCATGTATTGTAACAATTTTTTCCCCTTTTTCTTTGGATAAGTGTTTCTTATATAAAATTCGGCAGCGTGTCCTGCGTTTAGCGATATGCTTTGGAGAAAGACGATGCACATTGCGTTTTTTCGCTTTCTTAAGATTTAAATCAACGTTTATCATTTTGTTTACAGTGGACACTGAGCATTTTAATGATTTTGCAACTGTCCTTTGCCTAGGGGGATTTTCTTTTAACATTAAACAACGTACCATTGCAATAGTCGAAGATGTCCGTTTCTTCCTTGGATACTTGTTTGGAATTTTTGTCCCACTTGAGGCTCCAATTTGACGTTTTTTCCCTTTCTTGTTGACGATACTACCTATCGACGCTTTAAATATCACGAAACCATGACTCTCACATCGTTTTTGGATAACGGAATATGAATATTTCTCTTCGGAAAGAGCATAAATGTAGCCTTCGAACCACTGCTTCGTTAAAAACGCCATTTTGAATAAAAACAAACCTCTCAAGCCGCCGACGATAGTTGTGACTTTTAAAAACATAGTACAACTGCAATTATTTCTTTTGCAGCAAACGATTTTTTATTACCACTAACCAAAATCGTCTAAAAAATGTGCGAACAGCCTCTGTATAAGTATGATTATGGAATAGAATGTGTATGTTTGATTTTCTTGACGTTGCCTTTTAAATTTTTTAAAGTTGCGATTAAAATAGATTGGATATGTTGTAATAATTCTAGGAATTAAACAATGTTTTCAGCTTTTATCGTTATGTTGAGTTTAAAAACAATTGTAAATCGTTACTAGATACTGCAGTATAATGCGAAAGCCTCTTCAAATCAACATATACTCTATAACAAAACAAAATAGACGCGCCAAGAAGGAGTTGTGCCGAACTTGATCCACTTAGAACGGCGCTGACTGGTGAAGCATAGTCTTTAGTGGCGAGTACCTTTTCCAACTGTGTCCTGACTACAACAGCAGACGTATCTGGAGACGTCCAGGACAGCGTGGGGATCCTGTCCTTACTATCACACGCCACACATGCCAACAACAGGGCGTTATTGTATGGTGTGCCATCTACTTTGATAGCCGAACCCCTTTGGTAATCATTTCTAGCACACTTACAGCACAGCGGTACGTAGACAACATTGTACGACCGGTTGTGTTACCATTCCTTTTGCGATTTACTTTTCAACAACATAGTGCCCGGCCGCACATGGAACGTGTTGCTGTGAATTGTCTTCAAGCTTTCCCTACACTTCCTTGGCCAGCTAGGTCTCCTGATCTCTATCCGATAGAGCAAATTTGGGACGTTATGGGAAGGCGATTGCAACCATCCCGGAATGTTGACCATTTAATCCGACAGTTGGAGGCAATTTGGCAAGAAATTCCGCAGGATACCATCCGGGAACTTTTTCAGTCCATCCCACGCCGGATAACAGCTTGCATCCAGGCCAGAGATGGACCAACGCCTTATTGACTTCTTCTCATTGTAACGGTCAAACTCTGAAATAAATCATTCAATTGTTCTGAAATTTAAATTATTCGTTCTTTTATTCGTTTATCCATTTTTATCGCAATCGGACAACTCATCAAAATAATCATTTTTCAAACTATGAGAGGCATTTTCTGTCGATCTAAATACAGTGAAATTTCGATTAACCGTCAGGGTCGTGACCGGGACTTTGACGGTTAATCGAATAGACGGATAACAGAAAAACGTAAAACAATCCAACCCCATCCATTGCAAATGAACGAATGATAAAACAATACACGTTTACGAACTGGAAATACTCTGCACATACATGTGTTTTCTTTTACAGAAATAAACAATACAATTTACATTAAGTACAGTATCTATATATATATAGTTCTCTTTCGTGGCACGCAAAAAAGACGTTATTTGCTATCGCGTTTTGGCAACACTGTACGATTGTTTGTTTACCACGAAGCCTATCGCCTCAATTGAATTTATAGCGTTATCGAATGAAATTTTATTGAAAAAAAAATTTTAGTCGAGCTGTTGCAGTTTATAATTGGTAATCAAAGAAAGCAGAGGATCTTTTCAGGGCCATTTAAATAAGAGTCCTTTGCATACTTTACTGAACTTACTGTACATTTAACAAAATATATTCGATAACAAAACAATCGACGCACCAAGAAGGAGTAGTTTGATTGCGATAAAAATGAGTGGATATGACGAATATACATAGAAAACAAACGATTAAAATTTCAGAGCAAATGAATGATTTATTTCACAGTTTGACTGTTACAAAGGGAGGAAGTTAATAAGGCGTAGGTACATTTCTGACCTGGATGCAAGTTGTCACCCGCCGTGGGATAGACTAAAAAAGTTCCCGGATGGTGTCATGAGGAATTTCTTGCGAAATTGTCTCCAAATGTCAGGCAAAATGGCCAACATTACGTGATGGTTGCAAATGCCTTCCCATAACGTCCCAAATGCGCTCTATGGGAGAGAGATCAGGATAATTAGCTGGTGCCAAGGAAGTGTTGGGAAAGCTTGAAGACAATTCATAGAAACACGTAGCGACCGAACATTATCTTGTTGAAAAGTAAGTCCGGGGTGTCGCAAAAGGAACGGTAAAGCAACCAGTCGTAGAATATCGTCTACTTACCGCTGTGCTGTAAGGGTGCCAGAAATGACCTACAAAGAGAGTCGTCTATGAAAGGAGATGGCACCCCAGACCATAACGCCCTGTTGTGGGCATGTGTGGCGTGCGATAGTAAGGACAGGATTTCCCCGCTGGCCTGGACGTCTCCATACTGCTATGGGTGTTTGTGTCCATTCCTGTTGCAAGAGTGTCGCCCACTCAGCTGTAGATTTCTGACGTGGTTCCCTGGTCCGGAAGCGTCGCTCTAACTCGTCCCACAAATGTTCTATGGGGTTTAGGTCGGGACTATGACCAGGCCAGGTAAGACGTTTTACATTCATATCTTGATACCACTGTTTGACAGAGGTTGCTACATGACATGGAACGTTTTCGTCCTGGAAGTAACATTAGTCCATTCCATAAAATTGCCAGAGCGAAGGAAGAACCTGATTGTCCAAAATGTTTATGTAGACGTCGTTGTTCAATTGACCAGGAAGAACGTGCAAAGGTTCCTGGCCATTCCACGAAAAACACCCCCAAATAAGTTGTCGGATGTAAGCCAATCCGCTGGCGTCCTGTCCATTATTGTAGGGTAGTGTAAATTCGTGAATAAACTTTTCGAGACATGAAAATCAACAAAGCGAAAAATTAGAATCCCTTTAATAATGAAAATTTAGAATCAATTCTACGCTTTGTCAATACCAACTATTGAAAGAACTGTTAAATCACTGCAATATTGCAATATATCACTCATCATAGTTGTTGTTGTTGTTCGCGTGTTCATGTACAAGCAATATTGTAGTAGGGAAGCGGTCTAGATTCCATCAAAAGCATTGGTCACAGCCTCTGCCAATGTTGGTGTATCCCAGCTGTAGAGGATCTCCCGTAATGGGTCCCTGAGTGGAACCATTCCAATCTTCAAAAGATTCACCGCAACAGTTTTGCATTCCCAGATGTGGTTGGGCGCGAGTTGGACTTCGGGGCAGTTTTTACAATGGGCATAGGTTCTTGTTTTGTCCAGATGGATCTTCATGCCCTTATAATGCTCAGTTCTAAGCCTGGCAATAGTGGATTTGATATTTCTGGGACAGTCGAATTCTGTTAAAAGGGGTTTCTTATTTGTGTGAGTCATAATTCTATATCTGGCCACTGCGTTAGCATCAGCAAGTGTGATGGTGGTGTACCTCTGATCAAGTTCTTTGGCCAAAGAATCCGCACATTCATTTCCCTCAATATTGACATGTGCTGGTATCCATTGTAGGACACAGGATTTTCCCTTGCTGTGCAATCTTTCGAGAAGGACTATAATTTCGGATGTGATGTTGGTCTCTCCGTGTTTGATAGCATCTAAAGCTGATTTATAATCTGAAAATATTGTTATTCCTTCTGTAGAATCTATAGCTTGAGAGTCATTCAGGTATAAGGCGAGGGCTACTCTAATCGCTAAGAGTTCACTAATGAAGTTAGAGGCTATTAATCCAGTATTGATTTTGTGTTTGCAATTTCTGCCATCCGGAAAGATGATGTAAATTCCAGCACCTCCATTGTTGAGGGATCTGTCAGAGGAGCCATCAGTGTAGAAATTGCATAGCTTCCCTGAGAGAACTTTTCTATTGTTTCAAGTCCTTTTTGTCTGAGAGCCACAGGGTCTTCTTTTTTAGAACATGGTTGCAGCAATTTGAAACCAAACTTGGTATTCTCGAGTGGTTTTCTAGGAATGGGGGGCTCTTGAAGGAAATTCAAAGAAGAATGTTCCAATTTGACTTGTTTTCTGATGTCTCTATCAAGCTGGAGAGTCGAGTTCCATTTATTGAAAACTATAGTAGAGATATGGTCTGTGCCGTTACAGCGAAGTTTGTTAGTGAACTTGATGGTGGCGAGGTTGCGCCTACTTTCAAGGAGAGGCAGGTGACATTCCTGTTCGGCCTTTTCGTTGTTGGTTGATGAGACTGCACCTATAATAATTTTGGAAGCTCTATGTTGGACGGAGTCGAGTTTTTGTTTAACAGTAGTAGAGGCCGGAGTCCAAATTGGGGCGGCATATTCAAGCACTGGTCTAATAACGGTGCAGAAGGTGCTTTTTAGAGTTTGAGGTCTTGAGCCCCATGTAGTGCCACATAGTTTTCTAAGTATATTTAGTTTTCTAAGAGCTCTATTTGCAGTTTGTTCAATGTGCTTTGTAAAGCGAAGTTCAGGATCCAAAGTTACTCCTAGATAGGTAGGTAGGTCAACCTTTTTGATTTGAGAGTTCATGATTTTGAGATTAGATTTGAACTTGCCTCGGTGTTGTCTATCGGTAGAGAAAATGCAGTAGTTTGTTTTATCTGCGTTGATGGTTAGTTTAAGATTCTCGGCCCATTCAGCAATACCTTTCAAGGTTGTGTTTAGAGCCTTTTCCGACACTGAAATGTCTTTATGCGAATGCCAGACGGCGATGTTGTCAGCGTAGCATGCTATTTTTGTGTTAGAATAAATATGGGGGTGAATGGTGTTCATATAAATAAGGAAGAGAAGGGGACTTAAGACTGAGCCCTGTGGAACTCCTGCCCACAACCTGTGAGGTTCTGAGCGCTCTCCGTTGAACCTAACCGAGAATTTTCTCCCCCTGAGAAAATCATTTATCCACAATAACGCATTGCCATTGATTCCGGTGCCTTGAACTATATGCACCAGTTTTTGGTGCCAAACTCTGTGAAATGCTGCAGACAAGTCCAGGAAAACTGCTAAAGTTTTTCTGTGAGGCTTCTCTTGAAAACTGTCTATTATAGACTGACACAGGTAGAAGAGCTGGTCTTCAGTACTATGATGGGCTCGGTATGCTGTTTGATAAAAGTGGAGTTTATTGTTTTCAATGAGCCAGTTCATAAGCCTGCGGTGGATTACTCGTTCCATGAGCTTGCAGAGAGTGCTGGTAAGAGAAATTGGCCTGTAGTTGCTGCACTCTGATGCATTTTGTTTGGCTTTAAAATTGGAATGACGGTGGAAATTTTCCAAATTTTGGGCAGTTTGCCTGTAGTCCAGGAAAGGTTGAAGATTTCCAATAGTTCTTTCTTTGCAATGGCTCCGAAGTTTTGAACCATGTGGCCAAAGATCAGGTCAGGTCCAGGAGCTTTGGTGGGATCCATTTTTCCAATGGCAACATCTAGCTCTTCCATTGAGATTGGTATAGTATGTCCATATGATTATAGATTTTCGAGTCTTTAATGGTTTTCCTGAAGGCTCGAAGCAGTTTTTTGTCGTTTGCGCTGAAGTTCAGTCTGCTCCCATTTTCATAGTGTTCTGCGAGTAGTGAAGCAGTTTCTTTGTTAATGGCTGCTCCTCCTCCAGAGGATTAAATTATGTTTGAGTGAGTTTCCACATTTTGATGTGTTGATTGATTGTTTAGAGTTTTGATGATTTTCCAATGTTGCGATATCTTTTGAGGATCTAAGGTTTCGAAGAATTCTGCCCATTTTTTACGCTTGCAAGATAAGTCATGTAGATAATTCATGCATTAACTTAGATCTCCTTAACGCGCTACTGGCCACAAACTCGGATACTAGGATTCTTTTGGGAGATTTCATTGCTAAGAGCCCCTCTTGGGGGTCTCCGACCTTGGACTCGAAGGGCTCACAGATTGAAGACCTACTCTGTGATATCGATTTCACAGTACTCAATGACAAGGGAAGTACCTACCTTTCCAAAACAAACGGCACAGCATCAACTCGACATCACGGCCATTAACCATCAATAGGCACAAGCCAAACAACATGGAAGATTCTTAAAAAAAGCTATTAGTGATCATTTTCCAATTCTAACTATGGTAAATCAAAAAGTTATCTTGCAAGCAAAAAAATGGTACCGCCCAAAACAAAAGGTCTTGGAACTTTCGGAAAGCAAATTGGTGCAAATTCACTTCAGAACTTGAAGAGCTCTGCTCTCTAGGTTCTCCACACACCCTTGACGTTAAAATACGGACCTTTGACTCATCATAGTAAATCCTTTATTTACATTTCATTATCTTTCTTTGTAACAAAGTAGGTATAGCGAAGAGAGATGAAAAAGAAGGAAAAACGCTCAATGTGATAAATTGTAATTTATGAAATCCTCCGAAATACCGAACTAGAATGTTTCGTCTTGTAAACTTTGTGCTCCAAAGAAGCATAATGTACACAAGAGAAGACTCGATAAAGTAAAATAAATATTGCTTCAAAACACGAATGATATAGTCTAAGAAATTGAAAAATAAACGGAGAATATCAAATTTCTATAATTTCTATTTTCCAGAAAGAAGCTAAACTGAAGCAGCGTCTGATGATTAAAAAAGTCATCTATATATACTTTGACGACAACGAAAGTAACTTGAGTTCCAGAATTTTCCATTGACTTTTCGAAGGACACGTCTTCGACATGATGCTTATCAGTCTCTTTAACCCTTCTTTGCATGATTTTTTCTTTATTGGTGAAATAAATCAAGGTGATATAATTCATGTTCAAAATTGAAGGAAAAATGGTTAAAAGAAATCTTAGTATATATTTATAGTATTTTTTTTTCCTAATGACGGGCGCATTTTGACCGAAGTCATTGGCCACTACAAGGCCGGAAGTGATGGCCACTTGTGAAGGAGCACCCAGTGGGAGGGCCATCATTGCCCCTAACAATTACATCGTAATTTTGAACCATGTTCAGATGACGAAGCAACACCTAAGCTGGTATACGCTTACAAACATCCATGCCCGAACCCGGATTCGAACCGGGGACCTTCCGATCTAAAGGCTAACACCTCAACCACTATACCGGTTGGTCGGCATATTTATAGTATAAATTTAGCAAAAAACAATATGATGGTATCATGTGGTATTTTTTAAATTAAACGCAAACTTTTTCAGAAATTGCTCTAAAAATAACAGAAACACATGTTACAAACCTTTCTTCCACTCATTTTCACTTTTTTAGCAATAGAAACTCAAATATAATAAAACAAAATTAAAAACGAAATCATACGTTTATTACAACTACAACAAACAGCGGAATGACAACTTCAAGCTCGTTTTAGTGATAGTGACATTTGCTTATTTTTGACAGCTATGTTTTTTTTAATGCAATGGACATTAAAAAGGTATCCAGACACGATCAACTTAAAGTGAACTTGTTATTTTATATAATTTTTGGGCATTCAATGTTATGATGGAAATTTCCACCATTATGCAAAGAAGAGTTAAGTCAGTAAACATCTCCTCCAGTCTTGAAGCCGCGGTAACATGGTTGGAAGAGCTCCATATTAACAATGGGATTAGGGTTTAGGGTCAGATTAAATTAGTGTGGCCAGTTAGGAACTCGTTGCAACCAAAGACCGTCGATGTACGGGGGCTGGTGCACTTAAAATCTGTCGTGGTGTCCAATCTCGTTATGTTGGTGTGGTGTGGAAGTTTAGAGAGTGAGGTGCCAACTCAGATTTTGTTCAAGTTATCTGAGAACGGTTTTAAAAAGAACGGACAAGGCTTTGTCCTTGGATCTTTCCTTTTGTGATTGATCCGTGACCGTCGCCAATGGACCGTTGTGTCGCTCCACAGAGACGTTAATTAACTACCACTACCACTTTCAAGACTTGAGCTGCGTTTGAATATGATAAATCGCTCACTCCTTTGAACAACGTCATGTCTCAAAAAACGTGATTTTTCAGGAGAGGGATTTTAAAATTTAAAAGTAGAATTATGTATATTAAAAATAAATATTATTTCTGCTTTCTAGCAACTAAATATTGAGCGGTGAGATATGACGATCTTTCAGGACATACTACTATTTCAGGGCATTCTGAAAACAGGCAAAGCTAAAGATTTTTGAGGTATCACTCACTTCTTTCCACAACGTCATATCTAAAAAAACACGATTTTCAGTAGAGTGAAGTTTAAAAGTAGATTGAAATGTATTTAAAAAATATCACTTCTGCTCTCTAGCGGCTAAATATTGAGCTGTAAGATATGACGATCTTACAGCAGGCCGGGAAATATATTTTTTAATACAGGTGCACCTTGTACACCTGAGGTTTTAAATTAGGTGCACAGGTTATATTCTAGATGCACATAAAAAACCCCGATAGATAAAGGCATTAATGTAATATACAAGGGGGCTCCGCCCCCTGCTCGCTTACGCTCGCCAACCCCCTGTAGAAATTTCGCTTTTTTAACTTTGATACTTAATAAACTCTAAACTAATAGCCGCATCGGAAAAAAAATCTTCCAAATTGTCCAGGCAACATGATCAAGAACAAACCATGTTAATTTCGTAATTTTCTGTCTTTGAATCGAGCTAAACAACACAGTCTTCAATCCTGCAACGGCAACTTTTTTTTAATATAGAGAGCAACTACTTTATTAGTTGCGTATGTTTATAGAGGTTAGTAGTAGACAGTAAATAAAAATATCTAAACACATAAATTCTCCGGCGGACGGCTGTCGCGACAGTCGCTTGAACAGAGCTAGCTGGAAAATGTTTCGATCATCGGAAAGTTCTAGTAGCAGTGACACCAATAAACCTTCCTCCTGTATTAAACACGTTATGGCCCAGCGATTTTGTTTTCGCATATTGCGTATTTGGGAATTTCAATTACGTTCCTTGAAAGCGAGAGGTAGATACTAATATTTTGTTCAAACATCAAAATAACATAATTAACAAATAAGTAACATAACAACATAATTAACAAATTAATTTTAATGTAGGTGCACTGTGTGCACCTAGCGGGAAAAATTAGGTGCACAACTTTATTTTCATGTGCACAGTGCACCTATGCACCCGGGTATTTCGAGCCCTGTCTTGCAGGGATATATTACTCTTTCGGAGCATTCTGAAAACAGGCATAAATAAAAATCGCCGATTTAATAGATATGACGTTGTTGAAAGGAGTGAGCGAAATGCTACCACTAGTTGAAGGATGGCCAGTTTCCTGAGATGGTGAGAGCTGTATTAAGATCAAGGGTTCACCTGCTCCATTGATATGCACTTGATGGATCATTCATATGCGTGGTTGTGAAATGGATTATTATGGAAATGGACTGGTCCTGTCTTGCCATTAGCAACAGAGTGTGAGACACCGTAGGAGAGGAGTCTGAGAGTCAACGAAGATTGAAGCGTGATGGGAACTGAAGCTGTGCCGTTTATTATAAGGTTTCAGATAGTTGTTGGAAATGAGTCGCCTCGCTTTTGCGATTCAACTGTTTAATGTGAATCATCTATCAAACTGCACGTTGATTATTAAAAGAGCTAACTAGTATTTGACTTGTTTTTGAAAGTGTGAGTGTTTATAAACACATAGCAAATAGTCAATTTATCGCGAGAAAAACAGTGTAACTTTAAATGCTTAAAAATATTTCATGGTACCTATAGGTAGCATTGCTATATATACTAGAATATTGAAATTTAATTCAGCACAACAACTATAAAGTTGCAGAAGCACTTTTATCATTCAATAATAGCTTAGATGACGTATCAGTACATACATAAGTCTTCTCTAATGTTTAGTTTGAGACTGTATCTCAGATATTAGACCACTTTCTTATGTTTTATATCAATCGGATGTGAAAATTCCTAAGTGTTAAGCGATGGCAGATTTATGCCGATATCCGTATTTTTGCCATATCGTATATTGGTGTTTATTTTATTCTTTTAGGTAGATAATTGAATTTACATAAAATTGGAGCAACAGAATATGCTATTGGCGATGGTCTTGGATAAGAGTCCCGAAGTGAAAGGTCCGAGTACAACATCTCGTAATTCTAAACCACAGTCAGATGAAGAGGTCACACCTGAGCTGGCAACCCATTCTCCAGACCTCTACACAACACCAACATGAGAATACTTGACACCATTTGTGGCCTTAACACCATTGGTTTTGGGGAGAACGACATGGAGAAATAGCCAATCTTAAGTTACGTACAGAAAAAATCATCAGTATTTTGAAGATTTAGCCAAAGTCAAGCCAAAGGAATGAAATATGTGGCAAGAAGAGATTTATCCTGATTGTCTCAAATGCCAGACTAATAGCACGAATAGTCCTGACCAAGTACTGCATTGTTCCGGGGTATCCATGAAAGGACATTTATGATGATCCTAGATAATTTTAGACATTTCTAGCCAGATGGACATCAAGGAAAAAATTTACTTTTATCTGGGATATGAAAAAAACTTTTCAGTTTCACACTTAGACCAGTTTTATTTCATTCTAGTAATGTTGTAGTTTTTCCAGTTTTCAGAAAACATAGCTGAAATTCAAAATGTTTGATAGCCTAGATGTTGAATGAATCTATTGTCAACCCACATTTTACGTTTTGAGGTGATCCAGCTGTTGATGTTTTCACTGGTAAGTAACAAAATCATGACAACTTCTGAATGTTATATATTTGTAAGGATAGTTAGGGTGTTTTGGCATGAAAAGTACACAAACATGCAGTCAGACAAAACAGCTTACTTTACTGTAAGTATTACTGATACATTTAAATTTATGAAAATAAGTTCAATTTTATTTGTTACGGAAACATACATTTGAAAACTCAGAGAGAGAGAGAGAGATACAGAGACAGAGAGAGACAGAGAGAGATACAGAGACAGAGAGAGGGAGACAAAGAGAGAGAGAGGGAGAAATAGAGACAGAGATAGGGAGAAAGAGGGAGAGGAGAGAGAAACAGAGAAAGAGACAGATAGATAGGGAGAAAGAGGTAGAGAGAGACATATATAGAGACAGAGAGAGACAGATATAGAGACAGAGAGAGACAGATGGAGACAGAGAGAGTGAGGGATAGGGAGAAAGAGAGAGTAGGAGAGAGAAAGAGAGTAGAGAGAGAGAGAGGGCTATAAAAATCCATATAGTTTTCTAGAACTATGTAACACTTTTTTGAATCTAAAGGAATTCTTCAACAGTTTGATGACAGAAAGCAATGAAAAACTGGAAGGTATAAATCAGCACAAAAATTAAAATATGTTTAGCGTCAAAAAATGCGAATAAAACAATATAGAATACAATTGAAGTAGGTACTTAGAATATAATTTCGGAAGCACGACTGAGATGCCGTGCATTTGTTTCGAAATAAGAACAAACACCAATAAAAGTAAACGAAATGCTCTTACTATTTTGTATAATTTTCTTTCATTTAGGTAAAGGAATTTCATGTAGAAATATGGATGCTACACTCTTCATGTAGTAAATAAAGAGTAATAAAGAATAATAAATGGTTGGTAGATAGTTAATTAACGTCACACTGGTGCAACTCAATGGGATATTGGTGACGGTCAGGGATAAATTTCGAAGGGAAAGATTCGAGGAGAACGAATCGTAATTTTGAACCGCAGTCAGAAGACGAGAACAACACCTGAGCTGGCACCCGACTTTCCAAACTTCTACAACATGTGAAGACATTTGAGCCCATGGAAGATTTAACGTGCACAACTCGGAAACTCTCCGTTTGCTAATCTGTCACTTTTCCAACTGGGTTACCGAGGCACATACAGATACATTATAAGTGGAGTGAAATAAGATACTTTATATAAGTAACGACACTTTGCCATCAAGACACAATAAGTTTAACTCAGATGCCATGTGCCGGTCTGCTAGTTCACAATAATATAATTTCATGAAAATGTTCTTAGCAGCCCTTTTCCTGAGGGAATTTCGCAAACATGCATACTGACAGAACTCAAAGAGCGGAAAACCGAACTGGCCTTAAAATGGCACACGATGGGTTAAATACGACGAATAAAATGTTAATAGAAACACTTCCATTTATTCGTGTAGATATATTCAAATTTTAGGATACATTAATATTCTTCTTAAAGGGTAACGGGATAACGGTTGACAAAAGCAAAATGTAAAATGCGTTTCGTATGTTTATGCAGATGAAGTAGGGGTTTCGAAAAGCAAATATTTTTTTTGTAACAGTACCGAAAATGAAAATAAAATATTCTCAATTGTATATAAATCCATTTGTAGAAATGTACGAACCAAAGCTTTAATTTGTTGTTTTGGAACAGGTATATTGATACACAAACGCTGAAACGAGTTATAAACGCCTGAAAGAATGAAGAATAAGTTTTTCAATTCCTGATCTGTTTATCAATTCTTAAAATAACATTTCTTTTATCATAAATATATTTTCTAGCTACATAAATTGAATTTTCCGAGAGGAATATGCCCTGAGCGCGTATTTTTCTCTTCTGTATCAACAAAACTTTCCTTGAAAACATCCTCTGTTACTTGACGTGGTCTATAATGTGTTATCACTAGGGCAACTTTTTTGTTGCATTTATCATTCCCTAAAGTTGCATTTATGGAAATAAAGTTGCATTTATCTTTGATACACTAAATTCTAAAACAAATTGTTCGTAAAAAATGAAAAAAAAACTCAAAATAGACAATTTTAGACGTGTACAACAGTATTATAATACATACTGAAATCCAGAAGAACGTTGAATGGCCTATCCTTGGCCAGTAATTTCTTTAACATTGAAAAATTGCGCCAGGCGCTTTCATAATGGGCTTTATCGGATAGCAGAAGCGCAAAATCCTTTTGCTCAACATTCAGAGATTTTAAAACGTCATCAACAAGGCGAACAACATATTGATGATCGACACTCACCTCGCAAACTCTGCAGTTGATTACGCAAGTTTCCTCTGGATTTTCAAGAGTGCCAACCAATGTGTTAAAGTACTTCTTGCCATTTATTTCACTTTCGTCTTAGGACGAACACCTTCTTACCATGAACTTGTTTGATCCGCAATACTTCGGCGCGTTCGCAAGATCAGACACACGTGACCGAAGGGTTGATTCAGAGAGCAAAAAATGAAATAGTAATTTAATATTAATTAATTCTAAGCTGTACTTTAAAAAGTTGCAGGTGGTTGCTGTTGCGAAAACAGTTGCATTTATGCAGAAAGTTGCATTTATGTTGCGGTTATAACACACTTACTATACACCCCATGTAGGAGGTATTTTGGTTTTATTACATTACATGGAGCGTAGAACGCGTGAAAAAAAGTTGTATTTGTTGCAAAAAGTTGCCCTAGTTATCACAGTTTGGCCAAATATGACTGTGAACATCTTCTTACTTCGTAATATCAGACTTGGGTTCTTTTGGTGACGTAATGGAAACTTCGTTAATGACGCATACTATTTTGAGATGAACTACACCTTTATTTAATGACGACACACACACACAGAAAATCTATAAGCAGCAGGATGGACTAAAGTGATAGGAAAAATCATTTACACATTCTACGTTCCTAGCCGAATAGACAACACTCAGCGTTCTTTGGTGTCAACCATAGTTCCTCGTTTCTCTTATGTGTCTCAGGGAAGCGTTGCGAGCCAGTTCGGCTTAAAGTGTGCATGCGCGGATGATGACAATGACATTTGTGCCATAAAACACAACAAACCAACCTAGAGGTAGGTAGTTAGTTAACGTCGCAAAAGAGAAACACAACGGGCTATTACGGACGTTCCGGGATCAGCTCCCAAGAGAAAGATTCGAGGACAACACCAAGCAATTTTGAGCCACTGTCAGAATACGAGGTACCATCAGAGTTGGCAACCCACTCTCCAAATTTTCACACCAAGCATTTGTGAGGACATTTGAGGTCACGATAGATTTAACGTGCACCAGCCTCCGTTTTCTCGAGACGGTAATTGATTGTTCTGAGGTTCGAACATGCAACCGTCCGGTTGCTAATCCTTTCTCTTCCAACTGGATTATCGTGGTACCATATTTTCGGAGAATCTGTTTAATTTCTCGAAAGCTGTGCTTCAGGTATTGAGTCAGCGTCTGACTTTTAAGTATAGACGCGTTTCTTTAACACGTTAGATGCCAAGGCTGATTTGGTGCGTTTATAGTTATTGCCCTGCCATAGAAATGGGGTTTACCCAGAAGGCAATACCGGAATAGACTGGCGAAAGCTCAGCCAACAAATGTGTTTTTCATCATCTGTTAGAGGCTTATTAGACTGCATTTTCTTTTTTTGGGGCGTGAAGGCCCTGCAGCACAAACATCTCTACAACTCTCATATTCCAAGATTTGTTTTAATAACTTATAAAGCTATAATTTCGAAACCACATACCTGTACAATTTGCTTCCAACCTTTACTCCACGCCAATACCACGCCAACACCTAACATACGTATAATACCAATTGAAGCGGAGAATAAATCTTGAGGCGGAGCTCTTCCCGCCCAAACGCGTTACTGGCTACTGAAACCACGCGCTGGCGCGTGATGGACTACAACGTTGAGGCTACATCACGCGATTGCGCGAGGTCGGAACCAAATGTGTTAAGTAGATCAATAGCAAAACACTGCACTATCAAATCGGGAGAACGCGGGGGTCCTATCGACATCACCAGACTTTATTCGTCCCGGAAATACGTCATTCAGAATTCGTATGGTAGCACAGGTTGTTCGACAGGTTGCTCCATCTTGTTAAAGCCACGCGTACTATGTAAGCCTTGTCGATCAATTTTAGGCAGAAATAAATTTCATGGTATTGTACACGATTGCTACAAATCTCAGAAGTCAGGATTGCAAGTCCATTAACATTTTCTAAGTACAGGGTATAATGATGTGCATCCACACCATATTGCTAAATATCATTAATTAAGTAAACAGCATGAATAAAATTTAAATAAAATTAAAAAAAGCTATTCCAAATCACAATGGCGTCGTTTTAAAAAACACTGTGAAATTTGAACCTGAAAAAGCCTATTCTCCCTATTTTGTCATTCTTTTACAGCCATATTTTCCATATTACGCACCTTTTACCTTCTTGGACCTTACCCTTACCTTGTTCTTCAAGATCTGGTCAATTTTGTCAATGATGGGCTTTATCGTTATCAAGATACTGCTTATTGTTTGATGACGCCGAGAGATCAAGATCTGGTCAATTTTTTTCTAACGACAATATACCTTGTCTACATAGAACTGGACAGTTTTGGTAATGACGAGATACCTCGTTAAGGGGTCCAGGACACATTGAAAAAAAATGTTTTAATTAATTTTGAATTTCGATTTTTTTTTGTATTGATTACCCATCTAACTAATAAGCTAAATCACAACACAAAATTTTTCCAAAAATTCTTTAAAAAATTTTAAATTAAAATTTTTTGAAAAAAAGAGGGGTAATTTTAAATTGCTAAGGCTCAAAATATTCTTGATCAATTTTCAAAATTCTTGCAGTAAATTATTCACATATTTAGTAACTTTAATTTTGATTCAGCAATATAAAAAAATATTAATTTAATAAAAAATATTTGAATAAAAATTTTTGAAAATTTTAAGGTACTTTAAAAAAAATCATATTTTTAAAAGTAAATATTTGTTTTAAATTTGTTGAGTCAAAATTAAAGTATAATTAAGTTTGAAAAAGATATATTCCAAATTTCAACCCTTAAACTTTATGGGTTTTCGACTTATAGCAATTTGAAAACAGGAAATCTTAAAAAATGTATCATGGAGAAAAAGGCATTTAAAGTTTTAAAGACAGATGTCGTTGCCATGACAACAACTGTCAAGAGTGTTAGATTTTCGAAACAACGCACCACAAAAATTATTATATCTCTAGTTCTAATTAAGATAGAAACATAATTTAGACGTCATTTTAAGCAGAAAAACACAGACAACTTCTTAAAATAACAAAAAAAAATTTTCGAAAATTTGACGATTTTTGTGTCCCGGAACCCCTTAATACAACATCCTAGCCGCATGGATTAGCCGAGATTATAATCTCGGTCCTGGCAAGGATTTTTGCTGTAGTCCAGAATCCGATTTAAGTCGTAGGCCCTGGTGCGTTTTCGTGAGCAGCAAAAATGATAGTCTAGTGACAAATCAAACCATTTAAAAAAAACTTCACTAGCGTGATTAATTAGTTGGTAGTTAATTTAAGTGGCACTGGAAAAACAACAGGCTCTTGGCGACGGTCTGGGATCAATCCCGAAGGGAAATAATCATGGACTCGTCTCGTAATTTTAACCATGGTCATATGGCCAGAACACCTTTGGTACCCAACTCTCCAAACAACCACGCCAACGTGAGGACATTTTATGCCAAGACAAATTTAATGTGCGCCAGCATCCATGTACACGGCAGTCTGTGTTTGAACCGAGTTTCGAACTCACAACCCTCTGGTTGTTAAACCGTTGCTCTTCGAACTTAGCTACTGTCTCAAAATTTAACTGACATGCAAACCTTTCAACCTCAACATTAAATCTTAAAATTACATAAAACTTTCCGAGTTGATGTGTATAGCTGAAAATATTAAGCAGAAAGCTGGTGAATATTCAAATTTGGAATCGTGACGTCAAAAGCTCTGTTATTGGAATGGGTTCGATTCCATTGGAACTCATTCGAAACTTCATTCTCTGTATGCAAACGCAGTGCAAAATATTCGAGGAGTTCATTCTATTTTTGAAGTACCACTTCCTCTTTTTTTTTGAGTTCCCAGTTACCCTACTGTCTCATGACATTGTCACCACTTTAGCGTGAAGCCTCTTTTACTGTTTCTGGTCTTGTTATCATTTTGCATTCACTCATTGGTAAGGTAAATCTCGACACCTTCCGTATCAATTTACCACATCCAGGTCACTTCAAGGCAAAGTAGTATCCGGAAACCTGGCTGTGCCTCAAGATTTGCATGCCTATGTGCTTTTAGAAGTTGAGAGAGATAAGTGCTTTTTATCTCAAAAATAAATCTTAAAAGAAGCAAAAAGCACTTTAAGAAAATCTTCCACATTCATTTTTTACTACCGCCTTTACTTTACGGCATAAACGTCGTTTTAACTCAAAAGAGAAACTGTAAAATGGTAAAAATAAGAAATAAAATATTGGCTGTTGGAGTCAGAAAGGCTGTTCGAGCGTTTAAATGTTCTTCGTTGCTGTGTTATGTTATGGGGATGAAGCACTGAAGACGTGGAGAAATATAATATTTGTCTGTTGCTAGCAGAAAAGAGATTTAATCATAGTTGAGTGTTGAAATATTTACTTTAATATTGCATTTAGAGTCAAATCGTAAGTCAATAAAATATCACTGGTACACAAAAACTAAGCTTACAAAAGTACACTCATGTCAAAATGTTAAGCCTAATTGCTGTCTATGCGAATATTTTATAAAATCTAAGTCGGAATGAAAGGAAATGTGTCATGCGGATAATAGGGTTATTGAAGAAGAAAACAATGCAAAACAAGGATAATAAGGATTTTTATTATCCAAAGAAAAGAGTTGAAAGAAAAGAGAATACAGGTATCAACTTTAGTGAAACATAATGATTAAAACAATGTGATGCTGAAGTTTAATACGGAGGGTGCGAATCTTTGGTAGCCACGCATGCTGCACAGCGATTTTGTATACTTTCCATGAGTGTATGGATAAATAGTGTGCTTAAAGAGTTCAAAGCTTCCATTAGAGCAGTTTTAAATTCCGAAGTAGAGCTTGGTGGGTGGCACAGGGCTGCAATATGTATCCCGAGCATATCCAACACGTTCTCTATAGGATTCGGATCAGGAGAGTCGGCAGGCCACTGCATGCCCTGGATTCTTCATTTTGAAGGAAGGCGTCGATCAGGGCTATACGGCGAGGAGGGGCGTTATTATCCAAGAATATAAAATCAGGACCGACAGCACCTCGAAACAGGCAAACGGTATAGGCTCAAGAACTTCGTCTCTGTATCTTTGACCGATAACAGGTGTCAAAGATCTGGAGATCTGTGTGGCTATCCAGCATGATGCCTGCCCAAACCATGACTCGCCCTGATGAAAGCAAAATCTCTCCATGATGTTTTCTCGGGTGAAAACGCGTTCCACGTTCTCCACAGACCGTGGTACGATGAGAATCCGTTTGCAGACTACATCTGGACTCGTCACTGAATAGGACATTGAACCACTGTTGCCGATTCCCCTGTTGATGTTCCAAACTCCAATAGCACGCGCGTTTCCGTGCAGACATCAAGGGGATGTAAATTGCTGGTCGTCTAATATAGAGACCAGCGAGTCCCCTGTAAACAGTTTTTTTTGGAAACTACAACTCCTGTGGTGTCTGTCAGGGCTGAACTCAGTTGTCTTGCATAACGTATCATCTGATGCTGCACAGTTATCGCCAAACATCAGTCTTGCATAGCGGTTGTTACCCTGGACCTACCTGGTACTGGTTGTCGTGTAACATCTCCAGTGGTTTGAAACCTGATCACATAGTTCGCAATCAGGACACACAAACCACAGTCATCACATCACAAGCTGAGGCACATTCAAAATTCCAGACGCTTCGGTTTGGGATCGATCAGAATACATCATTCCAATAATTTGTCACTTCACAAACATGTCCAATTGGCATATTTGTGACATCTTTCGTCCTTATTGATTGTTAACAACGTTCCGTACGACAGCAATTGCGAAATTCCTGACTAAACTGGCCATACCGCTCGAGGCTGTTTTGTACTCGTTCCGACGCTCCGCCGTTACTTTGCGCTTGTTGGCGTTGACTAAACTGTTTTCTATATGTACAATGCTTTACTTTCGTTTCACGACTCTCCACAAGTGATTTTGAACCATTGTATCCATATTTACCCCGATATTTTCGCATTTTACAAAATATGCTTAACTTTTGGACATGAGTGTAAGTACGAGGTCTGACCAGAAAGTATCCAGACATACATTTCCCCTAGGGCGTTTGACACATAGTCTTCAAAGTAGGTTCCGTAGGGTCTCATGTACTTCTTCTTTTGAACACACTGTAATGTCCAGCCATGATAAAAACATTGCACAGGACTTTTGACACATGATCTTCTTTAAAGTAGCTACCTTGGAATCTCACACGCATTTATCCTAACGTCCTTTACACTTTTCCAAATACACTTCAATGTTCATTGTTGGACATTGCAGTGTTTTTGGAAAAGTGATGCATTGCTGTTCCAGATGCCATCGTCGCATTCTAAATCACAATCACATTTTAAAATGGCCTCCATATCAAATATAATATTAGCTTACATATAAGCCAGAAATCGCCTTCGTTAAAATCTCGATCACAGAGGGTTTTGGAATCCCCAGATCAATTTCAAATTCTTGAACTGTCTGTTGATTATGCTTGAAGATTGATATTTGCTGTTAATAGCCGGTACACGTCAATATGTTTTGCTTATTGAATGCTGTCCAAAACATGGATCAATTTCATCAGATTCCTAGCTATCAGCAAGTGATTTCGACGAGATATCTCGTCCATCAAGATCTGACCAAGTTCGCTAATAACGAGATATCTCGTCATCAAGATATTGCAAATATTTTAATGACGGTGCGATTATGATCTGACCAGTTGTCTTCTAATGAGTAAAAATTTTTGATGGACGCGATATTTCGTCCATCAGAAAACTGATCAGCTAGGCTTATGACGAAAACCTTCATCGAGACATCCACCAGGAGGGTTAATCATCTCAATAGTTTCTGTGTACGAATTTTCAGGTTTAACGCAAAATGTGATGCAAATTTGTTGCTCTACTAGCTCAGTCATTGTGAATGCGACGGTCTAACAGAGCATGCACTCAAGGGTGTCTAAGTACCCAATGAATTACTGCAAAGGGTTCGTGATTTTTTGCCCAGGAACATCGATGCCCTCTTTCATTTGCTGATAAATAGGGCAACTTTTTTGTTGCAGTAAAAATGGGAAAAGTTGCATTTATAGAAATAAAGTTGCATTTATTTTTGACACACAAAATTCTAAAATAAAGTACTCGTAAAAAATGAACAAATTCAAAATATATTGACAATTTTAGTCGTGTACAACAGTATTATAATACATTCTTAAATACAGAAGAACGTTGAATGGCCGATCATCGGGCAGTAATTTGTTTAACATTGAAAAACTGCGCCAACCGCAGTCGTATGTGCTGTATCGGATAGGAGAAGCGCAAAATCCTTTCGCTCAACATTCATATTTTAAAACATCATCTACAAGGGTAGCACCATATTGATGATCGACATTTGCCTTACAAACTCTGCAGTCGATTACGCAAGTTTCCTCTGGATTATCAAGAGTGCCAACCAATGTGTTAAAAGTACTTCTTGCCATTTATTTCACTTTCGTCTGTTTGGACTAACACTTTCTTTCCATGAACTTGTTTGATACGCAATACTTCGGCGTTCGCACGATCAGACACACGTGATCGAAGGATTGGTTCAGGGCGCAAAAAGTGAAATAGTAATTTCATATTAATTTATTTTAAGATAAATTTTAAAAAGTGGCAGGTAGTTGCATTTAAGCAAAAAGTTGCATTGATGCAGAAAGTTGCATTGATGCAGAAAGTTGCATTAATGTTGCGGTTATAACTCACTCACAATACACCCCATGTAGGAGGAATTATGGTTTTAGTACTTTACATGCAGCGTAGAACGTGTGAAAAAAAGTTGTATTTGTTGCAAAAAGTTGTCTTACTGATAAGCTACATCTATGCCACACTAACCGTTCTCGTTTATAATCTTCCTGGTAGTTTATCGTCCCCTCCAAAACTGTTCTGTAAGCCTCCGGTGCAAAACATGTTCCAAACCGTCACTATTTCTGAGCAAAGGCAATTTACTTTTCCTATTTGGATCTTTATTTCCTTTGGAGTAATAGGGTAATATTGTCATGAAGAGCCATCTCGTCCTAAAGGCGCATTCTCACGAATCATGTTTAATTGACCGATTATAGTTGATTAACAAAAGTTGAATGAAAACTATAGTGAGAACCTTTGTTTCAATAGAGTAGATCAACTTTTTAGTGGATCAAGGAAAGTTTGACCCATTCAAACTTTATCGTTCAAGTGATGAGTCATCCGCCATCTGCTTTCGAGTATATTCCACGCAAACGATCTGTCGTGGTTTATTTTATTCGAGAAACAAAACAAAAGGGATTTTTTAATTCTCAAAGCCATGTTTGTATTTCGCGGTCGTTAAAATTCGAGTAAAAATTTCAACGGATTTGAAATCTGCGGAAAATTTTACAACAGTTCGATTACCTTAAATGTGATTTTCTATAAATAAAAAATGTTTTTCAATTGTAACTTTTATATTTTTGCTTATTAAACTGTTGATCAGTTTCTATTGAAATATGTCAACAGAAACAGATTCACGTCATATTCAACTTTTACTGATCAGCTATAATCGGTCAATTAAACATGACTCGTGAGAACGCATCTTTAGCAAAATTGAGCAGATCTTTGAAGAGATATCTCATACTTAGTAAAATTGACCAGATATTTGACAAAATATCTTATCCTTAGAAAAATTGACCAAAATTTTGAAGAGTAATCTCGTCCTTAGTAAAATCTACCAGATCTTCGAAGAGATATCTCGTCCTTAGTAAAATTGACCAAATCTTTGAATAAATATCTCGTCGTTATTAAAATTGACCAGATCTTTGACGAGATATCTCGTCCTTAATAAAGTCTACCAGATCTTCGAAGAGATATCTCGTCCTTAGTAAAACTGACCAGATCTTTGACAAAATATCTCATCCTTAGTAAAATTGACCAAAATTTTGAAGAGATATCTCGCCCTCAGTAAAATCTACCAGATCTTCGAAGATATATCTCGTCCTTAATAAAATTGACCAGATCTTTGACAAAATATCTCATCCTTAGTAAAATTGACCAAAATTTTGAAGAGATATCTCGCTCTCAGTAAAATCTACCAGATCTTCGAAGAGATATCTCGTCCTTAGTAAAACTGCCGACCAACCGGTATAGTGGTTAAGGTGTTAGCCTCTAGATCGGAAGGTTCCTGGTTCGAATCCGGGTCCGGGCATGGATGTTTGTAAACGTATGGTGTAGAGGCGGCTGGTGCACCTTAAATCTGTCGTGGCCGAAAGTCCTCACGTTGGGTTGGCGTGGAAGTTTGGAGAGTGGGGTGCCAGCTCAGGTGTTGCTTCGTCATCTGACCGTGGTTCAAAATTACGAGGTGTTGTCCTCGAATCTTTCCCTTAAGGGACTGATTCCGGACCGTCGTCAATAGCCCGTTGTGTTGCTCTAGTACGACGTTAACTAAAATTACCAATTACCTACCTACCTTAGTAAAACTGAACAGATCTTTGACAAAACATCTCATCCTTAGTAAAATTGACCAAAAGTTTGAAGAGATATCTCGCTCTCAGTAAAATCTATAAGATCTTCGAAGAGATATCTCATCTTAGTAAAATTGACCAGATCTTTGAAGAGATATCTCGTCAAAATAGTCGAATGGTTAACAATGGCTGGATACTTTCCGGAAAGACCTCGTACATGTCAACGTGATGAACATGCGTTGCGTTATGCGTACTGGTAATTATTATATCAATATACCAGTTCAACCTAAAATATTCAGACTTAAGACAGAGTTATCACGAGTTTCGTGTATACAGGGTGGTCCCGAATTCATGGTACAAACTTTAATGGTAGGTACAGGACATTGTAACAATGATTTATTGTATAGGAATGTATAGTCGCAAGTGACGCGGTGAGGCGAAAACAGGGGAAATAACGGCCGAAAGGAAAAACAAAGATTTTATTGAAAGCGTTGTTGACAAGTGTCATGTTTACAGTAATTGTTCAAAATTGCGTCCACCAGTATCGATACATGCTTGACAGCGTCGGTGGAGCGATTGGCGTACACGTTCAAAGATGCCTGGTATTTCACGCACACCTGCAGCAGCTACAGATAAGCGAGCGACGAGATCCTCATCTGAGTCAACTGGAGTCTCATAAACAAGATGCTTTAGATGTCCCCATAAAAAGTAATCGAGGCTCGATAAATCGGGAGATCGGGGTGGCCAAGGGACTGGTCCACCACGCCCAATCCATCGAGTACCAAACGTGGCATTCAGGTAATTCCGTACATCAATGCTGAAGTGTGCTGGCGCCCCATCGTGCTGAAACCACATGCGGTTACGAATGGCGATCGGAACATTATGCAGCAGTTGTGGTAACACTTCTTTCAGAAAAATAAGATAGCTTCCGCCAGTGAGCCGCGTGGGTAGTAAGTATGGGCCAATCAAAAAGTCGTTCACAATACCAGCCCACACATTAATACTGAAACGTTGTTGAAACGCATGTCGACGCGTTGCATGTGGATTATCGGTTGCCCACACATGGGAATTGTGCGCATTAAAGACACCCTCGCGTGAAAATGTCGCTTCATCTGTAAATAGCACATAATCTACGAAATCCGGCTGCAACGCACATTGCTGCATCACCCACAGGCAGAAGTTCACGCGGCGAGGATAATCTGCCGGATTCAATGCTTGTACTTTCTGAAAATGGAAGGGGTGTAAGCGATTTTCGTTTAACACTCTGCATACAGTCTGATGACTCACACCTACGTCACGCGCAACAGTTCTTGTGCTTGACTCGGGTCTATCAGCCACAATGTTTAAGATGCTTTCTTCCAGCCTTGGAGTGCGTACAGCTCTTACTCGACCAGCGCCATGTCTGTTGACGTCGAACGCACCTGTTTCACAAAGTTGACGATGTAACCGTTGAAAAATTCTATGATCCGGCATTCGTCGATCAGGATACTCCGCGCGATACATTCGTAACGCAGCTCTGCCGTTACCATTTGCACGGCCGTACATGTAATGCATGTCTGCTTTTTCTGCATACGTAAAGTCACCCATCGTCTACGGCAGCACAATTGTGAATGGCGCTTTTCCCTACTGCGATGCATCATGTTCAACAGCGGCTAGACATCTACTGCCCTCTACCGGCAATGATACCAACCGATCACTCCATTTCTCTTTCCTTTTATTTCCCCTGTTTACGCCTCACCTCGTCACTTGCGACTATACATTCCTATACAATAAATCATTGTTACAATGTCCTGTACCTATCATTAAAGCTTGTACCATGAATTCGGGACCACCCTGTATATTTGCTTAGATAAATCATCACACACTAGGAGAATTTATAATTCGAGGTATCAGACTTCATCTATGCGTTTAGAGCAAAGTTCAGCTGCCACCGGAATGAGCTTGTCTTAGTTAGTTAAATTGTTGATTGGGCTTCAAAGATGTAAAATTTATTAGAATAGTGGTACCTCCCCGGTTTGTGGTTACTGGCTTTAGGACTGAGGTTCATCACTGCTTCAGGGTGTCAGACTAGACTATGAAATCTCACGAGGTAGCTGCTTTCACTTTTTGGGTTCCTCGCGAAGGAAGCGCATCATAGGTGTGTATTAGCACGAGAAATCACAATTCTTCCCTCTTGGCCCTGCTCCGTCTCATATAGGAATTGGAGTATAAAGTTTCAATTAGGATACATTAAGTGTTATTTACAACTCCTCTTGGTCTAACCCGTGTTAGACCAAGTTCATGAAACCATTAGTCTTTAAAACTCCAAGTGTTTCGACGAGATATCTTGCCAATACTTGGACAATTTTGTCAAGGACACGAGATATCTCGTCGAGATGAAACAGTCCAATTACTCCCGTGAGGGATGACCATCCAAGAAGGAAAAAGGAATTGTCCCTTGCCTGGAACTGGTGACAGTTTAAGATAGGTTTTTCACAGAGGCTAGCCACAACAGGGCAGTTTTTGACACGAAGGTTTACGAACATGAGGGTTTGTAAGTCCCCAAACGTAGTGTCAAAAAGGTCGTGGCTATACAAATAAGACATGTGAAACCATGTGTGTCGGGGAAGACTGTGAGTACATTTAGGACAAACAGGAATAATTTCATGTCCAATTTAAAATCTAAGTGAGATAATACAAATACAGTAGAACTCTAATTTTCTGAACTCCAGTTATCCAGATCGCTTTAAAAAAAACAGGAAAATCCGCATTTTAAAAGTTTTGTATCGGTAATGGTAATGGTAATTTTAGTTAACGTCGTACTAGAGCAACACAACGGCTATTGACGACGGTCCGAGATCAGTCCCTTAAGAGAAAGATCCTAGGACAACACCTCGTAATTTTGAACCACGGTCAGATGACGAAGCAACACCTGAGCTGGCACCCCACTCTCCAAACTTCCACGCCAACCCAACGTGAGGACTTTCGGCCACGACAGATTTAAGGTCCACCAGCCACCTCTACACCATACGCTTACAAAAATCCATGCCCGGACCCGGATTCGAACCAGGAACCTTCCGATCTAGAGGCTAAAACCTTAACCACTATACCGGTCGGCGTGTTCACGTTGGGTTGGCGTGGAAGTTTGGAGAGTGGGGTGCCAGCTCAGGTGTTGCTTCGTCATCTGACCGTGGTTCAAAATTACGAGGTGTTGTCCTCGGATCTTTCCCTTAAGGGACTGATCCCAAACCGTCGTCAATAGCCCGTTGTGTTGCTCTAGTACGACGTTAACTAAAATTACCATTACCATTACCGGTCGGCGTGTTTTATCGGTGAATGATCAAAACGAAGAGGTAAAAATGGTAATGGTAATTTTAATTAACGTCGTACTAGAGCAACACAACGGGCTATTGACGACGGTCCGGGATCAGTCCTTTGAGGGAAAGATCCGAGGACAACACCTCGTAATTTTGAACCACGGTCAGATGACGAAGCAACACCTGAGCTGGCACCCCACTCTCCAAACTTCCACGCCAACCCAACGTGAGGACTTTCGGCCACGACAGATTTAAGGTGCACCAGCCGCCTCTACACCATACGTTTACAAACACCCATGCCCGGACCCGGATTCGAACCAGGAACCTTCCGATCTAGAGGCTAACACCTTAACCACTATACCGGTTGGTCGGCCCTGAAAAAAGGTGTTTGAGTGCCTTGACATATCGTTTGAAAGGATGAGATTGGCAGCCTGAGTGCGAATATTTACAGCTACTCACCGCCAATTGCTAGCGACATTTGACTGCACGGAAACGAGCAAAAACAGCAAAATTTGAGTAAAAAAAATTGTTACCAGTCATTAAATTACATTACATACTAAAGCAAAAAAATGTTTTTTACTACGATATAACCTTTTTCTTCGTGAATTATCCAAGTATCCGGATGGGGTCATGTCCCAATTGATCCGTATAATTGGAGTTCTACCAGTACTTTTATTAATTCCGAATTATATCTAACACAGAATTAGTGGTGCCTTACTTAGAATTGCACATGCAAATAAATGCATACATGGACCTTTCTTTAGGTTAACGGGCAGCGGTATCCCAGTTTGAAGAGCAACGGATTAGCAAACGGAGGTTTGCGAGTTCGAAACTCGGTCCAGCAAAAGACCCTCGTGTACACGTGATATCATGCACGTTAAATCTGTCGGGGCTTCAAACGTCCTCACGTTGGCGTAGTGAGCTAGTTTGAAAAGTGGGGTCTGTCAGTAAACCGGAATGTTTAGATTTATGCAATATGCTGTGGAAAGCCTGAGTGGTACTCGTAGAGTTTAAAATCAGCCATTAGCATGACATGATTTTCAAATTTGTGTGAGAAAAAACAATTCCCGTCAACAAGCGACAAGAATAAATATCTATAGAAGCATATGCACCAAATACATGCAATACCTCACTCCATGTACTAGAGATTTTCCAATATAAACAGGCTTATAATCTGAAAGTCAAACAATTGCTTCATCAAGGCACTAACTCCTTAGTGTTCTAATTTAATTACTGCGAAAAAATGAAGACAATTAACACAATACGTCAGATAAAGCCCCTTTTACTTCAGGGGTTTTGTTATTTCAGGACAGCTGCAATTAAGTTTAATGGAAATGGAAAGTCGTTTCAAGTTTTTTGTCTTTTCGTCTGTGTTGGACAGTATAGTCCGTAAGTATGACTTCACTTATAGGGTTATCCCTCACAAGAGAGCTTAAGTGAAGTACATAATAGATTAATTGAGTTAAAGGGAAATTTAAGATAAGTGGTTGAGCAAAATCCACGAATATTAGTTGATGGAGGAGTTCGTTTGAACTTTGAAATAACTCATTTTAAAAAGCGAATTGCTGTCTTTAGTCTTCAATCGCACTGATTCGTTCAATGTTATGAGTGATTTTCACAACAAATAAACTAGATGGTTAAAGAAGATTGTATTTCTGCTGTCCTAATATTCCCTCACGAATATATATCCGGGTTAACTAAAATATAGTTTATTGCCGTTTCTGTGAAACTTGATATTGAATCTAACTGGCGTTAGCAATTAATCTTTAGACTACGGACGGTAAAGGAGTTGTACCTTGATCGCGCCAAGATAGAATTTAGACTACTGTCAGAACAGTAGCCGTACCTTGAAATTATGAAAATCGCGCCAAGAAAGAATTTAGACAACGGCCAGAACATCAATTGTATCTTGAATATTATCAGATTCGTGCCAAGAAAGAATTGAGACAACGGCCAGAACAGCAATTGTATCTTGAATATTATCAGATTCGTGCTAAGAAAGAATTTAGACAACGGCCAGAACAGCAATTGTATCTTGAATATTATAAGATTCGCGCCAAGAAAGAATTTAGACAACGGCCAGAGCAGCAATTGTATCTTGAATATTATCAGATTCGTGCCAAGAAAGAATTTAGACAACGGCCAGAACATCAATTGTATCTTGAATATTATCAGATTCGTGCTAAGAAAGAATTTAGACAACGGCCAGAACAGCAATTGTATCTTGAATATTATAAGATTCGCGCCAAGAAAGAATTTAGACAACGGCCAGAGCAGCAATTGTATCTTGAATATTATCAGATTCGTGCCAAGAAAGAATTTAGACAACGGCCAGAACATCAATTGTATCTTGAATATTATCAGATTCGTGCCAAGAAAGAATTTAGATAACGGCCAGAACAGCAATTGTATCTTGAATATTATCAGATTCGCGCCAAGAAAGAATTTAGACAACGGCCAAAACAGCAATTGTATCTTGAATATTATGAGAATCGCGCCAAGAAAGAATTTAGGCAACGGTCAGAACATCAGTTGTATCTTGAAAGTTATGAGAATCGCGCCAAGAAAGAATTTAGGCAACGGCCAGAACATCAATTGTATCTTGAATATTACTACTTGAATACTACGGCCTATACAGCCGTCAAAATAAAAAACGACTCTCCCGATCGCTATTGCACAATTTACGTCGCAGAGCAAAACGGAAGGTGGCAATCGATAGGGATGAATGTTTTCTACAAATATCAACATTTAAAATTTGTCTAAGGGGCCGTCTTTATATTAAATTGGATGCTTTCTCCGATAATTTCACTACCAACCCCTATGATTAATCACAAATTTGGATTCTACACATAATTTCAGGCAGAAATTAAGAAAAGTTCACCAATTTTATTGGATTTTTTACCGATTTGTAAGTGTTTGAAAATTAGATCTCCTGATGTTAAATTGGCGTTTCACGTTTTTTGTTATATTTGCTAAAACAAATAACTTTCCTTGAAAATTGTTTTCCCATCCTTTGCTACCTAAAAACCCAAACACAATCTATAAACATTTTAATCATCAAACTAAATTTTACTATTTTTTATTAATTATGAAATTAATATTAAAAAAATTATAAATAGAAACCTGGGCACATTTTGACTCCATGCGATTCAACTGTTACTGAAACATCGGAATTCCAAATTTAAGCTCATCACGTGCGTAATTAGTAGCGCAGTGAGACTGTTTGCAAAATTTGATGATTATTATCGTTATTGGGGATTGTTCACTAAGTGAAAACAGAAATTTCTGCCAGCAGATCCTGGGATTCGATCAGAATGGATTCTGACTTTCTCTCCATCTTAATGGATTCCATACCAAGGCTCCTGCAACAGGTCCTTGACTGCGACGGCCACTACAAGTCTTTATTAATATTTATAATGTGATTGAACTGCGAACACTTATACGCTCCCTCAATGATTTTTATGGATCCTGAAATTCCGCCTGAAATTTTGTGTACAATCCAAATCTGTGATAAAAGATGGGGGTTCGCATTGAAATTATCGGAGAAATCACTCAATTTAATATGAAGACGGCCACTTAGATAAATTTTAAACATTGATATTTATCAAAAACAAAAATCCCTATCGATTGCTATCATCCGTCTTGTTCTGTGATGTAAATTGTGCAATTGCGATCGGGTGAGTTATTTTTCTTTTGACGGCTGTACATCAGTTGTACCTTTAAAGTTATAAGAAACGTGCCAAGAAAGAATTTAGACAACGGCCTGTACATCAATTGTACCTCGAAAGTTATAAGAATCGCGCCAAGAAAAAATGACGCCAATTATATCTATAGCCCTAGACAAAAGGTTAAAATATAATACAGGGAGTCCATAATACAATGCCCCAGTTTCAATGGTATATTATAACAGTTTAATTTAAAGTATTTACAGGAAATCATATATCAAATTGAAGGTAAACTCACCTAGGTTTTCTTACAAATGTTCAATATGTGCATCTTAAGTTATACGGCACACATCCAACCTAAAGTCCAATTCTTCCCACACTTTGGTTAACCCAGTCCGGAGCAAAAGCCACTTCAATTCTGTGTCTCAACTCTGGCAAATCATTAGGTAGCGGTGGAACGCAGACACGATCTGTTATAAATTCCCAAAGGAAAAAAATATAACATGGCGTTATGTCAGGTGAACGTGGATGCCGGCGAAAAAGAGCTTTGTCGACCATTACGGCTAATCCAACGATCAGGAACTTCGTTCAACCACTCTCGTATAAAGAGATTGCAATGGTGAGGGGCTCCATCCTGTTGCCAAATAAAGTTTACAGGTTCACCCTCTACTAATTGGTTAAAGAGCCATTCTTTCAACATATCCAGATAAGCCACCCCTGTTACGGTAAGAATTGGACTTTAGGTTGGATGTGGGCCGTATAACTAATGGTACACATAATGAACATTTGTAAGAAAAACTAGGTGAGTATTCCTTCTATTTGATATATGATTTGTCGTAAAAAGTCTAAATAAAAATGTTATAATATACCATTGAAACTGGGACATCCTTTTATGGACACCCTGTATAGTTATAACCACGCCAAAAGCACGACGCATTTTTGGCGATTTTCCCTTAACTGCGTTTTTCGAATCATCATTTCATGTTTTATACCGTGGCAATGGCACGACGTGCAGTGAATTGCCGATTTTCATGACAAAGCAATAACCTCTGAGTCTTAACTCGATTTTGTCCCGAAGCATCAAAACATCTCTCTCTCTCTCTCTCTCTCTCTCTCTCTCTCTCTCTCTCTCTCTCTCGAAAGCGTTTTTGTAGAAACGTCAACTTAGCAGATTCGTGCCTTTGTCGTGGCGGTGACATTATATAAATTCGGAATTCATTTTTTGAAATATTTACTAGCGAAGTAATCAAATCGTATTCGAAAGCCAAGCCAAGTGTCGTCTCGTTCATAATACGAAGGACAGACACGATGTCCCTTTTTCGTGAAAGATTAAGTTCTATGACGAAATCAGCAGTGTAAACCCTCATACGTGATTGTGACAGGTTCGTGGAAGATTATGTGGATGGCGGATGAATCAGAAAATGTGCCGACCACTTATCGTAAAGCTCTGAATAAAGAATTGATCTGTATATCGACTTTGATATGTATCAGACTGTTTATACAGCCGTATTTCACTTACAGCCTGCAAACATAGTGCAAGGAACCTAAGCCTGCAAACATATTTTTATTGGCGGTACTGCGAAATCGTATTCAGAAAACAAATCAAGTTACATTATGTTCTGAATACGTTCCGGAAATAAGTATCATCCCAGAAGCACTACCGCATTTCACATTTAAGTTGACAGAAAAACTCTTGCATTGCAGATGTTTCAGATTGAACATGGATTATTAAATTATATTAAAAAAATAATATGTTTCAGTTTCTGGGTCGCTTACGCAGATGTTTCAGAAGGAAATTATTGAATTAGGCTGGATACACACATTTATCTCAAGCAAACACTTTTAAAATAAGCTTTTGGGCTTAAATATGATTTAATGTTTGTTATAGAGGCGTTTTGATGAGTTAAAGGTTACTTATCCATTGCAACATACTATATACATTGACATCTATATAAATAGGAATGAAGTATTTGTACAGTCGTGGAAAAAAACCAGGTTCCACCCATTTTGTTTCGAGCACTATTCACAGCAGAGAAAATTCAAATATCCTTCAATGTGGAATAACGTCCACTACAAACCTACTACATTTCAAATGCAAACGAAATTGCATAAGGGGACGTCTTCATATAAAATTTTGCACAAACAACGAAATTTCCAATGCAAACAACGTGTTTCGATGTCAGCGTTACAGGAATATTATTTAGGAAGATATCCATAATAGTCTATGATGTTAATTAAATAGGAACTCCGATTTTTTTTGTACTCATAACTTCGAAACGGTAAGACCTAATGACATGAAATTTGGCATCTGAAGTTAAATTTTGTTATCAAATTCGAAATTATTGTGTGTCGAAATAGGTTCTCATTAGAAATTGTGAATCTGATGCTCAATTTAATATGAAGACAGACCCTTATACAAATTGTATGCATTTGAATTGATCTGTCAAACGTCATCTTAGAATTTTCTCTACTGTTAAAATGGCTCGAATGAAGAGGGACGATTTATGTTCCTTCCGCGACTGTACATTGAATATTTTCATCCCTTTTAAAGTTATTTATCCATTTTGAGTCAATCTAATGCAAAATCAGTGGTTTCAATACTCTTGGAGTCTATGCGTGGGTCTTTACTACGTCCAAATGAACATAATTTTTTTCATAAAGCTTTGCTTTCTGTGAGTACTCACATTCATTGAGTGACTACATCTCAATGCGTCAGTCCGTCTGTCCATCTTCCAGTTGTATGTCTGCTTTTGTGTTTATGTGTTTGTGAAAGCATCACATAAATTTTATTCCATATATTTCAATAAAATGAAATTTGTAATGTAAAAACACTAACTGAATATTCCCGCGTTACCCGGGTTTCAAATATGACCGCGACATTTCCCTGCGTTTACTCAAAACCCAAAACCTGTAGAACGTGTTTCCCTGTCCATGTTCATGTATTGCAGGAAAAAAACTTTAGATTTTAAAATTGGGGCTTCGAGGGGCACTTTTAGGACTATTTGTGTGCCAATTTTCAAGGTTATTGATTGGTCTGAAGACAGGAAAGAAACATCCTATGTTTTTCGCAGTGTTGTAAAGTATAAGTGAATCAAATTTGGTGTGGATTGAGCAAACGGTGTAGATTTGTATAGAGAATATAGTATTATATATATATATATATATATATATATATATATATATATATATATATATATATATATATATATATATCAATTCAATTCCTAATACTCAAAACTAATTAATAACCTTAAGGGGTTAGGTACCGTTTAATTGTCAAAATGTGCAAAAAAATCACTATATTTCGAATCTTAATAACTCCATGAATAAATTATTTACATAAATGAAATTTTGTATGCAGATTTTAACTACCTTTATTTTTTGTAAACTATTTAAAAAAAAATTTCTACCCCTTAAATATATTGTAAGTTGGACCAAAATGAAATGCATTGTTTTTGTTGTTAGAATATTATATGGTGCATTGCGCGAAGTATTCTGGGCAAAATAATTATTATTCTGAGCTGAATTTTTTTATATACTTAAAAATATATGGAATAATTACAATGACGAACTCTTGTATTGTTTGTTAAATTTCAAACAAAATTTTTTTAATAATAATAAAAAATAAAAATAATAAAAAACTAAATTTGTTTTTTTAACACATATTTTTTTTTCAAACACTTTCAACAGGATAGACATAACAGTTGGTCATTTTAAACATATATATGGTTTACATAATCAATTAAAATTTCATGTAATTCTAATCAACCATTCCAGAGAAATCTTGTGCGCGAGTGGTAAAATCACATTTTTGAGATATCGTCGTTTAACAACAATTCGCTTGTGAAATTCTTTCGCAGTAAAGGAAGGAAACAAATGAAACTGAAAGTAGAAGTAAAGTACCTTGTTCCCAGATAAAAAATAAAATTAATAAAACAATGTACATGGAGATGGCTTTAGCAGCATAGAGCGTAGTCAAAATACATTTTTGTGATCGCTGATATCGACGAAGTACAAAATATAAACAAATATCTGGCTTTAAATGTTTGATTAAGGGCTTCACTCTTTTAACCATAACTTTCGTTCTAGAGTGAAATTTTACACCAGGTTTGTTTTTAAACGTTGCTAAGAAACAGCATTAAAATTAGATCATAAGTTTTTTGATTTTTTTGAAAATGTAAAAGGTTTCTAACCCCTTAAACATGTTTCCTGTCTAATGTTCTCATGCCTGATATATGCTGATGGTTTGTTTATTTTTCTTTCTTTCTATTATAAAAGAAAATGTTTCGGTCTTTTTCAGGTTTATTCGTTTTGTGATTGGTAGATAGTGAGTCACGTGATAGAGTCTTGTGGTTCAACGGGCTGATAAATTTGGAGCACGCGCAGACGATAAACACAGTAAGATTTGTTAATTAATTAATTCATAAAATTTAGGATCACGCGCTAGGAATCGGCAAATACGATCGCCGTTTCCATAGCAACAGTCGAATATGAAAATCTTAAAAAGTACTATTACAATAAACAACACGGATCAGCTAAAACATTTCTATGATTTGGTATTTCTATGCGGTAGGCAGAGAAAACGGTTTCTTTTTTTCCCCCATGGATATATTTTAGTGTCCTTTTTTCCTCCTTAATGTTGCATATTTGAAATTTAATCCTTAGATTTTAGAGTTCTTTTTTCGGCTTAGATAAGGATCCGCTAATCTCGCCAAATAAGTAGGCAAATTTCTGTTACTCGGGGGCATGCGATAAATATCGCAATGGTAAGGGAACTGAACATTCAATTAACGTATCACTAGAGGTCCGGATCAATCCAGCAGCGATCCAAAAGGGGATGGATTGTCAAGCAATCCCCTCCCCATCATTGTTGAAAGGTATAGTTCGCGAAACAAAATAAATATGATTGCGTAGCAATTATCGGTGGTTGACGAGCAGGTGACAGAGCTACCTAGTACAGTATAACTCCAATTATCCGAATCAATTGGGACCGAACCCCATTCGGATAATCAAAAATTCGGATAATTGGATTTTTTCCGAAAAAAAGGGTCTAGTATGTATTTTAATTAATTACTATATGTATGTATGTTGAAAATGGGAGAAAAAAACTCTTTTTAAAGAAAAAGAACTTTTAATTAATTAAATGAAAAGCCAAAACTTTTACATGTTAAGCGTACTTACAAGTAATGTACATTATTAAAGTATGTACGTACCGTACTGTAAATGAAAGTCATTGCTTGCTGAACATCTCTGTCAAAGTAAGATGTTTGACTGTCTTTATCCGTTTTCGGGCAGTCAAGTCGCGCATCCGCTTGACAGTGAGAGTTGCATGTAGTCACACTAGGGCTGACGCTCCATCCACTTCAACGCAGTTTCAAGGCCGGCAAATGCTTCACTAGCAGATGGTCCCGTGTCTGCTTCAACTTCGACATTAAGGTCATCTTTTTCCTCGACACTTTCTTCTCTCACACTTTCAATAAGTTCATCATCATTTAGAATTTGAAACCCAGAATCATTATTTTGCGAATCGCAGTACGTTTTCGTCTTAATTTTTTTTTCTGAAATTCTGAAAGCGATTCGGATAATCAGCGATTCGGATTGTCGGAGTTCGGATAATTGGAGTTCTACTGTACTACAAAAAAAAAGCTTGCTTAAATATATCTCATGGCCTACTTTATTTAAATTTTAATAATCAGATCCCGTAATGGCATATTTTTTAACATTCGGCCCCAGCCCTGTCCTTTCTTTCTTTTGTGGTTTCAATTGGAAGATTGAAAGCTGCATCCCATTCGAGGTAAACCCACACAAAGAGAAAGTAATTTCTTATTTTCAGGAAGGCGTGGATTTACATTATGCGTGTACCATTCATTATTCATCATATGGGGAGGATATTGTCAGGAAATATAATTAAATGGAATTCAAAAACCCTTTCTGTTTGTTGGAGGTAAACGAAACAAGAACACTTTTACAAGTATATCGAATGAAATCTCATTATGAAAGCGAAGAATTTCAGTGCAGCAGCTGTTATCGGTCTGAGAACAACTGAATTCATGGCAGTGGAAGAAGTCTTAAACCTCGAAAAGAGATGAAAAGAATCCTATAGAATTAGGGTTATAATAAAGTAATTACCGTATGTAGTAATACTGTTTTGTTGTCTGTAATTGCATGAATGCAAGAGGTTCCCTTTGGACGAAGTAGATAACTTTTTATTCTGTATTGTAGTTTAAACTAAATAAAATATTTAAATTCTTTCAATAGAATATGATCGCACACGATAAATAAATATTAATGCATGATATACGTGCAAGGATAACGATAGTGTTTATGATTATTTAACTGGATAATGCACTCTAGAATATTTCTGACAAAATACGACAAAGAGCAAGCGAAATTTTTTTCAAGAACTTGTGGAAAAGTGCATGCTATGGTAGAATTGAAATTAATAGGTATGTAATTTTATACATTTGGCAACACAAGCAAAGATTGACATATTTTTTCAGTTAAATATAGATGGCAATATGTATTTTCATGTACGTATTCTGAGAATTATATCAGTTGGCTTGTTTTTCGAAAACGATTTTGTCACTTCGGCAATAGAAATTCCAAAGAATGAATTCCGATTTGATATATCGTCAGCTTAGAGTAGAAACTCAATTTCACTTTCCAGAGTCACTTAGTGCTTATTTCCATGATGATAAATTACATAGTCACTTTATAAACTGTTTGAAAGATATCTAACTAAATCACAATGTTTATAATTTTAATTTGTTGTCCTGAAAATTAATAGTTAGTCTCTCTCTCTTCAAACAATTGTACACTAAAAACATTTTTGTCAGTTAATACGTTTCTGCTCTAAGTGGATTGGTCAACGCCAGTTATATTAAACTACAAACATCACCGAAACAGCGATAAACTGAGATAATCTCTACATACGTATCATGCAATAGCATTTTCAGAAGTAAAACTTTTCTCAGACCATTTGATTTATTTGTTTACATTAAAAATTCCCCCATACGTTTAATTTTTAGTTATATTTAGAGTTATTAATTGAGATGTAGTTTTGAGCTCTGAGTTTAATTAAGTTACTATGTTTTGTTTTAGTGAGACTAATACTGAGATCAACATTTATATTTGAGTTGCAAATTTTATTAACTGCCTCACTACTCTGGGTATTTTGAGTTGTAAATATTTATGAACATTAAAAAATATATCAAGGGCCCGGGAGTAGAAGGTGCTTAAAACTACGACGTACGTCACAGAGCAAACAAAGTCTCAGCAGAACAATTTTTCCTTACTTTTATAAAAATTTTGGCCGATTTTTTTTAAATCATAAGTTGCGTTGTTCTGCAGCTCAAATGCGCTCCTTGCCATACCTTGTTTTCTTATCTAGCTACGGAACAACCTCCTTACACGCCCAAATTACCACGAACACTTTATAAATAACACATCTTCTATGTCAGCGACAAAATATTTAACTTCAAAAGTTATCGACAGAATTGCAAATTCTGAAACTATGTCTCGGTTTTAAATGAAGTAATTTAAATAATTTTGATGCGTTTTATAAAAAATATATAATACCTATGTAGCAAATAATTGTGTTTTAGGTCTGTTTTTTTATTTTTTATTTTACTGCAGTTTACAAAATTCGGACAAAATGCCTGCAGAATAATTGCAATTGTTTAGAGTTGTGTTGTAGAACACTGAATATACTTCTGCACCTGGAATAAAGGGTATATATTTCAATTACGATTTATTCAATTACGGAGTATAAACGATTACTACGCGAAAGATAATGATAAGCACTTGAATAGCAATAAGCGATTTCTTGAGCCAGTTGTTTTCTTATCTTTCAATGGGCTTTACAGCTAGTAATTTAGTAAGTGTTTAAAGAAACTTATATCAATTTCAGAAATTGGTCCCAGGCATCTAAAAAACAGTATGGCTGAATCCCATAAGAAGCTGCATAGAAAATTATTGTAAAATAAAATGGTGAACTTTCATAAAAAACATTCTGTAGTTATATAGCTTCATTTCATTCAAGTCCATAATTATATATTTATATAGTGATATTCCATTTTCCTCTTCATAGTTATGCACTACTATTCCCTTTCCCTCTCCTTAGTTATATAGTTTAATAGTGCTCTCCCATTTCGCTCTCCATAGTTATATAGTTTAATAGTGCTCTCCTATTTCGCTCTCCATAGTTATAAAGTTTTATCGTGTTTTTCCTTTTCCCTCTCCATTGATATTCCAATTCCCTTTCATAGTTATGTAGTGCTATACCATCTCTCCCTCCATAGTTATGTAGTGCTATTCCATCTCTCCCTCCATAGTTATTCAGTTTTATAATGCTATTCTATTTCCCTCTCCATAGTTATTCAGTTTTATAATGCTATTCTATTTCCCTCTCCATAGTTATGTGGTGCTACTCAACTTTCTTCTCGGTAGTTTTATACTATTCTATTTCATGTAGTGCTTCCATCTTTCTCCATAGTTGTACAGTTTTATAATGCTATTCCATTTATATATCCATAGTTATGTGGTGCTACTTAACTTCCTTCTCTATAGTTTTGTACTCTGCTATTATATTTCCCTCCCATAGTTATGTAGTGCTATTTTATTTTCTCCTCCATAGTCATGTAGTGTACATTTCAATATCCATAGTTACGTCGGGCTATGCTCCATATCCATATATTTATGTGTAGTACTATTGCAATTTCCTCTCCATAGTTATGAAGTTCTTTATCTGTATGGTTCTTTTAATATCTTGTTTGTTTCGAATTTTATTAATTTTGCTGGAACAATTTGTTGCAATTTCCTATCCATAGTTATGAAGTTCTTTATCTGTATGGTTCTTTTAATATCTTGTTTGTTTCGAATTTTATTCATCTTGCTGGAACAATTTGTTGCAATTTCCTCTCCATAGTTATGAAGTTCTTTATCTGTATGGTTCTTTTAATATCTTGTTTGTTTCGAATTTTATTCATTTTGCTGGAACAATTTGTTGCAATTTTCTCTCCATAGTTATGAAGTTCTTTATCTGTATGGTTCTTTTACTATCTTGTTTGTTTCGAATTTTATTCATTTGCTGGAACAATTTGTTGCAATTTCCTCTCCATAGTTATGAAGTTCTTTATCTGTATGGTTCTTTTACTATCTTGTTTGTTTCGAATTTTATTCATTTTGATGGAACATATAACAGGCTCTCTTGTATCACAATATGATTCCTTCTCATTTAAATAGCCGAGATGCCCTAGCGCTTTACCCTCCCTTTCATTTTACCCTCGCCTTTTCATTGCAATTTCACATCTAATTATCCTCCATCGTTGCTTATTTTGTTTTCCATATTGCGCACCCATTTGTTTCTAATGTACATTTTAAAGTTGATTTCGCTGACTATTTTTAAACTCTACGTGAGTATTTAAAAATTTTTTATACGGCCTTGTGGTTGGTACAGCTTATGTGATTTTGGATTCTGCTTCATGAAATAGCAAACAACCAATCCATTCAAATTGAGTAGTTTTATATGTAAAGAGATTTATTCTTCCTTCAGTCGTATTGTTCTTATCTATTCCCTATGTTAATAAAAGTTTGTCTTTTTGTGTGAGAAATCGTGTCTTCGCAATCAATTTAAAGCTTCTGGAAAGATAAATAGGTTAATACTCCCAAAGTGGGTCTGATAAACACTTATCGAAGTTAACAGGCTCCCAATGTGATTTATAAGAATATCGAAGAAAAGACGCGTTTTGCTTTAAGTCTGATTTAGCCTAGATTTCAGTATCTGATGGTCCCTAAAGTTGTTACACAATTTATTCACATTAAAAAAGCTTCATGGATTTCGGAATAAAACTCAGAATAAATCATGATGAACTTTTTCTTTAAAGCTAAATGTAGTGTTTTTGTAGTGAAACGTGCTTTATTTACGTATTCGGGAAGTCATTGCCACTTAATTTGGTTTTAGTATACGGTTTCAGTACGCATCCAAAAAAACTGACAAAGAATAAATTCCGATTTGGTAATGACAGTTCATTGGTCAATACCAATTAGATTACACCATCGACCTTCTAATGAAATAGACAGAGTATGTGGACAGTCGCTGTCGTAAGATCCCAGAAGGGTAAAATTCACGTGGACATACGAATCCACTTATCCGACTGGTTGTAGAATCACAGACTAGTATTTTTGATCACGGCGTGGATAATCAATTCAACCAATCAATAATTTAGGATTCACGATTTTACCCACAACCACGTGACCGATATTAAGGCCGAATAACTGAAACAAATACCAAGATGCTACGGACACATGATCCGTTTATTTCATTATAAGGTCGATGAATTACACGCTGTGACATCATGCAACTCTAGTTTAATGCCGTAAAACTTTCCAAAAATTTGCAAGGTGAGGCGAGGCCAAACCTCCTCGGCCAAGGTTTACATAAAGACCGAGATATTCTGCAGCAACAGTTTCATAAATCTCACTGCGGCCGAAACGCCGTTATGAAGTGTTCCGTTTGAATACTGATGTCTACGATCAATTTATCTTGTATAAGCTCACTTCAGTCTAGCATATGCAATTCCTATCAATAGGACTGCATTTTGTCACCAGTAAGTTTTGGGATAGGACTCGACTGGACCACTAAATGTATTTCAGAAAATCTTTGGATCTTAATCTCTACTATCAATTTCACTTGTATCTCTTCCCTTCGGCACAACATATGAAATTCCAATCAATAGGACTGCATTTTGTCAATAGTAAGTTTTGGGATAGGACTCGACTGGACCACTAATTCTACTACAGAAAATCTTTAGATTCTGATGTCTACGATCAATTTCCCTTGTAATTCTTCCATTCAGCACAACATATGCAGTTACAATTAATAGGACTGCATTCTGTCACAAGTAAATTTTGGCATAGAATTCGACTGTACCACTAATGGTATCACAGAAAATCTTTGGATACTAATCTCTACGATCAATTTGCATTGTATCTGTTCCCTTCATGACAACATATGCAATTTCAATTAATAGTACTGCATTCTATTACCGGTAAAATTTAGGATAGGACTCGACTGGACCACAAATTGTATCACAGAAAATCTTTGGATCCTGATCTCTACGAACAATTTCCCTGGTATCTCTTCAATTCATCACAACATATGCAATTCCAATTAATAGGACTGCATTCTGTCACTGTTAGATTTTGGGATAGGATTCGACTTGACCACTAATTGTATCACAGAAAATCTTTGGATCCTGATCTCTACGATAAATTTCCATTGTATATCTTGCCTACCCCACAACATATGCAATTCCAATTAATAGGACTGCATTCTGTCACTGTTAGATATTGGGATAGGATTCGACTTGACCACTAATTGTATCACAGAACATCTTTGGTTCCTGATCTCTACGATCAATTTCCCTTGTATATCTTCCCTTCAGCACACAGCATATACAATTCCACCAATTAATAGAACTGAATACTGTCACCAGTAAATTTTAGAATAGGACTCAACTGAACCACTAATAGTATCAAAGAAAATATTTGAATCCTGATCTCTACGATCAATTTCCATTGTATCTCTTCCCTTCAGCACAACATATGCAATTCCAATATTAGGACAGTATTCTGTCACCAGTAAATTTTGGGATAGGACTCGACTGGACTACTAATTGTATGACAGAAAATCTTTGGCTCATGATCTCTACAATCAATTTCCCTTGTATCTCTTCCTTTCAGCACAACATGTGTAATTCCAATTAATAGGACTGCATTCTGCCACCAGTAAATTTTAGAAAAGGACTCAACCGAACCACTAAATGTATCACAGAACATCTTTGGATCCTGATCTCTACGATCAATTTATTTCCCATTTAAATCTTCCCTTAAGCACAGCATATACAATTCCACCAATTAATAGGACTGAATTCTGTCACCATTATATTTTAGAATAGAACTCAACTGAACCACTAATTGTATCACTGAAAATATTTGAATCCTGATGTCTACGATCAATTTCCCTTGTAACTCTTCTATTCAGCACAGCATATGTCGTTCCAATTAATAGGACTGCATTCTACCACCAGTAAATTTTAGGATAGGACTCGACTGGACCACTAGATGTATCACAGAACATCATTGGATCCTGATCTCTACGATCAATTTCCATTGTATCTCTTCCCTTCAGCACAACATATGCAATTCCAATATTAGGACAGTATTCTGTCACCAGTAAATTTTGGGATAGGACTCGACTGGACTACTAATTGTATGACAGAAAATCTTTGGCTCATGATCTCTACAATCAATTTCCCTTGTATCTCTTCCTTTCAGCACAACATGTGTAATTCCAATTAATAGGACTGCATTCTGCCACCAGTAAATTTTAGAAAAGGACTCAACCGAACCACTAAATGTATCACAGAACATCTTTGGATCCTGATCTCTACGATCAATTTTCCATTTAAATCTTCCCTTAAGCACAGCATATACAATTCCACCAATTAATAGGACTGAATTCTGTCACCATTATATTTTAGAATAGAACTCAACTAAACCACTAATTGTATCACTGAAAATATTTGAATCCTGATGACTACGATCAATTTCCCTTGTAACTCTTCTATTCAGCACAGCATATGTCGTTCCAATTAATAGGACTGCATTCTACCACCAGTAAATTTTAGGATAGGACTCGACTGGACCACTAGATGTATCACAGAACATCATTGGATCCTGATCTCTACGATCAATTTCCATTGTATCTCTTCCCTTCAGCACAACATATGCAATTCCAATATTAGGACAGTATTCTGTCACCAGTAAATTTTGGGATAGGACTCGACTGGACTACTAATTGTATGACAGAAAATCTTTGGCTCATGATCTCTACAATCAATTTCCCTTGTATCTCTTCCTTTCAGCACAACATGTGTAATTCCAATTAATAGGACTGCATTCTGCCACCGGTAAATTTTAGAAAAGGACTCAACCGAACCACTAAATGTATCACAGAACATCTTTGGATCCTGATCTCTACGATCAATTTCCCATTTAAATCTTCCCTTAAGCACAGCATATACAATTCCACCAATTAATAGGACTGAATTCTGTCACCATTATATTTTAGAATAGAACTCAACTGAACCACTAATTGTATCACTGAAAATATTTGAATCCTGATGTCTACGATCAATTTCCCTTGTAACTCTTCTATTCAGCACAGCATATGTCGTTCCAATTAATAGGACTGCATTCTACCACCAGTAAATTTTAGGATAGGACTCGACTGGACCACTAGATGTATCACAGAACATCATTGGATCCTGATCTCTACGATCAATTTCCATTGTATCTCTTCCCTTCAGCACAACATATGCAATTGCAATTAATAGGCTGCATTCTGTAACAAGTAAATTTTAGGATAGGACTCGACTTTACCGCTAATTGTATCACAGAAAATCTTTGGATACTGATCTCTACGATCAATTTGCATTGTATATTATCTTCAGCACAACATATGCAATTACAATTAGTAGGAATGCATTCTGTTAACATTAAAATTTAGGATAGGACTCGACTGGACCACTAATTGTAATAAAGAAAATCTTTGGATCCTGATCTCTATGATCAATTTCACTTGTATCTCTTCCCTTCAGCACAACATATGCAATTCCAATATTAGGACAGTATTCTGTCACCAGTAAATTTTGGGATACGACTCGACTGGACCACTAATTGTATGACTGAAAATCTTTGGCTCATGATCTCTACGATCAATTTTCCTTGTATCTCTACCTTTCAGCACAACATATGTAATTCCAATTAATAGGACTGCATTCTACCACCAGTAAATTTTAGAAAAGGACTCAACTGAACCACTAATTGTATCACAGAAAAAATTTGAATCCTGATCTCTACGATCAATTTCGATTGTATCTCTTCCCTTCAGCACAACATATGAAATTCCAATTAATAGGACTGCATTCTGTTTTCAGTAAATTTTAGGATAGGACTCGACTGGACCACTAGATGTATCACAGAACATCATTGGATCCTGATCTCTACGATCAAATTCCATTGTATCTCTTCCCTTCAGCACAACATATGCAATTGTAATTAATAGGCTGCATTCTGTTACAAGTAAATTTTAAAATAAGACTCAACTTTACCGCTATTTGTATCACAGAAAATCTTTGGATCCTGATCTCTACTATCAATTTCACTTGTATCTCTTCCCTTCAGCACAACATATGAAATTACAATCAATAGGACTGCATTTTGTCACCAGTAAGTTTTGGGATAGGACTCGACTGGACCACTAATTCTACCACAGAAAATCTTTAGATCCTGATGTCTACGATCAATTTCCCTTGTATCTCTTCCATTCAGCACAGCATATGCAGTTACAATTAATAGGACTGCATTCTGTCACCAGTAAATTTTGGCATAGAATTCGACTGGACCACTAATTGTATCACAGAAAATCTTTGGATACTGATCTCTACGATCAATTTGCATTGTATCTGTTCCCTTCATCACAACATATGCAATTCCAATTAATAGGACTGCATTCTGTCACTGTTAGATTTTGGGATAGGATTCGACTTGACCACTAATTGTATCACCGAAAATCTTTAGATCCTGATGTTTACGATCAATTTCCCTTGAATCTTTTCCTTTAAGCACAGTATATGCAATTCCACAAATTAATAGGACTGAATTCTGTCACCAGTAAATTTTAGAATAGGACTTAACTGAACCACTAATTGTATCACAGAAAATATTTGAATACTGAACTCTACTATCAATTTCCATTGTATCTCTTCCCTTCAGCACAACATATGCAATTCCAATATTAGAACTGTATTCATTCACCAGTAAATTTTGGGATAGGACTCGACTGGACCACTAATTGTATGACAGAAAATATTTGGCTCATGATCTCTACGATGAATTTCCCTTGTATCTCTTCCTTTCAACACAACATATGTAATTCCAATTAATAGGACTGCATTCTGTTACCACTAATCGTATCACAGAACATCATTGGATCCTGATCTATACAATCAATTTCCCTTGTATCTCTTCCCTTTAGCACAGCATATGCAATTCTATTTAATAGGACTGCATTCTCTCACCAGTAAATTTTAGAAAAGGATTCAACTGAACCACTAATTGTATCACAGAAAATCTCTGGATCCTGATCTCTACGATCAATTTCCATTGTAACTCTTCCCTTCAGCACAACATATGCAATTCCAATTAATAGGACTGCATTCCGTTACCAGTCAATTTTATGATAGGTCTCGACTTTAGCACTAATTGTATCACAGAACATCTTTGGATACTGATCTCTACGATCAATTTGCATTGTATCTGTTCCCTTCATGACAGCATATGCAATTTCAATTAATAGTACTGCATTCTGTAACCAGTAAATTTTAGGATAGGACTCGACTGGACCACTAATTGTATCATAGAAAATCTTTGGATGCTGATCTCTACGATCAATTTGCATTGTATCTTATCTTCAGCAGCACAACATATGCAATTACAATTAATAGGACTGCATTCTGTCACCAGTAAATTTTGGCATAGAATTCGACTGGACCACTAATTGTATCACAGAAAATCTTTGGATACTGATATCTACGATCAATTTGCATTGTATATGTTCCCTTCATCACAACATATGCAATTCCAATTAATAGGACTGCATTCTGTCACTGTTAGATTTTGGGATAGGACTCGACTGGACCACTAATTGTATCACGGAACATATTTGGATCCTGATCTCTACGATCAATTTCACTTGTATCTCTTCCGTTAAGCACAGCATATGCAATTCCACCAATTAATAGGACTGCATTCTGCCACCAGTAAATTTTAGAAAAGGACTCAACTGAACAACTAATTGTATCACAAAAAATCTTTGGATCCTGATCTCTACGATCAATTTCCATTGAATCTCTTCCCTTCAACACAACATATGCAATTCCTATTAATAAGCTGCAGTCTGTAACCAGTACATTTTGGGATAGGACGACTGGACCACTAATTGTATTACAGAACATCTTTGGATCCTGATGTCTACGATCAATTTCCCTTGTATCTCTTCCGTTAAGCACAGCAAATGCAATTCCACCTATTAATAGCACTGCATTCTGTCACCAGTAAATTTTGGGAGAGGACTCTACTGAACCAATAATTGTATCACAGAAAATCTCCAGTTAAATTTAAATTCTCAACTTTCGTTTATGTATTTGTTTGTTTTTTTCAATAAAATTAATGTTTTAATTTCAACGTACCTTTCGCGCGAGCTTCAACAGTTCTGTGGATCGTTCTATCCCGCATAATTGACCACGAAAGTTAAGCACCTACTGTATTGAACAGTACTTGGTAATACGACCACTTGAGTGCTGTCTGGACTCGAAGGCCCGTCTAAAATTATGTCCCTACTTAGTAATTAATTTTATATTTTTAAGCTAAAGATTTGCACAAAAAGTGCTCATAAAGTCCTATTTTTCATCAAAAAAGTTTTAAGAGACGATATATTTCTTCATGTGCGAGAACTAACAACGGAGTTAATTTGATTTCTATATGTAAATTTGGCTTTAGAAGAAACGAAAACTAGAACATTTATTTAAGTGAACGTTTCGTAAATTCGAGAAAGATGTGGGTTGATGTTCAAGGTATTTTACTTATTTTTGTGTCAGACACAGATATTAAATTTCATTCATACAAGTAAACATGCACGGAAAACATAGTAAATGGGAATATAATTTTTAAAATCGTCTAAATTGCTTTTAAATTCCAACTACCTCCTATTGCTTCTCCACTCCAATAAAACTCAGCAACGTCAGCGATGCGTTGAACAAATCCACGTGTCCCAGAGATCAATTCAAATAAATAGGTCTTAATGGGAAATAATTTTTTCTTTATTTGTTTCCTTAAAAGTAGCTTTTCTCGTTTTGCAAAAATTGCCCTCAGAGGACTAATGGAGTTTCTCAAATAACTGATTCCATTCAAAACTGCCTCATTTTGAACTGCTCTTGTTTGGGGGCCGTCCTAAAATGGAGTTTCTAACTCATTGGGAGAAATGTTTTTCAAATTTGTCTTGAACTTACCACAAGCAAAAGAAAGGTTGAACGTCTCACGAGCATGATTAAGGAAGGAAGGAAGGTAGTTAATTTACGTCACACTGGAGCAAAGGGAGTACTGGAACGATATCGAAAGCAATAATCTGAGAGGACAAAGCACGTAATTTTGAACCACGGTCAGATGACGAGATATACACATAAGCTTTCACCCCACTCTTAATTTAAATTCACGCATTTAAAAAGTAACTCTTAATGTTTTATTGAAATAGGCTCTTTTGTTTCAACAAAAAAAAAATTTAAAGATAAAAAAAAAAAAAAAAAAGGAAAATCGAGTGCTAATTGAGAAACATACTAAACCACTGTACATTCATTTTAAAATTCTAAATATTGAGATGGACCCCAAATGGTTTTACTCTCCAGCAATTAGGGTCCGATTTGCCATAAACATTTATATTTCGCGTAATTTTTACATGGGGATCTTTTAATGGCATCAAAAGTGGAAGATATTAATTGGAAATAATTTCTAAACAAATATAAAGACGGGCCTTATGCAAATGAAATGCCTATTTATTTGTAAGCATTATTTAAAGTTTAATGATATTTTATGTTTGTGTGATTCCAGGGACTGGAATAAAGGTTCAGATATTTTTTTAACCAACTGTACTTGCTGTCTTCAATCTACTCGATGTACTCTAAAACAGTTGTTTCAAAAAGTGGATAGCTGCACCCCCTATGTCTTTGCCAGTGATCAATTTGTGTGTTTGTAAAATAATAAAACCTGTATTCTTCTTCTGTGTCTGTCCTACTTCAGATCACTGGGCCTGATCTTGTGTTTAACAGCTCAGGAGACACACGTCAACAACAACAACAACATTAGCGACCTTAATTAACCATCTACGTATTTCGCCAAACAAAAAATGCAAAATCATGAAATACTAGCTTTATCCCCTTTCATATTAGAACCTATTGTGCTTATTGACTAAATTTTCTCCAAAGCCCATTAATAACATTTCTGATTCAATTGAGTCTATTGATCTGCCTTTGATCTCTTATTCCAGAGTATCGATTATTCGACCCAATAAAACAAAATAATCGGTGGTCCTTCTTCCGTATTTCATTTACTGATGAATAAGTTACTGATGCTATCCCACTTTTCCACAGGATTCGTAAGTTATGGTATATGACCGAAATAGTTCACGGCAACCACTGAAAATGCCGCGAGCTCAGCTTAAATCGCTGCGACGATCTACGGTTCTCACGGCAAATTTTGCTGCGAGTATTTGAAACCGAATTTTTAATGAGGATAAATGCGGATGGTCCTTCGCTTGCAGATTTTAAGGCTGATCGAGTAGTTCAGAAATGGTTTCGTGCATGTGATTGGATCTAGATTTTAACTAAATAGTTATGAAACAACTGCAATTTTCTCTAGCCTATTGATCGACTGACGCCTTCGTAAACTTGATAATAAGGAAATAAACGTGTCTCCAGTATATTATTTGAGTGTTTCTTTTTTTATATCTCAGATGTACTTAAGGGTTTTATATGAAATTGCAGAAAGCTTACAAGAAAAGTGAAGTATTATTTTCTTCTTCTCATTGCATTATTCTTTCAATCGTTTTGAAGTTTAGCGAAAAATTTTCAACTGCAATTTATCGTTATTACGGATTTATTAGGTTTTGCCATGAGCTGCATAGTTTTTGCTGCCGGCTTTAAAAGCTCATAGCAATGTTTTCTGCCAGCTTCAAAATCTTATTTAGAGCCCTGATATGATCCCATGAAAGGGTTGGCATCACACATGAAAGGAATGGATCGATTGATATGAGATATATTCGTGTACCTAGCACTAGTGATGATATTTGAGCGAAAGATTGCTTTTGGTATGCTACTTATTATCTTTGTTTTTAGTTATTTATGGACAGCGATAGCCAAGTTGCAATCATAACGGATAAGCAACCGGAGGGTTGTGAGTTCGGAACTTGATATAGAAATCGGTGCTATTCGTACATTAACCCACTGGCTGATTATCCCGCGATTTCCACGGGCAACTCAAATGTAGCAAAATTTGCTCATCCCGCGATTTTCGCGGGCAGGTGTTTTTCTATCTTTATTGAGGAGCGCATCCTGCTTTTTCACCGTTTAACCAATGAAATAAATTACATACAGTGTTAGACGTTAAATTTAGATTTTGGTCAACAGTTGTCGCTAGACGTCCACTAAATTGTGGCATTTGAAGGTACTTTGTATTTACCGCTCTAACTTCGCGCCCTTTTCTAATCAGAAATGGCTGCTAGAAAACGTTCAGCGATTGACAGAGTATATATTCCTGATGATTTATCAGAATATGAAAGTGATTTTAGTTTTGAAAGTGATTTTAGTTTTGATAGTGATAGAGTGATATAGATTTTTCGGACTGCTCCTCAGATAGCGATGAATCTGATCACGATTCAATAAACTTGCAAAGCGTTAGGCAGTGGTGCAAAATTGATATGAAGAATATTCCTCCTCCTCCTCCTCCAGTTCCTTTTCGTGGAAATCCGGGAATTACTGTGCATATAGCTAACAATAACTTCTGACAGTTTAGTTTCTCATGATAAAAATCTATATGAAAAGTCTTTTCTAGAAAGAAAAAAATGCATATTTCAATTCTCCAATATATATAGATTTTTAATAAGCAAAAAAAAAAAAAAAAAAAAAAAAAAAAAAAAATACACGATTTTTGTAGCGATTTCGGTCTACAAATTGAGCAGTCAGAGGGTTAATAGGCAGTCTATCAATGTCGCAGTGGAGCAACACAACGGGCTATTGTTGACTGACCGGTAACAATCCAGATGAGAAAATTCCAAGAACAACGCCCATAATTTTGAACTGTGGTTAAGCGACCAGGTCAGCACCTGAGCTGGAACCTCAATCTTCAAATTTCCACACATTGCTCTACCATTTGGACTACCACGGAACCATGAAAATTGGAGAATGGCAAAAAATAATATAAGAAGCATAACATCCACCTCTATACGGGATTTATGAAGCAGTAGAGTTTCTTTAGAAACCTTATTACAGAAAGCTATAAGAAATCTGGATGACAAAAATAAATGTAAGAAAGAAATGTAAAATAAAGCAAAAATACGTTGGAATGTCAGAAATTAACACGCCTCTGAACAATGAATGGGATGTAATTCAAGTGGACTTTCAGAAGGAGATTGTTATTGACTGAAGTGTGAACTTTTTGTCAGGCATTTTTCTGGCAATAGTGATGAAAACCTGTAAAAAGTATTCGAGATGCTGTTTTTCATAGTTTAGTATAATTTTTTTTCATTTTGAGGTATCAAATGTACATATCGATGCTTACATTCACTATAACTGGATTTAATACGTTTTAAAATAAATACCGACATTGTCTTCAATAGATGTGATCAAATAAGAAACTTCAGCATATATGCTATATATACGGGGTTTTACTAGTATTTGAAAACATTTCACTTGTCGAAAAAGTAGACATTCTCCAACGTCTAGTGATCAACATACATTCAAACCAAAACATGTCCTGGAATAAATGAAATGTTACGTCATGTTCATCAATAAACGTCATGTTCACTATAAATGGATTTTATAAGTTATCAAATAAGAGTACCGACATTGCCTTCAATAGATGTGATCAAATAAGAAACTTCAGCGTATATCTCACCCCGGCAAGAAAAGTAACACATCTCAAAATTGCAGAATTTGAGAAACATCAACTTAAAGGATACTATAAAACTCATATATTGAAATAGTATAAGCTCCTTTTAAATTTTAGGTAATGTTTAGGTATGGTGGTAACTTCTATTACATTCTATAGAATAGTAATATAACACTCTGGTGTACCTCCATACACATTTTTCAATGACATACCATCAAAACTTTTATTTTTTGACTTGTGTCACTTTTCTTGACGGGGTGCGATTTGCTACATATGCGGGTTTTTTCTAGTATTTGAATATATTTCGCTTGTCAAAAAAGTAGACACTACAAAAAGTGACTACCCATTTCCCAAAATCTAATTATATGCATTCATTCGTTCAAAAAAAAAAAATACCCAGGAAAAAATAAAATAAGATATGCCACTCAGAAAAGAAGACACAAACAAACAATGAGAGAACTCCGGTAAAAGACTTCAAAACTCAGAATATTTCTTCGATAACACATCATATTTCATTCAATTGTCCCTTTCCGTAGAGAATGTAATGAAGGATGAAAAGTTTTAAGAAACTTCTTTCGTGAAAAATAAAAAATTCGGGAACTGGATCTTGAGTGCGTGTTGGGGGTAGAAGGGGTTTGAATGGCAAGGAACGGGTTGAAATCGATAAACATAGGTGGCGCTGACAAGGGGTTAGGGGGTAAATCTCAGTTTGTTGACACATTTCGGGTTTAAGTCAGCTGAGATGACAGTCGAGGCGATTTCACAGTCTGCGAAGTTCTTCGGGAACTTGTTGCTCGCTTCTGAGTGACACTCAAGTGCGCGGAGGGGAAAGCTACTTTACAGCGTTCTTTGGAAGTTGGGTGAGTGTTTGGTGGCTCTCTATTAAGTGATTTTGTTTGTCGGACACGATATTTTTGTTTTAGGTTTTAGCACTTCGTGATGTTTTTGCTCACTTTTCAAAAATTTTCCAGTGGTAATTATAATTTTACATGAATTATATCATTTAAAGATTAAGCGATTAATTTGGTTACATATTACTATCGTTCCTGTATAGCTCAAATCAACAATTTCGAACAATTCCTCTGCAAATAAGAAATATTAAAATCTGTAATTTAACTTATGTTTAAATCATACCATTTTAAAATATGAGTTAAATATTTTGCCTATTTATATTTTGTATTTAATAGTTTGTTTTGAATTTTCTTGTTGGTTTTGTTTATCAGAAACGATATTGGTATTTTAGATTTTAGTACAAGTTGATGTCATTGCTCACTTTTCAAAATTTTCCACTGATGATTAGGATTTTAGATTGAATGATTTATTTCAAGATAAGCAATTTCATTGGTTAAATATTACTATATTTTCTGAATCGATCAAACTAACAATTTTGAGTAATTACTCTGCAAATAAGTAATTTTAAAATCTGTAATTTAGCTTATGTTTAATTCATACCATTTTTAAATATGAGTTAAAACATTTTACTTATTTATTTTCTATTTGAATAATTTGTTTTGAATTTTCTTGTCGGTTTTGTTTATCCGAGATGATATTGGTCTTTTAGATTTTAGTAATTGTTAATGTATTGTTCACGTTTTCAAACATTTCCCAGTGGTAATTGGGATTTCTGATTGATTGATTCATTTCGAGATTAAGCGATTTCATTGGTGACATATTATCTTTCCCGTATTGCTCAGTCCTAAGAATTTTGAATAATTTCCGCTGTAAATAAGAATTTTTTAAATCTGTAATTTAGCTTATGTTTAATACATACTGTTGGATTGTACAAGTTAGAGATTGTGATTAATGTGTCATATTTTTATTTCAATATTTATTGATCCGCAACTTTCCTGTGCGTCTTTGATTTTAACTTTAACCAGAATTGGAATTCTGGTGAGAAAATCGGTAAAGTTTTAGAACAGCATTCGTCAGTCCAACGGTTGGTGTCATGTCAATATGTAGTTGCAATAAATGTCTAATTTTTTAAAAGTAGTTTCAATTACAATGTAGCTTCTACACGCACTCTTTAAAAATACAGTCCATTTAAGAACTGTTAGGACAATTGGGTCCGTACGTACGCTACAATCAACGACGGACATATATAATTTTTAAATATAAGTTCAAATAATATACCTATTTATTTTGTACTTAAATAATTTGTTTTTAATTATTTTCTTGGTGGTACAAATATTAATATACTTTATTTTAAATGTTCTAGTATCTAAAGCGCGTTAGAAGAGTTATGTGTTGATTCTCCCAATGGCAGTATGATTTTGTGTGGATAAACGTATTTCTAAATTAAGGGATTTTTTGATTGGATATTATTATCGTTCACGTGCCAGTCAAACCTTTCAATTTCGAATAAATATGGCACAAACGAGAAACTTAAAAATGGATGATTTGATTAGTTAAAAATTTAAACATTAGTTAAAATATTATCTTATGTAAAAAATTAAAAAAAATGTTTTATAAATTTTCTCATTGGTAGCATATTTGTTTAAAAATATAAAAATACTTTATTTTAAATGTTCTAGATCTGCATGAGCGTTGACCTGCAGAGAGAGAGAGAGAGAGAGAGAGAGAGAGAGAGAGAGAGAGAGAGAGAGAGATAAAGAGAGGAGAAGAGAGAGGGAGAGAGAGAGGGATAGAGATAGAGAGAGAATATGTTTAGAATCGCCTATTTCAAAATTCAGTCATTTCATTGGTTTGATATTATCGTCTCTCCATGAATTAACGCTGATGTTAAACCTACTAATTTTGAATTAATCATGAAGCAAAAGAAGGACTTTTAAAATATGTTATTGAAATTACTATTGGGGTTATTTCATTAAACTTTTTACTATCTTTTATCATAAATTCTGAAACATAATTCTAAAATATAAATAACTATCTATTTTAAATTTTTTCATTGGTGGAATATTTATTCACATGCTATGTCTTAAATGTTTCTGTAGCACAGAACTCTTGGTTTTTGTGTTTGAAGTCCTATGGAATTCAAGCTACCAGCTATAATTCGTCAAATATTAATTCGAATTGTCGTTGAAAATAAAGAGCCTTTTTAAAATGAATAAATTACTTTCTTTGATTACTTTTGTTTGTTTCACTATTTGAATTGTTTTTAAATTCCTGTATTTTTAGTTTAAATTTAAGGAAAAAAATTTGCAGCTAAATAGTTAATTTAAAATGCTTTCAGGGCAGAATACAATAATTATATTTTTGATTTATTCTCTACTTTACATTAGATTTGCTGCTCGTACGGGAATTTAAGTGCTTCTATTGCATTGAATTATTTATTTCAGTAAAATATGTACCTTTTTATACCATAAAACTAATATTGTAAAAATGTTTCATCGTCTTAGTTTAGGAAAGGCGATTTAATAAAGAAATGCTGATTAACTGTAGTGCTATTTCATCTGAGTTTCTGTAAAAGCAAACTAATCGTAGATACTAAATTTATATTAGTCTTATATATAAAGTAGAAATCTGTTGTCTGAAGCAGAAAAACCACTAACGTTGAGTTATCCAATAATGAAATTTAATCAGCTTTATCTGTCTGAAATATCTAGTTTTTATTCTACTTTTATACTAATTATACTTTTTACTTTAATTGTTACATTATTTTAAATTATAAATTGAATTAATCTATCGCCAAAAATACAATAGCATAGGTTTGCGTTGTTGCGTGGTTTTAAGGAGTGGTTAAGTAGGTAGTTAATCAACGCTTCACTGGAGCAACACAACGGGTTATAGGTTTGGGATAAAACTGAAGGAAAAGATCAGATGACAACACCTCGTAATTTTGAACCACTGTCAGATGACGAGGTCAACACCTGAGGTGGCACCTCTCTCTCCAAACTTCCACTCCGACCCAACGTGAGGACATTCGGCCATGACAGATTTAAGATGCACCAGCCGCCTCTACACCATGCGCTTACAAACATCCCATGCACTGAACGTACACACTACGTCAACGTGAGGGCATTTGAGGTAACGGCAGTTTCATCGTGCACCATCTCCCACGTACACAACGATGTTTGCATGGACCGAGTTTCGAACTCGCAACCCTCCAATTGCAAATACGTTGGTCTTTCATATGGTCTAACACGACCCTCTATGTTGCAATTGATGTATTTAACTTAGCTGAGCCAAACACAACAGAAGGTTAAGTAAAAATGTCGTGAAAGTCAAAAAGGAAAGATGGATTATGGAAATGATTAGTGGAATGAAAGGAGATAACGATCGGTTGAGTATCCCTGAAGCGTTCACCCACGTGTTTATTTTACTATAGTGCAGGTGGGAATGTGACCACCTGTCAAAAGCCAGAATAACCACCTTTGGCACAGCGAACCGCTGCGAGAAGTGCAGGAAGAGAGTCAATTAGGTTTCTGAAGGTGTTCACTGGGATGTTGAGCCATACCGACTCCAGTACCTTGGCCAGCTGGTTAGATTACTTCCCTCCTCCAGCCTGGATCCTTCCGGCAATTGTTACAGGGTATTTACTTTCAGACGTTTCACGCCGTATACGCCAACGTCCATCTGTCCGATGGAGCATAAAACGGGATTCATCGGAAAATTCCACCTGTCGCCACTTTGTGAACGTCCAGTTGCGGTACTGGCGTGCAAATTCCAGCCTTCGTCGCCAATGAACAGCAGTCAGTATAGGTGCATTAACCAGGCGTCTGCTGCTGAGGCCCATGCGCAGAAACGTTCGTTGAACCGTTGTTGAGGATACACTCTTGGTAGCCCCTTGGTTCATCTGGGCGGTCAGTTGCTCAACAGTTGCACGTCTATTTGCCCGAACGCATCTCCGTAGCCTTCGTTCGCGTCTGTCATCTATGGCCCGTGGTGCACCACATGTGCCACGACGCTGATTTTGGATAGTGCCATTTTGCCATGCACGGTATACTTTTACCACGGTGGCACGCGAACAGTTCACAAAATTAGCCGTTTCCAAAATACTTCCACTCTTGGCCCGAAAGCCAATAATCATGCCCTTTTGGACGTCGGATAAATCGCTACATTTCTGCATTACGCCAACGATTTAAATGCTTTCCGATGCCCTAGGACATCCTTTATATACACTCCACTGCAATGTGCTGCCACCTGCCTTTTGTGATTGGTTATATCACGTTGACCTCGAAAGTAGGTGGTGGTCACATTAATGTGACTGGACTGCGTGTATATATATATATATAGGTTTGGTAGGTTTTTAACCTTTTCAAAACTATTCTTAAAATGTTATTACGCTTAAAGAAAACCTTTGATTATTAATAACTAGCCATAGAGTGGCCAGCACGGCGTTTCCCGTGACAGTTCTTTTCGTGTAGTCAGGTGTGACCACTGCTCGTTAACTCTCGCCAACCCCCGTTGAATGGTATGTATTCCCATTTTGTTTGCTTCGCAAACCAACATCACCGGCAACGCCGTGATGAGCCTCGAAGGGGCTAGTAATATATGCCAATAAATTAATAAAATATATTTCAGATTAAAATTTAAAAATCGGGCTGGACACTTTCAATCTTATTTGATACTGGAACATTAAAAAAAAAACAATTATTTTAAGAATGTGTTCCACTTCCACCCGACATGTCACGGGTTTCAATTGTAAAGTTATTTAATTTAAGAAAATCACATTTAAGGTATCTGCATACGTTAAAAAAGCCACATTTGACGAAAATTTGCAATTTTTGTTATTCTACTAACAAATTCCCTGTACTTTTGTGCTTCTAAGACAGTTTAAACTTTCAATGTGTGACGAATAGAAAAAAAGTTAGGTCAATTTAAATTTGAACGAAATCGTTAATTATACCGGAAATAGCATAACGAAACCGAAACTAAGAATAAGAATATTCTATTTTTACCATAATTTCTACCTTTTATCTGTTAAGTAAGTTAAAAAATAATTATTATGTTTCGATAAATGGGCTACTACAATTTTTCAATTAAATTCACTTATTTGTTAGAAAAATTTCGCATTATCTTTACTTTCTTGGATTTTGTTTACAAGCATTTTTCTCAGAATTACATTTTAGGCATAAACATTGAATTCCAGAAATGATAACAAAAAAAGTTATTGATGTATATTTATAAAATTTTTTATACACATTCGAAATAATGTTTGCTTGTGCATGCACTAGAATCAAATTGATATCTTTATTTTTTTCTTAATTATGAACTTGTATTTGAATATCAATGTTTGAAAATGGTCAAAAATCCTTCAATGATTTTGCAATGAGTCATAAAACCTATATTTAAAAAAATATATTTCTACTTCTAATAGAAGCACTAGATAACATCAAGAAGTTTGATCATGTTATTTTGCTGCTAATTTAAATTGTATGCCCTGTATCATTTTTCAAAATTTCGAAAAAAAACTTCACATTTACACACAAAATTTCACTTTTTGTTAAATATATATTTTAAATTTTAATTATTGATAGTGTAAAATTAATTTTGAACACAAGTAATTATAAAAATAATATTAAATTACTTCTAAATAGCATTTTTTAAAAAATGTGCTCCGAACATATTGTAACAATGTTAAACAACTGGGCTGTATAAGTTTTGGGCAGGAAGGATATTTTAGAAAAACTGAATATTGTATAGAAAACAAATATTCTTTTATTTCTTGGTTATTAATATTTATACAGTGCTGCTCTGTTGAACAGACGATTTCAAAACATAACAAAGAGTCTCCACCGGAGACTTAACTTCCAAAGTCTAGGGCGTCGCCTCGAAAAACGACCAAACTCTTATCGAGTCAGTCAGAGAGTCTTCTCCTCGCTGACCCAATCCTCTCTGCTCCTACCTCGAAGCTCCCGTCCGTGGGAAAAACCCTTGGGCAGTTTTCCATCGTCTCAAAACTCCAAGAGAGGACCGTTGTCCGACAAAGAACGATTTCAGCCGGCCAGGTGACTGGTGAAACAAGATGTCCTCTTTTATCGCTACGCCACAATATGCCTTAAGGTATCATTCGGTTGTAAAATTTCCCGCAGATATAAAATCCATTGACATTTTCAACTCGATCTTTAACGATCGCGAAGATAGAAAACCTCAAGTAGTCTTCGCTCGTGAGAAAATTTAAAACACAAGGAAGAAAGTTATACCTTTCAAAAACGTTAGTTAAAACACGCTAGAATCAGAAATCCGTGAAGAAGAAGAAAAAAAAAAAAGCTATAATAAGCTGTTTTTCTCCTTAACTTGGCATGGTTCCAAAGGCATTAGGATGCAAAACGCAGAATCTGTCTTTTCTTCAATGTGACGTCAGCTCCGCGAGTGACGTCATACTCAGTTCCAAAGACGAGAAAAGCAAAATAATCTGCTTTCTTCAATCGAGGAGCTGTGTCGTCAGATTCACGAAAATAAGAATAGAGGAGGAAAAATTAATAAATGAATTAAAAAATGTTCTAGATTAAATATTAAAATTAGGGCTCGACACAAAATTCGCAAAAAATTAGGACTATCTGTGTGCCAAATTTCGCTATTGTTAAGTGCCATAGATTAATCAGGACACTACATACACACACAGAGAAACACTATCTTTTATAATAATTGAGATAACCTTCTATTCTTAACTTGTCTCTAATATTGATAATATTTCCCAAATAGATTAATTTGACTTCAAGATCTATTCACCAGTATACTAAAAATTAGACACTCTCAATAACCTCATTGACGTTCTTAATTCTTACGCATTTCTTTGGAATCGCCATATAAATGTTTGCTCCCTAACTTTATCTTTAACGGTGAACATCAATTTCTACAAGTACAAGGACCTAATTCTCCAGCATTCTTGTAAATCTTTACATCCATTTTTTGAAACATCACACACGCTTAAGTTTGTAATCTCTCATCGTTATATTGATAACTTAATCATCTTTAACTCGCCAGAGTTTATTGAATGTTTTAAAGTTATTTATCCCACTGAACTCATCCTCAAAAATAAATAAATATAGTTCACCTCTATTCACCAATTTCGTGGATATTCATATTGATGTCAGTATAAAATCAATAACAGATATTTATGATAAGAGAAAGGACTTTCAATTTAACATTAACGAATTTTTCTCCTGGAATTCTAACATTTCCATTAGTATTTACAGAAATTGTATTTTTACTCAAATAAACAGAATTTATAATATCCGCAAGGATCAATTTACTCTTGATATATAAGCAGCTAAAAATTCTTCAAACAACTCTAAAGAACAATGACTGTTTCAGTAGTTTTTTTTCTAAAATATTTTTTTTTTCTCGATAAATTTTTCTTTACAGTTTCTATTTTTTAACATCACTTAATAAAACATGTTTTCTTTTTTGTTTCTCTTTTGCCCTTTTCTTCACACCACTAGAGGGCGCCATATATTCCCCCCCCCCCTCTGCCACCAATAGCTCGTTGTGCTGCTCCAGTGCCGACGATGTTTAAATATCAACCTACATCCAAAACCTCCTATAAACTCAACCCTATTACACTTATCTGTTTACAAATAACCTTCCTTCTTCCCCATCCTTTTCACAACATGTACAAATATTTTTTTTTATCTTTCTCTTACTCTTACCATACCATACTTTCAGTATTTAATAATAATTAATCGCTTTTTGGATCCTGGCGACAGATCCCCAAAACTGTTTGACTAGGCGGCATTTCTAAATGGTAGGACAAAAATTTCGTTAGATGTTTTGATATATTTGAATATGATTGTCTCAGGTTTCTTAGTTGACATTTCCATTTTATTTTCTCCACATGTATTCGGTAACATTTGAGTTTTAGGGATTAACTTGTATTGAGTTCTTTGGATAAGCCTAACACAAGTACAGAAAAAACTCAATGATTCTTTTCTGAAAAGTGCCTCCTTTTTTTCTCCAATTTATGTTTCTTTCTTGTTTTATTTCGTTTCTGGTTTGGTTTTCGGTGATGGTCTAATATTATGCCCCTTTTGTTGAATATTCTAAGAGTGCCCATTTTGAGATGATAACAGTCGAAGGTTATTAATTGATGACGTGAGAGTCCAAACGTTATAAGAAGTCGCTTTCCACCATTCTATCCATCATTTTCCGTCTTTCCTATAGGAATCAGCGAAAATCCTCCTAGAAAAAAAATTAAAGACGCAGTCAAAGTGATGAACTATATCTCAGATGATAACGTTCGAGCATTCAACGATGAAATAGCTCACCAATGGCCAACTTGAGAGAAATACCAGAGATTTACGCTGAACAATATTTTTTGTTTTCGCAATTTGTCTGTACCTTTCGTCATAATATCAAAATCCTAATTAAGTTTCATATTAACATGTTTTGAAATAAAACGTTGAAGCGTTCTGAGTGTGCTTTCAATTAAAAAAAGCTTCGGTAGGTAGCTAGTTTAATTAATGTCGCGCTTTGAGCAACACACAAACCTTCACACCACGCTAACGCGATGACATTTGAGGCCACGGCAGATTTGACGTGCACCAGTCCCGGTGAACACGATGGTATTTGGCTGCACCGAGTTTCAAACTCGCAATCCTCCCTTGGGTACATTTGACTACTGAAACTCGTCATGCACTTGTTTTGCTAAAGTTACGGATGACGAGTCTAATTCGTCCTTCAAACTAGGACAAAATTAAACATGTACATTCTTGTTCATAGCAAAAGTGATTGGTGTTACGAAACTCTCCTTGAATCAAACTATTCAATCGTTATCTATAAAAATACATTTTATTTAATCTGACTCCATACATAGAAATACTTACTTGGCTGCGTTATCAGACATTTTGTTTTGGAATAAACGCGGAGATAAGAAGCTGTGAAATCTCTCTCATACTGTTGCCATTCTTATCAAACGAAATTATACGAAAATATAACAGTAACTAGTGGGCAAACGATAGTACGAAAAAAAACAGTAATTAGTGTACAGACGAAAATATAACAGAAATTAATGTGCAAACGATAATCCGAACTATTTATTTTTCAAATAAATCTGTATCCAAGTCGTTAAGCAATATCCTATGTGATCATAAATATCACATTTGTTAATTTCAGGTAAGGTATCTTGTTCGGTTTTTGTCTAGATTTTGCACTTGATTTTATTTGGACGATGAACCAATGTGCGAATTTAGATTCATATTAGAAAGAAACAGAGAATGACGTTTTTTAAAATGTGCTATCAAATATCTGTTATTTAATTGAATTCTCTAATCAGGACCAAATCAAATCGATTTGTAAATCGCAATTGATAAACGCAGTTTTCCTTGCAGGGAAGAATCAATTCAGTGATTTGAAATATGTTTACTACTCCTATCTCCTTCCTGCTGTACCAACCCATCATTGTAGGTATTGACAAAAATCCAACAAAATTGAAATAATTAGATCATCATTTATAGTCCACGAGATACAAAGCGCGACGTCTCATTTTTGTTGCTAATTTTCGCATAGACCCCTAAAACATTCCGATTTAAAACACGAATTCATAACCATAATATACATTTATATATATATATATATATATATATATATATATATATGCAATAATTTTTTTGTACGTATTAACTGCAACCGAACTGCAGCCCGCATTAATTTAATTGGAATAATTCCATTAGGAATACGAGTATTTGCATACATAATTTGCTTTATATATACTCCAAAATTTAGCAGACTCTTACATAACATCTATCAAGACCCATGTCGTAACAATTTCATTCCATTTATGTTGAATATTGCATCAATATTTGCATAATTGGATTTGTACGAAATAAAAATGTCCAAAAATATGTAACATCATTTCATTGAACTGTAATGCTGTTCCGTTTGATTTCCAATAGAATGCATGACAAGAAGCATACCTGTCATGTTACCCCAAATAGATTTTGAACGTTCCATATCAACTTCATCACATTCCTCTTGTTCAAATACGCCTCAGTATTTTTTTTTAAACCGATCTTATATTCATTCATAATTTTTTTCTGTGCTGATTTCTCATTGCTTTCTGTTTAACGAGATTTCTGAAGAATTTCATTAGAGGGGTGAGACTTCCCATGTAATTTAGTAATATAGTATGAAGCCTCGTGGCTCAAATAAAGGATAATTAAGCAAAACGGCAAATAAATACTGTAACGGTCGATTTCATATTGCTTATACCCGTTGAAGCCAGTCGACAATAAACAAAGATTTTACTTACCATTTTACTTATCTAGCACAATTTATTCAGGTGTGTCCACATGCATAACCCAGAAGCATAATATTTCAGTGCGTACTCTCAAGAATATTCTAATGGCAATAATGCTACTAGAAAATCGGATTAATATTAAATTTAATTTTAGGATACATTTTCAACTTTGTACTACCTTCAAATAATGCTTGTAAGAGTATACTAAACCATATACAGAATATGTAAAAACCATCACCCGAAAAATCACGTACTAGAGTATGTAAAATCATACACCAGAGATGCATTTGCTCGTCATTGTTCTTAAAGTGCTAAGTTCAGCAATAACAATCCTTGAAACCAATGTTAAACAAACGTTTGTTTGCACAAAGTGATTTTAAAGATGGTAAGGTAGATTTCAACTACAAAGGAATTTCTTCTTGCATTTAGACTAACATTTTGTTTGCATTCCAAAAGTCAACATTCTATATAGCAAGACTTTCCACAGTGTGGTCTCTGTTTATTTTAGTTCGAGCTTTGACGATGAGATAAAAAAAATTCCATACGTATTATAGTTTATTGAACTTCAAATGTTTACGGATTATTCTAATACAGACTCCTCTATTATATTATCTCTGTTATGGAACAAATTTGTTTATTATCAAGACGATTTATTAGAAAATAAATTGATATAAGCCTTTGTGTGTGTAGTGAGAAGTTCTTAGAATTATCAACATGTCTGGTTCCAGTCTGGTTTCCTGAGTATTAAAGTGTGGGGGGGGGGGTTTGGGATAGAATAAAAAGATAGCTAAAAAAATTAATCTATTGGTGAGGGCCAAATTTGGTATTGGAAGACCGAAACGAATTACGTTCGTAATAATAAATTAGCTGTGTAGCAATTATGTTATTAATGTCTCACTCACTCATAGAGGGCAGCACAGTCAACGTGACTTTGACATTGTTGACCTTTACTCATCAAGAACATTATTAGAAAGTGTTAGCTAGCGAAGCTGTGTGTGTGGCGTGTGGATGCCGAGAGAGGTCGGATATTTCAGATGTTTCTGAAAACATGTAAAATTCATGATGTAAATATTAGGTAAAGTAAAGAATTTGTAGATTTCAAGGAGTGTCTGTTACTTGTTAGTGATTCTCTAAGACAGACTCATCATCAGTCAGGAGAACATCAGTACTGATTTTGCAACTGGAATGGAATTTAACTAACGCCACACTAAAGCAACTCAACGGGCTACTGGTGACGGTCTGGGATCAACCCCTTAATGGAAAGATCCGAGGACACCACCCCGTATCTTTGAACCACTGTCTGATGACGAGGTCATGCCTGAGCTTGCACCCCACTCTCCAAAATGCCACACCGCGCAAAGTAAAATATTATTTTGATTTGAATCTAGATTTATTCATTTAATTTCGAATCGTTACTTCAGTTCAGAAAAAAAAAGCTACTTCAGTTCAGAAAAAAAGTTGAGATGTCGTGTTATCATTAGCTAGATATTTTAATTAACGTCGCACTTAAGCAACACTAAAGACTACTGACGACGGTCTGAAATCAAACCCAAAAGGAGATTGGAGGACAAAACCACATAATTTTGATCGACTGTCACAGACGAGTTCACACCTGGGCTTGCACTACACTCTCTAATATGTCACACCAAGCCAATGAGAGGACATTTTACGTTTCAGTCCACCGATAGATCTAAAGTACACCATCCCCTTTATACACGGCGGTCTTTGGTTGGATTCGAACTTGCAGCTATCCGGTTGTTACTCTTCTAATCGGGAGCCCGTTGTGTTGCTCCAGTACGACGTTAATTAAAGAATACTTACCTACTAAAACACCTTCATAAAGGCAATCTTTACTTTACTTTCAACTGCTTCACTGCTCAATATTAACAAATATAACTATATTCAGTTATACATGCAACTAGTATATGCCTTCTTCAGTACCAGTTTAGATGGTGGACCCCAGTACCAGTTTAGATGACAGGTTTAAGTACCAGTGTCGATGAAGAGCCCAAGTACCAGTTTAGATAATTGGTCCATGTTATAGTTTACATGAATAGCCCAAGTACCAGTTTAGATGACGGGCCCAAAAACCAGTTTTTTTCCAGACCCACCCCGGGTCGGCTCGCCAGGAGCTTAGAGCGTTTTTTATGACCCGGGGGAAGGGGAGGGCCTCCACAGCCCCACGTCGCATTCATTAAAATTATGAACACAATTTATTTACAAGTGGCAACAGGCCAGAACAAAAAAAAATTTATTTACAAGTGGCAACAGGCCAGAACAAAAAAAAAATTATTTACATGTGGCAACAGGCCAGGACAAAAAAAAATTATTTACAAGTGGCAACAGGCCAGAACAAAAAAAATTATTTACAAATGGCAACAGGCCAGAACAAAAAATAATTATTTACAAGTGGCAACAGGCCAGAATAAAAAAAAATTTATTTACAAGTGGCAACAGGCCAGAACAAAAAAAAATTATTTACAAGTGGCATCAGGCCAGAATAAAAAAAAATTTATTTACAAGTGGCAACAGGCCAGAACAAAAAAAAATTATTTACAAATGGCAACAGGCCAGAACAAAAAATAATTATTTACAAGTGGCAACAGGCCAGAACAAAAAAAAATTATTTACAAGTGGCAACAGGCCAGAACAAAAAAAAATTTATTTACAAGTGGCAACAGGCCAGAACAATAAAAAATTATTTACAAGTGGCAACAGGCCAGAACAAAAAAAAATTATTTACAAGTGGCAACAGGCCAGAACAAAAAAAAATTATTTACAAGTGGCAACAGGCCAGAATAAAAAAAAATTTATTTACAAGTGGCAACAGGCCAGAACAAAAAAAAATTTATTTACAAGTGGCAACAGGCCAGAACAAAAAAAAATATTTACAAGTGGCAACAGGCCAGAACAAAAAAAAATTATTTACAAGTGGCAGCAGGCCAGGACAAAAAAAAATATTTACAAGTGGCAACAGGCCAGAACAAAAAAAAAATTATTTACAAATGGCAACAGGCCAGAACAAAAAAAAAAAAAACTGCACAAACTGCAACCAAAGAATAAAAACCGGATTGTATCATCGGTCAGAAAAGCTACATGAAAACAATGTACATAAATGAGTACACAAGAAAGAACACACACTGACAACATTAAAATAACGAAATTCCAGGAAATAAAACCGAAGAGAGTTTAAAAGGTTTAAAAGTTTCAAAAGGTTAAAATGGGTCTGAACATAGTTTCATGCTTCACAATAAAACACAGGCAGGAAGGGCACGAAAAGAGCACAGGCTCTCCCAGGCGCAGTGCAATTCGGGGACGGCCCCTTAGCAATTTATAAATATATATATGAATTTAAATGCCCCCTCAGCAATTCGCAATCGGGAGACAACCTCTCAGCTTTTCCCAATTGGCATACGGCACCCTAACGCTTCGTAATAGGCAGACGGTCCCCCAACGCTTCTCGATTGGAATACGGACCCCCAACACTTAACAGTTTGACGGAATAGAATCTAATAGGAAGCACATAATCATGATCACGACACAGTAAAAGGATAAAACCCCAAGAAGTAAAACGAAGATAATTTGTCTAAGTACTAGTGATGCGACATCGACAGCAAAACATCGATGTTCAAAATTAAAACATCAATGTTGATAATACATCGCACCAAAACCATCGATGATTTTAAAATTCACTGTATTTAAACTTTTTCCTCATTTCTTAAAACTGGTTTAGCTACTAGTGATGCGATATCGGCTCCAAAACATCGATGTTTTTTTTTATAAAACATCAATGTTTGGAAAACATTGACATCGATGTCGCATCCCTACTTTTCAGACCCTTCAACCTTGGCCACTTTGGTCTAAAAGTATGTTCCATTTGCTGATTATGAAAAATATGCTACTTGGTTATTTTTTAAACTTTTATAACGGTACTTTTTTCATTTAAAAATAAAATAACGATAACGTAAAAACATCGACAAGTATAAACATCGATGTTACAAAAACATCGACTCCAATACATCGATGTCGCTTTCCTACTAAGTACCAGTGAAGATGACGGGTCGAACTACTAGTTTAGATGACGCGCCGAAGTCCAAGTTTACTTGACTGGCCAAGCACCAGTTTAAGAAACTGGCCGAAATATTATTAAGAGTTGAATGTTGGTTGTTTTGTGGTTTTAGAGGAGCACTGGACTTATTTGGCAATGCTGCGGCAGACACAAGACGTGAAATATCACACACACAGTAGTAAACAGACACTCAAAATTGAAGTTTTATCGACGCAGAAAGAAGAGAAATATACATCCAGGGAGGATTGCACCTGGCAGGAATTGAACCTGCACCACCTACAGTTTAAGGTTGCTAGTGCAGTTCGCATATCCACTGAAACAAGACGGCCCTCGTTAAGAGTTGAGGTTGGTATTTTAACTAACATCGCGTATTAGAGCAACACAAATGGCTATTGACGACGGTCCTAGACCAATCTCTTAAGATAGGGGTCGGCAAACAGAGGCTCACGAGCCACATGCGGCCCTTTAGCCACTTGGGTGCGGCTCTGCCACGAATCGATTTCCACTAAATGCTGGTAGTAAATATCCCACAGGTGATACGAGGAAGAAAGCAGTTGAGGAACTTCATAAGAGTCATGAAAAATGAAGTTTTGTATTTAATTATTGGGTGCAATCTTCCAACAATGTTAATATATTGCAAGCTTTATTGGTAGTCAAGAGATAGCTAAGAGAGGCAAACCATACACAGAATATTGACTTATATGATCAGTTAAAAAAACTAGCATTTGCTGTTCTTTCACTCTTTGGCTCTTTATATTCATGCGAACAATCTTTTTCAAGCATGAATCTTATCAAAAGTAAATTAAGAAATCGTGTGATTGATGAGAATCTGGAATCTTGCTTGAAATAAAAAAAACGACACATGAACCTAACTTATCCAAACTTTCCAAGGAAATGCAAGGGCATCGTTCAAAATAAATGTGTGTTTCGTCATATAGTTTAAATTGACTCCTAAAAAATGGTTCATGAAAAGAAATTTAGCTCTCAAAATAAATCTTCATTGTTGTACTGCAGATCTTACGCTCTTTTGACCAATGAGGGTTAACCGACAACTGCCCTAAAGGAAAGATAATTGACGACGGTCCGGGATCAAGCCTAACGGGAAAGATCCGAGGACAATTCCACGTAATTTTGAACCTCGGTCAGATGGCGAGGCAACACTTGAACTGGCACCCCATTCTCCAAACTTCCACAACACGCCAACGTGAGGAAATATGAGGCTGCGACTTATTTAACGTGCACCAGCCCCCTTTGTACACTATTTTCTTTAGCTGGATTCGAACTCGCAACCGGGATATCGTGGCCCCATGAAGAGTTGAATGGAATCGCTCAGAAAACGATAACTGCAGTTTACTACTTTGGAAATAAATATGCTTGTTAGCAATGCACACTATCGATAACACACAGAAGGATGGTATGGTTTAATGGTTGAAGACAGAGAAGAAAAGTAGAAAGAGAGGACGACTAGGACAAAAAAGTGGTTGATTCTGTTATGTCTTTTTTAAAAATTGGTATGCAGAATTTCATTATATTATGCAGAATTTTAATTCATCCTCCTTTACCATTTTATAGATGTATTTTGAGGATCTCATTTTGAGCTGATCACTGCCCAATACGATCGTTGTTATTAATAAATACTCACTCTTCAAAGTCGTTAAACCATGCAATCAGTTTTAAGTGGTAATTGGTAATTTTTAATTAACGCAGTACTAGAGCAACACAACGGGCTATTGACGACGGTCCGGGATCAATCCCTTAAGGAAAATATAAGAGGACAACACCTCGTAATTTTGAGGTAACGTGAGGTCATTTGAAGCCACGACAGATTTAACGTGCACCAGCCCCTTTGTACGCTACGGTCTTTGGGTGAATTCAAACGCTTCTCCGTCACTCTTCCAAACGAGCTACCGCGACCCATATTCATGAAGGATATTGTACGCAAACGATAATATTTCCATGAAGTTCATTAGAAGTAATTTGGTAATTTGTAATAAACGTCGTACTAGAGAATACTATGAAAATTCATATAGTTTTCTAGAACTAAGTAAAAATTTTTTGAATCTAAAGGAATTCTTAAACAGTTTGATGACAGAAAGCAATAAAAAATCTGGAAGGTATAAATCAGCTCAAAAATTAAAATAGGTTTAGCCGTCAAAAAATGCGAATAAAACAATATAGAATACAACTGAAGTAGGTACTTAGAGTATAATTTCGGTAGCACGAATGAGATGCTGCGCATTTATTTCGAAATAAGAAGAAACACCAGTAAAAGTAAACGAAATGCTCTTACAATTTTGTATAATTTTCTTTCATTTAGTGGTACGAATTTCATGTAGGAATATGGATGCTACACTCTTCATGTAGTAAATAAAGAGCAATAAAGAATTATAAATGGTTGGTAGATAGTTAATTAACGTCACACTGGTGAAAATCAACGGGCTATTGACGACTGTACAGGAACGATCCCTTAAGGGAAAGATCCAAGGACAACACCTCGTAATTTTGAACCACGGTCAGATGACGAGGCAACACCTGAGCTGGCACCCCAATCTCCAAACTTTCACACCAACCCAACGTGAGGACTTTTATCCACGACAGATTTAAGGTGCACCAGCCAACTCTACACCATACGCTTACAAACATCCATGCCCGGACCAGGATTCGAACAAGGAACCTTCCGATCTAGAGGCTAACACCTTAGCCACCATACCGGTTGGTCGGCACAAGTTAAGAAATATATCTTTCTTACACATGACATATATTTTTTTGACATCCCCAATTCATTCTCAGGGGTTGCGGTAGCTCAGATGGAAAAGCAACAGATTAACAACCGGAGGGTTACGAGTTCGAAACTAGATTCAGCTAAATTCCGTCATATTCAGGTGTGTGTTAAATCTGTCGTTGCCTTAAATGTCCTAACATTGGTGTCATCTGACAGTGGTTCAAAATCACGAGTCATTGTCCTCGGATAGTTCGCTTCGGGATTGTTCTTAGATCTTCGCCAATAGTAATTCCTGTTGCAGCACTGCGGCGTTAATTATCTACTTACGTATCAATTACAATGTGTCCTCTCGGTCTTAATGTTTAAGTATTTTATAATTTTCTAAATGACACAAAAAAAAATGTACCACACAGCTTAATGAGATGAATGTTCGTGTACCCTGTTATAATTCTTACAATAAAGGATAGAGTTTGGCTTAATATGTCCCAAGAGGACTCAATAACACAAAATCCAATCCTAGCAATCCAATCCAATAAAGGTACATTTGAGGAAATTTTCTCATCCAACAACAACTTGCATTGCATTCATCAAATACAAAGTGCTTGACGTGGTTTAACGACATAATTTAACATTGGTTCTTATTTCTCTGAAGAAAAAAAAAAAAAAACTCTGGGCCATATTTATTTTGTAAAATTAAATTGTTCAATTTGTTTGAACAATCCATCGTTTACCCAAACTTTTGTTAGTTTCTTTGACGATAGAATTAATTTTAATAATATTTAGCGGCACCCTAAAAGCTTAAAAACTGTGGTTTTGCCTTTTTTTTTGCTCTGTGGCTGCGTTTTAATCGTTATTTTTCTTTTATTCGATATTATTATTTTAGATAACTAGGGGACCCGGAGGAATGCTTTGCAATCCTCATTGGTTTGCCGCGTGAAACTTACTCGCTTTACTCGCATCAATGAAGACACTTGTCCTAGCAGAAGAGATTGTTCACAAAATATGATAATCCAAAAAACATATTTTTAAAATATCAATTAATTATACTACAGAATAGTTATACAGTACCTCTGGAATCTGAACTCGAACAATTTGGAATTCCAATGTAAACTTTGAGGAAATTTTGACTCGAAATATGAGCGCAGCTTTGGAAATCAAATACCAAGCATGTTTGCGTGCACATTTCTTCAGCACTCGAGTCACCCATACACTTTTTCAATAAGTTTGTTGTCGAAAGTTGTAGTGCAAGCGTTTTGTTGAAATATAATTGTTAGCCCTGAAATTGGCCGATAACGCAAAAATTTAATTGAGGCGCTAGGCCTCGAGGTAAACGCGATAACAAATAGTAATTTGGTAATTTTTTTAGTTAACGTCGTACTAGAGCAACACAACGGGCTATTGACGACGGTCCGGGATCAGTCCTTTAAGGGAAAGATCCGAGGACAACACCTCGTTATTTTGAACCACGGTCAGATGACGAAGCAACACCTGAGCTGGCACCCCACTCTCCAAACTTCCACGCCAACCCAACGTGAGGACTTTCGGCCACGACAGATTTAAGGTGCACCAGCCGCCTCTACACCATACGTTTACAAACATCCATGCCCGAACCCGGATTCGAACCAGGAACCTTCCGATACGATAACAAATAGATAGTGTATATATATACACTACTGGCCAACCAAATTGCAACCAACAATTGCAACACCAAGAAAGACAAGAGATATCACAACAAAATTTTTCTTTTGTCATTTTGTATTTTTGTGCCTTCATGTTTTACCCTTCAATTGACTTTCCCCTTCTGTGTACTTAAATGTGTATGTATATATTGTGGATTGCTTAGCTCTCCCTTATCCCAGAATCTCCTCCGTAAGGCGGACTATACAGCTGAAAGCCGCACAGGTGAAACAGTGTCCGCCTACGGCGTCCAATCCAATCCAATCCAAGTATCAAATGATAAAATTTATAGACTTCTGTGAAGTGTGGTTCCTGCCAAAATCAGTAGCCAGAGTAGCCGCCATTGTTGGAGATCACCGGTGCCACACGCCTCGGCATTGGTTCAAAGAGACTTTGGATGTGTTTTTGGGATACAGCAGACCAAGCAGTTTCCACACGTTGCCAAAGTTAATCTAGTGTGGCAGCTGGGGATGTAATCTGTGTCAATCGTTGAGCAACCATGAACCACATGTTTTCTATCGGCGAAAGATCCGGAGAGCGATCTGGCCAGGGAAGCAATTCAATCTGGCGATTGACGAAGAACCCTTGGACAATGCGTGCCACGTGTGGTCCCGCATTATCCTGTTGAAATATGGATGTGGGCGAGCCCCGAAGGTAAGGAAGGACAACTGGCTCCAACACCTCGGAGATGTAGCGCTGGCTGTTTAAAGTACCGGCAATGCGTACTAGAGGAGTGCGAGAGTGATATCCAATACCGCCCCATAGCATAATACCCGGTGCAGGACCAGTGTGGTGGTGCATAACGCAGCTGTTCCTCATCCTCTATCCTCGGTGTCTCCAGACTCGAATCCGACCATCGTGGTGTTACATACAGTAGCGTGACTCGTCAGTAAGGACAATTTCATTCCATTCTGCCGTCCACATCCTTCTTTCATCTCACCATTGGTGGCGGAGACGTCTATGGTTCTGCGTAAAGGGTAGACGAAGCAAATGACGTCTTGCGGACAGACCACTCTGCTGTAAACGGCGTCGAATGGTACGCGCAGACACTGGATGATGCGTTACAGACTGAATGTGCTGTGCTATGGTTCGTCATGTAGCTGAGCGATCCGTCACTACCATACGCACAATATGCCTGTCATCACGTGAAGTGGTGCACTAAGGTGGATGCGATCGAACACGTCGGCCCGTCGTACCCTCCTGCATCCAACGATCACATATCCGCATTACAGTTGTTTGGTTTTGTCCAACACGACTACCGATTTCCCTGAAAGATAATCCACAATCTCGGTAGGCCACTGTCCTTCCTCTGTCGAACTCGGATACTTGATCAAAAGATGATCGCTGTTTTCTACAAGGCATAGTTGATCATTTTTTTTGAAAAAACCACAAGAAAAACACAACTGCTGTTCTTGAAATCGTCGAAATCTCCAAGCCTTAAATTACCTCTTCGCTCAGATATCGACCTCTACCATTGAAATTTCTTGCTAGATTCCCTGCCCAATAGTCTTTCTTTTAATTCTCATCCCTCTGGCGAATTCATTGTGTACTATACACTTTTTCCACGAGCCCCTTAAAATAGGAAGCCACAGAACCGTTCAAGTCTTCGTCCCCCTAACAACCTCCACTCCTGATAATATTACTAGGATGTTATTGGAATAATAAAGATTTTGTTAGATAATTTATGTCTCTTTTATAGAACCAGATCTACACTCCCCTCCAATGATCATCCTCATCCGGATGCCTAGACCACTCTTGCCACTCCGTGTCACGAATGCAGGCTTATAATTTCTGTTATATATATATATATATATATATATATATATATATATATATATATATATATATATATATATATATATATATATATATATATATGGGGTTATTCATGTTGTGCAATTTCTCCAATTTCTTTTATTTCATTTTGCCATTTTGCATTTAAATGAATGTCTTTTAAATACACAATTTTTATAACCCCTTCGTCTAATTCCTTATCTGCCATACATATTTAAAATGAACATCCCCTAGAAGATTTTAATGCATTTAATTTTCTACTCGAATTTTACGAATTCCAGATCCACTCTATAGAACTCCGAGTTTAGTAATTCAATATTTCTTTGTTTTATCATACCTCAATAAGATTCCTTTACCTGTTCCAAATCTTTTCTGATATTTAATTAAGAATTCTAAAATGCCTAAAAGCTAAGCAAATTATATAAGGATTTTTATAACCCGTAACTAACCGAATGAAATTTCTGACATTTAATTAAATTCTGCATTCACATTTAACAGAATATAATTTTAGTAATCCCTTTCCTATGAAAATAAAGCATGTGCATTCTCTTTAGTACATTCTTTAGTTGACTAGAGAATATTCAAACTCAAATTTAATTAAGTAAAGGAACGTGTTCGGTGCTATCGAATACCACCTTGAAATACCGTGATGGATTAAGAATAGTTATCGAGAAAGAAGTTTAACCGTGATTTTCTCACTCTAAATGTCTAATTTTATCAAATTAATCATTATGGTAGGTACTTAATTAAAATCACACTGGAACATCATAGCGGGCTATTGGTGACTGTCCGATGTCATTCCAAAAAGGAAGGATCCAAGGTCAATACCACGTAATTTTGAACCACGGTCAGCTCACGTGGTCAACACAGATGTCACTCCTGTCTCCAAGCTTCCACATATCTTCCAAATATCGAGTCGGGTATATGAATATCTCTAAATAAAAGGATTGAACTGATATGAATATCTCTATTTTAAAAGGAAGTGTCTGTTTGTTTGTTGCCGCAAAATCCTGACGATTCTATGGCACTTACAGCAATGATATTTAGCACACAGGTAGTCCGATTTTGTTTGCAATTTTTTGGTCGCGGCGAATTTTAAAATTCAATCTAGAAGATTTTTAAATGAATTTAATAGTTTTATTCTCCATCGGATTTTAAACGCCTTTCTTACGCGAAAGAAGAAACACCCGAACCTGGACTTTTTCTACCCACGTGACCTTGCTGTCAGCCTTTCGAAGCATGTCAAGTTTTTTTCATCGCGAAGAACGCTCAAAAAATTATTATTTTTTCGTTTCCGATTTGATTTTGCGCGGATGAATGATTTTTTTCAGCTAGACGATAAATCTTTTAACTGCTGGAGTCACTTAGTTCTTTTTTCTATCTCCTAGACCGTTGAAGATAGAGTAAACATTTCAACGGATTTGAAATCTGCGGAAAATTTCACTTTAGATCAAAACCTAAAAATATGATTTTCTTTAAATAAATAATTTTTAAATTGAATAGATCTTTTATATTTTCGCAAGAGATTGTGATGTCACCTGAAACAGATTGCATCTTCTGCCCTTCGCGTTAAGAAAAAAGAAACAGATTACATTTCCTGTCCTATTCCATTTGAGGTAATGAGAGCAAAAAATGAAAAACATTTTGACTGGGATTGTTAATTCTTTTTGTAAAATCGAAATAGCTAAAGATAGATTGAAAATTTCAACGGATTTGAACTGTGCGGAAAATTTTACACTAGAGTAATAACTTACATCACGGCGTTGATCGTGGTGTTAGTTTGCCAAGCAACCAACATTCATGCTTGCAGGGGATTCTTCAGACTGGGGGGGGGGGGAGAAATGGCATTATCGTCTGGGGACTGTTCACATGGACTGAAATGGGACCCCTGGTATATGTGACATTGTATCTCACAGGTGAAAGTTACCGGGGTATCCTCCACGACCATCTGCTTCCGTATGTTCGCTTTGGACACCCCACTAATGAGACTGTCGTTCAGCAAGACAAAGCACCGTGCCATCGCTCCCGAATTGCATCCGAATGGTTGGATAAACAATCCACAGAAATGCACGTGCTTTCCTGGCCATCAAAGTCAACAGAACTGAATCCAATCGAACAAATCTGTGACGCAATTGAGAGAGATCTCCGAGCTTCAGAACACCTTCCATCTAATCGTGAATTGTGGGAGATTGTTCAGGAGTCGTGGATACGTATGACCTCCAACCGCTTCCAATGTCTTGTCAAGTCCGTACGAAGATGAATCGCCGCCGTCATCAAGGCGAAATGTGGTGGCACGCGCTACTAGACAGGAATCCCTAATTCAAATGTTAATATAAAACATATATAATAACCATTCACTAATTCAAATGTTCTTCAGTGTACGTTCTAGACGAGTAAAGGTCAAAATATCAAGGTCATGTTGACTGTGCTGCCCTCTATTGAGCGAGTGAAACATTTATTAAATCATTGCTACAGTACTGATCTGTGTCCCATGTTCCAATATTCTATCTTCCAGGATCTTAAACTTTAGATCTGGTGACCGGGATGGCCATGACGTTAGAAGTGATCTGTTAATCCATCTGTCGACCGAAAAGGTTATCTGTAGTAATTCTTGTATAGGGAATGAAATGTGAAGGGTTGCACCATCTTGCATTAAGGTCGAGGTATCAAGACAATTCCTCTGTGGAAGAGATGGAATTACAAAGTTCCAAAGCGGTTCTGGAGCTGTTAATAAAATGTGTCGATAGCCCCGAGACCATTTTTTTCAGAGAAGCAAGGCACAATTTTAAATGACGTTGTGAAGCCACGCCAAGATGTTACATTTGGTGCATAAAATGAAAGTTGTTGGTGGACGAGGGGATTTGTGTCAGACCAGATACAACAGTTATGACTGTTTACAGAACCATGTAAATGAAAAAGAGCCTTTCTAAGCAGTGTTCTTCAGGGCCAAGCTTATCCCGGTCAAAAGTGTAACGGATTAGCAACCAGAGGGTTGTAAATTCGAATCAAACCAAAGATCGTTGCATGCAAAGAATGCTTGTGCACGTTAAATTAGTTATTATCTCAAATGTCCTTGAGTTAGAGTAGCGTGGAAGTTTGGAAAGTGGGGTGACAGCTCAGGTGTGACCTCATCAGCTGACCGTGTTTCAAAATAATGTTGTGATATCCTCGGATCTTTCTTTCAGGCTTGATCCCGGACCGTCGCTAATAACCCGCTGTTTTGCTCCAGTGCGACGTTAATTAAACTACCTACCTGCCAAGGCTATGCATCATCCAGACTCGTTGGAGCGATAAATATGAAAGGAAATGTGTTTACTGCTTTTCATAATCACTTACAACAATTATTGTGTGTGGGATATCAGATAAGCGTAAAGCTTCATGACTTTTCCCAGACCTCTCCACTCTCAATCCCAGTGATTTCGAACCTGGACTTTATGCCACTAGGTGAATTTAGTATTTCATGTTACACCAATGCAGAATTAAAACATCTGATCTATGGAATCAAGTTGGCCTGCGACTTCGTTCTGATTTCGCAGAAAACGTTCCTGTCTCTGTTGAAAACGCGAGATCGTATTCCGAAGATTAGAAAGTGACATTGGACCTCTGCGTAAGCGGTTCAAACACCAAAACTCCGTTAAGTGCAGCAAAAAATATTGCTTATCTGTTGATAAAAACCTTACATTGCTTATCTGTTGATAAAAGAGTTCAACAAGTAAAGTGCGATGCTGTAAGGCGAGCTTCTTGGCACTAAGCTAAAGTCATCGATTAATGAAAAGTACAGTGTGACATTTTATATAGACAGACAGAGGATATTAGATAAGTTCGGCACCATACGAATTTCCTGAATTGCAGCGTAAAATTTCATCCCGTAGCTACTGAAATGTGAACTGTTTTTTCTTCTGAAATGAAAACTGTATTCTCGGGAAAGTCCAGAATGGTTGTGATTCGACGAGTACTTTTTCCTACAGAGAAATCGACAACTAATTCTAAAAAAAAGACGAGTCTAAAATTATTTAGGGAGATAACATTTTTTCAGTTTCAGTTACAGTTTAATTTCGATGTGTTTGTGAAGTTCTTCATCGTGAATTTGGATTCTTTGGAAAATAGTAATGTACTCTCTGAGTTTAATGCAATTAACATTTGAGCTAAATAAGCCAGAAATGACAAAAATAACAACCCCTTACAATATTTTCTAATAACTGCCCGTTTCATATCCATATAAAAAAAACTAAGAATTATGAAACTTTTATACAACTTTTATTACAATTTGTGAATCGCGCTTACTGTGTTTGCTCTAAATCTGTGTTCGTATAAATAACATACTTGGGGACACGAGATAATTTTCAGAAAGGTTTTGAATTTGGATTCTTTGAAAATAGTAATGTAATGAGTTTAATGCAATTAACATTTGAGCTAAATAAGCCAGAAATGACAAAAATAAGGACCCCTCACAATCTTTTCTAATAATTACCCGTTTCATATCCATATAAAAAAACTAAGAATTCTGCTGAAACTTTTATACAACTTTTATTACAATATGTGAATCGAGCTTATTGTGTTTGCTCTTAATCTGTCCGCATAAATAACATACTTGGAGACACGAGATAATTTTTAGAAAGATTTTGCAGACAAAGGGGTCTTTGGAGTAATTAAATCTTTGAAGTACCCTGTGCTAGTGACATTCCCCTTCAACAACTTAACATTTTATTGGAAAGAAATTACCTCTTGTTCTAAGTTAACGTGAGTACTACTCTTTTCTTTGTCATATTAGCCATTTGCTTATTTTTCTAGTCGAATGTATATGCATTACATAAATATATCGCACGTTTTCAAAAATGTTTCGAGAGAACGCGAGGTTTGTGAAGCGAAGAACGTCTATTAGCAAAAAGCATCATTAAGAGACTCATTTTAACATTCAAAGACTTCTAGCCAGTTAATTAAAACACTGGAATATGGTTTCAGAGGAAAAAGTTTAAATTAAGTACCGTATTTAAAATAAATGGACTCTGTGTATAAATGGAAGTACTGTTTGCATTGGTATTATGGTTCGGGAAAATAAAAAATAAACATCTGTTACTTCTACAAAATTTTGATGAAGTTTCTTCCAAATAAAATGAAAAATCGACACTAATTAAAAGATGACGAGAGGGTAGTTTTTACGTTTGATGACTGTAAGTTATTGTCTCATGATTGTAATTCATTGTCTACTTGGAAATTAGCTGTTGTTCTCTGTACAGTAGGGTGGAGCGAAAAACACGAATTTCGGAAATTGAAAACGTCTATGGTGGGAATAGTTGGGGACTACCATGCTTATTAATAATACAAAATATGAGCTAAATCAATTAATATCTTCAAGTGCCAAAATCACTTTGAAATTTCGAAATTTTGCCAATTTTTTCTCAAAAATAATAATAACGCATTTAAAAAATTTAATACATCTTATTTAAAGCCATGGGTGGGTGAAATGAACTTCCTTGCGCGTAAAAAAAAGTTTTACACCTAACATTATCCGGGAAAATAAAAAATTTCCCCTTTAAATAGAGCGCCATCACGCGCGTCTCCACTCATCTCAATAGACTCATCATTGCGTCCACGCGTTTACACGGGCGCTTCCCGTTGCAGCTCTTCGCTGTTTTTGCATTATGAAAACAACACAGAACTCTGCACGAGGAGGTAGCTGCATATTGAGTTCCACCCCCCCCCCTAAAATTTTCAATTTAAGTTACTTATTAACTTAAAAAATTTAATTGAAGTTACTGGCAAGTGATTTAGCTTAAAAGTGGTTGATATTGGCTTTTGGCTTCAAATCTGGGTAATGCAAGTCTAGAAGCAATCCTTGACCGAATAAATACATCTCGTGCCTCTGTACCACATACTGTACTATATACTTCAGTTACTAATTTAACGCAACTTTCTACTGCTTGTGAATGGCATGGAAAGTTAAACATGTTACTATTGGTTGGAACGTGTAGAATCGTAGACTTGAGTTGATCATCAGAAAGAGATACTGTAAATGGTGGATCTGTAATGGAATCTGATTGCCATTCAACTAGATTTATGTAATAGTCTGCTTCGAAGTTTAACTTGGGAATTTTAAACTCTCGAATATTCTTTTCAACTTTATTTTGTTTGTCTTAATTTTAAATTCTTCTAAGGGTCAATTCTCTGACGTGTTTTCGATCATCAGCTAACATTGCCAAGATAATATTTTCAGGATGGGTATAATAAACATTTCTTTGCAAAGTTATATTTATAACAATTTTTAAATCCTCAGGCAAAAATCTCGATTTATTTAAAATATTGTAAAAATAAAGACTCCCGTACCGACATGATGACTGACTTTTAATTTTAAACCACACATATGAGTGTACCTTCACAACATACTCTGTTAATACTTTCAAGTTATGGGTTGGATCTTTTGTTGAAACATATAACCTTAAAATTCTATTTGCCGTCGTCAACCATCTGGAATGATTCAATTTTCCTGGATATTTTTGTGACAAGCTTAATGGAATAATTTGATATCCCTGTGCACATTTCGTAAAGGTATCATTGATGAGTGCTAAGATTCTTTAGGACAATATCTGGCAAAGTTACTTCTATCTTTTCAGTTTGTTAAAGGCGATTTTTCACAAGATTCTAACATTTTTCCAATTTCTCCGCTGTATCCTTTAGGTCCAGTGGTTTTCCATTCTAAAAGTTGCAACAAATGACGTAAAGGTAGCTGGATAGCTCATTTGTATATAATAAACAAATAAACCAATGCACAGGACGTTCTAAAAAGAGCTCTGATATGTCTATTGACTCCATTTTTCAAACCTGTATATACCACTGTACCATCACAACCAACCACTTGCATCTTAGAACGATAGATATATTTCTCCAAAAAAGTTAAAATACTTGTTTTAATATTTTGAGAAGAGCCAGTTGTAGGAGTGACATGTCGAATATATTTTGATCCTGGTTCTAGTATTAGAACGATATGTTCTGTTACCGTCTTTCTAGCAATCCTTTCTCTTTCTTTAATCATTACTAAAGTTTAATCCTTTCGCTCATCAAAGTATATTCCATATTCTGATAAAGAGATAGTTTCCTCATTTTTCCTTTTCAGGTAGCTGCGGGTCTCTGTCCTTTCTCTTCTAATTTTGCTACGATCAACTATGTTTGAAGAATCATCCTTGGAAATTTTCCCCATATCCTTCAAAGCAGAATTTATTAGAATTGCTGCCGATCTATCGGAAACACCAGTTCTGTCACAAGCCTGAGCTACATTTGGAAGTTTTGTTATCGTTTATGAAGTTTAAGGATAATTATTATCAATGATTGTATTTATAGTGTCATTAGAATTCTTAAGCAAATTAAAAGTCTAAGTAGCTCCCGTAATAGAGGGCGAGAGTATTTTGGATTGTTTTCCTTTACAATCTTTGAGCTGAACGCTTTGGCTCTCTGCTTCTCTTTCTTTGCGCTGCAATCCTTTCTTCAAGCATTCTACTAGTTTTAATGTCAACATTTCCAATGACCATTTACATATGCTAATATCAAATAGATTTTTTTTCTGCTGATTTCTTGTAGGACACAACCTTTTTCGAGAAATCTAGTTTGCCAGTATTTTTTAATAGTTTAATATTTCTATATGCTTTATGGTATTTTTTCAGCATATATATTATTTGTTGGTTTGTTACAGTTGGAATCGAACTTTTCCCCCATAATCCTTTAAGCTCTTTAATTAAAATTGAACACACATCAGCCACATACTAGCATCTCTTTTATAATCTCTCTATATGTAAAGATAATACTTCATAACATCTGCATATGTTGGAAGCATGTTAAGCTTCATTATTTCAGCCATTCCAAACATACATCTACTGATCGTGTCCTAGGCATTTCGACTAATTCACAGAACCATGTATCCTTAGCAAACAGAACAAACCAAACCCAAACAAAACTGAACTTAAAGATTAAAATTCTATATAAAAAATATCTATAATAAGTAAAAATAAACAGTAAAATACGCACCAACAAACGAAATCGAATCAATTTGAAGAAAGGACTTAGTTTTCCTCGATAGACTAGATCGGTAAGGCATTTGCAGGAGCATACACCTAATAGATATTTACAAAAAAAGTGGGTAGGTATTTAAAGAAACCCAGACACCTCCACTCCATGTGGTGAAATACGAGTTACTTATCAATTATAAACAAGTGAAGAAAGGGAAGCTCTCGTGCTCACTAGTATCGAGGAACGAAATGATGAGTCTATTGAGAAAAGTGGAGATGTGCGTGATATAGCGCTCTTAAAAAAAGGGAAATTTTTAAATTTCCGGGATAATGTTAGGTGTAACACTTTTTTTTACAAGGAGGGAAGTTCATTTCACCCACCCATGGGTTTAAATAAGATTAAATTTTTTAAATGCGTTATTATTGTTTTTGTGAAAAAATTGGCAAAATTTCGAAATTTCAAAGTGATTTTGGCATCTGAAGATATTAATTGATTTAGCTCATATTTTGTGTTATTAATAAGCATGGTAGTCCCCAACTATTCCCACCATAGGCGTTTTCAATTTCCAAAATTCGTGTTTTTCGCTCCACCCTACTGTACAGTCCGGTCCCGAGCAACCTTGAGACATTGCCAACTGGCAACTTGGGTACGACTCCTTGGAGGGGTGTCGTGAAGAACCATCGGGGTGTTTTGGAGAAACAGGAAACGAGAGTGGACAGATAAGGGGGAGCCTTGCGTAGGCGTTTTGCTCGTACACAGTAGCTCTTCTGTAAACTGATAACTAGGGCAACTTTTTGCAACAAATGCAACTTTTTTTCACACGTTCTACACTGCATGTTAAGTACTAAAATCAAAATTTCTCCAACATGGGTTGTATTGCAAGTGAGTTATAACCACAATATAAATGCAACTTTCTGCATAAATGCAACTTTTTGTATAAATGCAACCACTTGCAACTTTTTAAAATTTGGCTTAAAATTAATGAATATAAAATTATTATTTAATTTTTTGCGCTCTGAATCAACCCTTCGATCACGTGTATGATCTTGTGATTGCCGAAGTATTGCGGAACAAACAAGAAATTCATGGAAAGAAGGTGTTCGTCCTAACAGACGAGCCGACCAACCGGTATAGTGGTTAAGGTGTTAGCCTCTAGATAGGAAGGTTCCTGGTTCGAATCCGGGTCCGGGCATGGATGTTTGTAAGTGTATGGTGTAGAGGCGGCTGGTGCACCTTAAATATGTCGTGGCCGAAAGTCCTCACGTTGGGTTGGTGTGGAAGTTTGGAGAGTGGGGTGCCAGCTCAGGTGTTGCTTCGTCATCTGACCGTGGTTCAAAATTACGAGGTGTTGTCCTCGGATCTTTCCCTTAAGGGACTGATCCCGGACCGTCGTAAATAGCCCGTTGTGTAGCTCTAGTACGACGTTAACTAAAAATTACCATTACCATTACCTAACAGACGAAAGTGAAATAAATGTCAAGGACTTGTAACACATTGGTTGGCACTCTTCATAATCTAGAGGAATCTTACGTAATGGACTGCAGAGTTTGAGCGGTGAGTGTCGATTATCAATATGTTGTTCGCCTGGTAGATGACGTTTTAAAATCTCAGAATGTTGAGCGAAAGGATTTTGCGCTTCTGCTATCCGATTATATGACTGCGGCTGATGAAGTTTTTAAATGTTAATGACATTTCTGGCCAATGATCGGTCATTTAACGTTCTTCTGTATTTAATGATGTATTATAATACTGTTGTACACGACTAAAATTGTCAATATATTTAGAACTTTTTCATTTTTTACGAATAATTTATTTCAGATTTTAGCGTATCAAAAATAAATGCAACTTTATTTCTATAAATGCAACTTTCGAGAAGGATAAATGCAACTTTTCCCATTTTTACTGTTACAAAAAAGTTGCCCTACTAATAACTTAATTTTAAACTATCCAATTATCTTGAAACTTGTCTGTAAATTTATAACTAACTTGTAAATAAACCTTAATTTTAACTTAATTACTCCGTTCCTTTTTTAATTGAACTTATACTCAATTATTCCTTCAACATACCGCAAAATGGCCACGGCGTGTTCATCCGAGCACATTTGGAGGAAGTAAGGAAGGATAATTCGACTTTCTCTTGGTGTAAGGCTTAACCAATTAGTCCACAAGAAACCATACACTTAAAACAAAAGCTTAAGACCAATAAGATGTGAATTGATCTCAGAATACGGAGACAAGATACGAACCCTCACATATTTTTATCAAGCCCGCATGACAGGTACGGCCTTCTGGATAGGAATAGGAGAATTCGACTTTCTCTTGGTGTAAGGCTTAACCAATTAGTCCACAAGAAACCATACACTTAAAACAAAAGCTTAAGACCAATAAGATGTGAATTGATCTCAGAATACGGAGACAAGGTACGAACCCTCACATATTTTTATCAAGCCCGCATGACAGGTACGGCCTTCTGGATAGGAATAGGAGAATTCGACTTTCTCTTGGTGTAAGGCTTAACCAATTAGTCCACAAGAAACCATACACTTAAAACAAAAGCTTAAGACCAATAAGATGTGAATTGATCTCAGAATACGGAGACGAGATACGAACCCTCACATATTTTTATCAAGCCCGCATGACAGGTACGGCCTTCTGGATAGGAATAGGAGAATTCGACTTTCTCTTGGTGTAAGGCTTAACCAATTAGTCCACAAGAAACCATACACTTAAAACAAAAGCTTAAGACCAATAAGATGTGAATTGATCTCAGAATACGGAGACAAGATACGAACCCTCACATATTTTTATCAAGCCCGCATGACAGGTACGGCCTTCTGGATAGGAATAGGAGAATTCGACTTTCTCTTGGTGTAAGGCTTAACCAATTAGTCCACAAGAAACCATACACTTAAAACAAAAGCTTAAGACCAATAAGATGTGAATTGATCTCAGAATACGGAGACAAGATACGAACCCTCACATATTTTTATCAAGCCCGCATGACAGGTACGGCCTTCTGGATAGGAATAGGAGAATTCGACTTTCTCTTGGTGTAAGGCTTAACCAATTAGTCCACAAGAAACCATACACTTAAAACAAAAGCTTAAGACCAATAAGATGTGAATTGATCTCAGAATACGGAGACAAGATACGAACCCTCACATATTTTTATCAAGCCCGCATGACAGGTACGGCCTTCTGGATAGGAATAGGAGAATTCGACTTTCTCTTGGTGTAAGGCTTAACCAATTAGTCCACAAGAAACCATACACTTAAAACAAAAGCTTAAGACCAATAAGATGTGAATTGATCTCAGAATACGGAGACAAGATACGAACCCTCACATATTTTTATCAAGCCCGCATGACAGGTACGGCCTTCTGGATAGGAATAGGAGAATTCGACTTTCTCTTGGTGTAAGGCTTAACCAATTAGTCCACAAGAAACCATACACTTAAAACAAAAGCTTAAGACCAATAAGATGTGAATTGATCTCAGAATACGGAGACAAGATACGAACCCTCACATATTTTTATCAAGCCCGCATGACAGGTACGGCCTTCTGGATAGGAATAGGAGAATTCGACTTTCTCTTGGTGTAAGGCTTAACCAATTAGTCCACAAGAAACCATACACTTAAAACAAAAGCTTAAGACCAATAAGATGTGAATTGATCTCAGAATACGGAGACAAGATACGAACCCTCACATATTTTTATCAAGCCCGCATGACAGGTACGGCCTTCTGGATAGGAATAGGAGAATTCGACTTTCTCTTGGTGTAAGGCTTAACCAATTAGTCCACAAGAAACCATACACTTAAAACAAAAGCTTAAGACCAATAAGATGTGAATTGATCTCAGAATACGGAGACAAGATACGAACCCTCACATATTTTTATCAAGCCCGCATGACAGGTACGGCCTTCTGGATAGGAATAGGAGAATTCGACTTTCTCTTGGTGTAAGGCTTAACCAATTAGTCCACAAGAAACCATACACTTAAAACAAAAGCTTAAGACCAATAAGATGTGAATTGATCTCAGAATACGGAGACAAGATACGAACCCTCACATATTTTTATCAAGCCCGCATGACAGGTACGGCCTTCTGGATAGGAATAGGAGAATTCGACTTTCTCTTGGTGTAAGGCTTAACCAATTAGTCCACAAGAAACCATACACTTAAAACAAAAGCTTAAGACCAATAAGATGTGAATTGATCTCAGAATACGGAGACAAGATACGAACCCTCACATATTTTTATCAAGCCCGCATGACAGGTACGGCCTTCTGGATAGGAATAGGAGAATTCGACTTTCTCTTGGTGTAAGGCTTAACCAATTAGTCCACAAGAAACCATACACTTAAAACAAAAGCTTAAGACCAATAAGATGTGAATTGATCTCAGAATACGGAGACAAGATACGAACCCTCACATATTTTTATCAAGCCCGCATGACAGGTACGGCCTTCTGGATAGGAATAGGAGAATTCGACTTTCTCTTGGTGTAAGGCTTAACCAATTAGTCCACAAGAAACCATACACTTAAAACAAAAGCTTAAGACCAATAAGATGTGAATTGATCTCAGAATACGGAGACAAGATACGAACCCTCACATATTTTTATCAAGCCCGCATGACAGGTACGGCCTTCTGGATAGGAATAGGAGAATTCGACTTTCTCTTGGTGTAAGGCTTAACCAATTAGTCCACAAGAAACCATACACTTAAAACAAAAGCTTAAGACCAATAAGATGTGAATTGATCTCAGAATACGGAGACAAGATACGAACCCTCACATATTTTTATCAAGCCCGCATGACAGGTACGGCCTTCTGGATAGGAATAGGAGAATTCGACTTTCTCTTGGTGTAAGGCTTAACCAATTAGTCCACAAGAAACCATACACTTAAAACAAAAGCTTAAGACCAATAAGATGTGAATTGATCTCAGAATACGGAGACAAGATACGAACCCTCACATATTTTTATCAAGCCCGCATGACAGGTACGGCCTTCTGGATAGGAATAGGAGAATTCGACTTTCTCTTGGTGTAAGGCTTAACCAATTAGTCCACAAGAAACCATACACTTAAAACAAAAGCTTAAGACCAATAAGATGTGAATTGATCTCAGAATACGGAGACAAGATACGAACCCTCACATATTTTTATCAAGCCCGCATGACAGGTACGGCCTTCTGGATAGGAATAGGAGAATTCGACTTTCTCTTGGTGTAAGGCTTAACCAATTAGTCCACAAGAAACCATACACTTAAAACAAAAGCTTAAGACCAATAAGATGTGAATTGATCTCAGAATACGGAGACAAGATACGAACCCTCACATATTTTTATCAAGCCCGCATGACAGGTACGGCCTTCTGGATAGGAATAGGAGAATTCGACTTTCTCTTGGTGTAAGGCTTAACCAATTAGTCCACAAGAAACCATACACTTAAAACAAAAGCTTAAGACCAATAAGATGTGAATTGATCTCAGAATACGGAGACAAGATACGAACCCTCACATATTTTTATCAAGCCCGCATGACAGGTACGGCCTTCTGGATAGGAATAGGATAATTCGACTTTCTCTTGGTGTAAGGCTTAACCAATTAGTCCACAAGAAACCATACACTTAAAACAAAAGCTTAAGACCAATAAGATGTGAATTGATCTCAGAATACGGAGACAAGATACGAACCCTCACATATTTTTATCAAGCCCGCATGACAGGTACGGCCTTCTGGATAGGAATAGGAGAATTCGACTTTCTCTTGGTGTAAGGCTTAACCAATTAGTCCACAAGAAACCATACACTTAAAACAAAAGCTTAAGACCAATAAGATGTGAATTGATCTCAGAATACGGAGACAAGATACGAACCCTCACATATTTTTATCAAGCCCGCATGACAGGTACGGCCTTCTGGATAGGAATAGGAGAATTCGACTTTCTCTTGGTGTAAGGCTTAACCAATTAGTCCACAAGAAACCATACACTTAAAACAAAAGCTTAAGACCAATAAGATGTGAATTGATCTCAGAATACGGAGACAAGATACGAACCCTCACATATTTTTATCAAGCCCGCATGACAGGTACGGCCTTCTGGATAGGAATAGGAGAATTCGACTTTCTCTTGGTGTAAGGCTTAACCAATTAGTCCACAAGAAACCGTATACTTAAAACAAAAGCTTAAGACCAATAAGATGTGAATTGATCTCAGAATACGGAGACAAGATACGAACCCTCACATATTTTTATCAAGCCCGCATGACAGGTACGGCCTTCTGGATAGGAATAGGAGAATTCGACTTTCTCTTGGTGTAAGGCTTAACCAATTAGTCCACAAGAAACCATACACTTAAAACAAAAGCTTAAGACCAATAAGATGTGAATTGATCTCAGAATACGGAGACAAGATACGAACCCTCACATATTTTTATCAAGCCCGCATGACAGGTACGGCCTTCTGGATAGGAATAGGAGAATTCGACTTTCTCTTGGTGTAAGGCTTAACCAATTAGTCCACAAGAAACCGTATACTTAAAACAAAAGCTTAAGACCAATAAGATGTGAATTGATCTCAGAATACGGAGACAAGATACGAACCCTCACATATTTTTATCAAGCCCGCATGACAGGTACGGCCTTCTGGATAGGAATAGGAGAATTCGACTTTCTCTTGGTGTAAGGCTTAACCAATTAGTCCACAAGAAACCGTATACTTAAAACAAAAGCTTAAGACCAATAAGATGTGAATTGATCTCAGAATACGGAGACAAGATACGAACCCTCACATATTTTTATCAAGCCCGTATGACAGGTACGGCCTTCTGGATAGGGTTTAATCAGTCAGCAGTCCAGATACTGTTTTTTAAATATACTTTATTCAGGCCCTCAGAGAAGAACAGACATCGAAGTAGATTTAACCAGCCCGCAGTCGAGATCATGTCCTCTGGACAGGTTTAACGGCCCGCAAGCTAGATATCGCCCGTTTAATCAGTCAGCATTTCAACATTTTTTTTATCAAAGCTTTTTAATATCTAATCAGTCTTAAACGTTTCGACCAATGGATCAATGGAAGCATTATTCGGATTGTTTCATCCAATCGTTGTTTGTTATTTGGTCACTAAGTGAGGTAAGGGCAGTACTACACTACTCGGAAATCACGTGATTCTCTGAGGATTAATGGTTAAATCGTGACAGCGTAAAAAAATTAGGTCCAACCAATGACAGTCGTGTACACGAGGACTGTTGCATGCTAAATCTGTCGTGACTTCAAATATCTTCAAGTTGGCGAAATGTGCAGGTTTGGTGCCTGCTCAAGTGTTGACTTCACCTTCTGACCGTGGTTGAAAATACCGAGACGTTGTCCTGCGATTTTACCCTTCGGAATTGATCCCGGATACATTTTATACACGGATGACGATATTACCCTCGGATTGATCCCCCAATAGCCCGTTGTGTTGCTCTAGTTGGACGATGATTACCTACCTACTTACCGTGACGTCTTAAAAGGAAATGGTATTCACATGAATGGTCAGGTTGATTACAAGACTTGATCTAGTGTTCTCACTCATCAGAAATAAATCCCCTCTTCCTCTCTATCTCTCTTCTTTTTAAAGCGCTTCTCTCTTTTCCAGTAAATCCCAGGGCAATTTTTAATTCTTTGGCCAATGTCTCAAGTGCTCGATAAAGTTGGTTCTCGGTAATTCATGTATTTAATTAATATCGCATTTGAAACGGACAACACAACTTGTCATTGCCGACGCTCCGGTATCAACTTCGAAGAGACAGATCAGAGGATTGCCCCTCGTAATTTGGGACCACGGTCAGATGACGAGGTCAACTCCTAAACTGACTCCAAACTCGCCAAACTTTCACACCAATATGAGGTAATTTGGGACCACGATGAACCAATATGAACGCGGATCCAATTAATGTCGTATTTATGCATATGCATATATTTATACATAGTCCAGTGTTGATCCCGGACCGTCATCAATAACCCGTTGTGTTGCTCCAGTGCGACGTTAAATAAAAATGCCAAACCTTACCATATTTGTACATACGTATAACATATTTAACGTGCACTAGTATCATACTGGATTTAATCCAATTAATCTCATACTGGAGTAACACAACGGATCATAAGCATATTTAACAACACCAGTACCAAGACATATTTAACGTGCACCAGCTCCCACGTGTACATTGGCCTTTGATTGGATGGATTTTTGCACTCGCAAACTCTCTCCTGTTGTTAACCCGATAATTTACCAGCAGGACAACCGTGGCTCGGATTCAAACTCTGTCCTGTAGGACGATAGATCCCACTATGTTCAATTGTGCTAATTGCGAAACATATCACACATTAAGATTTGACCAATTTTGCTAATGACGCGATATCTTGTCATTAAGATATTGTAAAATGTTTGACGATGGTAAGATTAAGATGTGATCAGGTATCTTTTAATGACACGCCATCTCATCCATCAAGATATACCAATGCATTTACTAAAAGCATTAAGCCTCCTCAAGACATCCAAAAGGAATGGTTACGTTGTACTATTGTTAAGACTAAGTTATTTTGCTAATACTATTAAATTCCACTAGGGGGCTTGCCCCCTGATCGCTAACGCTCGCCAACCCCCTCATTGGTTCGCTGCGCGAACCTATGCTCGCTTCGCTCGCCTCAATGAAGACATGTGTCCTAGCAGAAGGGATTGTTTACAAAATATGTTACCCAAAAAATGTTTTTCAAATATAAATTTGCTGTATTACAGAAAAAATATATACAGTATCTCTAAAATCAGAATTCAAATGAAAACTTTGTGCAAATTTTGACTCGAAATGTGAGCGTTGCTTTGGAAATTGAATACCCAGCATGTTGTTTGTGTGTACATTTTCCCAGCACTCAAACGACCCACACTTTTTCATTGAGTTTGTTGCCGAAAGTTGTAGTGCAAGCGTCTTGTTGAACTATGATTGTTGGCCCTGAAAAGAACCGTTTTTTAAATGGCCCTGAAAAGATCCTCCGCTTTCCTTGATTTCTATTATAAACTAACTGCAACAGCTCATTAAAATTTCCTTTTTTTTTCAATCAAATTTTATCCGATAACGCTATAAATTCAATTCAAGCGCGCGAGGCTACGTGAAAAACAAATAATCGTACAATGTTGCCAAAACGCGATAGCTAATAACGTCTTTTTTGCGTGCCACGTAAGAGAATTATATATATAGATGTTATTGTTTACTTCAATGAATGTCATTTACTGTTGTAACAAGCAGGAATCCTTATCAGACTTTTAATCTGATTTATAATTTGATTAAAAATCTTAGCACAATCAGCATTTTGAACATTTAATACACTATTAACGGGTATTTCTCCACAATACTCGTATCTATTCGTACAGTAGAATTCCCGAAATCTCACCTTAACAATGTTCAGGACAATTAAACCGAAGGCGATAAGCCTTGTTGGGAACTTATGAAATTGAATACTACATAATATCTTCTATTCCAAGCAACTCGTGGTGTCAACTAATTTCGAATTGAATTCGAGTGAAATTTAATCAGATAGAGAACAGTTTGATAAATAGTAGGATCAGCTTTAAACGGTTGATAGACATAAAATCAGTCACTATAAGCATGAGCTATAGTTATGTAAGATCTCTACTGTAAGTCAATCGTTTTAAATATCTATTTCACGCCAAAAAAAGCTTAAATGCGCACTGTTTATAAATTGATTCTTCCAACCATTAAACATACTGCTGATAATACAAGTAAATTACAAATTGACTATCTCTAAGGTATATATATATATTTTTTCCTACGCCCAGAGCTCAAGGTCTTTCGGCCATACGCTGTCTTGCCGTCCAATATAGCCAAGAAAATCCTTGGGGAGAAGTATCCCTGATGTCAATGTCCTGTAAATTAGAGCACTCCGCAAGGTGTTGTCTGTTCATAAGACCATAGTAATATATTGGAAGTAAATGCATATAATTCATCGCATTAGCATGTATTCTGTTGAGGTTAGTTATTTGTGAGATACATATGGCCATTTAATGTCTCCCAGATGGTAAATCCATTCGGTTTTAATATAATGTTTTATCTGCCAGTCTAAGACTAGAAGTTGGTCAATTTAGCAGCATCTTTAAGTGTAGCCATTGCGATATATTGATAATTATACGTCGTGCATTTAGCATCTACGCGACGCTAACTTAATAGAAGTAGATGACCGTATGGTCACTCAACTAACTGCATTGTCTAAATGAAATAGATGGATAGACGGAGCATGTGGTCGCAGTAGTGTAAGATCTTAGAAGGGTAGGTCATATATTCTGGGAATTGACTTTGACTGTAAATTGACGCAATGGCTATCGGAGCACAAACCATTACGCTTGTCGATGAATCAATCCTTCTTTAGGAAGGTAGTTTAATTTATATTTCACTAGCTGAATAACTGGGGGTTGCTCGGGTTTCAAATATGACAGCAATATTTCCCTGTGTTAAGTCATACACAAACCCTGTAGAATGTGTTTTCCTTATCCATGTCCATTTATTGCAGAAAAACAAACGTTAGATTTTTAACTCGGGGCTTCGAGGGGCACTTTTAGGACTACATGTGTGCCAATTTTCGTAACTATTGATTGGTCTGAAGACAGGAACAAAATAATCTATGTTTTCCGCAATGTTCTAAAGTATATGTGTACCAAATTTTGTGTGGATTGGTCAAACGTTGTAGATTGTATCGAGAATATACACATACACATACACATACACTACCCTACAATAATAGGACCGGACAGCAAGATGTGATGGTATAAGGGAAGGAATACATGCTTTAATAGGGGGATGGTCTCCCAAGTGCTGCAATTACACTAGCAACCCTTCCGGGCATACTTTCAACAAGGTTTTGATACACAGCTGTGGGTATTTGTGTCCATTCTTGCTGCAAGAATGTCGCCATCTCAGCTGTAGATTTCGGACGTGGTTCCCTGGTCCGTAAGCGTCGCTCTAACTCGTCCTATAAATGTTCAATGGGGTTTAGGTCGGGACTCTGAGCAGGGCAGGGAAGACGTTTTACATCAATATATTGATACCACTGCTTGACTGAGGCTGCAACATGACATGGAGAGTTGTCATCCTGGAAGTAACATTTGTACATTCCATAAAATCGCCAGAGCGTAGGAAGAACATAATTGTCCAAAATGGTCATGTAGGCGTCGGCGTTCAATTGACCAGGAACAACATGCAAAAGTCCCAGGCCATACCACGAAAAACACCCCCAAACAAGTAGTGTACACATACATTTACACACATACACATACTCATGCACACAGCCTTTTTTATCTCGTATATCTCATATTGCAGAAACTAAACGGGCTATTGTTTACGTTTTAGGATCAATACCAAAGGGAAAGATCTGGGGACAACAACTCGTAATTTTGAAGCCCTGTCAAATGACGTGACCTACGCCAGAGCTGGCATCCTACTCTTTTTTCTTCCATATCGTCTTACGTGAATGCATTTGAGGCCACGAGAGATTGAATGTACATAATCCCGCACGTACACGTCGTTGACTGGATCGAGTTTCGAACGCGCAACCCTTAGATTACTAATACGTGGTTCTACCAACTTCGCTACCACGATCCCATGATACATTAGGATTCACGCCTTCTTCCAGCATCACGTGACCTTCACCCGAAACTCTTCAAACCGAGTGACCGGGATAAAATATATGAAGCTACGCGTGTTTTTAACAAAAAACAGCGAAAATATCCAAAGATTCCGAATTTTGAATGACCAACTTTTGATTGTATCCAATTAAATTATTAACCGATTTCAAAAATAATAGTATTATAAGAAAGAGTACATTCTGAGGTATACTGCGATATTTTAAAAATTAAAAACTAATAGTAAATAAGATATAAATACGGCAGTTTTTAAAAAAAGTAACAAAAATGGCCCGATTTTTCCCGAATTTCAAAAAAATATTTTCAAGAACCAAATTGAAATTAAAAAAAAAAAAAAAAGACTTGACGAGCAGCAAAAATTTACGCTGAGAGGTATTCTTAAAAAAAAAACTCACGGCTGAAGACTAAAAATTTCTATGTGTTTTGCTCACTCGCGGAAGAAATTTGGCTTCTTCAATTTTGACACTTAATAAACCCTAAACTAATAGCCGCATCGGAAAAAAAATCTTAATAATTGTCCAGAGAATATGATTAAGAACAAACCATGTTAATTTCGTTTTTTTCCAATCATTACTTTCTCGAGAAACCGTCTAAGAATCGAGCTTAACAACACAGTTTTCAATCCTACGGTGTCGGTGGCGACGGTAACTTTTTTTTAATATAGAGAGATATGAGATTGAAAAGTTCGCCAATACCAGAATAGATTGGCGAAAGCTCAGCCAACAAATTTGCAATTTCATCATCTGTTAAGGGCTCTCTAGACGATCAATTTTATTGTCAATGTTATTGACGGTTTCGATTGATAGGTGTTTCAATATAGCTTCAATCAACCCATCAATCGCATTTGATCGTGGGAGAGTGATGTGTTTCATTTTTAAGTTTTAAAATGGTTTCAAATTCAGATTTGGGCTTTCTTGCCTTCATTTTGGATGTCGGTATATATATAATCGAAAGAAAGAAAATATATATAAAAAAAAACCGCTGGTCCAAAGAGTGGTATAAATTGAGAAAGCCGCTTTATTCACTAACATTTACTAAACTTTCTGCGAGATACTGAATCGTACGCATAATATTAATTTTCTGTTTTTATTTTTTCTCATTGTAATCTGATTTATTTTGTTTTAACACATTAATAATTTTTTACAAAGCAATACTTCTTTGTTTTTGTTTACATATTCACTTAACTTTCCATAACTCAGGATAATTACGATACAAAGTAATAAAAAGCATCACAAACTCCCGTTCTCCCAGACACAATCACTTCTCGTAGGGCTCGCCTAGTTAACAATTAGCCTGCGTTTAGTTTACAAAAAAAAAAAACTATACATACACCTTATTACAATAGAGATTTGAATCCCAGATTCCTTTGTCCTGACAGATTTTCAGGGAATCAGTTAAAAATCACCTGCACTCAAACCAACGGGACGGCTATAGAAGACCATCTGCGCGGCCCGGGCAGATGACAGACGGTCTCAGCTAGTTGAAAGGGGTTAAAAAAATTAGAAAACATAGAATCCAACGAAGAACGCGTTATAGATACTTTCGGTCACGATAGATTTAAGGTGCACCAGCCGTTTCTACACCATACGCTTACAAATATGCATGCACTGGCCCGGATTTCGATCAGGAACCTTCCGATCTAGAAGCTAACATCTTAACCACCAGACCGGTTGGTCGGGTCCATAGGAAAAAGGATAAATAGGAATTACATTCATATAACAGTATTGCAGAAACTAATTAGGGATAGGCGGGGTAATTGTAAACAAGATGTAATTGTAAACAAGCTGTAACAAGCAATACATTGTAAGCGCACACGTGGGATTCCGAGAAACTAAAAATTTGTGAAATATGAAAGCTTCCAATCCTGAGGATGTAATATGGTGATCCCGCATTTCTTTGAACTACAGTTGATAACAATCTGTTTAGTTGAGAAATTTGTGGTTGAAACGTTTGGGTTTTCAAGGTGTTGCGTGCTGCATTTTCTGCTGCCCTCCATAATAAATTGAAAAGTACGTTGTTCCAATTCTTTATTACAGTCAGTTATGTTTGTATCGAACCGAAAATCATTGTCTTTGCATTCGAGGAATTTTAATGCACCTACAGATGAATGTTTGCAACTACCCCATATTTTTCAAGGGACGGGGTAATTGTAGGCATTTTTTGCCAATAGTTTCGTTCAATTTGGATGAAAAAGCTTTTCCGAGTCATTTTGAATGTAATCGTATTTTGTACGTTTGAATTGCGTTTTATTGCATTTTTCGTGTTCTTTGTGTGCAGGAAGACTGATTTACTAAACGACACACATATGGTGAAGCTCTTACAACTGACCAAGTTCTGTCACGCTTGAAGGAAGCAGAAGAGAAAAAGAACAAACGGAAGTCGAGTGAGAAGAAAGTGAAAGAGCCAGGAGCAAGCAAGATACCAAGAAAGAAGCTAATGGAAAGGAAAGCAGAACTCGAGGACAGTGAGGATGAGGAACTATTGAAAGAATTGACAAGCATTGACGGTGAAGAGTTTCAAGCTTCCACATATTTTTCAAGGGACGGGGTAATTGTAGGCATTTTTTGCCAATATTTTCGTTCAATTTGGATGAAAAAGCTTTTCCGAGTCATTTTGAATTTAATCGTATTTTGTACGTTTGAATTGCGTTTTATTGCATTTTTCGTGTTCTTGGTGTGCAGGAAGACTGATTTACTAAACGACACACATATGGTGAAGCTCTTACAACTGACCAAGTTCTGTCACGCTTGAAGGAAGCAGAAGAGAAAAAGAACAAACGGAAGTCGAGTGAGAAGAAAGTGAAAGAGTCAGGAGCAAGCAAGATACCAAGAAAGAAGCCAATGGAAAGGAAAGCAGAACTCGAGGACAGTGAGGATGAGGAACTATTGAAAGAATTGACAAGCATTGACGGTGAAGAGTTTCAAGCTCTCCAAACATTCAAGCAAAATATAGAAGACTAGCTTGTAGGGGAAGTTAAATATTTTGGAGCCATTCATGGAAAACATTGAAACGACTACGTTTCTGCTTGTAGATGTTGAGGGGGGAAAGAGAAAGAAAACCCATATTTCTTTTGTATGAAGGGTGAGTGTCGTTTCAGAAGAGGAGTTTGAGATCACCGAACTCAAAAGCATCGATAATGCATAGATTAAATTCGCTGTGGTTGAAAAAGACTTATTCTGTATTACCAAAGACCATGTCAGAGCAATTTTACGTATTCCAATTTGTAGCAAAGTCCGTAAAGAAATTTTCCAATTTAAGGACACTGTTAATGTGTAAGAAATGTAAGTTTTTTTTTTTACCTAAGTTTGTATTTTTTAATTTTTATTTATTATTATTTTTTTTTTTGCACTAAATACATTTTTTGTTCAGTAAATATTTGAATGATTTATTTTGATGTATTCCTGGAAGTTCACCTCATGATCAAAGCAACTTTCAAGTGTCACTATATTTTGCTAGGGGTAAGAAGTGGGAGTATTTGGTAAATTTAAGGATCGAAACGGGTTTTTTGTAAACATGGTATTAGAAGGGTGAAAATACCATTGGAGTTCCTTCAACTGCCATGACTACTGCTTATGCTGTTACTTGTTCAATATTCAATATCAGGAAGAAAATAGTTGATTACAGTTACCCCTACTTTCAGGGGTAATTGTAAACACGTGGGGCAATTTAAACAGACGAGTACGGTGTTAAATTTCTTTTCTGGAATCTTCGTACGAATTAAATATCAAATTAGAATAGAGACAAGTTTGTTTAGTAGGGTGAACGATGTTTAATTACTTTATCAAGAGTTTGAAAATAGGAATTGAAAGTGAACATACAAATGTTTACAATTACCCCGCCTTACCTTAATAAACATAATTTATTTAATGGGAGTATATCCCTATTACTTTGAAACAAGTTTCGAGAAATTCTATTATTAAATTTGAAAACAACCTACCCGTATGATCGCTTGGATTAATTGCGGTAACAATGAAAGTTTAGTTTCAATTTAGAATTTAAATAGATTTAGTTAGGTAAACAAGGAAAATCTAATTAAATTTTCGGCGAGGAAATAATCTAAATTAAATTAAATTCTGCTATTAGATAATCCTCTTTTTGTATTCGCTGTCTCGTTTTAGTCGTAACATTAGCTAAAATAATATCCTTGCACCATAAAACCCAAACAATCATTATTATTCATTTGGTTACATGCTCCATTCGGATCATTATTACTAAGTATTTTGTTCGGCATTATCATTACAAAATTGTCGAAAAGAACATTCGGTCATTACATCAAATGCAAAGTTAGTATAGCAAATTAAACTAAATAGCAAAATTAAAGCGGAAGTTAAGTAATTAAACAAGTCAAGACCGGTGAATCTTGTGTAAAAATGTCTTGTTATACTTCTTGTATCACAATTAATTTTACATTAGATTCCTTATCGTAATGGTTAGATAATTTGAATTAACGTCGTACTAGAGTAACACAACGGGCTATTAACGACGGTCCGGGATCAATACCCTAAGTGAAAGATTCGAGGACAACACCACGTAATTTTGCACCACGGTCCGATAACGAGGCAACACCCGTACTGGAACCCTACTCTCCAAACTTCCACACCAACCCAACGACTTTCAGCCACGACAGATTTAAAGTGCACCAGCCTTACGTATCGTAATAGTTAGGTAATTTCAGTTAACGTCGTACTAGAGCAACACAACGCTCTATTAACGACGGCGTCCGGGATCAATCCCCTAAGTGAAAGATTCGAGGACAACACAACGTAATTCTGAACCACGGTCCGAAGACGAAGGCCGACCAACCGGTATAGTGGTTAAGGTGTTAGCCTCTAGATCGGAAGGTTCCGGGTTCGAATTCGGGTCCTGGCATGGATGTTTGTAATCGTATGGTGTAGATGCGGCTGGTGCACCTTAAATCTGTCGTGGCCGAAAGTCCTCACGTTGGGTTGGCGTGGAAGTTTGAAGAGTGGGGTGCCAGCTCAGGTGTTGCTTCGTCATCTGACCGTGGTTCAAAATTACGAGGTGTTGTTCTCGGATCTTTCCCTTAAGGGACTGATCCCGGACCGTCGTCAATAGCCCGTTGTGTTGCTCTAGTACGACGTTAACAAAAAATTACCAATTACCAATTACCGAAGACTAAGCAACACCTAAGCTGGCACCCCACTCTCCAAACTTCTACACCAACCCAACGACTTTCGGCCACGACAGATTTAAAGTGTACCAACCGGCCTCTACACCATACGCTTACAAACAGCTATGCACTGACCCGGATTCGAAACAGGAACCTTCCGATCTAGAGGCTAACACCTTAACCACCAGACCAGTTGGTCAGCATGATTCAGTTAGGATTAAATACTGTAGAAACATGCGTCCTGGTGTTCAGAAAGTAGGATTCAAGAAAGGGCCATGTACAAGTATGTAGTATATCTACGTCTAAGGTTTCACTGCTGCAGAACTTCAGCGTATCATTAAATTACGAACGCGGATTTAATTACATTGTGAATGCGTTTTTATCCTCGTTTTAACACTCCAATTGGTTTTGACATGGTGTATCGTTCATCGAGATCTGGCCAATTTTTCTGACGACGAGGTGTCCCATCATCAAGATATTGTTGATTCTTGATGATTGTCTAGATCTAGGGTCCATTTTCTTTCAATTACGAGATACCTTGTCCATCAAAATCCGACTCATTTTTCTAATGACGAGTTACCGAGCTCAGACCATCATCAGGAAGGTTAATTAATGGTAAAATTAATTAAGCATTACCGTTTCCACCTATAGTAGGTGTTCGAAATATCGCCTACCCTCACTATTTCGATATCTTAGCTTCCTGGGTTGGGAAATCAAACTGGAAACTAAATGAATATCACTGGGAACTATTCTCCTTTGGTTTTCAGAGATCGTATACCTTCTTTACTTATGACAGTTTAAGTTAACTAGTAAAACCAAGAAGTTTCCCAAAAGAATTTTCAAGATCTCTGTTTCCCTGTTTTTATTACCACTCACCAGGCGAAATTAGGATCTACTATAAAAACGAGTTACTAGTACACCATAGGGATGCGACATCGATAGCAAAACATCGATGTTTTGAAACATCGATGTTCAAAATTAAAACATCGATGTTGATAATACATCGACCCAAAAACATCGATGTTTTTAAAATTCAGTGTATTTAAACTTTTTACCCCATTTCTTAAAATTTGTTTAGCAACTTTTCATGCTACATCGACAGCAAAACATCGATGTTGATAATACATCGCCCCCAAACCATCGATGTTTTTAAAATTCAGTGTATTCAAACTTGTGCCCCCATTTCTTAAAACTGGTTTACCAATAATTGATGCGACATCGACAGCAAAACATCGATGTTGAAAATTAAAACATCGATGTTGATAATACATCGCCCCCAAACCATCGATGTTTTTAAAATTCAGTGTATTTAAACTTGTTTCCCCATTTCTTAAAACTGGTTTAGCAACTAATGATGCGACATCGGCTCCAATACATCGATGTTTTTTTCTAAAACATCAATGTTTAGAAAACATCGACATCGATGTCGCATCTCTACTTTAAAGACCCCTCATCCTTGGTCACTTTGGTCTAAAAGTATGTTCAATTTGCTGATTATGAAAATTATGCTACTTGGTTATTTTTAAAATTTTTATAACGGTATTCTTTTCATTTAAAAATAAAACATCGACAAAGTAAAAACATCGACAAGTATAAGCATCGATGTTACCAAAACATCGATACCAATACATCAATGTTAAATACATCGATGTTTTTTTAAAAAACATTGACATCGATGTCGCATCCCTAGTACAGCATACCTACCTAACTTTAGTAGTGAATGTATGTTCAAGTCATATAAACGAAATTATCATTTGGAAACACTTACCTGGATATGCACTGAATGGATTGAAGACAAAAAATATGTTTATGATCACAACCTCAAATACTTCAGATGCAATAGTGTTGTTGATAGAACTGATAGGAAACTTGCCAGTGGCTCTGTACGTGTGGCAAAAACCTAGACCGTCAAGATAACTACATAAACTCATAGATGTCGCGCATAGTAGCTTGCAAACACGAGTAAGAGATATTTGGAACACCTAACCCTAAATGTTGTTGAATGGGACAATTTTGTAAACAACGGTCGATTTATTTGGTTTTTCCGTCAGTTAGCTATTGGCTAAGGGAACAATTTTAAACCGGTGTGACACAAAAATGGCATTGATCTGGCATAAGGTGAAACGGCTTAAATTGAATAAGATTATTTTCGTTTCAGTGGGCTACGGTAGCTTCCTTAAGAAGAGTAGCAAATTCGAAACACGATCCTTCCAAAAGAAATCGTGTCATGAGGGCTTATGCACTTGAATCTATCATCACTAGGGCAACTTTTTGTGCAACTTTTATTCACACGTTCTACGCTGCATGTAAATTACTAAAACCGAAATTCCTCCTTTGTGGGGTGTATTTTAAGCTAGTTATAACCGCAACAAAAATGCAACTTTCTTGGCTTTTGGCTTAAAATAAATTAATATGAGTTTACTATTTCATCTTTTGCCCTCTGAACCAACCCTTTGATCACGTGTGTTTGATCTTGCGAATGTCGAAGTATGGCGGATCAAACAAGAAGTTCGAGGAAAGAAGGTGTTCGTCCTAATAGACGAAAGTGAAATAAATGTCAAGGACTTGTAACACATTGGTTGGCGCTCTTGATAATCCCGAGGAAACTTGCGTAATCGACTGCAGAGTTTGCGAGGTGAGTGTCGATCATTAATATGTTGTTCGCCTGGTAGATGACGTTTTAAAATCTCTGATTGTTGAGCAAAATAATTTTGCGCTTCTGCTATCCGATACAGCCCATTATGACTGCGGCTGGCGCAGTTTTTCAATGTTAAAGAAATTACTGGCCAAGGATCGGCCATTCAACGTTCTTCTGTATTTCATGATTATTATAACACTGTTGACACGACTAAAAGTGTCAATATATTTTGCATTTTTGACAAATAAATCATTTTAGAATTTAGTGTATCAAAAATAAATGCAACTTTATTTCGATAAATGCAACTTTTCCCATTTTTGTTGCAACAAAAAAGTTGCCTTAGTCATCACCAAAAAGGTGCTCACGTTGGCGTGGTGATGAAGATCGGAGTGTAGGGTTGAAGCTCAGGTATTGACCTCGTCATCTGACCATGGTTCAAAATTCCGAGATATTGTCCTTGGATTCCTGTGAGATTGTTACCGGACCGTTGCCAAAAGCTCGCCGTGTTGGTCCGTAGAGTACGACTTTAAATCAATTACTTACCTACCTTATTTCATTTCAATGGTTCAGTTTTGAACCTAGGGTAGGCAACTGCTGATATTACTTTTTGTAAATCAATCCAAACTATACCTCTTTTTCGACAGATCAGCGAAATATGTATTTTTTGGTGTGTGCCATAGAATTTTATTAATTAGTTTGTGTGTCATGATAAGAAGAAGGCTTGAAAACGCTCTCTTGGAGGAGACGTTACCACCATACCGTCCATTTTCAAAGATTTAATGTTAACATTTTTCCAGCTTTGAAAGCTTTCACTGCTGAAAAACCCATTGAAAAAATATTCCCCGAAAGGAATGTTTCACTCAACCAGAAATTCTAGTTGAGCATGAGATGAAAAATGATATCGGTATATCTACCTGTTGAATGAAAAAATGTAGACATCAGAAGACTTCTTATATTAGAGTTTTCTGTCCGTATTTCTGTCGACACACTCTATAGATGAGAGAAAAATACATGAATACAAAAATCTATATAAATAAGAATGGAGTGTTTGTTTGTACATTCAATATTTTCGACCCATTTCAAGTTTTCTATCCGTTTTGGACCCTTCTGATGCCGAATCCGCCCTTTTCTCGTTTGGTGTCTGTCTGTCTGTCTGTCCGTCTGTCTGTCTGTCTGTCTGTCTGTCTGTCTGTCTGTATGTTGTGCCCTATACACGTCTACGCGGTTTAAGATATTTTCATGGAAATTTGCATACAGTGAGTACTTATCTTCATTTAGCGAGTGGCATTGGTTGCGAAAGTTTGTCTGTCCGTCTTTCTGTTCTATGCTCGATTTTGTGTTTGTGTGTTTGTGTAGACATCACATGAATTGTATTCCAGATATTTGATTACAATGTGTTTTATTTTATACATTATTTATTAGTTTAGTGAATGCAATATTCAACACTTTTTTATTGTTATATTTAGAAGAGTTTCATGCTAAAACACCTGAGTAAGTATACTTAAATCAGCCACAATTTGATAGTTTTCGAAAAATTGGAATGTAGTTTGAGTATTACGATTACTTTCATTTGCTTTACCAGTAATGCTGAAAACAAATTATTTTTCAAAAAAAAAATGTTATGGTGAAATTTTAGCTCTGATACTTTATTTATTTCGAGTCTTATTTTTATTCTTTGCGCAATGAAAACGATTTCCGAATATTTGGTACAGACGATATTTTTCAACGAAACGAGAATGAACAAGATCGCGCGAGCAGTGATATTTATTCTGGTTCTTTCGCTCTGAATTAATTTCACATTTCTAAATTTTGTACACTTTTATTTGTAAGTTGTGGCAACTGTGCGAGATCAAGAGATAAAATTGAATCACAAATTAATATCTTTAGAACAATTTTTTTCGACATCTTTTATTTTGTTTTATTTCGCTGTTTCCTGTTTTAAATATTTATTATTTTAATAAATGTGTTTTCCTTCTCATCACACGCAACAGCACCACAAAGTATTAGACTTTAAAATGTTAGGTAAGTCAGTATAAATTTTCAGTAAATTTTAAGTGTAGTTATGCCATTATTGAAAGAATAATGCCATTATTTAAAGAATAATGCCGTTATTGAAAGAATAGTAATGTTTAAAAATCCAAACTAGAACTTTTTCCAACATTAAAAAATTCGTTGTCATAATGACAGGAGAAGATTGCAAAATTTCACAATGTCGCATACCGGAGGCAAGAGTGCCACAAGTAAAAAAATATTGTTTTGTTGACTATGAGTGCGAGAGCACTCGCCGTAAATCGTAATTTTAATTAATTGAGTTGAACATGAAAAGAACTCAAGAAAGGGAATTCCAAATCTTCCTATAAATCGTCTTTTATAGTAGTAACCTTTGTATCACCATTCGTCATTTTGTAGCATTGTCATACAGCAATTGTGCGATGTATGTGAAATGTATTCCATGAATGGATATGCATGTGTAGGATTTGTGTCCAAAGTAAGTTGTAGAAAATATAAAGATGGCAAAAGGTGTTAAAATAATTTTTTTTTCTACAAAAAACGTAAGTCATTATATATTTTGATTATCTCTTCAATCTAGAGTAAACCAATTCAAACCGAGTAAGGTCGGGTATTTTGCTAGTAGACAATATTATCAGATAAAATTTCTTCTTGGGATGTTTTTGAGTCGTTTCCTAGAGATAACTTTGATGTTAATATTAGCGAAATATACAGATGCAGTGTTTGAATACTTTTTGAATGATTTTGATGAGCTGTAAGAAAATAGTATGCTTTGAAAGAATTTAATTTTCGCAGCAGTACAGTATAACTTATCGTCTGCTGACTCAGAGTTTTGTTTACTTTCAAAATGGCGCTTTTAAATAAAAAATGGACGGAAGGCTATGTTTTCACTCTTTACGAAAATAATTATGCTAATTCAGTTTTTCAAAACGCTGTAGAAATATTATTACTGAGAAAGATTCCGTTTCAACTGTAAATAAAACAATTAATAGTGTTTCGAATCTTTAAAAGACCAAAAAATACAATGTTCATCGTCTATCTTCACGACAAATTGTAGAACGCAGAACACGCTACAGAATTCTGTTTGGGAAGCATTTAACTGGAGCAAGATAGCAAAATGTTGTTACAATAGACGAGGCGTGGGGCATTTGAATTAATTATATTAAAAAAAGCACAATTTACTATCACGAAAGAGAAAACAAAATCTTAAAACAGGTTTCAAAGAATCTAAAGAAATTTTCAATTTTCTCTAAGAGATTTATGAGTGTCGCCGGTTTTGAATATAATGAACAATTAAACGTAAAGAGTGGTATATTTTTAAATAAACTCCATATAGCTTCAAAACCATATCCCCCTCTTCAATAGTCAAAAAAGAAATTCCATATCTTTACCCACAGAGCCTACAATCAGTAGAGCTACATCACGATAAGCAGGCCGCCACACATCCAAATCACATTAAATTAATGGAATAAATAGAATAAGAACAATTGGTATTAAGTTACTTTGCAGAAATTCCTGGTTAATCTCCTCATGTCTCACCCATGGACTTCTATGCATTTGGACTTTTGAAAAGAGCATTGTTGAAACGTTGACCGAAAAGCATTCTAAAACTTTGGAAAGCACTGGAACAAGAATGGGACAAAATACCTACAGAAGAGTCATTATTGTAACGAAATTAAGGTAGTGAAAAAACACAGTCCAGTCACATTAATGTGACCACCTGTCAAAAGCCAGAATAACCACCTTTGGCAGAGCAGACCGCTGCGAGACGTGCAGGAAGAGAGTCAATTAGGTTTCTAAAGGTGTTCAATGGGATGTTGAGCCATGTCGACACCAGTGCCGTGGCCAGCTGCGCTAGATTACCTCCCTCCTCCAGCCTGAATCCACCCGACAATTGTTGCAGGGTGTTTGCTTTCAGACGTTTCACGCCGTATACGCCAACGTTCATCTGTCCGATGGAGCATAAAACGTGATTCATTGAAAAACGCCACCTGTCGCCACTCTGTGGACTGTTGGACTCTTCCAATTGTTGTACTGACGTGAAAATTCCAGCCTTCGTCGCCGATGAACAGCAATCAGCATAGGTGCATTAACCAGGCTTCTGCTGCGGAGGCCCATGCGCAGCAACGTTCGCTGAACCTTTGTTGAGGATACACTCTTGGTAGCCCCTTGGTTCATCTGGGCGGTCAGTTGCTCAACAGTTGCACGTCTATTCGCCCGAACGCATCTCCGTAGCCTTCGTTCGCCTCTGTCATCTATAGCCCGTGGTGCACCACATGTGCCACGCCGCTGATTTTGGATAGTGCCATTTTTCCATGCACGGTATACTTTTACCACGGCGGTACGCGAACAGTTCAAAAAATTAGCCGTTTCCGAAATGCTTCCATCCTTGGCCCGAAAGCCAATAATCATGCCCTTTTGGACGTCGGATAAATCGCTACGTTTCTGCATTACGCCAACGATTGAAATGTGATGCCCTAGGACGTCATTTATATACACTCCACTGCAATGTGCTGCCACCTGCCTTTTGTGATTGGTTATTTCACGTTGACGTCGAAAGTAGGTGGTGGTCACTTTAATGTGACTGGACTGTGTAGTTACAATAAGACCTATAAAATAGAACATTTAAAACACAAAAACACATATAATAATTTTATCTTTATTCCATTAAAATCGTTCAAAAAATGTCCGAACAGCTATGTAGTTTTTTTAGTCTGTTGTCAACATCTTAGCTTTTGGATGAATTGAATTGAATTCATCGGTCACAAAATTTAAGGATAATGATGAGAGACACAGACTGAATACTTGGTAAAGTTCTCACACCGTTGGAGAGGGGAGAGGAGGTATTCTGGAGGTATCCTCCTAAACGAGAAAACAACAAGTGGTTGAGTGGTTGTTCACACACGGTTTAGTTGGTGTTCGAGTGTCGACTGCTAAAGATAATGTGGAAAACGAAGCTGAATCGCAATGAAAAAGATGATATGAAATATAGTATATAGAATGGATGTATCATGTATACATATTTGCGTTTCAAGTAAGTAGAAGCGATGAAAAGGTTAAAACTGTATTACAAATTATTTTCCGTACACTTAAATGAAGCTAGCATTATTTTACGAAAGCGAAGTGATTAGTCATATCATTTTTCAATCCACATTTAATTAATTCATCCCGAGCAACGCCGGGTAATTAATTCTGCTAGTTTAAAAATCTATCTATGGCTAGTTCCATACGTGACTCACACTACAAGTGAGCTAAATTTGAATCTTAAAGCTACCATAAAAAAATTATTATTACAATAAAATGATATTAGCAACTTGTTTTACTTTAGTAAAGGTTTAATTTATACATATTAGCTACTAAATTTCATTTATCTTACTGGGTATTCTCTGTACATGGGGAAAACTGAGCTGTGACTCACACTACATGAAAGGGAAGTGATAATTTGATTAAGTACAAAAACTCTTGTTTCTTCCTCTGTTGATTATCAAAAAATTTTGTTTTACAATTATTGTTACTTCTAATAATTGTACTTTAATAGCATATTATTACTAGATTAATTAAATATATAATTAATTTATAACATGACATTTTGTTTGTGACTCACACTACATGGCAAATGTGACCCACACTACACTTCACAAAAACATTTTTACTGACAATTGAAACACTAAGAAAACATACATTAGAAACATTTTTCTTGATCTTGCATAGTAAAATATAGAAAACATACTATCCCATGTTTAAGTCATTGAACTTAACATTTAAAAATGTATGGTGCATTCGTTTATCAAGTGATGGTTCAGGGAGTCTATTTACTGAATGATCACTAAAATGAATTTCAGATATGTCCTCTGTTTTAGGCCAAGAAAATTTTAAAGTGTCTTTATCAAAGCGCAAAAATTTAATTGTGAGTGTTGATCCTTGCTTTGCTAAAATTTGCTCAGAAAAATGTTTTATAAGTCTTTTCCCAGCAAAAGGGAACAACACCCATTCTCCAGCATTTACGGTTTCGAGACTTTGTTTCCATTCAATTTAACCTCAGTTCCTAAATTGCCTGACATGAAATTAAATATCTTGCAATTTGTGTGTGTAGTATCAGCTGAAACTAATGAGATTTTTATTAAATACTGAGAAACTTTTACGAAAAAATGCATCCTTCTTGTCTCAGGAATTGTTTTTAGTTCTTTATTATGCATCCATATTTTGTCTAGGTATTGCTTTTTTTCAGCAATAGCTTCCTGTGGAACATAATGTAGAGTTATATTCGGGCATAGTTTTTTTGCGCAATCGACAAATTCTTCAGCTGTACGTGAGTCTATGTTTCTTGAACGAGTAGCTTCTCTTACTCTATGAGAGTACCCCCTAGACCATCTACAGCACCTTTGCCATGACTTATAGCTGTGAAATGTAGACAGATGTGTTCAGGTCGGAGATCACAAAATTTGCTTCGCCCAATAGAAACATTAGGATATTTTTCTTTAAACTGTTGGTAAGTTTCTCCTAAAGTAAAATAAAGGTAACGCTTCTGTACTTTACGTTTTCCTTCGAAATCATGGATGATTTTGTAATCTTTAGAACCTGGAGCTTGATAAGATATTGCATCAGAAGCGTAAACTTATTTTACTACGTTGCATACCTCATTGGATGTTGCTGTAGAAGCAGATTTCTTTTTCCTCTGAGCTATAATTTCTGGAGAAAAATGTTTGCATAAATTTTCCACGATTAATTTTCTTTTTATTGGGCTCTTGGGTAAAGACTTTTTGGCTTTTGCTATTGCTTTTCCATAATAGCTCTTAGATTTCAAAGCTTTCGATGGGCTTGGACTTATAGTAGAATTCGAAAGTTGTCGTTTAAGGTTGCATTTTTCTCTGTATTTTCTCATTTCTTCTCTTTTTGATCTCCTTTTCTTCTGTTGTCATTTCCTGCTTTCTTTTTTTTCTGGTTATTTTTTGACGATTGGTTTCTGACTAGCGAAATTCTTCAAACTTTCCAGACTCGTTTAATCTTCTTCTTTGCTCAGCTTTTCGCTCAGCTGATGTTTTAGCCATCACTACCTAAAAATATACCTCTTTAATGTATTTCATCTCATTACCCAATAAATATTATAAGTTAGACTAAATAATTGCTGGAAGGGAATAGAGTACAATTGAGGCAGAAAAGCATTTTTGTGGGATGCACTGTGAGCAAATTTGGATTTTTAGGTAAATATTAGTAATATTTTAAAACTGCAATATGCATATATTTGCATATAGTAATCAGAAGAAATACATTCTTTACATTTACATGTATAAAAACCAAGCCAAATATTAAAAATGTTGTTACTCGCATTATTTTGCGATAATACAATGTATTTTGATGTGACTCACACTACATAAATTATTTATTTTTTTCAAAGTCAAGAATTATGGTTGAACATGAGATGACTTTACTATAATATAACACCTAATAAACACTTAAAAGAAAAAAATTTTGATCACTCATATTATAAAACTAACAATTTAAACAAGAAAAAAGAAGCTTTTTATGTGACTCACACTACATGCACTAAGCCTAAATATAAAACGAAATTAATAATTTTAAAAACATCTTAAAGGGATCAGAGGAAACTGTTTTAAAAAGTTAAACATACATATATTTCAATCAAAAAATAAAATTAATTATCTAACTCACCTTTTAATTAGAAATATTCAGAAGAACATTTGATATGAACACTCTTTCTTCCATGAGGATGTAAACTCTACTTTTGATTTCGGGTATTGCAAAATTCTAAAACATAAACTTTGTGTCCACTTTTGAATAAAGAAATTTGACATATTAAGTACATAATTCTTTAGAAAAAATGAACGAAAATCTAACTTCAAAATTCTGTGTTATGGTGTACTTTGGCATGGAATTAGCCCTATATATATAATTCTCTTACGTGGCACGCAAAAAAGACGTTATTAGCTATCGCGTTTTGGCAACATTGTACGATTATTTGTTTTTCTCGAAGCCTCGCGCTTGAATTGAATTTATAGCGTTATCGGATAAAATTTTATTGAAAAAAAAAATGAATTTTCTTCGAGCTGTTGCAGTTAATAATAGAAATCAAAGAAATCGGAGGATCTTTTCAGGGCCAACAATTATAGTTCAACAAGATGCTTGCACTACAACTTTCGACAGCAAACTCAATGAAAATGCGTGGGTGACTCGAGTGCAGGGGTAAATATACACTCAAACAACATGCTGGGTATTCAATTTCCAAATCCGCCCTCACAATTCGAGTCAAAATTTTCTCAAAGTTTTCATTTGAATTCAGATTCTATCGGAACTGTATATATCTTTTCTGAAAAATAGCAAAAAACTTTAGGCTTGAAAAATGTTTTTTTGGAATATCATATTTTGTAAACAATCCCTTCTGCTAGGACACATGTCTTCATTGATGCGAGCGAAGCGAGCATAGGTTCGCGCAGCGAACCAATGAGGATTGCGAAGAAATCCTCCGGGGGTTGGCGAGCGTTTGCGAGCAGGGGGCGAGCCCCCTAGTATATATATAATTCTCTTACGTGGCACGCAAAAAAGACGTTATTTGTAATCGCGTTTTGGCAACACTGTACGATTGTTTGTTTATCACGAATTCTCGCGCAGCGATTGAATTTATAGCGTTATCGGATGAAATTTTATTGGAAAAAAAAAAGGAAAATTGCTGGGAAAATGTACACACAAACAACATGCTGGGTATTCAATTTCCAAAGCAACTCTCACATTTCGAGTCAAAATTTGCACAAAGTTTTCATTTGAATTCTGATTTTAGAGATACTGTATATATATTTTCTGTAATACAGCAAATTTAGATTTGAAAAACAATTTTTTTGGTAACATATTTTGTAAACAATCCCTTCTGCTAGGACACATGTCTTCATTGAGGCGAGCGAAGCGAGCATAGGTTCGCGCAGCGAACCAATGAGGATTGCGAAGCAATCCTCCGGGGGTTGGAGAGCGTTAGCGAGCAGGGGGCAGGCCCACTAGTAAATACGAAATACTTTCCCAATGTTTTAAATTTTTTGCCTGACTTCCTTCTCGTGAAACTCCGTTATTTCCATCGCTTTTTCTGACGCATCTATTGCAAATGCCTTGAATGCTTTATTTTTGTTCAGGGAAGACTTCACATTCCCATACGCACTTCTATTCCACATAAGCAGTAAAGCTTTGGTTTCCTGAGAAAGTGGAGCCGTTATCTAACAGCCGTGATACGTCATGATTCCGCGGGCATAACTAGACGGCCGTCTAAACAAAAATCCCAACGTGTCAACTTAGACGGACAGAATACGTTGGAGAATGGGCAACACAGACGGCTGTCGTGGTTTGTTTTATTCGAGAAACAAAACAAAGTGTTTTTTTTATTCTCTAGTTTAAAGATTCTAACTTCGGGATCGTTGAAGGTAGAGTGAAAATTTCAACAGATTTCAAATCAGCGTAAATTTCTACGCCAGATCGATATCAAAAACAGTTTTATTATTCAATTATTTACCATTTGATTATTTAATTATTTTTTAAATAATTATTTATTTATTTAAAGAAAATCACATTTAAGGTATCGATTTGGGGTCAAATTTTCCGCAGCTTTCAAATCCGTTGAAATTTTCATTCTGTGTTTAACGATCCCGATTTTACAAAACCGAATTGATCAATGGCAGTCAAAAATGTTTATTTATTTCGCTCCTCTCCGTTCGAATCGTTTGGAGCAGGAAATGAAATCTGGCCGCTACAAGAGAAAAAACGTTCCCCATCTGTTTTGAGACCGCTATGACGCCAGTCATGGAAATGGCGGCTCCGATCATTTTTGTTACCCTCACAAACAACGCTCTCTAGGAAACCAACACCATGTGTCAGTATAAGCAACGTTTTAGTGACGTCACCCACCGATACATCACGGCCGCTAGATCACGGCTACCGTTTCTTAGGAAACCGAAGCTTAACACATTTGACCGTAGCATCATCACTCCAAAGAATCATGTTGCCGATTAAAATGTTATTTTAAGAGAATAAAAAACGTTGAACATTTAAACAGAACATTTTTATTAACTAAAGAAAAATAATGAATTTAAATGACAGCGATGAAAACGATTCGCGAGACAGACGATCAACAAACTGTTGCAAAAATTTAAAACTCACATGTGTGTGTGTACTATGCATATTTTAACAAAAAACATACACAAGAAAGAGACCTCGAGCAATGAAAGCGAATGACTAATGAACTCTACAAAGCAGATGTGTTCACACCTGCCTAGTGTCCCGATAGTGGTGAGAGGAGTGGGGTGGGAGGCACTACTCGACCGCCTACTATCCATTTGACTGGATCGAGTCCACTAAATCGTTTTACTAAACTACACTACTAAATAGTTTTGTCCCAACACGTTTAGCTACTAAATTACTCGCTACTCGACTAAATCACTGGCCTAGTGTGTAGCAGCCTTTAGGAGCCCAATCCTTGTCCTGATCGCCAACTTTGCAATCAAAGTTGTTGTTGTTTCTCATTGCTACACTGGCAGACCAGAGGAGTGCCAGGCCCGTCGAAGACGGCAAGAGGCGAGGGGGTGCGCCTTGCATCTTATTGAGCCCCATTGGGATTAAGTCCGACTTTGCTCGACATACATGACACATTCGTTTTACAGGAAGGTCCCTTTCATACATCCATTCACTCACACATATCGTAATTTAGATCCCAATCAAAGTCCGATAACCCCCTGATCAGGTACCCCAGAGGTATTGATTTGGTATGGGAACATGGGGGACTTTGTGACCACGACCTATTTAACGTGCCCCAGTCACTATTAGTGAACACGACGGTTTTTAGCCAGGTCGAAGCGCCGATCTCGCAATACCACAACCCTTCTGATGTGATCCCGACGCTCTACTGACTGAGCTACCGCGGCTCGCAATCAAAGTAAAATTGATAAGCTGTTTTAAGAAGCGGAGAAAGGGGTTTTCGTTGAGCTTTAAAAGTCAATTCACCGCAAACATAGCAGAAGCTATCAGGATGTGATTTTTACACTCGCGTGTCATAATTAAACAATAAATCCATGCTTGGTATTAATCACAACTTACACTCATGTACTGTAATTCACTTTGAAAAAGCCGGAGCAAAACAATTTGGACCGTTTTACACAATCTAAACAACTTGGAAACACAGAACCCTCGCCTAGAATACCGAAAAGTTGACTGTACGATCGCGAAAGATGTTATGAGGGAAGGTAACGATTACAGTTCACAACTATAGTGATAAAGGCAATGCAAGTTTAAGCTTGTCAAAGCATGAAAATTCCTGCGCAAACCACGAAGCTCGCGAGTTATTGAGAGCGACTCCGTCGAACAGTGAATCTTCGGAACTTTCTTGCGAGGGATTCGAGACCTCTCTTCCCCCCTCTCACCCGCTTTTAGCCAAAATTGTTGCTCTTTATTTTTATTAGTTAGGGGTGTTTGGGGGAGGAAAAAGAGGGCTGGAAGCTGGAATATGTAGAAAATAAATGAAAATATTGCGAAAAAAACAAATAAAAAACAAGCATTTTTTTTTTTTTTTACAATTTAAGGGGATATATCCCCCTTAAATCTACCTCCTTCCTACAAATGTTCATGTTTCAGTGCTTTTCACCTCTCTAGCCCCTCAGAAGAAATTTAATGGTTAAAATAAGCATTTACCCCACTCCTAATCAAATTTATGTCTTTAAAATTATATCGAAAAGTGATAAACATAGGGGGTGCGTCCCCAGAAAACGGTACGTGATGGGGGAAAACGGGGGTCGTATTCGGATTCAGGAGATCATTTATATAAAAATCAGCAGGAATGATGTCAGGGCTCGAATTTTTTTTTGCAGAGCAGTGTTATTAGCGTGACAAAATAAATTCTTACATGTTGCCAAGCAACTGTGCGTTGGCTTTTTTTAATTGATCGTCAGAAGCTGAATAATTGTTCCTTGGAATTTCTTTCTTTTATGCGGTTAAAAGGTAAAAATTGACTAGAATATTTTTTAATTAATTAAACTTTTGATGGACATGGACCGTTGTCTTGATAATTTAGCAGTTAAATATTTGTAGGACAAATTTGTGTAGGATATTTGTGTTTAGGACAAATATTTGTATGTTCTTTTAAGGAGCATGTCCACATATCAAATAAACTTTTTACAGTTGCTAAGCAAGTATGTGGGTGCTGGTACACTTTAAATCCGTCAGGGTTTCAAATGTCCTCATCGTGGAGTGGTGTGCGAATTTGGAGAGTGGGTAGCAGCTCAAGTATTGACATCGTCATCAGAGAGAGGATCAAAGTACAAGCTTGACCACCTCGGATTTTTCTCGAACTGCCAACAATAGTCCGTTGTGTTGCTTCAGTCGACGTAAATTTAACTACCTATCAACCAATTCCACACGTTACCTTGGCCAAGAATTCTTCAAACCGAGCTATCTGGAGAAATAACAGGAAACTACAAGTACATACTTTGTATCTTATTAGAAGGTTGATCAGTTCAAGGCTGTAGTGTTAACTAATTTTCAACCCTATACTTTAACTGGATTGGAGGAAAACCTGTAAGTAGGTATTTAACTAACTACACACTGCAGCAACACAACGGGCTATTGGTGACCGTCCGAGGTTAAACTCGAAGGGAATCATCCCAGGACAACGCTTCGTAATTTTGAACCAGTGTCACATGACGAGGACAATACCTCAACTGGCATACCACGCCAATGTGAGGACATTTGAGACCACAACAGATTTAATGTGCACCATCTTCCATTGACTGTACCGTGTTTCGAACTCTTAACCTTTTGGTTGTTAATACGTTGCTCTTCCAACTGTGCTACTGCGACCCTGGGAAACGTTTAACCACGACTATCCAAATTTCGATTCGCCTAAGGACGACTACACTGCCCTATAATAATGAACCGGACAGCAAAATGTGATGGTATAAGGGAAAGCATACATGCTTTAATAGAGGGATGGTACCCCATGTGCTGCAATTACACTAGTAACCCTTCTGGAAACACTTTCAACAAGGTTTTGATACACAGCTAAGGGTATTTGTGTCCACTCCTGCTGCAAGAATGTCGGCAGCTCAGCCGTTGGTTTCAGACGTGGTTCCCTGGTCCGTAAGCGTCTCTCGAACTCTATGGGTCCTCTATGGGGCTTAGGTCTGGACTATGAGCAGGCCAGGGAAGACGTTTTACATCCATATCTTGATACCACTGCCTGACAGAGGCTGTTTTCCGCAGTGTTCTAAAGTATATGTGCACCAAATTTTGTGTGCATTGGTGAAACGGTGTTGATTTTATAGAGAATATACACATACACTATCCTACAATAATGAACCGGACAGCAATATGTGATGGTATAAGGGAAGGAATACATGCTTTGATAGGAGGATGGTATCCCACGTGTTGTAATTACACTAGCAACCCTTCTGGGCATACTTTCAACAAGGTTTTAATATGCAGCTATGGGTATTTGTGTCCATTCTTGCTGCAATAATGTCGCCATATCAGCTGTAGATTTCGGACGTGGTTCCCTGGTCCGTAAGCGTCGCTCTAACTCGTCCTATAAATGTTCAATGGGGTTTAGGTCGGGACTCTGAGCGGGACAGGGAATACGTTTTACATCCGTATCTTGATACCACTGCCTGACAGAGGCTGCAACATGACATGGAGCGTTGTCGTCCTGGAAGTAACATTCGTTCGTTCCATAAAATTGCCAGAGCGTAGGAAGAACCTGATTGTCTAAAATGTTCATGTAGGCGTTGGCGTTCAATTTACCAGGAACATAATGCAAAAGTCCCAGGCCGTACTACGAAATACACCCCTACACAAATAGTCGGATTTTATACAAATCCGCTAGTGTACGGTTCATTATTGTAGGGTAGTGTATATACGGGTTGTACTTATACTAGAGTACTGTACACGGACCCGTACTTCCATACCCTGCATTTTGATTTGACAATTTTTTTTTTTTAGGCTTTAAAGAAATCTATCAAAATTGAACGAATTCCACTGTTTTCGTTTAATCAAAATATATAATACACTTACAAAACAACAGTCACATATAACAAATATTTGCATAGTAATTTTACTAAAATTTACCATTTTCCCGAAAAATCATTTTTTTTTTCGTTAAATGGAAAATATATCGTGTTAACACAATGTTCCACTTTCAAACAAAGAAAATGTGTTTAATTAAATATTTACCATTAATTGAACCTGCTTCCAACACTACACCCTTAAAAAGTATTCACTAACCAAAATTCTTTAGGAAACAGTTCTCGATTTTGAAGTTTGATTTCGTTACTTTGTTGCAATTGGGAATTCAGAAAATTGGTATGGGTATCAAAACCACGCACCGGGCAATGATGTTGGTGTGTAGCATTAGATAAAGTTTGAATGATTGTTTATTGTGAGCATTCAGCAATTCATTTAAATTTGAAGTGCAGTTTTATAATATTAGTTGAGTTGTTTGTTTTAGTGTTTTATGGCGAGGGCTTTATTTAAAAAAAATTGAGTTTACCAAAATTGAGTTTACACCATGAAGAGCTATCAAAGGACTGTGATTAATACACTCAAAGACAAAAAAAAGTTGCACTTAGAAGGAATAGTCAGAATGCAATGAAATTTACAAGGTTGGTTAAGTGCTTATGAATGTGTAAATGATTAACATATGAGACTGAAATATGCAAACTGTATTGAGAAAAATTCAAAAAAGTGGTATCATTCAATATGGCGTATGACCGCCATTAATCGTAAGGCAGCATGCCAAGCGCATTGGTAGAGAGCCATATAGGCTCTTTATGAAGTCCTGCGACAGTCCATCCCATGCTGTTTGAACCCTGTCACGTAGTTCCAGCAGATTACGCTGTCGGAGTGGAGCGTTGACATATCTTCCAATGGCATCCCATATATTCCCGATCGGGGGCAGGTACGGTGAGTATGTTTACCATGGTAAGATGCACTGTGCCCAGCTGTGCTAAAAACAGTACAAGAACAAGGAAGGAAAACAAAGCAAAAAGTTGAATGGTAGGCAAGGGTTAAATGGGAGGGAGGACAGATCAGTCGCGGGTACCTCGGGGTTGTGATGTCCGTACACACCTAAAGACGTTCCGCTGAGGGCAATTGTTGAGAGATCGTTGTTTTTAAATAGTAACTGTAGCGTAATTCAGAAGCTTTCGAATGACACCACTTAAGCAAACACCACTTCACGTAATCCAAAGTCGTCTTGGCCCAATACTTGCTCAGCACCATAGAATTTCGTTATAGTGCGGACACCCTCCCACTCTCAGTGCGCCTGCGCACTTGGTACGAAGGTCATGTCAGGTGAGGACATGTTTTGTTTACACGACGTAATTTGGGGTTCGCTTTATTTGTTTCGAATAAAGACATTGATGCTAAATACTTGCTATGCTGTTAACGCAGTGATTATCAACCTGTGGGGCTCGCCCTCTAGGGTGGCGCGAGCACACTAGAGAGGGGGGGGCGAGAATATCCAAGAGAAAATATTATTTCAAAAAAATTGATTGACTGACTTAAAGGAAAGCACACATACACTTAGAAAACAAATACATTTCGACATATTTAATAATTAACTTATTAATTAAGTAAAACAACTTCTAAATCAAAACTTACTTAATCAAAACATACCAAATTAAAAACAAATTTAATTATTATTAGTGACTTACTTGGGCCTGTCTTGCCGAGCAAAGTTTTTCGAAGGAAGGCTTAATATTAGAAATAGCCACTCTCAGTCCTGTTTCTATATTTAGCCGAGATCTATATTTTGTCTTCAAAGAAGCCACAGCAGAAAATCCAGTTTCACAAAGGTAGGATGTTGAAAATGGTAATAGAATGCGAAATGCCCTTGTTTTTAGTGCAGAAAAATATATATAATCCTCTACTCCTGATCAAAATTCAAATAGTGATTTATTACTAAATTGTCTTTTGGTTTCGCCATTTGTCGTAAGTCTATGAATTTTTCTTCCTCATCAATTCAGAGTCCTTCGGGAATCTTATGACATGGATCCCTAACACACTCGTAACTTGCTATCAGTTTGTCCGTCAGCAAGAATATACTTTTTAAAATTCTTTGCCAGCATGGCTAAATGATTTTCAATGGTTACAAAAACAACTTTTAAATTTTCTTCTTCAGCCTTCTAAATTTTAGTACAATGATTCACATTTGCAAACATTGTTAGTTTTTTTTTTTGCTTTAAATTTCTGCTCCACAATTCCAATTTTCTACAAAAAGCATTAACTTTATCACTCGTATCCAACGTATGTATATTTGCTCCTAGGAGTTGAAGATTCAAGCTATTTAATTTCTCGAATACGTCGACCAATTAGCTCAATTTATCACAAATAAACCATTGCAAAAATTCTTGGCTTCCGGTCTGTTTTCTTCTTCCAGGAAAATGGCGATTTCTTCTCTTAATTCATAAACACGTTGCAAGAATTTCCCACGTGATAACCATCTTGCCTCTCAATAAAATAGTAAAGCTGAATACATTGTACCCATGTCTTTACAAAGTGTGGAAAAGATTATTGATTTCAGAGGTCTCATTTTGATATAATTTACTACGGTTACAACTGTAGTTAACACAATATTCAGACCAGGACTCATTTCTTTGGAAGCCAAGGCTTCTCTGTGGATCATGCAATGTGTCCAGACGCACTGAGGCGATTTTTGTTTTACAAGTGCTTGTATACTTTGGAATCTTCCGGACATTGAACGAGCACCATCGATGCATATTCCGATGCAAAATTTTCCATTCTATGTTTGCCTCGTGCATAAAATCATTTAAAATAGCAACTAATGCGAGCGCTGTTGCTTTGAGTTCTATCGGTTTGCAGAAAAGTAGTTCTTCTACACTGACATATTATCACAAAATCGAACATAGGCAATGAAATGAGCATCTTTATTACAATTTGTTGCTTCATCAAGCTGTATCGAAAACAATTTGTCACGCAACTTCGAGAAAAGCTGACACTGTACATCTTCAGCTATGTCACCAATTCGACGAGCAACAGTATCATTTGAAAGAGGTATGGACTGCAATTGTTTTGAAAAATTATCTCCAAACATAATTTCTACATTCTCAATTGCTGCTGGCAAAATAAGCTCTTCGCCAACGGTGTGAGGTTTTTTACATCTGGCTAATTTATATGAAACTTTGTAGGGTGCAATTAAAGCTTTTTTATTCACAGACAAAGTTTCTTTAAAAAATGATTTTTGCTTTTCATATGATTTTAATTTTAATTCGAAGAATTCTCTGGATTTGTTGACGTACTCACTACGAAGCGTTTCCAAATGTCGTTTAAGTTTATTACGTTTCATGCTGTCTGTGGCCAACATTTTTGAGCAAATGATACACAGGGGCCTTTCTTCTTCATTTACTTCAGAACTGGTAAACCCCAAATTTAAGTATTCTTGAGAATATTTTCTTGATTTTATTTTCGAAACCACGCATGTCTGTGTACTTGTTGAAGCTTGACTATCGTCTAATGCTCGTTTACGCCCGCTTAAAAATTATCCATAGGTCTGCATAAATCTGCTGCCGTGAATATATAATATGATGATTGCAATTGACACGATAACATATATAACATACGATAGATTTGATAGCGATCGACTCGAATCAGAATTGAAACTTGCGTTATCGAACATTTTCCTTCTTCCTATGAGAAAAAATAAGCTCTGCGCATGCGCGAGACGGCTTCCACAAACCATATTACTTATTTTTTCTCTTTTTTTTAGTCATGCTTCTGTTTTATTTCTTAAAATTCCAAATAAAAAGTATTCCCAGTTTCTAAATATAGCTCACCCCGTCTAGGTTAACTTTCATTTACTAATTTTTGTACTTTCATATTCTTTCAACGTTATCTCCCTGTTTGGCTTTCATTTCAAATATAATATTTAAATTTTCCCCGCTTCCATTCGATTCATCTGTTCACCACCCGCTTGGCATAATGCCAGATGTGGTTTCTCGCCAACGTTGGCTCGCTTTCACTCTTGTTTTGGCAGTTAGTTAAAAATAATTTGAAATCAGAAATCAAAATACTCAATATTTATTATTGTTGTATACATTTTATTGTATGCGGGGAGAGGGGGGGGGCGATGAAAATTCTGATTGAAAACTGGGCCGCGAATAATGAAAGGTTGAGAAACGCTGTAACGGATAAAATAATCCGTATCGACCTAGCAAATTATACAGTTGTGATATGGCAATAACATTAGCCATACTCTCGCCCTAAAAGCAGGGATGCACAACCTGCAAACTATAATTTTTTTTCATAAAATTTCCGATCCCTTAATGATTCTCTGAATTTTGGTAAAAACAACCCGAGTTCATCACCAACCCCAATTCCGAGAAATTAGGAGGGGTGTACCTTCACCTTTCACCCAATTGAGGTCTGAAGTGGCGCGATTTCGTTTGGCCAAAACAAGGATTACCCTCTTGTCGAGGTCGGCTCAAAGCACGCAGGATTGTGGAGGGGTCCAGACACCATTCTCGCCCCCAAAAACGGATACATGTCCATTGTGGCCCCTCTTTTCCGGGAATCACGACTAGAAGTATAACTCACGGCATGGTAATTGCACACCCCAAGTATGAGCTGTACAATCAATGAAACGAAAGTGAATAGACAAATTTAAAAGTATATAGAACTAGCCATAATCCTTAATCACTCCAACACCAGAGACGTCCAATCCATAATGAACTTCCAGATCGAGTCACTTCACAATATCCTCAGATTGTCCCTGGACATTGAAGATCATTAGGATCGAGCTTCCCCTCATCTCAATTTCAAATTTGATTGTCATTGCGGATAAAGGTATGTGGGTATTTCCATCCGATACCCATTGAGAATTCCACTCATTCCGATTGAATCTGAGGCTGTGAACTAATATTAGTATCCAGAACAGTAGTTAATGAATAATGAAACATTAATTTACACAAAAAATGTACAATGGCTCCTGTAATTGAGTTTACACTATGAAAATATATCAAATCTTCAATAAATAACAATTCGAACTTAATTTTTGTAGAAATGGTTAAGTACGCATCTAAGAATATACGAGGCTGAAACACAATTTCATATTCGCTATAATAGTGAAAAAAAGCGTTTTCTCAATGTCAAAATAAATATCTATTTACAAAATTACAGGGTAGAAACTGAGTATACATCAACCAAATACGATTAATTTTTATTGGACATAGGTTTGCATGTAGAACAGCTTCTAATCATTGGAGTACTGCATTAACAAGAATCTGTGTTGTTTATCTAAGTTTTCTCATTTGTCTCATATAATCACTTTCGTTCTTTGTTCTGAAAATGGTGAATTTTTACCACTTTTCCCTACTAAGAGTACAAATTGTCAATCGTTTTGAGGGCCTGAGATTATAGTGGTGTGCAGAGTTACTATTTAAGGTGATAGAGAATCTTTAACTTAACTATTTTTTCTCTGTACCTCTGTTCCCTTTTTGTGGGATCGTCATCTACACGCACAAAAGTTTTCTATACATTTAAGTTTTGAGTATTCCTTTAAAAATCGTTCTTTAATAGAGTTAAGTACTTTATTTTTCCATGGTTTAATCAATAAAAACTAGAATTTGAACTTCTTCAGCCAACATTCAACCCCGAAAGTAAGCTTCGAAACATTTGTATGCTTAGGAGCAGGAATTATGTGCTGAGGAAGCGATTCACTTTTCAAGTTCTTATAAACATTCCATCGTCCCTCACCTAAAAAAACAATGAATTTTCTTTTTAAGCTAAAAAAAATGTTTCATGGTTTTAGCCGATATGAACAATGATGTGTTTATCAGTACCCTAAAAGTGAATCGCTTCCAAAGCACACTATACCCACTCCTTAGCAAAATATTTTAGTGCTTGCATAGGCACAAGATAGTTGCTATCTAAGTAGTAGGATAGTTGATAGTAGTGAGCCGAGTGGTGTGCCTGTCAACACAACGAGCCAGCCTATAATTTACAAATAACTTGCATCTATTTTACAAAAAAATCCCGTTGGAGAGCTTGAATAGACCGTGTTTGTTTTGAGGGGATTCTTTGTGGGAACGTGACCGTTTAAATTTTGTTTGTTTTGCAGCTCCCACGACGTAGCGTAAATATTTATATTTACGCTATAGAACAAACATATCTGGTCAGCTCAAGCTCTCCAACAAATCCTTTTGAGTCACCAGATTTTTCAGGGAATCAGTTAAAAATCACCTGCACTCAAAGCCAACGGGACGGCTGTCGAAGACCATCTGCGTGACCCGGTCAGATGACAGAAAGTCTCAGCTCAAATGAAAGGTGTTTAAAAATTTTTGAAAACATAAACTTCAAGGAAGAGAACGCGCTTTAGAAATATAGTTTGTACGCATATAGAAACATTATTAGTTTGCTACGAAGAAATTCTGCGTGAAAAAAGACATTGTGTCGCCAGACGAATACCTTAGATTTTATGAAGCTATCAACCATAACATTTTTAAAAAACTCCTTATTTTTTTTAATATTTGGTATTAATATGTACGAAGAACTGCAATTTATATTAAAAATATTTCTTCGAAGCTAGTGTTTTTGTTAGACCTTGGTCCCAATTAAATAAAATTTATATGTATTTATATGTAAAGTTATACCACGCCTTACGCGATTTTCCGTCGGTCCCGGCTATCGCATAACTTCGGGATATTATTGTATCTTCAAAACATCGAATACGATTGAATTTTAATCCTATTTTTAATAACTATTTACATAAAGTAGTAAATTAACGCAACTAAGTACTCCATTCAAGTTATATATTTTCTATAAGACGAGATAAGTAGTCCTTTTTGTGTTCGTAATAAATATCTTCGTCAAATGCGGTCAAATTCGTAGTGCAAAACTGTAAAAGTTTCAATGGAAAAATTATTTATTTAAGGAAAATCACATTTAAGGTTTATAGATGTAAAATTTTCCGCAGATTTCAAATCTGTTGAAAATGTTACTGTCTTTAACGATCGCGAAGAAAGAAACTTGGACTAGAGAATAAAAACGACTTACTGCTCAAAGATTAACAATTGTGTATTTTACAAACGCCTCCTATAACAAAAGACCATACCACGATTAGGTGACGTCATGGATGTAGTTCAACGATCTCCCCGAATATTATATTACACATTTGTTTATTTTATTAATGTCTGCGTATATAGTCCCGTGTTTAAATCAACAAAATATTCAGAATTTGCATAATTTAAAAATCGCTTGCTTTTTAAAGTCTGCAAATTTTTTACTATACCACAAGCTCATAAAATGTGATTGAAAAATGATTTATTGAAATGTTTTATTTTATAACTTACAAATTAATGCACATGTCCCATTTTCCTTCTTAAGATTATAATAAATATTCTTTGTTATTGGTATAATCAGTATAAAAATTAATTCAGAGGCTTTATTTTCAAAATGAATGGCAAACAATCCATTTCTTCACTTATAGTTATAATATTTTTATTATCCTTTTAAAAACAAATTAATACATAAGGATTCACAAATACTACAAATGACATAGCATATCATCAATATTTATATTTAATCAATATAATTCATCAGTATAAGTTTAAACCCATGACATGTGTATTGCATAATTACATAAGACATGGCAATAAATAAGAAAAATGCTCTGAACAGAAAATAAGCTTAATTTTATTTCTCAATTTAAAATACAATAATGTTACAAAACTAATTAAAAACAACTTCTTGCAATTTGACACTACAGTAAATTTTTAGTTCTTTATACCATGTATAATTTGTGCATACATTTTGCTGTAAATATTATATCGATAAAAAGAATTTTCTAATAAACGAATTAATGTATAGCAATAAAGGTTTTATTACATGCAATTTTATTTTTTTATTTATTGTTCTTTTAACAAGAGCTGAATATATATACGACTCCCACTTAATATTACATATCTACTAAGCATCATATGGCAATTTATACTTGATTTTCAAGTAAATGTGTGAAAACTACATTCTACTACGTAACACAATGATACAAAACAAGGTGATTCCAATATCTTTATCAGGAAATAAAGAGATAGAAATATCAAGACTCTAATTTTTTCAATTTGTAAGTGTTTGCAGTTTTCACGTTTTGATTCTACCTTTTGATTTACGTTTTGCCATCCAATACATCACACACATTTTTTACTTTACAAATTTTTTTAATAATATATTGTTTGATGCCCAAATAATATGTTTCGCGACATGATCAGCTTTATAATTTTGTGGACAATCATTAAGTCTAAACATATTTCTTTAGGTGAGAGTATATTTGACGAATTATGAAGTACAAATAACAGTTGATTATCAACTTTCAAAAATTAATTTTCATATTCACCCAACAATTTTAATAAAACAAGATAATTATGAGCTATCATGCAAAACACATCAGAATGAGGATGAAGTAGTAAACCTCGATCTAAATTTTTAATTAAGATATTATCTCCACTAAATGCTAAATGTTTGTTTACATTCAATATAGATTCACAGAATGAACACTGCTATTATTTTAATATTGAATGTATACAATACTAGAATTATGTATGTAATATACATATAATTTTAGAAATATATTCCTAATTCCGAACTGTAAAATAATTATATTTATCCATTTTCTTTTCTGTAATCGCACTCAATATTCATTCAGGTTACAAGAACAGTTGTTCTTCTATTCTAGCTGCAACTTATTCTTGTAAATGAACAACGATAGATGACAGTGCATGAATTCTCATACGATTAAGAACATGAAATATTAGATATAATTACAGAAAAGAACATGAATTTCCTAAAAAATGGAAATTAAATATTGCACAAATCAATATTTTTTTTATCAAATTTACTTGCATTTCAAAATAATAGCAATATTCTTTTTTTGAAAAAAAATTACGATTAATGATATATACTACTCAGCAAAATCATTTTAATTATACATTGTTACTTAAATTTTTAAGCGTAATTCGAAGTAGAGTTTTTTTTTTTATTTGCATTTGTTTAGCATTATTGTATTTAAACCATAAAATTAACTCAAACTATTAAATTATTATTTTTTTTGTATACTGTACAGGTATATAGTTGTATTAATTGTGCACATGATCATTATTAAATACAGTAATTGAGCACATGATTATTTAATTTCATTGTCACATAATTTCCATATATTTAAGGTCAATAATTAAATAATAATTAATTAGTCAAACATATATTTTTATTAATGGGTACAGCCACAGTGTCTACGTTTATAAGAGGTGGCAACGGACTTGGCTATTTTTTGGCGAACTTCTATTGTCGCCAAGGAAATAATTATTTCAAAACTCATTTTCTTTCAAAATTTTTTTCTTTTTACAACGGAAAATGAAAGCTTGAAAACACATTTGAGAACGTTTTAAAAAGTATATTTTTGAAAAACTTTTGCAAAAAGTAGTAAGCTTAAGACACATTTGTGAACCAGCAGAAAAACTAAGCTGCGAATGTTGGTTAAGAATACCCTAAAACTTATCAATTACACTAAATACAGTAAGCTGTTTGAAAAGAAAAAAAGCAAGAAATTATACAACCTGAAACGACAGAACTGTTCCTGGAAAAAAGAATAAAAAACGAAAATTCCACAAATGGCAAAAAATCAAAACTTTTAGGCCCGGTGCACACATCCGGTTTTTCAACGTGTGGCGCCGCTGCCGCAAAGCATGTGCGGTCTGAGATACATTAGATCCAATGGTGTAGTGTACACATGCCTCCGGTGCCGCTGCGGCGACGCACGTCCAACTTGCATGCAATTTGTACCGCAGTTCACCACGGCACCGCAGCTCGCCGTAGTACTTGCTGTTCTGAAGTACCTTGTTTTCATAAATAAATGGAATATAAATAATAATTAATAAATGGTTTTATCTAGTAACGTATCGTAATCGTTTATCGTAAATATCGCGAAATGAGTACTTGCGTCATTTCATGGTTAGGTGTGTATGTTTGGGTTTCGGTGCCGCAGTGGAATGGCACGTTGAAAAACCGAATGTGTGCACCGGGCCTTAAGCGTCTTGAAAAAAATATCAGAAAAAATTAAATTCCACAACTGTAGAAATATAAATAAATGAACCAATGGTATCGAAAACAATAAATTTAAAGGACCAATGTAATCAAAGGATATTTTAAACCAATGGAATCAACCAAAGGACCAATGGAATCAAAGAAAAAATTTCTAACTAACCAATAAAATCGACTTTCAGGATTTTGGAAGATTTTTCTAGAAAATTCAAATTGAAAATTAAAAGTTACGCTTGCCGAGGTTGCCACGAAAACCACAATTACAGTGAAGACAGATGGGTTGCCTTAATAAATCGTAACTCGCTACTAGAAGTGAGCCAAAAATGTCGCCAAGGCGGTTGCCAATGCTCACAAACGTAGAGTGTAGCGGTACCAATTAATGTTCATTTGTTCTAATCGTTATGAAATTAAGAATAAGTTTTTTAAAGCTATATGAATTGAATTACTTACTCGATAATTGTTTTTCACAATAATATCTCGATAATCGCTGTCAGCCATTTCTTTCGTAAACTTTCGTCTGTTTGAAACTTATAAATAATATTTTTTACATATCTTCAGAGTTATTACAGCCTCTACAAAATAGGACAACACACTTATAGGGAATTGCTAATGCGTTATGAAATTCAAAGTAGTAACTGTTTAATGTAGCAACTGATGGTTAGTGTTCAGCAAACTATAAGCATCAAACAAAAAACACGCTCAGCAGCTGCAACGAAAATTCTGAAGACTTATTCGGAACATGCCAATACGCTAGTCTTTAGTAAGCCTTTTCCCTTTGCATTAGCGTTAAGAGGTAGAAGAGCATATCGCCAAAAGCGATAAGTTGTCAATACGGGAAACCATAGAGAAATGCGCTTGGGACTACATTCAGTACGTCATGAAGCTGGCTAATAAAGACAGGTTTACACGCTACGATAAATCGTTACGATGTGATTGACAAATTTATTGTTCCAATAAATCGAAAGTGTGAGCATTGTTTACACGCTACGATAAATCGTAACAATTTCTTGTCAAATATTCGTTGTCGACCGCTATCGACCTCACATATCGTTACGATTCGCAGAAATTGATGCCGGCTGGCATCAACCATCCAATACAATTCCAATTCCAATTAATCGCTACAATGTCCTGTTTACACCCAACGATAAATCGAAACAATTTGATCGTTACGATAAATTGCTAGCATTTATCGTAGCGTGTAAACCGGCCTTAACCTGTGATCGGACCTTTAGTTATAGGATGAGTTGATTTTACACTATCAATCGGAGCCGTCAATGGCCATCAATCTAAATTTTTAATGATATATCTAAATGAAATATCTATACTCTGTTTCACCTTAACTTGTCAGTAGAGTAAAGGCTACGTTGACCGCATCACAGCCGTTGTCGTAGAAACTAGGGTTACAATGTCAGAAGAAGTCAGCTATAAGCGAGGAAATTCGCCCTTTTTGGCAAGGAGAGATAAAATGCACGTGGAAATTCTATACGTTTCACAGATCTTTAATTTCTAATGGCTCTTGCATTACATTTGTTAATTAAACAAAAAGCTACTCTATGTTAATATAAATGCGTTTTGATTTTTCTAAATGGGTATTATTTTTAGTTATTTAAAAATATATATATTTAAAATTTTTTTACAATAAATGTTGTTTAAAAAAACAGTCTATTTAAAGATGTGATGAACCATAAAATTCATTTTTTGAATTTACTTACCTGAAAGCTAAACACCTTGATTAATACTTCTTTTTTCAATTTTAATAATTTTATTAAAGGAAATTAATCCAATTTAATTACTCCTTTGGTCTTACATTTGGTTGGACAAGGTAGGGGAGAGTGCGTCGTCTGCTAAAATATGTGTTTTTCTTAACAGCAAAATATAGTCTCCAAATTAAATCAAATTTATTCTGATATTAAAGAAAGTAAATAACAAATAAAAATACATATAACATAGAGGATATAAAATACATTCACAATAAATAAATAGAATATAAAAAATACAAATATAGTGAATACACATACAATAATAAAAAAAATGAAACCATTTTAAAAATTAGAGTTAAAAAAAATAAACCTTATATGTGTGAAACATATTCTGAAACTCGCGGAACGGTGTCGGGTTGATTAGTAGTAAATTATTAATTTTATGAATAATTTAAAATAGTTTACAAGAAAGTGTACAGAAGAAACCAATCTCTTTCATGAATAGTAGTTACAATGAGAAAACTATATTTACGTTTTACTTATTCATCACATGCATTTATACATCATCAATATATGTAAAACATAGCAAACATCATAACAAATCTATTTACATTATAATATACTTATTCATCACATGAATTTACACATCATCATCACTTAACATTTCCGAATCGCTATCAGACTCACTATTAAAAGAAATTACCAAGTTCTTACTTTCCCAAATATCATCCACAAGTCCATCTACTTCCCACATGTATTTCTCTTTTTCAGTAACATGGTTTATGCAGTTTTTCCAATTTTGTACAGAGACCTTTTCAATCCCTTGGATGACTAAATCCTTCACATCGTTCAGTTTAAAAGTCTTGTTTTCCCTGGCAACGTGTCCTTTTACTTGACTCCATATCATTTCAATGGGATTAAGCTCACAGTGATACGGGGGAAGTCTCAAAACCTTATGTCCAAATTTTTCGGCAATTTCTTCAACTCTGTATTTATCAAACATATGTTTGATTTCGCTAACTTTTTTCAACAGTTCAATCTTGATCATGTCCTGGTTCCACGTAATGTTTTTCAACGATAGCCATTCTTGAATTGCACTTTTTTTCCAAGATGTCGTCGGAATTTTTTCTTTCTTCACCGAGTGATAGGGGGCATTGTCCATCACTACAAAGCTGTTTCGTTTCAATTTAGGCATGATATCTTCAAACCACTTCTCAAAATGGTTACCATCCATTTCTTCGTGGTAGTCACCGGATTTTTTTCCTACAAAAATGTCAGCCGCATCAGGTACAAATCCTTCATCACTTCCGATATGGGTAATGATGAGTCTTCTTCCTTTTCCTTTTGGTGCAGCCAAGCCTGTTGTCAAACTTGAAGAGGAAGCTTCATTGGTGCTTTTGATGTTTTTGTCTTGCCATACTCGACTTTGTGAGTGTCCTTCATTCACCCATGTTTCATCTAAATAATAGATTGAAGCATTTTCATTCTTCAGTTCTCTAATTTTTCGTAAATAATTTCTTCGCCATAAAATTATGTCGTGTCTTTCTAAAAGCATAGCCTGCCTTTTTCGCTTTTCAAAGGAAAATCCCAAATCTTTCAGTATCCTGTACAGTGTACTTCGGCTAATGTTTGTCGAAAAAATATCCTTATCATTGTTAATTTCATTTAGAACTTTGTCCAATGTAGGAATTTCATTTCGACGAAAACAATCATGAATTTTTCGTCGGATGCACGATAAAGTAAAGTTGTCATATTTCATCATTCTTGTTCTTTTTCCAACGGCATAAGGTCGTTTTTTTCCTGGAGTACTCAAAGGACTTGTCGTCTTCTTTTCTTTTTCAAACGAAAAACAGTTCTTTTGGAAACACCAGTTAGTTGAGACACCTTTCCGACGATTTGGTTAATGGAATCACTATGGTTTTCTTCTCGAAGTCTAGAATAAACATTCAATATGTTCCTGCGAGCTCCACTACCAATTGATTTTCCTTGCTTTGATGGCGTATACAGCTTGGATGGTGACGTTCCTTTTTCAGCCATGTTCAGAGTATCAAACACACTCCAATAAAATAGCACAAGAGAGATATGAACGTAAATACACACGCTAGCAAAGACGCAGAGCGAAATGGCGCAGACTTGGCCGGAAAGCGTATTTAGCTCGCCAGAAATGTTACCATGGAAACCGGTTTAGAATTCCGTTTCGGATATATTCATTCGCTTCGGTCAAAAAAAAATGCTTTTTACAAATAAATAACCGATTATAAAGGTTCAAAAATCACTCCTTCATTGTAGGACAATTTTTACACGTTTATATGCATTTTCTTTATTTTAAATTCCAAATCAAGTTGGAATTATTTTTCATGCGGATGAACATCATTTCTGCCTTTCCCAATACTGACAAGTTAAGGTGAAACAGAGTATAAAGATATTTTTTATATGGTGCCACAACTGGCGGTTACAGAACAAAACAAAATTAGTTAAAATGCCATCTGACTGTTGCCACAACTCGCATCTAAAGTATAAAACAAAATGAATTAAATTGCAAACAGACCGTCGTAATTCTCCGCGAGTCAAGATACTACCGCGAACGCGCAAACGATATTTTTTTAATATGGGCGCATAAATATTGTTTGCTTAGAGCAGAAACTCATTATCTGACACTTTTAGGAAAAACATTTTTTTTTTACACTAAATAATTATTTTCATAGTGGTGAGGAATAAATTGTCATATTGTGTATATATATAAACTGTTTAAAAAAAAAACTATCAAAATTTTTACAATTTTGATTTTTGAACTAAAATGAATAGTTAATCTTTAATCTCTGTAATTTTAACTTTTTGTCAGTTAATAAGTTTATGCTCTAAGCTGACGGTATCTTTTATTTAACTAATGATTTTTAATTATCTTTTATTAATATATTTCACTTGTTCGAATGCAAATTTTTTTTTAACGTCTGAACATATTTTCGTGTTCTTCTTCACGTTTTATTTTATGCCCTGTTGCTAAAGAAATCTTCCAGATTTTTTACTGGCTCTTGTAATTAGGCTGAAAACTTTCATTAGAGAAATGAGCTCTTCTATGCAGTTTTACCATCTCTAGTGCGGAGTTAATTAAAATACTTATATGCAGACCAACCTTTATACGTGAACAATTTATTTTTCAACAGGTTATTATAAAATGAAAAACCCCGGTTTCATTGAAGATTTTTATCTTTACGGCATACTTATATTACTTATGTTAACAAATTGTAAATGAATACTCGTCAACTGGTGATTTTTTGCACAACCTGAATCTATTGAACTCGAAAATAATACCTTTTTTTCTCACGCACTGTGGTTCTGATAATTTGATCTCCCACTTTTCATGTTTTTCAATCTCCGAATTTATGGATGGTTAAACTTATCCTGATTTGGCAACGCAAACGTAAAATAGAGGATACCATTTTACTTATCTAGCATAATTTATTTAGGTGTATCCACATACACAACCTAAAAGCGTAATACTTCAGTGCGTACTCTCAAGAATATTCTAATGATGATAACGCTACTAGAAAATCGGATTCGTATTACATTTAAACTTAGGATACATTTTTAACTTTGTACTACCTTCAAATCGTAATTGTACGAGTATACTAAATCATATACAGAGTATGTAAAAACCATCACCCTAAAAATCACGTACCAGAGTATGTAAAAACCGTCACCCTAAAAAACACGTACCAGATATGTAAAATCCGTATGTAAAACATTCCAGAGGTGCATTTGCTCGTCATTGTTTTTAAAGAGCTAAGTTCAGCAATAACAATCCTTGAAAACAATGTAAAACAAACGTTTGTTTGCACAAAGTGATTTTAAATATGGTAAGGCAGATTTCAAATACAAAGGCTTTTCTTCTTGAACTTAGAATTACAGTTTGTTTGCATTTCAAAACTCAACATTCTATATGGCAAGACTTTACATAGTGTGGTCTCTGTTTACTCTAGTTCGATAATTTCCCCCTTGAATATGAGATAAAGAGAATTCTATACATATATTAGTTTATTTAACTTCAAATGTGCACGGATTATTTTAATACAGATTCCTCTATTATATTATCTCTGTTATGGAACGAATTTTTTTTATTATCGAGACCATTTATTGGGAAAAAAAATTAATATAAGCCTTTGTGTGTGTGTTGTAAGAAAGTCTTTGAACTATCAACATGTCTGGATCCAGTCTGGTTTCCCGATTATTAAAGTTTAGTTTGGAATAGAATAAACAGATAGTTAAAAAATATGCTCCATTGTTGAGGACCAAATTTGGTATTGGAAAACCGAACCAAACCGAATACGTTCGTAATAATAAATTAACTGTGTAGCAATGATGTTATCAATGTCTCACACACACGTAGAGGGTAGCACAGTCAACATGCCATTGACATTGTTGACCTTTACTCATCAAGATTATTAGAAAGTGTTAGCTAGAGAAGCTGTGTGTGTGGCGTGGAAGCCGAGAAAGGTGGGGTATTTCAGATGTTTCTGAAAACAAGTTAAGTTCATGATGTAAATATTAGGTAAAATAAGGAATTTGCAGATGTCAAGGAGTGTCTGTTACTTGTTCGCCTGCATCAAGGAGTGATTCTCTAAGACAGACTACAACTGTATACGTATTGGGAGTACATCAGTACTGGTTTTGAAACCGGAATGGAACTTTTTAACTAACGTCCCACTGAAGCAATTCAACGGGCTATTGTGACGGTCTGGAATCAACCATTGAAATGAAAATACCGAGGACAATACCATGTAATTTTGAGCCATGGTTAGATGATGAGGTCACACCTGAGCTGGCACTCCATTATCCTAACTTCCACACCCCGCCAACTAGAGAACAACTGATTTTGGAAAGCTTCGCATCAAACTACATATATTTTTTGAAATTAAAGTTTGGGTATATAAAATCCGAGCATTCCTAGAAATTACTTTTGCACACCTCATTTTCGAGAGAGGTTATTTTTCTTCGGGTAGTCTGGCTGCCATGGCTTGAAAGTAGTCATGTGGTTTAGAACCAGTCAATTATTTAAACTAGGGGACGGGTGTTAAAGAAAACAAACTGCTTCCACAACTGACGTCTGTAGCATGTATTTTGGTGGTTCAGTTTATCGTCCATACCGAAAGTGATGATAGTGATGACAAGCTGATAGCGGGAATTCCTAGTGATTGTTAATAATACTTTTGCGTAATGCAGATTTCTTCCAACACGCACTTTCACATCTTTTCAAAATTCGACTGGTACCAGGTTGATTGCTATCGCATTAGAGTTGCGTTATAATAGACACTTTTAAAGATGCAAATGTTAGAAATGTTGTTCAAAAGCAGTCATTCTTTATCCTAAACTAAATAAAATGCAATTGATGAAAAGGTCACTAAAGATTGAATAGAACCTATCCTGCGGTTCTATATGACAGATCGGGGGATATATCTTATCTTTTGGTGGAAGTTCTGTGCTATGAATTTCATCTCAAACATTAAAAAAATTTCACATTGATATTAATCAGCAAATCATTATTTTGATCATGAACGAAATAATCTTCTTCCTTTTAACCATCTCTGCGTCTCGAGATTTGAGAGCATTAAATGTCACCCAACGATACATTTAATGACTGAATAACTACATCGTTCTAAAAAATCCGTGTATTATTTCAATATTAGGAAAGATGCTGACCATTCTTTTATTGGAATAGAATCCTTCGAGAAGCGAGAGACTGTTAACCTTTTTCTTAGAATAAAATCTATGGAAATATTTTATTGATTATATTCCTGGAATATAATATCTCGAGGAGATTCTTTTGGTCCTTTCCTGGGATGCGAAACATTTGAAAATATTGTACCATTCCTTTCCTTATAATACAATCTTAAGTAAAGATTATACTGGTAATTTATTTAGATTATAATCCTTTCGAAGGATTATATCGCTCATTTCCTTAGTATGTAGTCCTTTTAAAAATTATACTGATATTCTTTACCTGGAATATGATTTTCTGAGAGATATTTTTATCCTTCTCTTAAAATGTAGTTCTTAGGAAGTATTATTTTTTCCCCATGGATTAAAATCTTTTGAAGATAGTTTTTATCGCACATTTCCTTAGAATATAATCATTTGGAAAGTGTGTGTATGCTCATTTCCTTAGTATATTATCCTTTGGAAGATTCTGTTGGTGTTTTTCTTAAAATAAAATCTATTGGAACGACTCTATCGACTCTTTCCTTAAAATAAAATAATCTGGGACGATTATGTTGATCCTTTACCAAGAATAGAACCATTTGAAAAGATTCTATTAATTCTTTATTTAGATTAGAAACCTTTGGAAATATTTTATTGCTCCTATGTTATTATTTGGAAAGATTCTATTTACCTAGAAATTCAAAACCGGATAGAAGTCATGCGGGATAGACTGTAGGTTGCAATCCGGAATTATGCATGTGACCCCCCCCCTCCTGATAGAGTTAATTGGGAGTTCAGTTAAGTCATCCCCGAGAAGTTGAAGTCATTGCGTAAATTGAGAAGGACCTTTAAGGTGTTATTTGTCAGAGAAACATGAATCGGAATCACTTTTCACAGGATATGAAAACTAAACATTAAGTATTGCCGGCCAACCATGGACATTGAACAGAGCTTCCTCTCTGTGATGTAATGATGTAGCTAGTTGTATCCTTTTAAATTAACCTTATATGGACCCTATTATGTTGTCTTATGAAGGGAACGGATAGTGCTCTTTCTCTATCTAATCGTCCTACCATTGGCTAGTGCTTAAACATGCAATGTTCAGTTATGAAATTTCTACATAGGCATAATCTTCGTTCGGTGACCGTAGATTATCTAGACTTATGTGAACCTACACACCTTGTCTTGAGCCTGGTGCCTGAACCGCTTATCTAGTCATAGTTGCGGACTATGCGTTCTTCGACACACAATAATTTACCAAAACGGTATTTTACTACGAGAAAATTTTGAAGGAGCTCAATATCACTAGGTAAATCTCTTAAGAATTCCATTTAACGAAAATATACTGCTCCTGAGTTTATTAAAAAGTGAGACTGTTCAAAAAATAAGATTTTTAAAGTGTCATGTCTTTTAATGTGGAAATTGGTTATTAGGAGCAAACTGGAAAATCTCTGAATTCAATATTAGATCGCCAGATTAAACGAATTTTTCGATTAATATAATATTTTAGCATCGCATAAAAACACATTTTCATTCCCTTTTAATGTGGTTTGCTTCAGATCACGATTAATAAAATTGTTTTAGCTTCTATACGATCAAGACTAAACTGTAAGTGCTAAATATAGAATAAATGATGTTTTGTAATGGCCCATCTAAAAGACAACTAGACAATGAATGGTACTTTATCACTCACCCTTCTCTAGTGGATCAGAAATACATTAAGCTTATTTTCCTACTAACATCAGAAACAAGAAAATCTCCAACAATGCTTTCATACCTTCGAATTTTACTCGAATAGTAAATTAATAAAGATGATTGGATTGGTAAGACTGATTTCTATTTGAACCTTTTAGCAGAATAGGAATTACGTAGATAATTAAAAACTTAGATTTATCCACGATTCTAGGAAATTATTAAGGGGAGGATTACCAGGATATATAATTGAACATCACGTACTTTAATTCGTGACCAAGGTGCATTGCTTAAACTGCACCAACCGAAAGGTAATGTCCAAGATGGAGACATCAAAGTATTAGAGGGGATCATTATAATTATCCAAAACTTTTATTGTACATTTGCTAGAGTTGTTTAAACATTAACTACTTGCGAAATATCTTTTATCGTTGGGGACAGATTTAATTATACCGTGCACGTTTAAAATAAATAAATTGTAGTGACTATATTCTTATGAGTTTTGCAAATCAGATACGGCCCTCCAAATATTCTCATCAGATAAGGCCCTCCAAATATTCTCATCAGATAAAGCCCTCCAAATATTCTCATCAAATATGACCCTCCAGATATACTCATCAAATATGGCCCTCCAAATTTTCTCATTAGCTATGGCCCTCCAAATATTCTCATCAGATAGTGCTCTTCTAAGAGATTTATCAAGCCCGCAAACCAAATAAGGTCCTCCAAATATTTTTACTATGCACTCGGACCAAATATGGTTCACTTAAAAGGTTTATCTAGCCCTCAATTCAGATACGGTCTTCCTAAAATGTGTATCTGTCCCTTAATCCAGGTACGGTCTTTCTAAAAGGTTTATATACGCGGCCCAAAGACTATATACACCTTAAAATACCTTTATAAGATCAGTCAGTCACATATGTCTCCAAACATTTTTATCAGGTCCGAAGACCATATATGGTCTTCTGAAAAGGTTTATTTGTCCCTCAGTTCAGATATGGCCCTTTGGAGAGGTTTAACCGGCTAACAGGCCAGATACGGTCCTTCAAATAGGTTTTTCCAACCTTTCGACCAGATATTCCAAAAGAAGATTATCATTCACAAAAATAACTATTTAAAAAGTATCAAATCGTATTCTAATTAATGTTTCTTAAGCATAGTTACGTTAAAATGAACGGAAAACAGATTCATAGATATATTTGTGTTTTATTGTATGTTTACCCACAGGAAAATAGGCTCCCAGAGATAGTCGAAGTAAAATATGTAGAAATAAACTGTACTCTGAGACATAAAAATAATATGATATTAGGGTACTGTAAAACCTGTGGGAATAGAAAGTTTGGACACGAAAAAATTCAATTTATTAGTTGTAGTCAAAAATATGTGCGTCTAAAGACAGCCGCAAAATAACATAGCATTGTCGGTATAACTTCAGTTAGGTTTTCTGCACTCTGAATTTATTCGTCAAACTATCTGATCAGTCTTGTCTGGAAAAGGTATATTATCCTAGTTGAAGCTAATAAACTTGCGATTGAAGTCTCGTCTCTGAAAGAGATGTACCAACGCTCATGAGAATTACTCATAACTTTACTCAGTAAGCCGCCAATTCTGAAATTATCCCCGGAAAACACTCTTCGGGCGCAATTTGTAAGTTAATTTCTGATTGTCTCAATTGTATTACTCATTATGTAACTAACGAATTGATTCTAATAGATTGCATGCATTGTGAAATCGGTGGTGTCTATTAATTTTAATTAGTCGTAATACAATTTGTATACATTTAATTTTACCTCGACAGCTAGCTGTATAGATTCAGATAGGGCATTCCGAAATAACGCATAAACGGCATTGAGATAATCTTCTCTCTGAGAATACTTATATACTATACCTGTATACCCATAATATACATGTATACCCATACTATACCTGTATACCCATATACTATACCTGTATGCCTATATACCTCAATAACTCATCGATTTTGAGCCAAGCAAGTTCTAAAATGGATATATATTCACTTATGACAAAAAAAAAGAAATTTATTCTATCTAGGGAACGATAGTTTTACTTTAATCCAAACTTTTTAACGCCTTTCCTTTTGGAGAGTTCGTCAATCTTACCTGTTCTATATCTGCAAAATGTTTTCAGAACAATCCCCCCCCCCAAGCACACACACACGCACACATACGCCCGGACACACACGCGCACACACATTCTTTAGTTAAAAATTTCTTCAATTTCTATGTTTTGTTTTAGCTAGGAATCCTTGTCTTTTTTCAGCTACTTCGTTACATGTTATTCTAATATGGGCTTTAATACTAAAGAAATTTTTTGGTTAGATTGTTCCTTGGGTGCATTTCTCTCTTCTGTATCTGAAAAGCTTTCCTTGCGCGTATGTCCATTTACAAAACGTTGTTTGAAAATTTTGGTAAACCGAAGTACGCATTTTTCTACGTACGTATTTAGCATTAAGGATAATATATAGTTGTTTATTTTAAATTTTATTATTGTTAAAAGTGTTTATAACGAGTTTTTAAGTCCGGATACAAATATAAAGTAAAATTGATGTTCCTAAGCTAAAATAAATGTTTTGCCATAGTATCGGATGTGACGTAGACATTCATAAAAACTCTTTTTTTTAAAAATAAAACCATGGTTTAGTCGGTTGGTCAAACTTCAGTCCATTACAGGAAGGAATATAATTATTGTAGAGTTTATACGGTTTGTACGAGGCACCCTTTATGTTCACCGTATGTATTGTACACTCTATATAAAACTTTATCTATCAAATTGGAGAATAAAGTCTAAAAATTTAATTCTTCAATTGGATGATGCACCACCACACTAGTCAAGTAACGTGCGAAATTACCTCTATCAATATCTTCGGTACAGCTACACTCTACGTTTATGACCGATGGCAACGGCTTGACGATTCTTTTTGGCGCACTTCTAAAGTCGCCAAGGAAAGAATTATTTCTTAACTCTATTGCTGTCACAATTTTTTTTTCTTTTTACAACACACTTTTTAAGCACATTTCAGAACGTTTTAAAAAGTATATTTAAAAAAAATTTCACAAAAAGAAGAAAGCTTAATCACATATCAAAACACATTTGTGAACCAGCAGAGAAACTAAGCTACGAATGGTAAGAATACCCTGAAACTTATCAATTACACTAAATACAGTGAGCATGTTGAAAAAGAAAAATATTTACAAAAGAAAAAAAAGCAAGAAATAATACCTGATAACGTCAGAATTCTCTCGTAAAAAAATAATGAAAACGAAAATGGTCAAAAAAAAACAAAACTCTTAATCCTGTCGTGAAAACTATTATAACAAAATAAAAATTCCACAACTGTCAAAATACAAATAAATGGACCAATGGTATCACAGAAAACGATTTAAAAGGACCAATGCAATAAAATGATATTTTAAAAACAAAATAACCAATGGGAGGAAAGAAAAAATTTCAAACGAATCAATGAAATCAAACGATTTTAACGGATTTTGGAAGAACTTTCTAGAATATTCAAAATGGAAATTAAAAGTTTCCGTTTGCCGAGGTTGCCGTGAAAACCACAACAACAGCAACGAAAGATGGGTTGCCTTAATTTATCGTAACTCACTACTAAAAGTGCCCAAAAAAATCGCCAAGCAGTTGCCATCACTCATAAACGTAGAGTGTAGCTGTACCATATCTTCTTCATCGATGGATTGGACGAAGCGCCGATCACAGGATGGCATTAATCCAAGGACCACCCAGATGCCCTGACTTAACACCATGTGACTTTTTTTTTTCTTTGGCGCTACGTAAAGGATAACGTATTTAACCTTCCACTTCTTGTTGATCTAGCGGAGTTGAAACATCGCAGCACATCCACTATCACTTCACCTGCTTTAGAGATCCTTACTATTTCAACGTCACTATAAAAGTAAACAAACCGTCATAGTGCATATAGACGTCACAAGAAGCGGTGTAGGAAAACTAGCGTTTTTGAGATGAAGTAAATAGTGCGAACTTTAAAATTTTTTATTTTATCTCTTCGGGCTATAAAAGTAAAAAAGAAAGATACTTTCCATCATATTATTTCATTTTCTATATTATAAAAATGTAAACAAAAAACGTGCAAGTTGCTCATTGTTGAAAAAAAACAGACCCCTAAAAATATGAAACCCAAGGAGTAATTATTTACCTTCATCTAACAATACTTAAAATTTCTAAATCTCAAAAAATTAAATTATATTTGTTTTTATATATATATTTGGAATTTTTTCAAAACATTAATTCTTGCAATAAAAAATAAACCAATTTGAAATAATTCTTACGCTTGAAGAAGTTTGAACATATATTCAAAACACATCATATTTAATTTGGAAAATGGTTTCTTTGAAATGACATTTCTAAATTTTTTTAGGTTTACAAATTGAGCATCCCTTTTAATTAAGTCCCTTTGAATCAGTATTAAAAGTTTGACATCCATGTTTACTTCGAAGTTAATAGGATACTCGGTGTTTTTTTTTCCATACCAGATTTTCAAAACGCAAGGGGGTACAATTAATTAAAGCGGATATTACGACGAGTGATATTAAAAAGGAAATTGCCGTTGGCTTAAAAAGAAGCTGACTACAATAAAGTTATACTGTACAGCAGTTTAAAAACTAAATTCCAGTTTTAAAGTCTAAAATAAAAACTTATAGCATTGTGATAGTGTTATATAAGGTGTCCAAAAAAAATCAGTACAACTTCAAAAATTTATTAAAAAAAAAAAAAAAAAAAAAGAATAGGCCTAAGCAAAACTAGTTACAACAATAGATGGAATAACTCAAAAAGTTTTTTTTCTACCACCTTAGCAAATTTCCACATGAGATCCTTTCTTAGCACGAAGAATATCAAGACGATATTCCAATTCAACCCACGGACGTTTCAACACGCTGACATCAACAGTAGCTACAGCTGTTTGGATCTTTTTTGTTTAAATTCCACGACACTGTTAACTTTTGTTCGGTATACAGCATCTTTTACATAACCCCAAAAGAAAAAGTCGGGTCGAGTAATGTCAGGAGACCGGGGCGGCCATGCTGTGGGGCCATCCACTCGACGCATTGAGCTTTCTTCACAGGATCCGCCATTTTGAAAAATTGAATTCTTTAATAATCGTTTGCGTGCTGTGCAGCGCTATCTATAATTAGAAACATTCTTTTGAAAAAAACTTTTTGCGTTATTCTATCTATTGTTGCAACTAGTTTTGCTGCTTCATGCTAGATGCTTCACGAGAAACCGTCAAAACTAATTTTCTTCATTGTTGGTAGCTTTAGAACAATAAAGCCATGGGCAAACACGAAAGGCAATGCGCAAATCGACACACGCAGACCAATCAGAGGTACCAGCGCGAGCGGTGAAAACGCACTGATTGGTCTGCTTTGCGTCTTGCGTTTCCTGTTACATCCAAGCCTTAATGGTGAATTTTGTGCTGTTCTCATTGAAGCCACATATTTTATTATGATTTGGTGAATTGCTAGTTAAGAAAATGTCCTTGTAATTTAAAAACACGTATTTGACATGAGCATATCTTTACGAGTCTTTATTTTAATTGTTGTTGGCTTTGAGGAATACTTTAGCACATCTTCGACCGTATTGTCATTTTCGTTATTAAATAGTTGAGTATGTCATATTTCCCTGACATTTGGATGGATAACGCATCTATTGTCAGGTTGTATGTCGTACTCAGATATTAGTTTTATTTTCTGTAGAAATATGTATTAGAGTATTAGTAATGTTCAAAAATAATTATTTTGGTTAGATATTGTGTTGGACTTCTGTACACACTTTTTGAACTTACTAATACTTAGATTTGGTTTTCAGTCCATAACTTACTGTTCATCGATCGTGACACCAGTTTTTTTTTGGAAATGTTCCAAATTATTTAGGGTTATGACGTCCGAAAAAAGCGTTGAAGCAAGTAATATGAATTCTGAAAAAAAAAATAGGTATTCGTGAAGCATAGCGCATTTATAGTTAGTGTACTCGTGGGTGCAACATTTCGACGAAGCAAGAAATTTGGAGACGTTAAAATGGTTCTTAGCAACCAAGTAGTAAAATAATCTATTCCTCCCCTTTTTTCTCTTGTCTCATAAATAGGCTTTAGAACGCTTTATATGAGTGTCTATTAAAAATCCTTTGAATTTTTGTTTTAACAAGGTGACGACGAAATTAAAAATGACTCGTTAATTATGTAAAAATTATGAAGAAATAGAATTTGGTTTAAGAAGAGAAATGGAGCATGCTTGGAATTTGGCGAAAGCTTGGGTATGGAACAACCATTCGCATCAGACCTTTAGCTGAAGAAAAGGGAAGTTATGATAATTTAGGACGAAAAAGCACCCACAAAATTCTTATGAAGTGAACTCTTACAAATTATCTTAATAATGGGAAGATTTAAATTTTTTCAAAAAAAAAAAAAAAAAACGTGTGTATAAATTGCGTAAAAAAAAGTGTCAATTGTACATAAAGGCTCCATGTAAGTTGTTATAGTTATAATTAAACTAGTTATAATTATTGTGGGGTAAAATGTAAGTAAAGGACATTAAAGGTCTAAGACTTTAATATTTATTCATAGTTTAATTCCAATTTATATTATTTTGTCATTGTACGAGCATTCCAATGTGCGTCATCTTAACTCCAAGGTAGAGATTCTGCAATGACATATCTCCTTCAAAAGTTTATTTTCAGCTATTATTTTAGTTTTTAAGAAACATTTATTACATATATTTCGATAATAAAATAACGTACTAAAAATATCTAATTTCATTTCCTGAATTTTCACAAGAGCCGTTATCATGAAATAGTGCCATCTCTTTCTCTCTCTTATATACATTATTCCTTCCCACCTATTAACTAATAACATGCTCATGAATACCTTGAATCATCAAAACATCTTTTAATATTGAACGAGCGTGAATGCATTACTGACTTCAGAAATATCTTGATTCTAAGCAACAGATCCTTTTAAATTTAAAAAAAAAATCTGAAATCCAGTTAAACCTTAAAAAAATTCACATTTATTTGCAAACCACAACAATAAATTGTTTAAGCTGAACAGTACTGTTGCAATGTCAAGGCTATTGAGCAGTGAATTAACCAAAGAAGCACCACTGAGAGGACCAGCCTTGTATACATTTCTGATTTTAAAAATATTCTAGAAATAAAATGCTGTAAATGGGCATGAAAAGTTCTCAAAATGATTGCTTATGGATCGTATGATCCTCCAAGCACTAATTAGCGAGAACACTGTGTTACCTCAAGGGACCACAGAAAATGCTGATCCATCACTGCCACCTTGAAAAATGGGAGAGCCTTCTTGAAGGACTTCTGGATAGTTGGTCTGCATTTCTGTCGTCGTAAGGTAGTTAGGTACAGTAATGAGTATGATTATGTGGTTAAGAGGAAAATTATTTGCTAAAAGCTGTTTAGTCGACGCATATGTTTAGCATCTTACAACCCACTCTTGCTTTTCAACGCCTCCCTGAGGTAAGAATTCCCCAAGATTTCTTCAACGCCAACTTTGGGAAACAATATTCAAATGCTTTAGTGCAGTGCTCCCCAACCTTTTTATTGCCGCGGACCTGATCATCGTTTGATAATTTTAACGCGGCCCGCTGGGGGGGGGCGTTGATTGTTTATATTTTAGATTGTTTTGATTTAATAATTTTAGTTTGATTGTATTTAAACATGCTTTCGAAATAAAATAGAGTTACACCAAAAAATGAATATAAAGTGATTTAACGTTTTAACTCACTAGAACGCTAAATTAATGATAACCCTGAGCTTGTTTCATTGCAACGAGACGGTTTCTTCTGGGGGTAATAGGAGACAATGACACCCGAAGTGTGTTGCTTATGTCCAGCTTATTCCGTTGTTTTGTTTTGGTTACTGTCACTGCAGAAAGCCCCGTTTCACACAGATAGGTTGTCGGAAATGGCAACAGGGATTTAAGTGCTGTGGTGGCAATTTTAGGGTATTCCGCCATGACTTTAATCCAGAACACCGGCAGAGTTGTTGTCTCGAACGTAGTTTTAAGGCCGCCTTCATTTGCAATCTCCAGCAGTTGATCTTCTTGCACAGACATGCTAGATTCGCCTGATTTGTTGACAAATGGGTTGCGGATCCATTCCTTACTAGTTCGTGGGTCTTTTGTGGTGGGGAAGTAGCGATCAAACTCTTTTAAAAGCAAAGACAGGTGATCGTGCACCAACTGGGAGAATGAATGTTTAGGCGGTCTCGCCTAAAATCCCCGCTAATGTCTGAAACATGTCTAAAATGCCTCTGTTCACCCACCGTCCCCACAACTTCAGTTTGGCTTTAATTGCAGCAACTTTGTCTGCCAACTTGAAAACAGCTATCACATTTGTCAAAATTGGAAAATAGAGACATACAGAATTCAGAAATCATAATTGAAGCTCTAGTAACAGAACAAATTTCAAGTTATGATTTACCGCCTCCTAATTTGAGTGGACATTTCATAGATAAGAACCGCACAAACCAGAGAGAAATACACCACAGTAAATAAAATGGAAGTAATTTATTGTTCCTTTGGCGGCCCGGTACCATTTGATCCACGGACCGGTACCGGTCCGCGGACCGGGGGTTGGGGACCACTGCTTTAGTGTATTGTTCATAATGTTTGTAATAATAATGTATATGTCAGCTGGGGGAATCAGTATTTGAATTTTCGTCAGTAAGGCATTGCAAGTAGTTTTACTGACACAGAAAGGATAACCAGTGAACCACCAGAAGTGCCTCAGAATCTGTTGTTTTGGAGGAATTATCATTTTGGTAGGTAGTTCCATTTACTTCTCATTGGAGAAACACAGCGACTATTGGCCACGGTTTGGGATCAACATCGAAGGAAAAGATCCAAGGACAACGTATAATAATTTTGAATCACCGTCAGATAATGAATTCAACAACTGGAACTTTTCTTGGAAAAAAACAGATTTGGACTCAAGAACAAGACACCATCGCCCAATGAGCAATAATTACATTCACCAATTGGTCATACTTTTCGACTATGGAATTCATAGTAGATTTACTACGTGAACTTCCATTTGCATGTAAGTTGAAGACATCCCCCAATATGACCACCTATCTAAGTATCTAATTGGCGACGAAAAGTTTAGTCCCCGATTTAGCGAGATGTTGGTACTGTGTTCTTGAGTTTTTTCGCAACTAGATAACCTCAAGCAGCCAACCCGACTTAGGGGCATACGATATTCGAACCTTAACGGCATATTCGAATTCCTTAACCTTCGAATTCCTTTACGCTGCGGCGATTAGATTTTTTTATATCGTCTCACAGAACTGCTCTTTCGCTTGCCTGTCCGACCCCTTTTAAACAAACTAATAACTTAGATAACTAATAACTTAGATAACAAACTAATTTGAGCGATTGAGCCATGAGTGGCATTTACGACTGACACTTGCTATCCTTTCATAGTATTGTGTGGCGTATCGTTTGGGGTGAGATAGCTATCACCGAAGCGAAACGTTCTGCCTTTACCCCAAAGCGTTTACTACTCAAGGTCGACAGGGTAGGTTACCGAAGAAACGGAGGAATCCTCTAGAAAGCCAGTCGCTGACAGCTCGTAAATGGTGATCGATGCCAGCGGTCACTTAAAAGGGTGATAACATCCACAGTACACAGAACTATACCATGCCGCTGGTGTAAACGAAATTTTAGTGGTAACAAATGTCTATCTGCCGAAGCGTAGAGGTTAAGAGTGACTGTCTTGAGCCTTTCGGTCACTGATGAGGTCAAATGCATGAAATACTTCTAACATTTTGCAAAACGTACTAGTTAATTTCTAAAATAACTATTACAGCACAAATTGACATTCATTTATAATGTAACTAAGGGCCCCCTCTACTCGCCAACCCCCGGAGGATTGCTTTCCAATCCTCAATGGTTCGCTGCGCGAACCATGATTGCTTCGTTCTCATCAATGAAGACATTTGTCCTAGCAGAAGTAATTGTTTACAAAATATAAAATTCCAAAAAATATTTTTTAAATATAAATTTGTTGTACTACAGAAAAATTATACAGTACCTCTGGAAACTGAACTCAAACAATTTGGAATTCAAATGAAAATTCTCAGCGAATTTTGAATCGAAATGTGAGCGCTTATTCGAAAATCCAGCATGTTGTTTGTAAGATTCAACAGGTCGACTAATATAAATATTTTTCAATAAAATTTCACTACAAATTCAACTGAGGCGCAAGGATTCGTGGTAAACAAACAATCGTAAAGTCTTGCCAAAACGAGATAACAAATAACGTCTTTTTTCCGTGCCACGTAAGAGAATTATCTGTATACTAGGGGGCCCTTCACCTGCTCGCTAACGCTCTCCAACCCCCGGAGGATTGCTTTGCAATCCTCATTGGTGTGCTGCGCGAACCTTTGCTCGCTTCGCTCGCATCATTGAAGACTTGTGACCTAGCAGAAGGGATTTTTTTCAAAATATGATATTCCAAAAAAAATATTTTTCAAATTTAAATTTGCTGTATTACAGAAAAGATAAATACATTACCTCTGGAATCAGAATTCAAACGAAACCTTCGAGCAAATTTTGACTCGAAATGTGAGCGCTGATTTGGAAATTAAATACCCAGCATGATGTTTGTGTGTACATTTACCCAGAACTCGAGCCACCCAAACTTTTTCATTGAGTTTGTTTTGGAAAGTCGTAGTGCAAGCGTCTTGTTGAACTAGAATTATTGGTCCTGAATATGACCGTTTTTTAATGGACCTTAAAAGATACTCCGCTTTCTTTGATTTCTTTTAACTGCAACAGCTCGACTAAAATTAATTTCTTTCGATAAAATTTCATCCAATAACGCTATGAATTCAATTGAGGAGCGAAGCTTTGTGGAAAACCGCTGCCTTCTAGAGATATCTAGAAGGCAGTGGGTGAACAGACAATCCTACAATGTTGCCAAAACGCGATAACAAATAACGTCTTTTTTGCTTGCCACGTAAGAGAATTATATATATATAGATGTATATCAATTCACCCAGGGATATGTGCCATCATATCTCAGATATTTTGCAATTTTTTTATGAATAGATACCTATAAGATAATATCAAATTAATGTTTTCATCAAAAATTGAAATGGGGGGAATTTTTTGAAAATTTTGATTTTTGCAAGATTTTGGCTATTGCACTTTTAGTATCATTTTAGAAAGACCTTTCTGTTTTACTTATTTTTCAACCAATTGGGCTGATCTTAGTATCAAATTAAAACTAATACTTTTATCTTCCATAATAAGCTATAAAGGTTATATTAACCCACTGGCTGATTATCCCGCGATTTCCACGGGCAACTCAAATGTAGCAAAATTTGCTCATCCCGCGATTTTCGCGGGCATGTGTTTTTCTATCTTTAATGAGGAGCGCATCCCGCTTTTTCACCGTTTAACCAATGAAATAAATTACATACAGTGTTAGACGTTAAATTTAGATTTTGGTCAACAGATATCGCTAGTCGTCCACTAAATTGCGGCGTTTGAAGGTACTTTGTATTTACCGCTCTAACTTCGTGCCTTTGTTTGGCGCCTTTTTCTAATCAGAAATGGCTGCTAGAAAACGTTCAGCGATTGACAGAGTATTTATTCCTGATGATTTATCAGATTCTGAAAGTGATTATAGTTTTGATAGTGATAGTGATATAGATTTTTTGGACTGCTCCTCAGATAGCGATGAATCTGATCATGATTCAATAAACTTGCAAAGCGTTAGGCAGTGGTGCAAAATTGATATGAAGAATATTCCTCCTCCTCTAGTTCCTTTTCGTGGAAATCTGGGAATTACTGTGCATATAGCTAACAATGCAAGTATTATATATTGAGTTATTTTGAATTTTTTTTTGATGATCCAATATTACGAATGATAGTCCAAGAAACAAATAGATACGCTGAACAATATATTGCAGTTGTAAAGAGAATTTCCGTTGGAAAAAATGGAAAGAAACGAATGTTGAAGAACTAAGACTATTTTTTGCCGTTTTGTTACTCCAAGGAGTCATAAAGAAGCCAGAACAAGAGCATTATTTTCTTTTGTTTTTTTCATTTTACTTTTTTATATTATGTAATAAATAGAAATTAACTGTAATTCAATTGAAATTATTATTTTTTTTTGCGATAACATCCTGAAATTAGGTTTTCTGACAGTTTAGTTTCTCATGATAAAAATCTATATAAAAAGTCTTTTCTAGAAAGAAAAAATTGCATATTTCAATTCTCCAATATATATATATATATATATATATATATATATATATATATATATATATATATATATATATATATATATATATATATATATATATATATATATATATATATATATATATATATATATATATTTTTTTTTTTTTTTAATATGCAAAACAAATAATAAAAAAAATACACGATTTTTGTAGCGATTTCGGTCTACAAATTGAGCAGTCAGAGGGTTAAGGGTAATAGAGCGTTGCCACTCATCAGTTTAAGGGATTTTTTTTTAATACTTTTTCAGTCGATAAGTTCAATAGGTCATACCTTATAAGCCACAATTAACACATGTATCATATTTTTTTCTAGAATGAGCAGATCATGTACGTGTTGCGTTTTAAAAATAAGAAGGGTGCTTTTTGTGGTTATCAAATTAAAAATAAATTTCTTTTGCAACAATTTACTTCAAACACAACAGTTTTTATAAATTTGAGGTCTTTTTGAACTTAAATAACTCACAAATTTGTGAGAATAGTTAAAATTGTGGTTAAAAAATAATAAAAATTGATCTGCACTTGTCATAATTAAAAACTACAGTTTAATTTTGTAAAATAATAATGCAGAAACCCTTTCTGATTCAGCAAAAAAAAAATCTTTCTTTTGATTGAAAAAAAAATAACGATTTCGACCACTCTGCCTGATTACAAAATTATGCACCTGCCTCAACTGGTGGGAAAAAATATACAGTAATTAACATAAAAAAAAGTTTTCATGAATAGACTTGTTTGTATTTAAAAAAAAAACCACCTGCCAATGATCTCTCACTCCCACCCTATTCATATGCAGTCTTGCTTTAGATTTCTGCGAGGCAGGTTATGTTTGATGTATACATTATTTCCTAGCATTTTTATGGCTTAATTAGGTATGTTTTTTAGTTCTGATTTCAAAAGTTTTTTGATTTAGATATAATGGAAATTTGTTCAGTTGGTTATTACTTTAAAGAAAACTCTACTGCATCATCTCAAGTAGAATGTAGTACAGAAAACTTAGTAAGTTGTTCTGAACTTGGGGAAGAAGAAAGGGAACTTTTAATCCTAAGAACAAAATGTGAGAATTTTGAAAATATATGCAGTTAACATATGTATGCTTTTTTTAATGTTTGAGGATCGAAAAAGCGTATTTGGTGATCCATTTATGAAACATAAAAACAACGTGTACAAAGGTCTTAAAAACTGTTTCTCTTACATTTTCCAAAAAATATAAACAACGGGTTGAACTAGTACCAGGTACGAAATTATGTATTTCTTGTTGAAAGGCAGTTTTCTCAACATTTCCTCAAGTTAATGACAAAATAAAAAATCTTTCAGACAGTGATTATGAACCAGATTTAAGTAATAATGAAGTCATTGCAAAGCGACATGAAAGTTGCGAATTGATAGAATGTCCCCCCCCCCCACCCCGTTAAAGTCAGTAAACGTAAACTTGATAAAAGAGCTATTTATTTGGGAAATAATTCTGAGCGAATTGGAAGAGAGAACAAACGGAAGTGCAGCGATTGTGATAATCTAATGCATAAATTAAAAGAAAAATTTAAAAAGCGTAAAATAGATGATCAAATTCAGATATTGACTATAGTTCCCGAGTTATGTAGTATCTTACAAACAGTCAACTTTTTTGAAACCTCTAAGTACTTACTGAAAAAAAGCTAGGAAGTTATTGAATGAAGAAGGCATTTTATGTAAAGCTAAAAAAGAAAAGGCCGTACTCTATGTGATGAAGTTATTCAAAATGCAAGAGATTTTTTTTTATGATGACGAGATAAGTAGAGTTTCACCTAAAAAGGATTGTATATCTTAACCAACTTAACATGGTCAAAAAGAATTGATAGCAAAAAGATTAATATCGCATAACTTAAAAGATGTTTCCTTATCGTTGGAGGAGAAGAATCTCACAGAAACGATAGGTTTTACCAAGTTTTGTGAATTACGTCCACGAGAATGTGTAACTGTAAATAGTCGAGGGATTCATTCAGTGTGTGTTTGCACATATCATCAGAATGTTATGATGCAGAGAATACATTTAAAAATGCGATATCAAGAACTCCTGCTAAATTGGTATGTAACGTGGAATCAGAGGAATGCATGCTTCACCGTTGTCCTGAATGTCACAGTGAACTGGACCACCGAGAATTTCTTTTGGGGTTAGAATACTTGGGAACTAAAGAAACAGTTACAGTTAAGCAGTGGCTCCAAACTGATCGAGCATTCCTCGAAACTTTAGTAAAATCAGTGTATGATTTTGTTGATTTATTAGTTTCAAAATTCGTAAAGTTAACAAAACATCAATTTATAGCCAAACACAGAGTCAATATTTAAACAAAATAAAAGCAGATTTGGGTGATGAATGTTGTATAATTTTAGCAGATTTTGCAGAAAATTACACCTGCATCTTGCAAGATGCTGTTCAAGGTTTCCATTGGCATAACATGCAGGTTACACTACACCCATTTGTAATCTATTACAAATATAACGGTGAACTTAAAGTCAATATGCTTTGGTAGTGACTACCTTTTCTCTGGTAGTCACTTCTACAATATCTGAGAAAAGAACTACCGCATTTAAAAGTTGTAATATATTTTAGTGATAGTAGTTTACTCAGTATAAGAACAAAAAAACCTTTTTCAATTTATGTCATCACGAAGAAGACTATGGCATGACTTCTGTATGGCATTTCTTTGCCTCTAGCCCTGGCAAAAATGCATGTGATAGAGTATGAGGTACAATAAAGAGCCTTTCCACAAGATCAAGTCTTCAAAGAACTGTTAAGGGACATATTTTAAATGCACATGATTCCAATAGTAGGTATTAGAGTGAACCACTTTTCTAACCATTTGACAGATGAAACATTTTGGTGAAGAAAGTTTCGGTTTCTGAAATTTTTTTTACCGCCACTGTTGATAGCAAAACCAGATAAGAAGTAAATATTATTACTGAAAAGTTTTATGCAGTCTTCTATGACAATAAATTGTGGATCGGGAAGGTACTAGACAAGTGTGAAGAAGAAAGAGATGCAAAAGTTCAATTCATGCATCCACCAGACCCTACAAGGCCATATTTTTGGCCAACTAAAACTGATTGCTGCTGGGTGCCCTATGAAAATATAGTCTAAGAAGTTCCAGTTTCTTTAACATCATCTGTATCAGGATGAACATACAAAATAGATGAAAAGGGGACAAACAACTGCAGGAAATAGTTATTTTAGGCTCAAATAAAATTTAAGTTTACATTTAAAAAGTTGATTTTGAAATAAAATTTTTTCAAAGCAAATTTATTTTTTATTTCATAACGACAAAAAAACACCCTTCTTACTTTTAAAATACAACAAGTACATGATCTGATCATTCTAGAAAAAAAATATAATACATGTGTTAATTGTGGTTTATGATGAATGGCCTATTGAACCTCTATCGACTGAAAAAGTATAAAAAAATCACTTAACCTGATGAGTGGCAACACTCTATAACCCTTAGTATAACTTTTATAGCTTATTATGAAAGAGAAAAGTATTAGCTTTAATTTGATACGAAGATCAGCCCAATCGGTTGAAAAATAAGTAAATCAGGAAGGACTTTCTAAAATGATACCCCAAAAGTGCAATAGCCAAAATCTTGAAAAAATCAAAATTTTCAAAAAGTTCCCCCAAATTTAATTTTTGATGAAAAAATCTGAAAAAATTAATTTGATATTATCTTAGAGGTATCTATTCATAAAAAAAATTTAAAAATATCCGAGACATGATGGCACGGCCGAATATTAAAATAGGATGATTTCACATGGAATGACTCAATATTCATCGTGAAGCATGAAAGCAACGTTTATGGTCTTTGTTTTTTCTGCGAAGACTCGATCTATTTTACGTATATTTACGCACATATGTATGGTATCAATCCCTTCAGTGATATAGTAGAAAAAGGTTGGGAAATTTAACTTAACCAGGTAAAGCCGGGTGGTATCATCGGGTACCAGTGAAAATGAGTTAACAAATTTACGATTTCCTCCTATGAATATTAATTTTAGTTAAGTTTTTGTGATAGTAGATGTTTGATGAGAGAGGGTCGGAATACTTTCAGGTGTATTCACAACCAAAATTGACGTTTGATACATTAATAACATAAATATTATGTACTTAAAGAAAATTGAAAAAAGTGTTAAACAAAACATTAATTCCTGCTTTTTCGGGAAAATACTATTTAATGTATTTTATTTTATAAATTATGGGGATCGGTAATCATTGGACAGACATTTGCGCACCCTTAAACTGAGTTGTGTTACTTTTTATGCTCTTGTAGTAATAATTTAAGTCAACAGTCTGGTACCAAAAACTATTAAAACGACTTTCGACTGGATTGGAAGCAGTGGACAGACTACTTCACCACTGCTGCTTTAAGCGGTTTAGTCCTCCTTGCATGGGAGTTACAGGTGTTAGAGGATAGCCGAAGCTATCCACCATACATATAAGACAGTTGACAAAAATATTACATAAGGAACATAAGACAAGTGATTGCAAAATATGGACACGTGAATTTACTCCATGTTATTCGAAAGGAATTTAAATATTTAAAAATATATACACAGAAAAGAAAATAAATAAGTCACATTTCTTACAATTAAGAATAAAAATAAGACACATTTCTTACAATTAAGAATAAAAATAAGACACATTTCTTACAATTAAGAATAAAAATACGCGATGTGAACTAATTTGTTTAGTCAATAAACGAATATTCAAAGGGATCATCAAAGGGAAATAGTCTTAAGAGATTTAACAAATTAAAAAGAAAATTGCTGAAATATATGGTTAAAAATAAGTTTTTAAAAATGACAAAGTCATTATGAAGGAAACTTGATTCCTTAGCTCTCACAGATATAGTCTCACGGATATGTTGGAGCTGAGTTCTATCACACTTATATAATGTTTGTATGTTCTACGCAGTATTCAAGCACTATTGGGAAAATTTGGCATGGAAGGCTTCGTAAAATGCCAACACTTGTGAGGCCACAGTCTAAAAGTAGTGCGTGGTATCACCTTCTCGATCGCAGAAGCACAGTGCACTTGTTTTAAAGTAGAAAAATTGTAAACAAGCCGAAAATGAACATAGTACAGAATGTTACCAGCTTTGTATTCTAGGGCATAAAATTGATGGAAAACTTCAGAAAGCATTTGTGCATGTAACTACCTTTGGTAGAAACATCCCATTTCGCTTGTAATTGGTCTAAGGCTTGAAACCCCTTTTTAACCCTCCAAGTGGTTCGATGAGAGATATCGTCCAGGATATGATCGTTTTTGCAAAGGTTTATATTGTCCAGACAAAACAACCCTATTATTTCAAGGGGGAAAAGATCTATGCAGAAAAAACAAATTATCCCTTGTACAGAATTAGTTACAGTTTGGATCAGGTTTTTCTTAAGAGGCTGGATACTAAAGGGGAGTTTTGGAAGCGAAGGCGTTTAATTTTAGAAAAACAAATCCAATTTTTACATTTAGCATGCCTTTGAAATACAAACCTGCCATCGCCATCGCCTACTTGTACTCTTTAGTATAATTAAAATGGAACTAGCATGTTTAGGCTCAGTGCACACATCCAATTTTTCAACATGCGGCGCCGCTGCGGCACCGATGCCCAACTATGCACACATAACCGTGAAATGACGGAAGTACTCATTTCGCGCCATTTGCGATAAATATTCTATCGAAGAAAACGTGTTTATTTCGCTGACTTGGTGTAGAAAAAAGTATATTTTGAATCAAAATAAACGTTACTGGATACAACCATTTATAAATTATTATTTATATTCCATTTATTTATGATAACAAGGTACTTCAGAACGGAGACTCATGTACGGCGAGCTGCTGCGCCGTGCGGAACTGCGGTACAAATCACACGCAGTTGGACGTGCGTGCCGCATCTGCTCCAGAGGCATGTGTGCACTACTCCTTTGGATCTAATGTATCAGACCGCACTTGCTTTGCGGCAGCGTGCCGCTCGTTGAAAAACTGGATGTGTGCACCTGGCCTTAGATCACACTTAACACACACATGCAACGTAGCATTAAATAAAACTGTTGACTGAGATGTGTTTGTCATTAAATTTGTTTTTTAACAGAATAATATCTGCAATTAACAATATTACATGTAAAATTGAGTTTTGAATTTGTTTACATATATATGCAGTCAAATTAGAATTTAACTGATCGCTGAAGACCTTCTAGCGTTCAAAAGCTACATTGAATTGTCTCAATGGAGAAAAATTAATATGAATATAAATAATGATCGTAAAACGGTTTTATAGACTACTGGAACGAATCATTGAATTTCTATTGAGAAGTTGTCGAGGAAACAAAAAGTCAAAACTGAGTATGAATGTTTGGTTAGGCCGCTACTTGTTTTAAATTCTAAAATTTAACTGAGCATATTCTGAGGAACACTTTACAAATTAACGGAGGATAATTATCAGAGATTATTAACCCAATTCCAATTTTCAAAACCATAAAATACATTTTAAATGAGATTTTACCACTTGATGTATGATCAATGAAGCAGTTGTTTAATAATTTTTTTTATCCTACACAAGATTTCAGCCTTCTTGCCATAAGTCTCTGGTAGCCCAATATATTCTAGAAACGTAAGTAAAATATGAAAATATTGGCAGTAATTTTCACTGCTACATCAGTAAGACCAGGGTAATCATTGAGGTGAGTTCTTGTCATGTCAAAAAGGTCACACAGAGGGCAACTTGGTGTTTTTAACAAACCAATATGGTAGTTTGACACTCTATAGTCGGCTTTTCTGATCAAGCCGACACAAAGCAGACATATTCAAAAACTCCTTAATTGGAGATAATAAAACTCTTTTCAAATGAACTGTCTATTTCTAATCCTAGAAGTACTATTACAGCACTCCACTTACCATTAATTCGGTCATAAAGTTGACCTGACCACAAAAGCTATTGTAATTTGGTTTCAGGAAATCGATGGTTGCAGTTTTATAGTGGAGTGTGTTTTGGTACATGAGACTATCATCTTCCTCTGAACAAATGTTTTGATCTCACTTTTGTTAATAAAATTCTTGTTTAGATAAAAATAATTAAAATTTGAATATGTCTAGATCAGGGATGGGCAAACTTTTTCGGTCGGGGGCCAAAAATCGAAAGAAAAAAAGTTTGTCGGGCCAAGATAAATTTTTCTAAAATTTTAAAAACAATACACAAGTATTACAATTTAAATATGTTAATGAGATAAATGAAATTACGATTTCATTTTTAAAAGTTCCTTATATTGAGGTTCTAAGTGAGATGTACTGATTCTAAGGAACGAGGCTAAATGCTCATCTGTCAGTCTACTTCTGAAATAATTCTTTCTAAGGTTCATAGTTGAAAACACTTGTTCACATATTTAAGATGAAGCAAACATAGCACTGATTTTCTGGGCGTGAGATATTAAATTTGGGATATTTACTTTCGATAATGATTTGTAAAACTCTAACTTTGGCATATTTAGAAACAAGTGTATGAGATGATTGTTAGATTACAACTCAATTAATTCAAGCTGCAAATCTGACCTCACTGCTTCACAATTTACGTTGAAAGGCATGGTAAAAATATCCAATTCTGTTTGAATGGCACTGAAATCTTAAAATCTTCGTTCGAACTCAAAATGAAGTTTTTTCAAGCCATCTTCATAATTCTTAAGTTTCTCTTCATTTACTGAGGGTATTGAATTTAACCTCGAGAAATGAGACAGGTCGTTCTTAGCTAGCTGCCCAGCAAACAGATTAAGTTTAAAAGCTTTGAGATGGGCCCAGATATCGTCGATAAATGGATTTTCCCCTTGCATCTTGACATTGAAGTTGCTCATATGACAAAGAAGATCTGTGAAAAATGCAAAGTCCGAAAGCCATTCTGTATCTTCTAACATTTCACACTCCGCAGAACACTGTTTCTCATGGAAGAACGACACAATGTCGTCTTTCAGCTGCCAAACTCGCTCGAAAACAGATCTTGCACTAAGCAACCTTACTTTCGTGTAATACAGTACATCAGAGTATTCAGATTGCACGGACTGAAGAAATTCTCGAAATTCTATCCGCGGGCCGGATAAAACCTTCTGGGGGGCCGGAGTTGGCCCGCGGGCCGGAGTTGGCCCATCCCTGGTCTAGATAAATGGGAAGCGTCACTGCGGTTGAAGAAAATGATTGGAATTATGAGAAAGTTATGTTCAAAGGTACAACAGTCTCCAATATAGCAGAGGTAATCAAGTGAATTACTTTGAGAAAATTCAAAGTTTGCTTGAAATTACTTCAATGCTTCATTCCTTCCCTTATGCATACCTTAAACAAGTTTTCTAAGCACAGCTGCCTAATAGAATATTCCTTCTCAAACACATCCCATAAACATGTGTTCCAAAGTCATCCATCAAGATCAGTAACCGGTACAAGATTAATGGTTCAAATTTTAACGTACGCTTTTCAAAAACGTATTACATAAGCATCAGTTGGACTGTTGCAGTATTTTAATAAGTTAGTTACACTATTAAAGAATCTCGAGTTATATTCGAAACTAAATTCGGGACAACTTCCTTTACTCCCATCCTTTAATATAAAACTGAGTTCGTCGAAGTATAAGTAACTTTTGGTCGCCTTTCAGGTTTAACTTGTCGGTTTGCTTCTTTTCATTGCTACTTTCTAGCTGTGTTGACTTAAGAATATTTAATTAAGATTTTGCTTCTTGAAGAGAGTTCTTGGGTGTTATTTCGCATGTAAGCTTTCGTCGGCTTTTTTTAAGTAAGAGGCAAATAGAAAAGAAATTCAAACTATTAAGTATTTTACATACAACTAGAACACTCATGAATAGCTTCCGTTCTAAAGTTTGTTGATTGTGAATACCCACTAATGGAAGTCGTTACCCTTCTTTCATCCCTTTATATTGAATACTTACAGAATTACCCGACTTTGATCGGGTTGAATTAATTATATGTTGTTGAAAAGTCATCAGACTAATCAATTCTTTTTTATAAAAAAATGTTAGCATCCTTTAAGAGTACGGGAATTTTTTTTACACTCATTTTTACTCTTCCATCGCTTCTACAATTTACTTCTGGTACATGCTGTATCCATCCATATAATCAATTTCATATTCGTAGCACTTCTGCTGAAAGTTTTTTTTCTAAGGTGACTAACTACAGAAGTTGATTTTGAGTTTTGGAGTGACTACGAATATTCCCGTGCATTCATTTTTTGAAAAAATGGCGAATTTTTTGCGCAAAATCTTGCATTTAGTTTTTCTATGAATATGTTTTACTTGTGACATTCTTGCACTAGTATGCGATATTTTCGAATTTCATCATCAGTATGAGAGGATGGTAAATTAAATTGCTACAGCATTCGTAACTAATTTAGTTTGAAGCAAACGCAATTTTCTTGAAAATTCCATTGAGCGGCAGGTGGAATTACGGAACTTCTGTTAGATATATAAGGCAGAGTTGACGTTTGTCTGTTCTCTATACAAATCTACACCATTTGACAAATCCACACATTTGGTACACATATATTTTAGAACCCTGTGGGTATGACAGACTATATATTAACCCGCTTTCTTTTTGTTCAAGGGGACTAAAAAATTACGGCATTCGTGACTAATTTACTTTGAAGCAAACGAATTTTTTTCTTGAAAATTCCATTCAACGGTATGGGGAAAAACGGAGCTTGTGTTAGAAATAAATGCCATCAGTGTAGACAAATTAAACTCAATTGATAACAATTTTTTAATAAACAGAAGGTTTATTATACAGCGCTTTTACACAAAAAACACTGATTTCAACGAATGGTTCATACGTATCTAAGTTGCGTAAGAACAGCTTCAATATGTAGAGTAAGCAAACTCGACTTTCTGTCACGAAGACTTGGAGAGTGGGGTACCGGCTCAGGTGTTGTCTCGTCATCTGACCGTGGTTCAAAATTACGTGTTACTTCCTCTGATCTTTCTCTTAGGGGATTGATCCCGGACCATCGTCAATATTTCGTTGTGTTGCTCTAGTACGACGTTAATTAAAATTACCTTACCTGTCACTTAAGACAAAAATTGCAATTTTTCAAAATTACTAATTGCGATATTATTATAAGATTAACAAAGTTTTGTTTAAAATTTCTTTTCCTCCAACAGACATACAGTTTTAAATTAAACCCGATTGGTACATTTTAAATTCAAAAATTTGGTCTCAAAATGGAAACTACGTAACCCTATTTAGAATGATAGATGTAACTACTTGACTATGGAGTACAGCTTTCAATAACACCCATGAAACACGAAAACCAAATGAAATTTAATTGATTTTAATCGCCTTTCAATGAAAAGCAATCAAAATTTTGAAATACTAGGGGGCTCCGCCCCCTGCTCGCTTACGCTCGCCAACCCCCGGGGATTGCTGCGCAATCCCATTTGGTTTGCTTCGCAAACCAACACTCCTTTCACAGATGTCATTTGGTTTGCTTCGCAAACCAACATTCCTTTCACAGAGTGAAACTATCTGAATAATTCGTATTATGCTGATTTCACTTTCCGGTACATGACGTCACAGCGAGGGCTTCGCGCCCTGCTCGCTTACGCTCGCCGACCCCGGGGATTGCTACGCAATCCCGTTTGGTTTGCTTTCTCAAACCAATACTTCTTTCGCAATTGATTTCACTTTTTTTTGCTTTAACACTTAATGCACCCTAAACTAATAGCCGCATCAGTAAAAAATCTTCTGTATCTTGTTCCCTGTACAATTTTAAGTAAACAGTGTTAATATCAATACATTGTACTTTGTCGGTAAACTGTCTTGAGAACAGAGGGAAAAAAGCGAGCCTTTTTCCTCGCCAAATAAAAAGAAATCGTTTTTATGGCAATTGTTGCTACGATAAATTTGATATCTGGCAAACCCGATAGTAGGAAATGCAACCCACTGCTGTTTGCGGAACCAGCTATGCGAACTGAAAAATACGAAATTTGTGTCACCAACTTTTGATTGCATCGAATTTATTTATGAACCAATTTTAAAAATAATTGTACCGTAAGAAAGAGTACACTGTGAGGTATACTGCAATATTTTTAAAATTAAAAACTAACAGTAATACTATATAGATATGACCATTTTAGTTTTGTATCGGAAGTTACGATCTGAAAGTTCCGAAAATTGTATGACCTACTTTTAATTGCATCGATTTTGTTTATTAACCAATTTGAAAAATAATTGTACCATAAGAAAGAGTGTAATGTAGTGTATTCAGTGATGTTCTCAAATTTAAAAAATAATGGTTTTTGCCGTAGACATAACGGTTTTAACAAAACGTAGCGAAAATATCCGAAGATTCCGAATTTTGTATCACGAACTTTTGATCGCATCCAATTTAATTATTAACCGATTTCAAAAATAATAGTACCGTAAGAAAGAGTATATTCTGAGGTATACTGCGATATTTTAAAAATTAAAAACTAATAGTAATTAGATATAGATACGGCAGTTTTAAAAAAATAACAAAAATGTCCCGATTTTTCCCGAATTTCAAAAAAATATTATCAAGAACCAAATTGAAATTTCAAAATAAACTCGACGAGCTGCAAAAATTTACGTTGAGAGGTACTCTTTAAAAACAACTCACGGCTTGAAACTGAAAATTTGTATGTGTTTTGCTCACTCGCGGAAGAAATTACGCTTCTTCAATTTTGACACTTAATAAACCCTAAACTAATAGCCGCATCGGAAAAAAAATATTAATAATTTTCCAGGGAATACGATGAAGAACAAACCATGTTAATTTTGTTTTTTTCCGATCAGTATTTTCTCGGGAAACCGTCTAAGAATGGAGCTAAACAACAAAAATTTCAATTCTGCGGCGGCGGTAACTTTTTTTTAATATAGAGAGATATTGGAACTACAACGTATGACTACCCGTTTTAATTTAACGTAGCCCATCTTATTTTAAAGTTATTTCATTTAAATTTACTTGTCACTTTAAAATAAGAAATTACGCTCACTTTCAAAATATTTTGATTTGAATGTTTTATTTATTTTTTATGACTAGTGGGTTCCTAAAAAAATTTCAAGAACAAAACATCTCATTTCCACATAAAAAAGGAAATATATTAGCACAACATATTGTTAAAATTCAGAGGAAATATCATCATAATTTTAAATGTTTCAGCTTCTCCGTGTTGTTTGTTGTAATAGCACTTCTTAATATTTTCATATTCGACTGTTGTTATGGAAACGGCGACGGAATTAGCCGGTTCTTCTGAAAACATTGAAAACTATCTAGCGCGTGCTCTCAAATTTTATGAAAGAATTAATTAAAAAATATAACTGTGTTTATCGTCTGCGCGTGCTCCAAATTCATTACACCGTTGAACCACAAGACTCGCTGTCACATGACTCGCTATTACGAATCACAAAACGAAAACAAACCTGAAAAAGATTGCAATTTTTTTTTTCATAATAGAAAGATACAGCAATCTACACACAATTACGTATTCTACGAAAGATTTAAAGAAAGTTGGTCGAAATATACATCGCCAATAAATTACTCATGCCTAGTGATATTTTGCAGGAAATAAATCAATTACTAAAATCCAAAAATAATATTTCTGCAATAGGTAATATACTGGAACAAGTAAACAAACAGAAGCAAAATTCCGATTCTTGAAAAAATGCTGAATTCAGAAAAAAAATATGATCTAACGTGTTGAATTTTGATTTCCTAAATATATTCTGAAATATAAAAATTCGACAGAAGAATTTTGAACAACATTGCTAGCTTGCTACTGCGTGGCCAGTACGGCGTTGCCCGTGACAGTTCTTTTCGTGGGGTCAGGTGTGACAACTGCTCACCAACCCCCGGTGATTGTTACGAATTCCCAATTGATTGGGAATTCGTATCCTGTTGGACAAGACCCATCATGGCGTTGCCCGTGATGTTGGTTTGCTTCGCAAACCACTTCAAGACAACACTATTCATAGATAAGCAACAATTCTCTCATTTTGTATTTCAAAACGAATTAAAATTAGTCAAAAATATAAAATGGCATTTTCTTTACGTTTTTCAAATGCACACTTACTGGTATTAAATCTTAATCCTAATAAAGTACATGGTAAAAAATCCTTACCTCAGTTCTATTATCAATGTTGGCTTCGGAAGGTCCACTTCAACTGAATGTCCTCTACTAGTTCAGAGGCAGTTCGATATTTTTTGACCTCTAACCCTAATTTTGTTATTACTTCATTTTCTGCGCAAAAAAAAATTATATCTTCCATAATTATTATTGCTTTCTGTAATCACACAGTTAAATAATCTAATTGAAAGCAATGAAAGCTCTGCCGCGCAGTTCAAGCAATGATATACAATTCCTAACTTAAATTAAGCGTATTTAAACTTTGCAATACACTTTGCAAATTAATATCATAGTATCATATTTTGACTCTATACTGCCCATATAAATTAGTTTCTATTTCCGCCTTTTATTCTCCTCAAGGATCCAAGTGTCTTTTAAGGTTCGTAAGTGGACTTTATTTCTAAATTATGCATGTAAAAGCTACACTGGAATCAAAACTGCATCTAAAAACAAAACATTTATTACAATTACAATTCCAAGGCATCAAAGGTAGAACTGACGCTTCTCATCTGAAAGATATCCCTTTCTTTCTTATTAGCATTTCATTTTCAGTCGAAGTACACTGCTGGCCACCCAAATTGCAACACCAAAAAAGACAAGAGATATCACAACAAAATTTATTTTGTAGATAACATGGTGACCAAGTATCAAATGATTAAATTTATAGACTTCTGTGAAGTGTGGTTCGTGCCAAAATCAGTAGCCAGAGTAGCCGCCATTGTTGGAGATCATCGCTGCCACACGCCTCGGCATTGATTCAAAGAGACTTTGGATGTGTTCTTGGGGGTACAGCAGACCAAGCAGCTCCCACACGTTGCCAAAGTTGATCTGGTGTGGTAACTGGGGATGTAATCTGAGTCAATCGTTGAGCAACCATGGACCGCATGTTTTCTATCGGCGAAAGATCCGGAGAGCAAGCTGACCAGGGAAGCAATTCAATCTGGCGATTGACGAAGATCTCTTGGAAAATGCATGCCACGTGTGGTCGCGCATTATCCTGTTGAAATATGGCTGTGGGCAAGCCCTGAAGGTAAGGAAGGACAACTAGCTCCAACACTTCGAAGATGTAGCGCTGACTGTTTAAAGTACCGGCAATGCGTACTAGAGGAGTGCTAGAGTTATATCCAATACCGCCCCATACTATAATACCTGGTGCAGGACCAGTGTGGCGGTGCATAACGCAGCTGTTCAGCATCCTCTATCCACGGTGTCTCCAGACTAGAATCCGACCATTGTGGTGTTGCAGACAGAAGCGTGACTCGTAAGTAAGGACAATTTCATTCCATTCTGCCGTCCACATCCTTCTTTCATCTCACCATTGGCGGCGGAGACGTCTGGGGTTCTGCGTCAAGGGTAGATGAAGTAATGGACGTCTTGCGGACAGACCACTCTGCTGTAAACGGCGTCGAATGGTACGCGCATACACTGGATGACGCGTTAAAGACTGAATGTGCTGTGTTATGGTTCGTGATGTGTCACTGCCATACGCATAATATGCCTGTCATCACGTGAAGTGGTGCACTGAGGTGGATGCGATCGAACACGTCGGTCCGTCGTACCCTGCTGCATCCATCGATCACATATCCGCATTACAGTTGTTTGGTTTCGTCCAACACGACTACCGATTTCCCTGAAAGATTATCCACAATCTCGGTAGGCCAATATCCTTCCTCTGTCGAACTCGAATACTTGATCAAAAGATGATCGCTGTTTTCTACGAGGCATAAGTGATCGTTTTTTTCAAAAAACCACAAGAACAACACAATTGCCGTACTTGAGATAGTTGAAATTTCAAAGCCTTAAATAGCGCTTTGAAGTGGCGCCACAGGCGCTCGTGATGTGCGTCTGCGCTGAAATTCTAATCATTTGCATATCTCATCTCCGCTAATGCATGTTGTAAATTTCATATTATTTGCATGCCTCTTTCAGGGTGTTGCGTTTACGGTGGCCAGCAGTGTAGTTTTAACTTCTATCAAGATGTTGAACAATGTATAAATACGAAACCGAAAGTAAATTAGCACATCAAATCGCGATTTCGAAATCGCAAGCTACAACAGTTGCAATTCTCCATTTTTCAAATAATGTCAATTTCAGCGTTACTCTAATATATGAATACATACTAAACAAGATAAAATATTCTCTAATAACAAATGAAATAATAATATATTTAAAATGTTTGATAGAAACTAGATATTTTATCTGTATTCCAAGAATATACGAGTATATCCATTTAAGAATTATTTCTAAACTGTTTAAGCGGAATCGAAAGTGTTGTAAAATTATTTTCCAGATTTTATTGAAATCAACGTATTTAAGCTACAGGGTAAAAAATACGGTCAGTTACAGTCTACGTTTATGAGCGGTTTCAACGGCCTTGGCAATTTTTTGGCCAAAGAAAGAATTCTTTAAATAATACTTTTATTCCAAAAATATTTTTCTTTTTACAACGGAAAATGAAAGCTTGAAAATGAATTTGAGAACGTTTGAAAAGTGGATTTTTTAAAAACTTTCACACAAAGTAATAAGTATAAACACATTTCAAAATACAATTGTGAACCAGCAGAAAAACTAAACTGCATTTGTGGGGTAAGAAAACCCTGAAACATCAATTACACTAGATACAGTGGGCATGTTGAAAAAGAAAAATATTTTTTAAAGAAAAAAAAGCAAGAAATAATACAACCTGATACATCATACATGAGGTTTGGCCGCTAGGTGTCGAGCAGTGTGCGTCGCGTTTTCGGAGCTCCCGCGAAATTCAAGTTTTTTTTTAGTTATTCTTCATTAATTAGTACTAAGCACTGTATTACTTCTTTTTCTATCAGTTCAAACATTTCTAATTGTTTTTAAAGTGTTTTTATAGTCCTTGTACTTAGTTTTTGACTTGTCAAATAGTCCTAAGTCAAGTCTCGTTAGGCCTAATTCACGTATGTCTCGTTGGGCCTAAATATTTTCTGTCTTGTTTGTTTTCATTCATTTCATTCAAGTGCAGTGCTTTTTCTGTGTATTTGACATAGTGCTTTTTCTGTATGTTTGATTTTGTGTAGTGCTTTTTCTGTGCATTGAGTGTTACTTTGCATAAGCATGGGTATAGTTAGAATGTTCAAGGAGATGAGGACAGAGGAAGCCAGTGGGGAGTTCTATGTGGAATGTGACTTGTGTGGGAATATGGTTGAGGCAGGAAAGGGGTGTGTGATCGGGGTTAAAATGTCAGAGAAGGTTGAATTTACATGCAAGAGTTGTTTAGAGGTGGGTGATTTGAGGAAGGAGCTGGAGGCTTTGATGGTGAGGGCTGCAGAGGGAATGGAAAAGGATGTCCAATGTGTAAACTTGGGGGATAAGGTAACTAGAGGGGTAGTGGTTGGTGATTCAATGGTTAGGGTTTCGGGAGAAATGGTAGGGCGTAAAAAGCGCAATTTTGCAAGGTGTTGCTTGCCAGGTGCCAGGGTAAAACATGTAGTTGAGGCAGTTAAGGCAGGTGTGGTTAAAGGGGAGGAAAAGGCAGTAGTGTGGGTGGGAACAAATGACGTAGAGAGGACTATTAATGTTGAGTTTAAGAGGGAAGCAGAAACACTTTTAAGAGGCATTAAGTCTCATGGGGCAGAAGTAACAGTATTAGGATTACTACCTAGGTATGGGTTAGGCAATGGGTGGTTAAATCAAAGGGCCAATAAGATGAACGGGTTGTTAAGGGATTTGTGTGAGAGGGAGGAGGTTCGATTTTTAGATGTTTGGAAGGAGTGTAGGAGGGATTGGATAAGCAGGGACAATTTGCATTTAAGCTTGATAGGCAATAGGGAGGTTGGCAAGCGGGTTTTGAATATTCTGGAGTCAAAAAACTAGTATACAAGCAGGGATGGGAAGGACATAGAGGGTTGACAGTACACAGTAATTGCTTAGGAAAACTAACAGGGTCTAAATTGCAGGAGACAAACAATACAAAGGGAAAGTGCAATGTAAGGGAGAAAAACAATACCAAGACAAATAATACAAGGGGAAAGTGCAATATAAGGGTGAAAAATAAGCTAAAAGTATTTTATTGTAATACTCGCAGTGTGAGAAATAAAATGGATGAGCTCAAGGGAATTGCACAAGCAGAGGATATAGATATCATTGGGATTACTGAAAGTTGGGCAAGCAGTGAAGATGCACAAATTTTAGAATTAAGTGGATTCACGATGTTTAGGTAGGACAGAGAGAATAGGAAAGGGGGTGGGGTTTTGATTTATGTGAGAGAATTCTTTAACTGTACGGAAATAAAGTTAAATAGTTAAACTGAGGGTATATAATCAATCTGGGTGAAACTGAATACAGACAAAGGCAAAGGACTAATTCTGGGTAATATATATAGACCTTCTGTTTGTAGTGAAGAGCAGGAAAAGGGCATGTGCAATCTGATAAACGAAGCATGTAAAAAAGGAGAATTAATTTTAATGGGGGACTATAACTATCCAAATATTGACTGGACAAATAATCTAGCTACAAATGGGAAAGGGGTAGAATTTTTGGAAGTGATACAGGATTGTTTTTTGTACCAGATGGTGTATGAGGATACTAGGGACAATGCAATATTGGATTTGATTTTTAGCATTGATGAGGATAGGGTGTAGGATTTGGTTATAGGTGAGCTACTGGGAGAAAGTGATCATAGAAGTATCAGATTAAGTATAAATTTTCAGTCAGCATACACAATCAATAGTAGAATAATTCCAAATTTCAGAAAGGTAAATTTTCATAAGATAAGGGAAGAGTTAAAGGAAACATTCAAAGGGGGATTATTAGCACTGCATCATTCTGAACAACGGGAGGAATTCAAGAATAAGTTAGACAGGGTGTTAAAAAAACATGTAACGTTCAGGAAAAAAGGAAAATCTAGAAAATTGCTCCCTATGTGGTTTTCAGGGGAAACACACAAAGCTTTAAAATTAAAACAAAGAACATACAGGGTATATAAAAGCACTGGTAACGACAGGGACAAAGAGGCATATCAGAAAGCCAGAAAGGAGTTTAAAACTATTAGTCGGAAGCAAAAGGTGTCCTTGGAGGAAAAATTAGCAAGGGAAATAAATATAAACCCAAAAGAATTTTTTGCATATGCAAGTGGTAAAAATAAATTTAGTACTACACTGGGCCCATTAGAGGGGAAGGGAGGTGAATTAATTCAAGACGAGGTGGGAATGGCAAACGTGTAAAATGACTTTTTTCTGGGGTTTTTCAATGGTAATTATAGTTTAAAAAAGGATCCCAAGGATGGAGCCTTTGCAGGGGGTATAATTAAAGAATGCAAATTCAACAGGGAAGAAATAGTACTTCAGTTGAAAAGAATTAAGCCATCTAAAGCACCAGGGCCAGACGATATTTATCCGAGAGTACTAGTGGAATGCGCGGAAGAACTGGGGGAAGTAATTCACACGATATTTAATTCAACATATAGCACAGGTTGGGTGCCAATGGATTGGAAGTTGGCCAACAAAACTCCAATTTTCAAAAATTGAATACAAAGTGATCCGGGCAACTATAGACCAGTAAGTCTAACATCAGTAATTTGCAAAATATTTGAATCTGTTAAAAAAGCATATAATGTTATACTTAGAGGAGGGGGGACTGTTATCAGAGAATCAGTATGGGTTTAGGAAGGGTAGATCCTGCTCTACAAACCTTTTGAAGTTCTACGAAAAAATTACTGAGGAGCTGGATAATAAGAGCAGTGTGGATATCATGTACATAGATTTTCAAAAGGCTTATGATAAAGTACCTCATGAGGCATTACTGTTTAAATTGGAAAGGCTGGGGATTCAGGGAAAAACATTAATATGGATAAAAAATTGGTTATTGGGTAGAAAGCAGAGAGTGCAGGTAAAAGGAAATTATTCACAGTGGACAGAAGTTATAAGTGGGGTGCCTCAGGGATCAGTTTTGGGACCAATTTTATTTATAATTTTCATAGATGATATAGGTCAGGGGATCAAGAATAGAATCAGTATATTTGCAGATGACTTAAAAATATGGGGGACGGTGGATACCAAGTTACAGATAGAAAATTTACAAGGAGATTTTGATAAGATATCCGAATGGGCTGTAAAATGGGGTATGTCATTTAATGTAGGGAAATGTCAAGTTCTGCATATGGGTTACAGGAACAGTGGAGCCGAGTACTGTCTGCAGGGAGTAAAGGTAAAGGAAGGAGAAACAGTCAAGGATCTTGGGGTGATAATTCACAGGGATTTTAAAATGGGTCACCAATGTTCAGCTGCTGGTAAAAAGGCTAATAGGTTATTGGGGTATATTAAAAAGACTGTAACTTCAAGGGATAAGAATATAATCTTGCCATTATATAAGGGTTTAGTAAGACCACATCTAGAATATGCTGTACAATTCTGGGCTCCATATATGAGAAAGGACATAGAATCAATTGAAAGGGTTCAGCACAGAGCTACAAAAATAATAAAGGGGCTAGCAAATTTCGACTATAATGAACGTTTAAGTAAGCTAAACATGTATACACTGGAAAGAAGAAGAAGGAGGGTGGATTTGTTTCAGCTTTTCAAGTTTGTAAAACAAGGGGACACAGAGGGCTTAAATTTCAATAGGGATAACAGAACAAGGGGCCATGGGTATAAATTGAATAAGACACATTTTAATCGGGATTTAAGGAAAAACTACTACTTTAATAGGGTAATAGACAGTTGGAACGCGCTGCCAGAAAGTATAGTTAATTCAAAGGGAGTGTACGAATTTAAGACACAATTGGATAGTCAGTGGGAATTGGAGAATTCATAAACAAAGGACCAGCCTTGTTGGGCTAGAGCCTGTAGCTGGTCGTCAATATTTGTATTTGTATTTGTATTTGTATCATAACTGTCCCGAAAAAAAAATTGCTAAACAAGAATATTCCACAAATGGCGAAAAAACAATACATAAGAAAACTCTGACGTGAAAAAAATAAAATAAAATAAAAATTCCACAGCTGCAGAAATACAAATAAATGAACCAATAGTATCAAAGAAAAAAAATTTAAAAGGACCAATGCAGTCAAAAGATATTTTAAAATCAAAATAACTAATGGAAGCAAAGAAAAAATTGAAACGAACCAATTAAATCAAACGACTTTAACGGATTTTTGGAGAACTTTCTAGAATATCTATATAAATAAGAATGGAGTGTTTGTTTGTACATTCAATATTTTCGACCCATTTCAAGTTTTCTATCCGTTTTGGACCCTTCTGATGCCGAATCCGCCTTTTTCTCGTTTGGTGTCTGTCTGTCTGTTGTGCCCTATACACGTCCACGCGGTTTAAGATATTTTCATGAAAATTTGCATACAGTGAGTACTTATCTTCATTTAGAGAGTGGCATTGGTTGCGAAAGTCTGTCAGTCCGTCTTTCTGTTCTATGCTCGATTTTGGGTTTGTGTGTTTGTGTAGATATCACATGAATTGTATTCCAGATATTTCATTGCATTGTATTTTATTTTATACATTATCTATTAGTTTAGTGATTGCAATATTAAACATTTCTTTATTGTTATATTTAGTTGAGTTTCATGATAAAACACCTGAGTAAGTATACTTAAATCAACCATAATTTGGTAGTTTTGGAAAAATTGGAATGTCTATTGAATATTACGATTACTTCGATTGCTTTACCAGTACTGCTGAAAAAGTAATTATTCTTCAAAAAATTATTATTATTTTTTTTATGCAATTTCAGCTCTGATACTTCATTTATTTCGAGTCTTATTTTTATTCTTTGCGCAATGAAAACGATTTCCGAATATTTGGGACAGACATATTTTTCAATGAAACGAGAATGAACAAGATCGCGCGAGCAGTGATATTTTTTCTGGTTCTTTCGCTCTGAATTAATTTCACAATTCTAAATTTTGTACACTTTTAGTTGTAAGCTGTGGCAACTGTGCGAGATCAAGAGATAAATTGAATCACAAATTAATATCTTTAGAACAATTTTTTGCGACATCTTTTATTTTGTTTTACTTCGCTGTTTCCTGTTTTAAATATTTATTATTTTAATAAATGTGTTTTCCTTCTCATCACACGCAACAGCACCACAAAGTATTAGACTTAAAAATGTTAGGTAAGTCAGTATAAATTTTCAGTAAATTTTAAGTGTAGTTATGCCATTATTTAAAGAATAATGCCGTTATTTAAAGAATAATGCCATTTTTTAAAGAATAATGCCGTTATTGAAAAAGTAATGCCGTTATTGAAAGATTAATAATGTTTATTAATCCAAACTGGAACTTTTTCCAACATTAAAAAATTCGTTGTAATAATGACAGGAGAAGATTGCAAAATTTCACAATGTCGCATACCGGAGGCAAGAGTGCCACAAGTAAAAAAATATTGTTTTGTTAACTATGAGTGCGAGAGCACTCGCCGTAAATCGTAATTTTAATTAATTGAGTTGAACATGAAAAGAACTTAAGAAAGGGAATTCCAAATCTTCCTATAAATCGTCTTTTATAGTAGTAACCTTAGTATCACCTTTCGTCATTTTGTAGCTTTGTCATACAGCAATTGTGCGATGTATGTGAAATGTATTACATGAATGGATATGCATGTGTAGGATTTGTGTCCAAAGTAAGTTGTAGAAAATATAAAGATGGTGAAAGATGTTAAAATAAATTTTTATTCTACAAAAAACGTAAGTCATTATATATTTTGATTAACACTTCAATCTAGAGTAAACCAATTCAAACCGAGTAAGGTCGGGTATTTTGCTAGTTCAAAATAAAAATTGAAAGTTACTATTTATTACGTTTTCCGAGGTTGTCATGAAAACCACAATAACCGTAAAGCCAGATGGGATACCTTAATCGTCTGTAACTCAATACTAGAAGTGCGCCAAAAAAATCGCCAAAGCAGCTGCCACCGCTCATAATTGTAGAGTGTAGCTGTACCAAAAATACTCCAACGATAAATCTCCCCAAATTTGGAGAAACATCAATTTTTAACTTTGATATTATGTAACGCAATCGAAACGTTAGTTATGTAATAGTGAATTAGACGAAAATCACACGAAGTTCTGCATAATTACATTCACAATAATGTGAATTAACTATACGATTTTTAATGAGATAAAACATATACACGTATGTTTTAAGGCTCCTAAATTTACTATGCAAAATGATACATAAAGATGGTATGTAGGTAATTAAATTAACGTCACACTACAGCAACACAATTGACTATTGATGACGGTTTTGGATTAAACCACGATCAATTAACGAGAACAACAAGTGAGGTGGAACTCTTCAAACTGAAATTCACGCATTTCTAGGATGGCAGAACTATTTGATTACTACATTCCTGTGTATATTTGTATTCGTATAGCTTTTTATTACTATTTGTATAGTATTATTCGTATTCGTACAGTAACGGATATGTAGGGAATTTAACCCTTAACTGCTGTGTCACAAACCGTCTCGTAATTAGTGTGGAGGGGTCTCTCAGACCTCGCTCACTAAAGTGCGTATAAAGTTGATTAATAGAATATATTAATGAAAGATTATTTAGATAATTATTATTTATACATTTTAAATTTACGTAATTTAATTCTTAACATGAAATATATTTTATATTACTATATAAGTTAAGTAGATTCCATGTTACTTCAGGCTCAGCTTTCGGACCTAATTTTGCCGTACTTTTCAACCCTGGAAACTGTAAAACTATGTTGTGTTTTGGTGTTCTAACGGCACGATTAGGTTCCCCTCCCTCAGGCATCTCATTTGAAGTTATTTTTTCCGTAGAAATATTCTTCTTGTGAAGACGCACTGAAATGTCTTCATATTCATCTGCCTAAATTTCTGAATCCGTTTGTTCGTTTTCAATAATATTATCCGAAATTTCACTGTCTCAGTACTCTATTTCCGATCAATTATCAACACTATCCTGAATTCCTTTTTGTGTACGATATACAAGTCGTTTCTTAGTATAGTTTGTTGCCATTTTAGGTTCTCTGCCTAAATTACCTACTCAAACTTAGACAATTTCATTCAACAAGAACGGTAACACAAATGGCGTGAAGGGTCTAAGAGACCACGCGTTAGTTGAAAATAATGTAAAATACGAAATAGTTGGGGCAACCAAACCAGTCTTGGAATGTGGCTTCTGTTGGACGTAGTAGGAAGGTACTGAAAAGGACAGGGACCAATATTCACTTAAAGGGGTGGAAACGACTTGTCAAAAATGATTCGGGGCTTGTGAGACCCATGACAGTAGTTAAAGGTCATGATGCTCTACCTAAAATGACGCACTGAGGGGCAACTTGAATTACCAGTTTTAAAAAGCTGAATTTGATACAAGTCTGTTTTGAAAATGCTCAGATCTCCGTACGATATTCTTTAAAATTCAGAATCCTAAATATATCCGGCTGCCACCGATGTGTAGCGTTTTCAACGCTACACATCGCAACGCTACAGAAATCTTGCCGAGACCTGTATTTCAAAGCAGTTCGCTGTTGTTAGAATTGTAATTAATTCTGTAAAAGAGAAGAATTTCGCTCCTAAAAATGATGCTCTTTTGTAATTTAATTTTAGCATGCGATCAATTATGTAAATAATCGATTGTCAACATTTCCACGTGAGCCATATCCATTGAATTTTGTCGTAAATAACGCCATACGTGCGTTAAATAATAAACCAGAGTGTACAAACAAGGTAAGTGAATTACTACTTCAGATCTTTTTGCAGTTGGAACATTTTATGTTAAAAAACGACCCATTCCCTAAAGGAAACAGTCTTAATAAATCTTGTATAGGGGATAAGCTCACTTAAAACGAAAATTTCTTTGATGAATTTATACTTATTCTTCAAAAAGATTCTCATTTATTCAGTACTTAAAAGAAAATAATTGAATTGAGGAACCATTTCTTTAAATAAGACAGCTATTCGCTAAATAAGCTTTAACAGAATGTTAAATTACTTTTCAACCAAAATATTCTTAATATTCTCAAGGATGTTTAAAAAAAAAAAAAAACAGAATTGAATTTGCATGGTACCATCATAAAATCCTCAATTAAAAAGCATGAAAAGAATCTCAGAAGATATGGATTTAAAAGATTTTTTTTTTAATTCGTATTCCGTCGGGAAGTTTTTTGTATTCATGGATTTATATTCCGTAATTCCGCTTTTTTTAATTCAAGAACTACTCCCCTCAGTTCATTTTGGTTGTTAACCGCTTTAAAGTACAATTATGATTACAGTAAATGCTTTGTTCAAATAATGTTAAAAATGCTTAATTATTAACACTTGAAATGTATTCCTTGATCTATCGTATAAAAAAATCGATTACAAGTGTTTCGGAATAACCTAAGTACTTCATTAGTGAACAAATCTTCCAAAAATTCAGTAATTCTAATTAAAGTGTTTAATAATTCTAATTAAAAATAAATCTTTCATAATTAGTCTTTTTATAAATGAAAATGAATACCATTCTAATGTGTGTTGCTGAATTTTAATATTTAAATTAAAAAAAAAATTCATTCAATTTTTTTTATTTTTGAAATTAAAGTCGTCTAAATGACTCCTTGGTTCAAATTTGATACTATTTTAGCAATCCAAATTTGATAGCGGCTGTACCTTGAAAATTATAAGAATCGTGCCAAGAAAGAATTTAGATACGACCGTCAGAGTTGAACCTCGAAAGTTATAAGAATCGTGTCAAGAAAGAATTTAGACTACGCCCGTTACAGCAGTTGTACTTTGAAAGTTATAAGAATCGCCCAAAGAAAGGATTTAGACTACGGCCGTTACAAGTTGTACCTTGAAAATTATAAGAATCGCCCCAAGAAAGGATTTAAACTACGGTCGTTCCAGCAACAAGAAAGAATTTAGACTACGGTCGTTACAGTAGTTGTACCTTGAAAGTTATAAGAATTGAAAAAAGAAAGAATTTAGACTACGGCCGTTACAGCAGCCATGAAAGTTATAAGATTCGCGCCAAGAAAGAGTCGTGCTTGTTATATCTATAGCCGTAGTCAAAAGGTTAAAATAATCAAAATTTTGAATACGAATAAAAAGTATCAAGTCTTCTAACTAAACAATGATCGACAGATGGTTTTTTGGAGCTAAGAAATAATACAAACAAATCAGAATATAGAACTTTTACCTTTCATTTAAAAAACCATCTCGGAAGAACAGTAATGTAATTGTAATTAATGGATTTGTTCAAATAACGAAAACTAATAATACCGTTTATGATTGAGATCAATTACATGTGAGAAACTTTTGATGTAAATAAAAGTAGATTTAATAGCATATTTTTGTAATTTTTTAATCACGCCATGTACATTTTGATTATTTACATCGGTTTTGAGCCGTTGTTCAAAAATATGGAATAAAATATACAACACAAGAGTCAGTTACAATACAAATGTCTTTTTTCAACCTTTACGTTGCGGCACTTAGATTTTTTTCAATCGTCTAACAGAACGGTTCTTTCGCATCTATGTCCGTCCCCCTTACCCAATTACCTAAATTGAGCGATTGAGCCTTGAGTAGCATTTACGACTGACGTTTTCCTTTCATAGTATTGTGTGGCGCATCGTTTGGCGTGAGATAGAAATCACCAGAGCGACCCTCCCACCAAATTTTCCCCCAAAGCCTCACGGTCAATAGGGTAGGGTACCGATCAAAAAGAGAAACCCTCTAGAACAGGGATTCACAACCGGTGATACGCAACAACGTTTCAGGTGGTACGCAAGGATGATACGAGCGACCCAAATACTCTACGAAGTTTGTTCGATTTTTTAGTATTTACAACCACGTTATAGGAAAAATGGGATCATATGAAATCAATTTTGTGATGAACGTTTTTATTACATATGAATGACGAATGACGCTAACAGTAGCACATTATTTAACCCTTCTTTGCATTATGGTGGAAATTTCCATCATAACATTGAATGCCCAAAATTTATATAAAAGAACAAGTTCACTTTAAGTTGATCGTGTCTGGATACCTTTTTAATGTCCATTGCATTAAAAAAAAAACATAGCTGTTAAAAATAAGCAAGTGTCACTATCAGTAAAACGAGCTTGAAGTTGTCATTCCGCAATAAACGTATGATTTCGTTTTTAATTTTATTTTATTATATTTGAGTTTCTATTGCTAAAAAAGTGAAAATGAGTGGAAGAAAGGTTTGTAACATGTGTTTCTGTTATTTTAAGAGCAATTTCTGAAAAAGTTTGCGTTTAATTAAAAAAATACCACATGATACCATCATATTGTTTTTTGCTAAATTTATACTATAAATATATACTAAGATTTTTTTAACCATTTTTCCTTTAATTTTGAACATGAATTATATCATCTTGATTTATTTCACCAATAAAGAAAAAATCATGCAAAGAAGGGTTAAAGAGAAATTTTGTTGCTGATTATCTATTTCTATTCAATGACTATCTCGGCGAAATTAAGTTGATATCTCTCCCTGTCGTATGCCATTTGATACCAGTTACTTGTGTGAGAGTGGTTTTTCTGAACTTTTTTGTATATAAAAAATAAATATAGAAACACAGAGTAAGTGTTGAAGAGGACTTAAGAGTGAAGTTAAGCTCCATTGCTCCTGACATTCATATTTTAATAAAAGACAAATGACAAGTTTAGCACTAAAAATGGATTTTTGATTATGTTAATCTTTATTTGCTTAGTTTGTACTAATTATTTAAAAATTTTTGTTTTTAGACCTGTAAGTAAAAAATAAAACTGTAATTTTCAATAATCGTTTTATTTTTTCCTTTATTAAAACATCATTAATACGAAATACAAGTACATTAATCATAAAATCTGAAGCTTTTTTAGTATTTTAATTAAAATAAAACAAGCCATTGGGCTTTTTATTGCTTTTTTCTGACATTAGATATATGTTTCTTAAAAAATATAAGACTGGTGGTATGTCAAAAATTTCTAAAAAATTTCAAGTGGTACGCAGTTACTAAAAGGTTGGGTTAAAGCTGTAGAAGGCCAGTCGCTGTCAGCTCGTAAATGGTGATCGATGTCAGCGATCACTTAAAAGGGGGATAACATCCACAGTACACTGATCAATACCATGCCGCTGGTGTTAAAGAAAGTTTAGTGGTAATAATTGTCTATCTGTACCACAGCGTAAAGGTTAATACATTTATTCATATTATTTTTACAATATTTATTTTTTATTTCCAATGGCAAGGCAGTACAATTGCTAAGACAAATACAAATACAATACAAAGTACAGAGTTGACAGAGGTAATTTTAGCCTCATACAAGGCCAGAAGTGATGGTCACTTGTGAAGGGGCACCCAGTGGGTAGACCATCATTGTCCTTAACATGGGACAGCACAATTTACGCCCAGCCCTAACCCCGGATTCGAACCAGGAACCTCCCGATCCAGAGGCCAACACCTTGACCACTAGACCGGTTGGTCTACTATTTTTACAATATATTCATTGGCATATTAATTCACTCATTTACTCACATTATGCAATGGAATCAGAGTTTAAATTAACAATGACACAATATTCACTACGTCTCTGTTTCAGTCGAATTCAACATACAACTTAAGATACAATCCATCCAAACACTCCCTTTTGGAAGAGTATCGGTTTAGCAATCGGAGGGTTGCGAATTCTAAACTCGTTCCGACCAAATACCGCTGTTTACGTGGGGGCTGGTGAACTATAAATCATTGGTGACCTCAAATATCATCATATTGGTGTGGTGAGTACGTTCGTAGAGTGGAGACGCAGCTCAGGTGTTGACTGTGTTATCTAACCGCGATTAAAAATTACAAGGTGTCCTCAGATCTTTCACTTCGAAGTTGATCCCGGATCCCCAATAAACCGTTACGTTGCTCGAATGCGACGTTAATCTATTTTCTACCTACCAAATCTGAGCCACAACTATCAATAGTGTCGTCCTTTTTCTAATAGACGCTTGAATTTGTAACAATGACGCAATGGTCTGTAACGAAACTGAATATTACTACAGTTCTCTCTGCTTGTTACAGTGCAAAAATGAATCAAGTCAAAGAAAATTTACTCTTTTAGATCAGAGAAACTCGTATTTTGCAATTACGTCATTGATCTTCTGGAACTGCGATGTGAAGATAAAATGAAAATGAATTTTGAAAAATATAGGCATTTTCCATTCGGAAAACTTAATTGGTCATATCTCTTTTTGAGCAAATACTCTATTGTAAGCAACTACTGATGCACATATATCGAAGCAAATCAAATAACTTTTGGGTAGTCTGGAACACTTAGGAAATATTGTCTGTACAGTTAAAGGAAGTATGCTAATGCGTTTTATGGGTATTATAATTTCATAAATGGTTATTTCGATACGTCGGAAGAGGAACACTTTGTTACAGTTAGTTGCAAAATCCATAAACATCCAAGGTAAATGTTACGACATTTGCCTGTCTGAGGAAATTTGGGAAATCGATTTCTTTGTTTATCACATTCTCCCGGAATATTAGTATTATTTTATCTTGTAAATAGGTAGTTAATTAACGTCGCATAGTAATAAATAAAATATTAATAATGAAAATAAAGTAAAATAATAATAAAAATAAAATAAAATAAAATACAACAGTTAAAAATAAAATAAAAAGAACAAACCAATACAAAATTAATAAAATAATAATAATAAATACAATAATAATAATAAATACAATAATAATAATAAATACAATAATAATAATAATAAAACAATAATACTGAATTAATACAAATTAATAAGTACAATAGTAATAATAAATACAATAATAATAATAAATGTAGGAATACTAGACAACGGTAGTTGTCTACTAGTCTGGAAAGAACTCATTATAAGAGCAACGAGACTGGTAGGAGTCAGTTGCATTGTAGTAGGAATGCAAGGCAAGACTGTCACGAGCCATTCACATTCTGGTATTCAGTTACGAGAAAATTAATAGAACAGACACTTTTTCCCCTGGACGCCATTGAGAGCTGACGTATTTTTTCCGAGCAGAGACGACTGCTGCAGATAATGACGGAACTGTTTTAAAATATCTCAACTGTACATAATAACTGTGTATATTAATTCATTAAATGTCAATGTGCTGTAAGATTCGAAGTCTTTAATATAGACCTTACCAAACAGAACAACACGAATCTTACAAAAAATGGGGGTTCGGCCGGGATGTGAAAAACCGTTGACGACCGCGACGATTCTCCTCCTTCGTACGAGGGCTTGAACGACGGATTAGCAGACCCCGAAAGCAGTGACGATTGAACCGGCCGGCGGAATGTTTTGACTACCTATGCAAACCTGGACTTGTGTTTTAATCATCTGCAAGAACAGTTTCATGACTTCTCCTGACGTGGTGCTGATGATAGACTGAAACGACAAAAAAGAAAACGCGTAGACGAAAAAACGCGTAGACGCAAAAGACGAGTTGACGGAAAAGACGGATAGAAGGAACTTTCGAAACTGTGAGTACAGAATTTTGTTTTAATTGATGACATGGCATATTTAACTAAGGCCCGAAAAGCAGATTTGCTAACATTGATTGACGAATTAGGCCTAATAGTGCCAGCGAATCCCAAAGTAGCGCAGTGCTACAAACTTATAATAGATTCTGAAAATTATGACGAGGAGATAACAAAAAATCTGTTGAGTGTTATTAGAACTGAACGCGAAGAGAAAATTGAAGCCGAAAAAACGCGCAGAGAAAATTGAAGCCGAAAAACGCGCAGAGAAAATTGAAGCCGAAAAACGCGCAGAGAAAATTGAAGCCGAAAAACGCGAATTCGAATTAAGGAAACTCAAAATCGAAACTGCTAACAGACAAGGCAACAGTTATGGTAAAACTACCAGCCTATACAATAACGATTTATTGAAATTGATTAACCGTTACGAGACGAATAAGGATATTAGCTGTTATTTAACTTTATTTGAAAGACAGATTAGTTGTATCGAAATACCAAAAACGGAATGGGTTACACATTTGTTGGGGTTACTCCCATTGGATTTGGCTAATCTTATCACGCGTGAGCCTGACGAAAAGGCTAATGACTATGAAAATGTCAAGAGATTATTGTTGAAACGTTTTAAATTAAATCCGGAACAATTTAGGCAAAATTTCCTTTCGCATAGAAAAGAAGCGTCTTCTACTTGGAATGACTTTGCTCATGATCTGAAAAATTTCTTTGAAGAATGGACGAGTGGGTTGGAAGTATCAAATTACCAAGACCTTAAAGAACTCATGATTACCGATCAACTAAAACGAAAAATACCCAATGACGTTCGAGACCATTTTATAGACGAGCTACCGAAAATAACGAAAATAGACCAACTCGTCAATAAATTAGACGAATATGAAGCGGCTCGATGTCATTTAAAACCCAATAGAGATTCGAAAACATCAGACGATAAATATAAGAAGCGTTTCAATAGGGATTTTGACAAATTAAAGCCTCGATCTTTCGTGCGCCCTGAACAAACTAACACCAATCATATAAAATGTTACAACTGCAATGAATATGGACATAAGTCGATAAATTGTGAAAAGAAAACTGAGGGTGTGAGATGCTTTAAATGTAAAAATTATGGGCACAAGGCCGACGTGTGTCCCAAAAGAGATGTAAATAGAACTTTAATTAATAGCCCTTTTAATTCTCGTACTAAGCTTAGAAAATATGTTGAAATGTGCGGGAAAAGATCTAATGCGCTAATCGACACAGGAAGTGATGTGTCAATGATAAAATATGAATTTTATGTTGAAATTGGATCCCCAAAATTGAGTTTTGATAATGTGACTTTAATGGGTATAGGAGGAGAACACATTTCTCCTCTAGGTTTCTTTTCTACTGAAATTATTATTGATGAATGCATTATTGTTACTGATGTTTATGTTTTAAAAAATTTACCTGATCATATTGTTCTTGGGTTCGATTGCATAAATAAGTTAAATCTTACTTTATCAGAGAGCGGAATTCATGTTTTGAGCAGACGCGATAATTTTCGAGTGAATTACGCAAGAATTGTTAATTTAGCGAACACTTCAGATTCAACTAAAATTCAAACCGAAACTCATCTCGAAGTAACTAATCGTCTGGAACCAAACACTAAGTTGGAGACAAAACGAACCATAGCAGAGGATAACAAATTTCTAAATCCAATTCCTAAAGAGGACGTTCCATTATACACTTATCACATTGATTTCATAGGTCCGTTACCTTCAACATCTAAGAACAATCAGTATATCTTCACGGTAGTAGACGCATTCACAAAATTCACTTGGTTATATCCTACCAAATCTACGACATCAGGTGACGCAATAAATAAACTCAAACAACAACAAAATAGTTTTGGAAATCCTGCGAGGATAATCTCGGATAGAGGATCCGCTTTTACATCTAAAGAATTTACAGATTTTTGTTGCGAAAACGGGATTGAACACCTAAAAATCACAACAGGAATCCCAAGAGGCAATGGACAAGTAGAAAGAATGCACAAAACCCTGATTCCAGTGTTATCCAAACTTTCAATTGAAGAACCGATCAAATGGTTCAAACACGTTGACGCCGTACAAAGAATACTCAATAGTACAACCTCCAGAAGCACAAGATGGACACTCTTCGAACTTTTGACAGGTGTGAAAATGCGAAACAAAGAAGATCTCAAGATAGTCCAGCTTTTAGAAGAAGAATATACTGAAGTTTTTCTAGAGAAGAGGAAGAAATTAAGAGACGATGCCAAAGAGAATATCCTAAAAATTCAGGAAGAGAATAAAAGAACGTATGATAAGAAGAGGAAGAAACCTCATCAATACAAAGAGGGCGATCTTATTGCTATTCAGCGGACTCAATTTGGTGTCGGAATGAAATTACGACCGAAATTCTTAGGACCATATCGAGTGAAGAAAGTGAAACCCCATGATCGCTATGACGTTGAGAAAGTTGGAAACCATGAAGGACCGAACTTGACGTCAACAGCAGCTGACCATATGAAGTCGTGGTTCAATAACTAATACTGAATCAATGTATTCCCAGATACTGTTTTGTGTTTTTTTTTTAGGTTTGTCGTGTTCCTTTCGAGGACGAAAGATCATCAGGATGGCCGATTGTAGGAATACTAGACAACGGTAGTTGTCTACTAGTCTGGAAAGAACTCATTATAAGAGCAACGAGACTGGTAGGAGTCAGTTGCATTGTAGTAGGAATGCAAGGCAAGACTGTCACGAGCCATTCACATTCTGGTATTCAGTTACGAGAAAATTAATAGAACAGACACTTTTTCCCCTGGACGCCATTGAGAGCTGACGTATTTTTTCCGAGCAGAGACGACTGCTGCAGATAATGACGGAACTGTTTTAAAATATCTCAACTGTACATAATAACTGTGTATATTAATTCATTAAATGTCAATGTGCTGTAAGATTCGAAGTCTTTAATATAGACCTTACCAAACAGAACAACACGAATCTTACATAAATAACATAATAATAATAATTACAATAATAATAACTACAATAATAATAATAAATACAATAATAATAAATACGATAATAATAATAAATACAATAATAATAATAAATACAATAATAATAATAAAATATTAGTACAGAATTAATAAAATTATAATAATAATAAAGTTTAAAAAATAATAAAATGACACAAACAATAATTCTGAAAAAATTACGAAGTAGGTTTTATGAAGAAACCCAAAATTCTGCTTGTTTCATAATCCCCAAAGTTCTGCTTGAAGAAAGTGGTATTAGACGAAATTCTGTATTTCTGAGAATACTACAGATTTATGCATTTTTGTTACGACGTTTTTCAATAGGCAATACAAATTAGTCACTTAGATCAAATTGGACGTGCTTGTAGATGTTTATACGAAGCAAGATTGATTCCTGTTTAGCAAATGTAACCTGAGTTTTGGAACACATTAACTTTTTCGGGTGCTAATTTGATACAAAACGTTTAACTTCCGCAATAAAATTAACAAGAGGACCTACACCTAGCACCTGCACTGAACTATCTCAATTACTTCCATAAATAAGTGGCAAATATTCCTTACTGACTCTTAATATCTTATTGAGATCTTCATGTAACGAAGTCATGGATAGTGAATGTAATTCGCATTATAGGAAAAGCACGCAGCGTAGAAACATTTTAATTTCAACGGATTAAAGTTACAGTGGTGTAAGTCACATTTTCGAAAAAAAAAAAGATAGAACTTTCCACTGCCATCAGTTGGCAGTTGAATATAGCTGACTTATTTCATGCTTTCAGTTAACAGATTGACGTATCTAGATCTGGTTTCTGTGTCTAATTATAATTAGTTAAAAATTTCTGCTTTGCATCACGCCAAAATATTTTTCTTTTTACTTTTCTCATTTGGCCACCATGGAAATTTTTCCATGGGAAATTTGGTTTACCGTGAACCCTGTAAGACATTGAAAAACCATCTGAGTTAAGTAAAACGAATTTATTTACAAGGTATGAGAGCTCCATGTACAGTTATCGGATCGCACCGATGCAAATAAAGAAAAGAAGATGCAAGCAAAGAAAAATAAAGAAATACCGAGTACGCCACTATCCAATCTAAGAGTCGATACCCTCACATGACGGAAAGTTAAATTTGGTTATATTATATCTGGTTTCTGTGTATTTTTTTTTTTTTTTGAAAAAGTGACTTGCACCACTGTAACTTTAAGCCGTCCATTTGGTACAAGGGTAGCTAATACTAAGTATGTGCACCTTCCTTGCCTTCGATTTTGTAATGCTGCGAGTTATAGCTATAAAAAGGAATTTTAGCTATAAAAAGAAGCGGAAAACCTCAAAAACGATTACCTTTTTGGTAAGCTACCACAGAAAAGAGTGGTTTGAGAATGAGGTATGTCTAACTTAGATTGCTTTATCAGTATTTCTAGAAAAACAATTTTTCCTAAATGTATTTTTATCGTATCCAAATTCTAATTATTTGCTTGAACTTATTTTTCATTTCATTCCGAAAAAAGTACATTTCTGAACATTTAAAAGAAATTAAAATGCAATTTACATAATTTAGTGAAACCTTCATGGTTAGGGTAGTTGAATTTATGCCTCGCTGATGTAACGCAACGGACCATGGCACGGGATCAATCACGAAGGGAAGCATCCGAGAGCAGAACCTAAACAGGCACCTCACACTCCAAACTGCTAGACCACACCAACGGGTGGAAATTAGAGGCACCCGACCCCATGTACACGATGGTCGTAAGTTGGATACAGTTTCTTACTCGTTACTAGGGAAGCCACATCGACAGCAAAATATCGATGTTAAAAATCAAAACATCGATGTTGATAATACATCGCCCAAAAACCATCGATGTTTTTAAACATCAGTGTATTTAAACTCCCCCTGGTTTAAAAACCTCAAACATTAATGTTCTCCGAGGGGGGGGGGTTGAATTTAATTTGTCATTTGCTGTGTTTATTAATTTATAAGTAAGACATTTTTTAACTGTTAAAACAAAGCAAACAAAATTAATAAGAACAATTAACAAATCTTTTATTTTCAAATTAAATTATATAAAAGAAAATAATATTTGCAACAAGATGGCATAGGTAGTGCTAACTATATGTATAATTAGGTAGGTATGTAACAATAATTATTGTTAGTTATTATTAATTATGTATCAACCTTTGGGTGGGGGAAATACAACAAACTTAGTTTTGTTTACTGTAAATAAAAAATATTGGGGTCTATAACAATTATAGGCCTTTATATTTGTTATTTACAGATTGTAAAAAAAGAAGTTTGTTCACTTTCTCCACCTTATGCCGACTTCTTTTTTCACCAGTTAGGGAAAAAACTCTTTCTGATGCTACAGATGTCGCGCCATCACTGACAAATACTTAGTTACACGGTTATTTTCTTAATTTTTACTATGGTGATTTTTTTCATTCAAAAATGAAACATCGACAACGTAAAAACATTGACAATGTTAAAACACGTTGTTAAACAAACATCAGCTGGAATAAATGGATGGTGTGTTTTGTGGAAGGTTTTTACAAAGCATCGATGTTTTGAAAGCAACGATGTTGAAATCGGTGTCGCATCCCTACTTTTCAGACCCTTCACTCTTGGCCACTTTGGTCTAAAAGTATGATCAATTTACTGATTATGAAAATTAGATTATTTGGTTATTTTTGTAATTTTTATATTGGTACTTTTTCATTTAAAAATGAAACATCGACAACGTAAAAACATTGACAATGTTAAAACACGATGTTAAACAAACATCGGCTGGAATAAATGGATGGTGTGTTTTGTGGAATTTTTTTATAAAGCATCGATGTTTTGAAAGCATCGATGTTTGACATCGGTGTCGCATCCCTACTTTTCAGACCCTTCACTCTTGGCCACTTTGGTCTAAAAGTATGATCAATTTACTGATTATGAAAATTAGATTATTTGGTTATTTTTGTAATTTTTATATTGGTACTTTTTCATTTAAAAATGAAACATCGACAACGTAAAAACATTGACAATGTTAAAACACGATGCTAAACAAACATCGGCTGGAATAAATGGATGGTGTGTTTTGTGGAAGGTTTTTACGAAGCATCGATGTTTTGAAAGCAACGATGTTTGACATCGATGTCGCATCCCTACTTTTCAGACCCTTCACTCTTGGCCACTTTGGTCTAAAAGTATGATCAATTTACTGATTATGAAAATTAGATTATTTGGTTATTTTTGTAATTTTTATATTGGTACTTTTTCATTTAAAAATGAAACATCGACAACGTAAAAACATTGACAATGTTAAAACACGATGTTAAACAAACATCGGCTGGAATAAATGGATGGTGTGTTTTGTGGAATTTTTTTATAAAGCATCGATGTTTTGAAAGCAACGATGTTTGACATCGGTGTCGCATCGCTACTTTTCAGACCCTTCACTCTTGGCCACTTTGGTCTAAAAGTATGATCAATTTACTGATTATGAAAATTAGATTATTTGGTTATTTTTGTAATTTTTATATTGGTACTTTTTCATTTAAAAATGAAACATCGACAACGTAAAAACATTGACAATGTTAAAACACGATGTTAAACAAACATCGGCTGGAATAAATGGATGGTGTGTTTTGTGGAATTTTTTTATAAAGCATCGATGTTTTGAAAGCAACGATGTTTGACATCGGTGTCGCATCGCTACTTTTCAGACCCTTCACTCTTGGCCACTTTGGTCTAAAAGTATGATCAATTTACTGATTATGAAAATTAGATTATTTGGTTATTTTTGTAATTTTTATATTGGTACTTTTTCATTTAAAAATGAAACATCGACAACGTAAAAACATTGACAATGTTAAAACACGATGTTAAACAAACATCGGCTGGAATAAATGGATGGTGTGTTTTGTGGAATTTTTTTATAAAGCATCGATGTTTTGAAAGCAACGATGTTTGACATCGGTGTCGCATCCCCACTTTTCAGACCCTTCACTCTTGGCCACTTTGGTCTAAAAGTATGATCAATTTACTGATTATGAAAATTAGATTATTTGGTTATTTTTGTAATTTTTATATTGGTACTTTTTCATTTAAAAATGAAACATCGACAACGTAAAAACATCGACAACGTAAAAACATTGACAATGTTAAAACACGATGTTAAACAAACATCGGCTGGAATAAATGGATGGTGTGTTTTGTGGAATTTTTTTATAAAGCATCGATGTTTTGAAAGCATCGATGTTTTGAAAGCATCGATGTTTTGAAAGCAACGATGGTTGACATCGGTGTCGCATCCCTACTTTTCAGAACCTTCACTCTTGGCCACTTTGGTCTAAAAGTATGATCAATTTACTGATTATGAAAATTAGAATATTTGGTTATTTTTGTAATTTTTATATTGGTACTTTTTTATTTAAAAATGAATCATCGACAACGTAAAAACATTGACAATGTTAAAACACGATGTTAAACAAACATCGGCTGGAATAAATGGATGGTGTGTTTTGTGGAATTTTTTTATAAAGCATCGATGTTTGACATCGGTGTCGCATCCCTACTTTTCAGACCCTTCACTCTTGGCCACTTTGGTCTAAAAGTATGATCAATTTACTGATTATGAAAATTAGATTATTTGGTTATTTTTGTAATTTTTATATTGGTACTTTTTTATTTAAAAATGAAACATCGACAACGTAAAAACATTGACAATGTTAAAACACGATGTTAAACAAACATCGGCTGGAATAAATGGATGGTGTGTTTTGTGGAATTTTTTTATAAAGCATCGATGTTTGACATCGGTGTCGCATCCCTACTTTTCAGACCCTTCACTCTTGGCCACTTTGGTCTAAAAGTATGATCAATTTACTGATTATGAAAATTAGATTAATTGGTTATTCTTGTAATTTTTATATTTGTACTTTTTCATTTAAAAATGAAACATCGACAACTTAAAAACATTGACAATGTTAAAACACGTTGTTAAACAAACATCAGCTGGAATAAATGGATGGTGTGTTTTGTGGAAGGTTTTTACAAAGCATCGATGTTTTGAAAGCAACGATGTTTGACATCGATGTCGCATCCCTACTTTTCAGACCCTTCACTCTTGGCCACTTTGGTCTAAAAATATGATCAATTTACTGATTATGAAAATTAGATTAATTGGTTATTTTTGTAATTTTTATATTGGTACTTTTTCATTTAAAAATGAAACATCGACAACGTAAAAACATTGACAATGTTAAAACACGATGTTAAACAAACATCGACTGGAATAAATGGATGGTGTGTTTTGTGGAATTTTTTTATAAAGCATCGATGTTTTGAAAGCAACGATGTTTGACATCGGTGTCGCATCCCCACTTTTCAGACCCTTCACTCTTGGCCACTTTGGTCTAAAAGTATGATCAATTTACTGATTATGAAAATTAGATTATTTGGTTATTTTTGTAATTTTTATATTGGTACTTTTTCATTTAAAAATGAAACATCGACAACGTAAAAACATCAATAAATATAAACATCGATGTCGCATTTCTACTCGCTAACCTCCGATACCTAATTTGCAACTCCACCAACTGGGCTACTGCAGCTACTCATGGTCAGGGAAATTAAAAAGAAAGACGACATTTTACCTTAGTTACAGCTACTTCAACTTTTATTTTGTAGCAAACGGATCTTTTTTAATATAAGAAACGGGAAAGAAAAAACTACTTATTAAAAAATTTAATTTTTCTACGAGGTTTCTGGTGATGTTAGAAACAACCTTTTAATTTTAATGCCATTTAGAATGATGAGTTTTGCACCTGAATTAAAACAACAAAACGAGTTCAAATGTGAGCAATTCTAGGAATTATGTATATGTTTTTATTCTAAAAACATAATTGTTTTTATCGTTATGTTATTCTGAGTATTCTTGTAATAACTTCGTTCCTAAGTATTTTCGAATTTAAAATTCGATGCGTTTGCTCACAGCTTTGGGTTATCAAAATTCTACATTTTTGAGTGCCAAAAATTTCATTTCTGTTTGTTAAGCTGCTAATGTTGCATTTATTGTTTTCCATTATTTTATCTTTCGTGTTTAAATGATTTGAGAGTTAGATTTTTAAACCCATTATTTATTAAATTCCCATTAGCGCTAAAGACGTGAGTTCATTATTTGATGGTAGATGGATTGCAATTTACTTCAAAAGTCCTTTGTTTAACATATGTGATTGCAGAATACCGTTTCTTAAAAAGAAGTAAAATATAAATAATGAATCTTTTAAAATAAGACTGTCAGGTAATGTTACTTTGTAATGATTCAATTTTTAAATTTTTGTCAGTTTAATAATGTTACTTTGTAATGATTCAATTTTAAAATTTTGTCAGTTTAGTAATATGTTATTTTGTAATTATTAAATTTTAAAATTTTGTCAGTTTAATAATGTTACATAAAATGATTCAATTTTTAAATTTTGTGAGTTTACTAATGCTACTTTGTAAGTATTCAATTTTAAATTTTGTAACTTTTTATTTACATAAGACGAAATACGTTATTCTAAATAGATGCGTTATTTACAATCATAATACAAATCTCCGTGTTGAAAAAAGTGTCATACAGATTAAATATGAAGCAGTATGTGAATTGGATTAAAGAACTTTTTAAATAAAACTTTGCCGATTCCAGAAGGCTATGAATGTGAGAAAATATCCTATCTAGGACAACTAAAAAAAATAAAACAAAAATTGCCTCATGATAGAAGGTCGATGGTGATTACTTTACGAGTTGAAGTTATTCGTAAGCAACTTACACGTGAAACTCTTGTTGAAAACATTGATTTCGTACAAAAAATGTTATTTAATGTCAAACGACATAAGTTTTCTGAAACATCATAGTCGATTACGTTTGTATGTCTATGAGAAGGAATTTCAGCGCAAAGAAATAGACCACCGAAAGACTAAAATCTTACTTCCAGCTACCCATTATACAATACGTAAAATACTAGATCAACAAAACATTTGTTTTACGGGAAACACCTCTTAAGGTAGACTTAATTTTAAAACAAGCTTTTTGTTATTCCATGTGCCAGTAAATGGAATTTTCGAGTTCATTTCCCTTCAAAGAAAATACTGTAACTATCAATATAATTATTAATCGGACTAATTTTTCCCATTTGTTAATGATGGTGAAATTCCAAAATTTTGCATAGCTGATGCAAAATTGTCATATGAGAACATTTTTATTGGAAAACTGAGTGTAAGATTATTTACTATCTGTGGTCGTCATTTCAACCCAAACAACGCCGAATAATATTCCATTAGTCTATTTATAGCAGTGGTTCCCAAAGTGGTCCTTACGAACCCCCAACGATCCGTCAGACCACTGAGGAGGTCTGTGGGAAATTAAAATTAATTTGGGGGTGCATGGAAAACGTCGGGGGGTCGGCGAAAGGTTTAATATAAAATAAAATAATTGTGACCCGTTTTCATTGTTATGAAAGTTAAAATAAATAAATTGGTAGTGATTTTAAAGTCCTGAGTAAAGAAATAATTTGTTTTATTTTCTTATGTCTTAAATCTGTGTTTCTTTTTATTGTAACAGTATGTGACACGAAGAAAAAATGCAGATAATATAGTGAATATTTAAAATGTGGCTTTATTCAGTTATCAGGAAATAGTAGATACTTTACCTATGTGCCTTCTATGCAATAAAACTTTGTCAAACAAATCAATTAAACTTATCAGCTTAAGGAATATTTGACTTAAGTCCATAGCAACAAAAAAAGATAAAAATTTAAATTTTTTAACAGTCAAATTAATATATTTTAAGACACCATCATTGCGACAACATCTGTGCGAGGTGACGATTGACTATGAATATACTTCTTATAACATTTCTTTACTGATTGCAAAGTCCGAGAAACCGCGCACCATTGGTGAGGAACTTATTATACCAGCTGTAATTGAGGTAATACGCACCGTGCTGCATAAACCAGCTTTCGATCTTATAAGAATTTCACTTACAAAGAAGGATCGACGAAATGGCTCAGTGCGTACAAAATTCATTATGTGAGTACTTAAACACGTCTGAATTCTCTATACAGTTTGACGCGGCAATTTTTCCAGGGAACGAACGAATCTTTGCTTTAGCTTTAGTGAGACTTGTAACAGAAAGTTTTTCCAAGAATATTGTAATTTTTCAAATGTTTGGAAACTGATACGAAAGTTGAAGCAATATTTAATAAATTAAAAGAGATGTTTCGATATGAAAGCTATATCCTTGTGTAATATCCTCTCCGTTGCTAATGCAATGGTAGGACGACCACCGAGGCTTAAAAAAAGCTATACTGAATGTATTATCTGTACATTGTGTCATTCATTCACAACATTTAGTGACCAAAAATCTGAGTGAACACTTTCATGGCTCAATAGACAGAGTTCTCACTCTATTTCAGAAATAAAACTCCCTGACCTTTCCAGGTTTTCCAACCTAAGCAATTCACGACATTTTAACAGGTGAAAACCAAGAAATTATTTAGCCCATTCAATAGTCAATAATAAAAATTAATTTTAGGACTATAAGCTGTAAAAATGAATACACAACGCACGAGTAATTTTGCATTAAAATTACGTATTCAAATAATTCAACGTATTTGACTAAAAATAAATTTGTGATTTAATCTATACGCATGAAATTCTTCAATTTAAGCCAGTGGACGAAACAAATTTTTTTACTCGCTAAATATTAGCTGTTTCTTTTGAGATATCTGTTGAAAAATTCAATTCATGAAATAAAGTGTTACGAAACTGTGTATGAATCTTATTAGCTACTTTTCTCCAATGCGTCTTAGAAGCCATAATCAATCCTTTTCCAGTTCATTGAGGCGATTTCCCTGATTTTTTGGACAAAATCAAATTTCCTGACAGTTTCAGGATTTTCAGATTTTTCCTAACCCGTGAGAACCCTGTTAGATTATGTCATTAGAGGAGTTAATAAAATCAAAAGGAATGCTTTACATGTGTGGAAAGATTATTTGCTACAACTTTGCTTGGAAAATGATGAAGATTATAATAGTTTACAACTTTGCTTGGAAAATGATGAAGATTATAATAGTTTACAACTTTGCTTGGAAAATGATGAAGATTATAATAGTTTACAACCAACTTAACATGGAAGTTCGTTGGTTAGAAGTGCATGTTTGGATAGATTTTATGCACTCTTTGATTAGTGTTGAAATTCCTGGAAAGTAAATACAATGAATTGAGGCTCAATTTAATTAATTCAAAAAACGACAGTTTAAAAAACTCACATATTTATCAAATTTAACGAAACCAATTTGAAGCTACAAGGTGCTCAGTTAAATTTAATCAAAATTAAAAGCATAATATCTGCGTTTGTTCCAAACATTTTTCTATGCAACTTCGGGAAAGGAGAATACTGTTTCAAAATCTTTCAAAATCGCAAAAATTAGATATCAACACTTAATGGTTCTTTATTCTGACCTCGGTCAAAGATTTGAAGACGTTTTTCACATGCTTATCCCCGATTAGTTGTTGTGCTCTTTTGCAAGTACACCTTCAAACTCAGATGAATCCTTACTAATACAGGAGCAATATATTAAAATATTCACAAATGAGGAGCCGAAACCAATGTTTGAACAAGGATATCACAAATTATGGTTACAAAACATATACCAGCTTTATATCCTGCATTGTGGGTTAATATACAGAAGCTGTTACTTGTTTTTTTTTGTAGTACGTGGATTTAGAGCAGCTCTATGAGCTTCATCACGATAAAAAAAAAACGACAGGAAATTAGTGCTCGTGAAGACTTACGAATGTTACTCACAAACAAAGAGCCTAACATAAATAATCTCATATCATTCCATCAGGTTCACCAATCTCATTGTAAAAAAAACGTGTTTTAGTTTTTTTAAAACAAAAGTTATATTTGCAATAAATACTACTTACTAGTATTTTAAAGAATATATTGTAGTAGTAATATTTACGGCTACTATTAATTTACAACTACTATATATTAGAGTAGTATTTTAGTAAATACTACTACTTTCAATAAATACTAATTTTAATAAATACTACATTAAAAAAACATTTATATTTCAATATTTAAATACTACTCAAGACATGAAAGTTAAATTTGTAATTTTTATAAAATGCACATATGTAGTTATTTTTCTTCGAGGTTAACGGTCAGGTTTTTGGTACAAGAAGGGGTCCATGGACATACTAAGTTTGGGAAGCACTGATTTATAGCATCGACATTCCTTGTAAAACAAAACAAAATATGTTTCTGTTTCTTCCCGGAGCGCTACGGCGCTGTTGTCCTCTCTTCACTTAATAAGTAAAACTGCAAATAAATTGAGTTAATTTTAACCCCGAGATACTTACTCTACTCAACTCAGTCAACACTTGTACCACACTAAACCACACTTAATAAAACCGCACTTCATTCATGTTTCCTCAATTAGATCCTAAGAGTTTATTTCAAATTTCATCTCCTTCCCTTGTTTAATTACTACAATCACGAAATCGTATATTACTTATACAAGATAATGCCACTCAACAATAAACAAATAAAATAAATTTTTGTACTACGTACGTCAGTACAATATTAATGATGTTTCTTTCCTTATTAAAAATTAATAACCCGTTTTGTTACTTCAGTGCGATACATATTCATATACCTACTTACTTCACTCAAAATCAATTTAAATTTCTTAAATTTGTGAAAATAAAGAATGACACACAAACAGAAAATATCAGAGGAAGCCATCTATTGACAAAAGTATAGGGAGTACGAGGTTAAATAACCCATAGCCATATTACAAATATTTTTTTTTCAGTATATATTGTCAAGTGGTTTTTCAAAATAATTATTTCTTTTATATATAATATGTATTTTCTTTCAATTAATGAGTGTCTTCTAAAGATATTAGTTATCTAAGGATGCTAATAAAAATGGTAATATGTAATTATTATCATAAGCAGGAAAAGTGTAATGAAAAATAAAATAAATTGTAAACATTGTGTTCAAAATTAATGAGTTAAAATTTTATTTAAAAAAGTTTCGAGCCTTTTCTTGTTTTTTTTTTAAATATGTTAATCTATGCATAGAATATTTTTCATTAATAATTTATTGAACGACTATGTACATTATTAAGCCATTGCTCTTCAATCTTAAAGGACGTTAAAACTAAATATGTGATAAATAAAAACACTGTAATTTTGAACATATATTACCCCTATTTTATACTGGGCTTTAAAAAAACTTTTCAAACTCATTGTGAGGTCCTTTAGCTTAATTAAAGCATGCTAATTTGTTTAAAAAATAGTAGATATTATAACTATATATTTATAATTTCTCCTAAATTAAATAAAAATGTCCGCACCTGATATAGCTCTTGAATTAGTTTAATACTATTTAAAGACATGTTAATTAGGAATAACTAACTGAGAAAATTTATCTGATCATGAATTTAGCGTACCTATATACTAATTCTTAGCAAACATGATTTTAAATTGCCTGTGCTGCAAATAGTAGTTGATGAACGAATAGTTAATGTATTCAGGTTTGAAATGTAAGGTTTGCACGGTAAAATTCCTAGAATCTGGTTATTAATGCATGTTTGGCTATATGTTCATTTTAATACACAATTAACCCAGGGCTCGAAATAACCGGGTGCACTGTGCACATGAAAAAAAAGTTGTGCACCTAATTTTTTTACGCTAGGCGCATCTGTGCACCTAATTTAAAAACTTAGGTGCACCTTGTGCACCTGTATTAAAAAATATATTTCGAGGCCTGAATTAACCAATAGGTTTGAGTAGTTATGTAAGTTTATAAATAACATTTTCGATAATTTATTCATTAATTGTTTTTGTATTTTATTAACAGAATAAATAACCCGACACTTTTAAAGTGGAATTAGTAAAGCGTTGATTGAAAATGATCAGAAAAAAAACTTTTCTCTGTCATTCAAAATGCAAAAATCATTTAAGTTAACAGAAAATAATTTCTAATTTCTTTTTGACATTTTCATAGCTTCTAGAATTGACTTCGGACGAAGTACGTACGATTGCATTATTCATCTATATAATCCATTTCATATCCATCACAGTCAAGTAATAATTACCGAAGTCTATTTTTCAGTTTTGAAGTAATTATGAATACCCCTTAAGTTCATTTCCTGTAAAAATGTCGAACTTAACAAGTTTCACCATCATTACGAAAGGATGACAAATCCAATTGGTACACATAATTAATTTTGTTTCAATAAATACATTTTTTGTTTGAAAACTCCATCCCGCAAGTGAAAAATCACCCACTTTTAAGATTGAATACTCCCCCCCCCCTTCAGTATAGACAAAAAATTCGATTACAATTTAAAAAACAAAAAATCAGTTTTACAGTGTTTTCAAAAATTTTTAATTGATGTCTTCAACGAATGCTTAAGGTAGCAAAGTTGAATAAGATTATCAAGTCAAACAACCTCGACTTTCTGTCATTTAAGACAAAAACGTTCATATTTTCCAAAGTACTAGTTAGAATATTTAATATTCGTGATATTTATTAGTAGTGGTCCGAGGCCGATGGTTGTTGATGAACTCCGTCGTGAAAGTTTAGTAAAAAAAAACTCAAAAGACACAGAGTCAAAATTCTGTATTTGGAGTATATTTTACTAAATTTAATCGATCGTCACGTAAGTTACATGTAGTATAAAGTAGCAATTACATTTGGATAGGCATTCAAAATTGTAACTTTCCTCCCACCGCTGTATAAAATCTTTACTTGATCTCCTCTGTTCTAAAGATGGATTTTATCTTTTAGTTGTCTTGGTAACTATAACTATTTATTGCTCTGACTTTTTTAATTGGCTTTTGCCGCACTTCCTCGGCTTGAAATCTTGTGGACGTTTCTTTTAATTGAAAAAGCTTTGTTCTTAGGTTGCCAGCTTGGCGTTTTCTATGTAGGGTTGCCAACTTGGCGTTTCACTTCTTGTAAGATGCGAGATGGCGAACCTTACATGTCCCTCCGGGGAAGCACATCCATCACTTAAGTCATAAGTGATGATGCTGCTGCCAATCGCCATCTAGAATCATAACTAAAAGTCATAATTAATTAGCTGGTCTTCATTACGATATCCAGTCCTTCGAGAGAAGCGTGAGAGCTCAAAAAAAAATATCTACACTAACATTCATGAACTCCCACATAAAATACATAATACAAGACACAAGAACGTTATCAAAATTATCTAAATCAGATTACAGTTTTGAGAAGAAAAAAAAATATATACATATTTATATGAACTGAATAAAAACTAGGGTTCATCAATTTTGATGCGCGATAAGGCATCTGCATTGCCATGCTTACTACCCTTTCTGTACAATATATTCATGTTATATCTTTGCAATGCCAAAGCCCAACGTGCAAGTTTTGCACCCTGTGGCATTCCCTGGGTCAAATAAGTAAGGGGGTTATGATCGGAGACAATTTGGACTTGTGCTCCAAATATCCAAGTGTCAAATTTTTTCAACGCACTTAGAACAGCATACGCCTCCCGTTCGATAGTAGCCCAACGAGTTTGGCATGGGGTGAGTTTTCTACTGTAAAAGGCGATAGGACGTTCTTTTCCGTCTTCGTCTTGCTGAGCTAGACACGCTCCAATCGCTGTTGCAGAAGCATCGGTGTACAACTGGTATGGCTGATCTAACACTGGAGTATATAAGAATGGAATTTCCGTCAGCCTTTGCTTCAATTGTTGGAAGCTTGCTTCCTCTTCATCACTCCAAGGTATTTTGTTGGGCACCCTTTTCTTTGTTAAGTTTGTTAAGGGTAAAACCAAGGACGAGAAATCCTGAATGTACTCCCGATAGTAGCTTGCCAGACCAATTATGCCTCTTAACTCTTTCTTAGTAGTTGGACGTGCTAAGTTCTGCATGGCTTCGATTTTCTGGGGATCTGGTGCATGTCTTCCGGAACCTACAATGTGTCCCAGGAACCTCACTTGTTTTTTACCGAACTCGCACTTTTTAAGATTGACTGTTAATCCAACGGTCTGTAGAGTTCTCAGCACGTCTCTGATGTGACGCAAGTGATTCTCCCACGAGCTGGAAAAAATGGCCAGATCGTCGATATACGCACGGCAGTACTTTCTGTGTGTCTTAAGTACTTTGTCTATGGACTTTTGGAACGTACTTCCAGCATTTTTAAGTCCAAATGGTAAAACGTTCCATTGAAAATGACCAGAATGTGTCACAAATGCCGAATATGGTTTAGCTTCTTCTTCTAAAGGGATTTGCCAATAACCCTTTGTCAAATCTAGAACGCTGATGAAAGGAGCACTACCAATTTCAAATAGTAACTCGGTGGCCTGTTGCATTGGATAAGCATCCGGGACAGTAAAACTGTTCAAAACTCGAAAGTCGACGCAAAGTCTTACACTTCCGTCCTTTTTGGCCACACAGACGACTGAGTGTGCCCACTCACTGTCACTCTCTTCAATCAGTCCTTGTTCAAGTAACTCTTGAATTTGGCGATCCACCTCGTTTTGTAAGGCGATGGGAACCCGATAGGGATGCATTTTCTTTGGTACACAATCTTTAGTTAGTTTGATTGAATGTCCATCAACTCTGGCTCGGCCAGGTCGTGCACTGAAAACTTCTCGAAACCCTTCCAAGGTCTGAACTAATTGGTGTCGCTGTTTTTCGCACAACGCCTCTGTAGTCTGGAACACATGACCCTTAATATCGTATGCAGATTGACTCTTATTTCGAGTAGGGGCATAAAAGATTTCCCCAAAGTCCTGATCTTGTTCGAAAATCAACCCCACCTGTTCAACTCGGGCTATATAAGGTCGTAGTTTGTTGAAATGCAGCTCTTTTCGGCTTTTATCCTCCATCTCGACCAACGCAGAATGAGGTCGAGTTAACTGGATAATAGTTGCAGGTCCTGACCAGTTCTTCAGAAGTTTGTGACTAGAAGATGGAATAAGGATCAGTACCTTATCACCAACCTTGAAAGTCTTTTCTCTCGCTCTCAGATTATATTTAGATGTGTAATAGCCTTGTGCCTTTTCGGCATTCCCTGCGGCAATCTCGTGTGCCGTTTTCATCCTTTGACGAAGGTCTTCTAAGTATTTTTCAACAGAAGGAGATGCTCCTGTTGGAATTTCGGTTTCTCCTAACCAACTCTCCTTAATTAATTTTAATGGACCTGGAGGTAACCTTCCATATACCAACTGAAATGGCGATACTCCCGTGGTACTGTGAGGTACTTCTCTGTATGCGAATAGTAATAAAGGGAGATGAATATCCCATTGTCGACCATTTTCTTGTATGTTCTTACTGAGCATATCCTTCAGGGTTTTGTTCCATCTCTCCACGGCTCCCATGCTTTCTGGATGCCCCGGAGTTGAAAATCTTGGTGACACCCCGATGACTTGCATGAAGCCCTTGGTGAGCTGTGCTGTGAAATTTGTCCCTTGATCGGTACAGATAGTTTTAGGAAACCCCGTCTGGGAGAAAATCTTCATCAGGACGTCGCAAGTTGTTTTCGCAGTAATGTTCTTGACTGGTATAGCTTCCGCCCATCTCGTGCACAAATCCACAGCACAAACGATAAACTTGTGCCCTCTTGAGGATGGTGGCTCTAGGGGACCAATACAATCTACACTCCACACTTCAAAAGGATTTTCAGGTCTCACAATAGGTTGGATAGGAATTCTGTCATTGTAAGTGGTACCTCTACGTAGCTGGCAGACCTTGCAGCTTTCACAAAAATGCTTGACATCAATCTTGATATTCGGCCAGTAAAAGGAATACTTTATCCGTTGTTTGGTTTTCTGTTCTCCTAAATGACCGGCCAATGGAATTTCGTGTGCCATTTTTAGGACATAGGGCCTTTTAAATTTAGGCAAAACTACCTGCTGAATTTTCTCTCCTCCTACGATTTCTGAGTGTACCAATAACCCATCTTGCACTTCGAATGCATTTCTTCTATTTCTTGCTAATTCCCAAATATCCTTTAAACTTTCATCTTCCAATTGAAATTGCACGAACTCGTTCCGTTTCTCATTAACCCCAGGGTGATTTGCGGTGTCACTACGGGCCAAGGTAAGTTCGTTTAAGGACGAAACTGAATAAATTTCTCCAACTCGAGAAACCCCTTCTTGGCTAATAATATTGCCATAAAGTTCCACCTTCGAGTTTAAAGCGTCATACGTTGAAACGCTTACGAGCATGTCGCTTACTAATTTTTCAGACACTGCACAGGTCACTGGGATTTCTCCGTGTCGTCCGTCATTGATTTTCACATGGATTATCTTGAGAGGTGCCATTTCTGTCTCACCAAATGCGGATACAATTTTAATTTTTCCTTCCCCTTCATTTTGAGAATCCTCAATCAGATCAGCCCGGATGACTGAAATCTGCGCTCCAGAGTCGATAATACCGTCGAAGATATTATTACCGCTTTTTAAACTCACTATCTTGAGTTCATCAATACCTCTTTGGTATTCTACAGGCTTTGTGACTGGAACGGTCACTTTTGCCGTCAACATCGATGGAGGCTCCACCATGTCTTCCCTTGCACATGATGTTGTAGCGTCTTGGGCTCCAATATTGCTCACAACTGCTGAAGTTTGTCTTCTTCCTAGCTTAGGACATGCGTTTCTAAGATGCTGAAATGATCCGCAAGAATAACACTGAATCTTCTTCTTCCTTCCCGCTTCATTTTTCGGACTCGTATTACGTTGATGAGTACTCCTCTCGTGAAACTGTCCATATCTAGCAGGAAAATCGGAGTTCCTTTCTTGAAAACGTCTTCTTTCTTGAAAATGTGAATTTCTTTCCTTATTTACAATATTTTCAGGTGAATGGAATTTCTTCTTGAACCCTCGAACACTTTCGTATTTGTCAAGGAGTTCCGCTAGAGTAGTAGGAGATTTTATTGTGCTCCACTCATCGACAAAATGCTCTCGCATTTCCGGAGGTACCTTACGTTTGAATTGATCCGTAATTACCAGATGCTTTAACGTTTCGAAATCCGCAACCTCAAGACCTTGAATCCATTCTTCAAAATAATTTGTCAATTCAAAGGCAAAATCCTTCCACGATTTATCTTCAGTCCGCTTGAGCTGGACAAATTTCAATCGGAAGGTTTCTGGGCTTAGTTTAAACCTTTTTAGCAATAACCCTTTCACGTGGCTGTAGTCATATGCGACAGCCGCTTCTTCTCTAGCAATTAACTGAGTAATGTCATAGGGTAATAAACCCAAAAGCTGTGACACCCAGTCCTCCCTTTTTATGTGAGCATGTTCTGCCTGCCTCTCGAAAAGAACCAGATATAGACTGATGTCTCCTTCTTTAGGATCGAACTTCTGCATCACTCTTTGTAGATCGTATATGTGCTTAGAGTTGCTCGAATTCCCTTCATTTGATGTTTCTGTATTGTGACGGCCTTGCATTTCGAGCCTTAGCTTTTCTAACTCGAAAACAGAACGTTTCTCGAGTTCCATCACAAAACGTCTTTCTTCAGACTCAGCAGCGAGGCGCTTTTCCTCACTTTCAGCCAAGAAACGCCTTTCCTCGGCATTTTTCCGATCTGTTATGATACTGTTTAAAAGATTTTCGGTAAACTCCTGTTCATATTCTTCGCTGTTCAATATTGAGTTCTTTAAATCGATGATTTTGTGTTGCGGCAACACATCTAACCCCAATTCATCTGCCAACACCTTCAAATCCTCCTTCCTTGCTTTCGCGAGATACGCCATCCCAAACAAATTTAACTCAGGAATTAAATTTACGCCACAGAATGCAGAAATAAAAAAAATAAAAAGGTTGGAAACCTCACTCTAAATAGTCTAAAATTATGATTTATATTAACTTTACGCCTTAGCGACAAGCATTCCCAGAAATCCCCGTTTTCCAAAACGAAATAGTTATTCTCTAACCCAATAACACAAAAAGTATCTAGTTCTGATGAACTGTTTCACAATTAACCATTAATCTAATTAACACATGGTGTGCTAAATAAAATTTGCACTGTGGTGCACATAACACGTAAGTGTTCTAAACAAAATGAATAGCATTAGCTTTCAACAAAGTCTACTTTCGCTCCGTAATTGTGTGGGAGTTGCATGAATTAAAAAAAATTAAAACTCCGGATGAGCTCTCACCTTCATTTCCAGGGTTCGACGATCCTGTCGACTGCGCCAGTAGTGGTCCGAGGCCGATGGTTGTTGATGAACTCCGTCGTGAAAGTTTAGTAAAAAAAAACTCAAAAGACACAGAGTCAAAATTCTGTATTTGGAGTATATTTTACTAAATTTAATCGATCGTCACGTAAGTTACATGTAGTATAAAGTAGCAATTACATTTGGATAGGCATTCAAAATTGTAACTTTCCTCCCACCGCTGTATAAAATCTTTACTTGATCTCCTCTGTTCTAAAGATGGATTTTATCTTTTAGTTGTCTTGGTAACTATAACTATTTATTGCTCTGACTTTTTTAATTGGCTTTTGCCGCACTTCCTCGGCTTGAAATCTTGTGGACGTTTCTTTTAATTGAAAAAGCTTTGTTCTTAGGTTGCCAGCTTGGCGTTTTCTATGTAGGGTTGCCAACTTGGCGTTTCACTTCTTGTAAGATGCGAGATGGCGAACCTTACATTATTATTCAAAGATCAGCAATCTTTACTCTGACTTTACCTGACATACAGTATTAAGTCGACTGTACATCAAGTGAACTCAGAAATTCGGTTTATAAATAGAAACCAAGTACCTATTTATATTTTCCCAAGATATTAATGTACTTATTTATTTATTCCCAAGTTATTATTGTACTTATTTATTCCCAAGCTTTTATTGTACTTATTTATTTATTTATTCCCAAGTTAAGTAAGTCCCCATGAAAAGATGTAATTCTACGTCAAAACAAGAAAAAAAGTAATTTCAAAATGTAAAACTCAAAGAAATATTATGTTAATAGAGATCTGTCGAATATATATGTGCTTAGTAGGGTACCCTTTCCCTGTTCGCTAACGGTCGCCAATCCAGGATGATTTCTTTGCAATCCTCATTGGTTCACTTCGTTCACATAAAAAAAGACACGTATCCTAGTAGAAGGGATTGTTTACAAAATATGATATTCCAAAAATATATTTTTCAAACATAAATTTGCTGTACTACAGAAAGGTTATGCAGTGTACCTCTGGAATCAGAACTCGAACAATTTGGAATTCAAATGAAAACTTTGAGCAAATTTTGATTCGAAATGTGAGCGCTTCTTTGGAAATCGAAAACCCAGCACGTTGTTTGTAAACTGCAACAGCTCGAATACTATTCATTTTTTTCAATAAAATTTCATTCGGTAACGCTATAAATTCAATTGAGGCGCGAGACTTCGTGATAAACAAACAACCGTACAATGTTGCCAAAACGGGAAAGCAAATAACTTCTATTTGTGTACCACGTAAGAGATTGAAATTGTTAGAAGCCTCTTCTTGAAATCTAGATTACTATCACAGATTGTTGTCAAAACTTTAGAAGATAATCTAGTGTATAGTAGATTTGTATTTATGAGTTTTCAAAATTTATGAAAAAGAGATTTGATACTACAGATTTGTAAACAATTTCTCACTCACAACACTCTATAACAAAAAAAATCAACGCACGACGAAGGAGTTGACCGATTGCAATAAAAATTGGTGGATGTGAAGAACATACATTGAAAACCAAACAATTAAAATTTCAGAACAAGGGAATGATTTGTTTCAGAGTTTGACTGTTACAAAGAGAAGAAGTCAATAAGGCGTTGGTCCACCTCTGGCCTGGATGCAAGCTATCATAGACTGAAAAAGTTCCTGGATGGTGTCATGCGGAATTTATTTCCAAATTGTCTCCAACTGTCGGGCTAAATGGTGAACATTCCGGAATGGTTGCAATCGCCTTCCCACAATGTCCCAAACGTGTTCTATGGGAGAGCGATCAGGAGATCTAGCTGGCCAAGGAAGTGTTGGGAAAGCTTGAAGACAATTCATAGCAACACGTGCGGCCGAGCATTATCTTGCTTGGATTTGGACACCGTGGGTTAGCCCCTCGTCCCCGCTGTGATAGCAGGTTATGAGCAGCTTTTTGTGGTCACCCACAGAAGGAGAGCATTGAACCTCCAGAAGTGGGGCGGTGACTGGGCAGGGGGCGTCCCCCCCCCCCGGCCAGGGAGATACTTTTAGCACTGGAGTTATCACAGCTTGGCATTGGAGTTTTCAAGGAATTCAAAATTGATGTGATGCAACGCATTCTGGAACTTTAATGCTGTACGTTGGAGAGTTTATGGCATATGGTAGAGTTAGATCAGTTGTCTTTTCTTGAGAATCCTGTTGAAGAGTGCCGTTGTTAATTGGTGGTGTTAAGTTGGGAGTTTGGTCCTGTTATGGTGTCTTATATTGTTGAAGAGGATATGCATTATTTTCATTATTTTGACTTGGGTTTGGTTGCTGGTGGCAATATTTTGTTTCCATGTTATTCTTAAGTTCAAGTTTGGTTCTTTTAAATGGTTGGTTGTCGTTAGAGGGCAGTTAAATATGTAGTGGTTCGGAGTTCACGGCTCCCCGAAAATGCAATTATCGTTGGCGATGAGAAATAATCTATGTAGATAGGACGGGAACGGGCCATGTCCCGTCAAGTAGGCTGGTAGGTAGTGTCCTGGTGTGTTTTTGTTGGGGTTGATTTTGTGGAAGAAGTCGTAGGTTCCGTGGCCTGAGTCTCCGCTGTCCCACTCATTTTGCACTCGATCATGATTCATGATGAGGGTATTTAGATGGTTTTTCAGGAATCTTTAGTTGATTTTCACCTGGATGTACAGTGGGGCATCGCCCGCTTCTTGTTTGGTCAGTTGGTTTGCTCGCTCATTGCCCTTAATTCTTGTGTGGGCTTTGACCCATTATATTTTTTATTATGTCTTGGTTATGTTTTAAAACTTGTCTGATGTCTTTCGTTATTCTATCTTTGTTCTGGACTCTCTTGATAGTGTGGTGAGTTCAGAGCTGTCAGTATGGATGGAAGTAAGTTCTTTTTGGGAGGAGGCTCAGTTGGTTGCAAAACGAGCTGCTATATTAACCGCCCTGGACACTGTGTTATTTTGGAGGATATTGGCTTTCCATGTGAGGGTTTCTTGATTACCAATGTATATGACGAAGGCCGCATCAACTCCTTCTTCTGTCGTAGAGCCGACTGTGTATATATTGCAAGTTGCTGGTGGAAAAGTAAGTCCGGAGTGTCGCAAAAACAACCGTAATGTCGTCTATGCTCCACTGTGGTGTAAGTTTGCCAGAAATGACTACCAAAGGGGTCGGGCTATCAAACGAAATGGCACCTCAGACCATAACGCCCTATTGTGGGTATGTGTTGCGTGCGATAGTAAGTGAAGGATCCCCACGCTGCCCTGTACGTCTCCAGACAAGTGAGTGGTTTTCGTCATAGCTCATTTGGAACGGGACTATTGACTAAAGACTATACGTTCCAAGTTGATCGAGCCCTCCACAACTCCTGAACAACTCCTACTTGTTGCGTCGACACACAACATATGTCTACCTTAGTCTCCAATAAAAATAGCGGATTATTATTGACCGATTTGCTAAAATGTTTTCATAGGTAAAGTAAGTCATGAAATCTGACACACAAAAGTATTTAGCCATGTTGTAACGCTTGCTATCTAACGGCATATGCACTATCTCTGTGCGTTTTTTCATTTGTGAGCAATAGCGTCGAGAAAAGGGCATGTTTTCTTGACGTACATTTGACAAGTTGCGTCCCAATGATGAGGAGAAAGACATAATTCTACGTCTTTGGCTACCATTAAGAAACACACAAATCCAGTTTTTAACAAATTGTAGATATAGCTACCTTTTAAAACGAAAGAAATATCTTAGAAAAGCGCTGAAATTTCCGTAAAAATGTAGTTTAAATCAAAATGCAACTGAAACTTGTGCAATTCTTCTGTTTTGGGTAATTTTAAGCCTCTGTCAGATGACGAGGTCAGGACTTGAACTGTCACCCATTGTCTAAATTCCCACACCACGCCAACGTAGGCAACCAAGGCAGATTTAAATCGCACCAGCCTCCTTGTACACGATGGTCTTTCATTGGATCACGCTTCTCGAAGTCGCAAATTCACAGATAAGCAACGAATTCTACTGAAACAGTAAAATAAAGAGAACGAAATAAATGCGTTCAAAAAGCAACATCAGAAATTAATAATTGTTAGGCTTTTTGGACTTAGTGCCTTTCCTTGTAAGCCCATTTATTCCCACTTGTTACATTACCCGAAGTTCTTCTTGTGGAGACAAGTTTCCTATAAAACATATCCACAATAACGAGCGATGTATTGCCTTCGACTGTTTATTTGTTCTTTCGTTGTGTCGTAAGAAAGTCTGTGACGGTAATATCCCCACTTTTGCCAGGAAAACAATATTCGGGATAAAGTGCCTGAGGGGTGTTCCTATTGTGTCAGCGTGTTTCTTAAGTAATATCCCATAAAAGTCAGTCACAGTTAAGTCTTTAGAACTTTGTTACCTATCCCCAAAAGGAAAAACATTTTCAGTGTAAACAAACTAGTCTAAAAGTGTATATTTTATTTCTTCTAATCAAATGCCCTCGGGTGATACTTATGGTGGTTACCTCAAAATATAGTGTATCGCCGTTGCGGCGACTTTTGTCATTTAATATAAATGGTGTTAACCCAATCAATTACCATACAGGGTGATTCGGAACTCATGGGACAAACTTGGGGGTGTCAAGGGGTGTTAGAGTACACTAGGTGTTAGAGCAAGTGACGCGTTTATGTGCAAACGTAAGAATTGAGCAGGAAATGAAACAAAATGCTTATGTACATCATTATTTTACTATTACTTAAATCACAATTATTTTTAGATTACTGCTCAAAAGTGCCACCACCATTGATGTAAGTTCGCTATAGTCACTAGTTTGTGTAACAGAAACATTGCAAGCACTATAAGGGGCCGAAGAAGCTCAGTTGGAAGAGTAACGGTATATTAATAGGAGGGTTGGGGTCTCGAAACTAGGTCCAAGAAAAGATGGCTAGTGCACGTTAAATCTGTCGTGGCCTCAAATGTTTTCACGTTGGAATGATGTGTGACATTGAAGAGTGAAGTGCCATCTCAGGTGTGACCTCGACATCTGACCGTGATCCAATATTACGATGTATTCGTTTCGGACCTTTCTTGTCAGGATTGATTCCGTATTGTCGCCAACAGCCCACATTGTTTCTCCAGTGAGATGTGTATTCAACTATCTACCTATCAAAATGAACTATACCTTATCAGTAGTTAGTATAGTGTACACTCACAAAAGATGCTTCACTGACGTAGAGGAATACACATAGAGAAAGTATCAGGAACCGAATCTGCGCCATATAGGAAATATAAAAGTAGTGTGGGCAATGGTAATATTTTTTGTTCTCAGGATCATGTGACCTAAATTAGTAGTAACGTGACTATTAGACTGCTTCGTATGTTGGGTGGAACCTGACATTCATCATCTGAATGGTCCACAGAGCTGGAGAAGACGCCCATCCATTGATTTATCTTCTGATTGGTCCATTGAGGGATCATCTGATATAGAGGCTATTCGGACATGTTTGTACGATTTTGATGAGCTATAAAAAAGTATATTATGAAACAATTTTATTTACGCAGCAGTTAAGTAGTTAAAGTATAAATTATTGTCTGCTAACTCAGGGTTTTGTTTACTTTCAAAATGGCGCTTTTAAATAAACAATCGATGGAAGGATATGTGTTTGTTTCTTTCCAAAGAGAATTACGCATATTAAATTAGTCAAAAACGCTGTAAAAGACATGGTTTTTCGATACCTAAAAGTACATTAAATAATATTATTAATAAGAAAGGAAAAAACTTTTAAAAGTGGAAAAATACTTCCAAAAGGGATAAGAATTTCCGAGAATATTTGAAAAGTAATTTTTTTAGTTTTAAAAGAGAATCCGCTGTCAAAGGACTATTGCAAAGTCATTAAAATATTCAGTTTCAACTGTAAATAAAATAATTAATAATTATTTGAATCTCAATTAGTCAAACAAGTCCCAACGATCATCGTCTATCTCCACGACATATTACAGAACGCATAACTCGATGCAGAATTCTGTATGAGAAGCATTTAAATGGAGAAAGATGGGAAAATTTTATGACAATAAACGATGCGTGGGTGCATCTGAATGTTTGCAATAAAAAATAACTATTTATTATCATAAAAGAAGAGAGAAAAATATTAAAAGGAGATAGAAAAAAAGAGAGAGAGAGAGAGAAGTGGTTCAAAGAATCCAAAAAACGTTCTGAAAAGGACTTACGATTATTGCCAGTTCTGCATGTGATGGAAAATTAAAAAAGTAAAGAGAAAGAAAAAATTGTAAAAATCAACTCCCACATACTATGAAAACCATGTTTTATAGACAATATTCTAAAACGAAATACTAAATATTTACACTATTTAATTCTTGGGAAAAAATGGAATATGAAACTTGTATTAAGTCCCTTTTCTGATATTCTTGCTAAATGTCATATGTTTAACGAATGGAATTTAGTGCTTTTTAACTTTAAGAAAAAAGTATTATTAACGTCGACCAAACACCACTCAAGGATATTGGAAAATTGTGCGACAAAATACCTCGGTTGATACTACAAAAGTCATTAAGGTAAATGTACCGGAAAAAGACACTATAAGGCCCGGTGCACACATCCGATTTTTCAACGTGCCATTCCACTGCGGCACCGAAGCTCAACTAGGGATGCGAAATCGATGTCGATGTTTTCAGAATATCTATGTTTTTTAAAAAACATCGATGTTTTTAACATCGATGTATTGGAGTCGATGTTTTTGTAACATCGATGTTTATACTTGTCGATGTTTTATTTTTAAATGAAAAAAGTATCGTTATAAAAATTTTAAAATTAACAAAGTAGCATAATTTTTATAATCAGCAAAATGAACATACTTATAGACCAAAGTGGACAAGAGTGAAGGGCCTGAAAAGTAGTGTTGCGACATCGATGTCGATGTTTTATAAAAACATCGCATGTTGCAAACATGTTGCATGACCAGTTGCTAAACCAGTTTTAAGAAATTGGGGGGGGGGTAGTTTAAATACACTGAATTTTAAAAACTTCGATGTTTAAAATCATCGATGTTTTTGGGTCGATGTATTATCAACATCGATGTTTTAATTTTGAACATCGATGTTTCAAAACATCGATGTTTTGCTGTCGATGTCGCATCTCTAAGCCCAACTATGCACACATAACCGTGAAATGACGCATGAACTCATTTCTCGCCATTTACGATAAATATTCTATGGAAGAAAACGTGTTTCTTTCGTTTACTTGGTGTTAAAAAAGTATATTTTGAAACAAAATAGACGTTACTGGATACAGCCACTTATTAATTATTATATATATTTCATTTGTTTATGAAAACAAGGTACTTCAGAACGGAGATTCATGTACGGTGACGTGGGGAAGTGCGGTACAAATTGCACGCAAGTTGGACGTGCGTCGCCCCAGCGGCGCAGGAGGCATGTATGCACAGCTCCATTGGATTTAATGTGTCTCAGACCGCACTTGCGTTGCGGCAGCGGCGCCGCACATTGAAAAACCGGATGTGTGCACCGGGCCTTGATAAATGTTTAACATTAGCGTAAAACACATTATTAATTTTGATAGGAAATCTTTACAAATTGACTATCGTTGGCAAAATTTTTTTATATCTTATTTTGTTTAGCCAGGTAGTTGATTTATTTGATTTTTATGTAAAGATTAAAAATTCTGCTAGTTGATTGTTTTTCGTCCTAAAGCCTTTGAAACCATGACAAGTTTTCCGATTCTAGCGTACTTTGATTTGCGTTGTTGATACTAGGGTCATTCCACGTCAGTTCAACCAGGGTCCGACACCCATGGTCTCAGATTTTGATGAAACTTGGCATGTTTGTTCCTTTTATGGATTTTAAAACACGTATAATTTTTTTTCGCTCTATCTCAAATGGCTTATGTTTTATAGCCTGTTAAAGTTTTTGGAATTTTCCGGTTTTTATCGATCAGACGGAGGAAACCAAATTTGTGTTTTTATAGAAAATAAATTATATCTCCCTTGTTTATCAACCAATGATGATGAAAGTTTTTAGTAGTCTACATCAATATGTAAGGAGTCCAGAAAAAAAATAAATTATACCTGCAAGTATCTTATACATAGTCAGAAAAAAATTCCAGAGTTCTATTTAAAGATTTTAAAAATAAAATGGCGAGTTCTACGCTAAGTGGAATATCTTCAAAAGGGTTAAGGTCAATCAAAATTTTTTTTTTGTATTCTTGTTCTAAAAGATATGCTCTACCACATGGAAAAATAAAATGAATGGCTTTTTTCACTCCTTTATTATTTTTTCTCACTTTAAGATAGAAATTACTTGACTCACTAATTTTCTTAAAAACGTCCAATTAATGTTACAATTTTAGTAAAATTTTAACTACAAATGTAACATATATCAACCAATTGCAAATCAAATTAGACAAAGCTAACACAAATTTAAAATTATTAAAGTAATATAGTATAATTAATATTGTTAATCATGCCTGTGTGTGTGTACAAAAAAATGTTTTAAAATAGGTTATCCACAATTATATCTTAAGATTATTTGGAAATAAGAAAATTAATTTCTTTATTTTCAACAATTAGGTCTAATTAAAGTAAATAAAATTACATTACAATTTAAATTTATTTTTAAAACTAGTTCTAAACTAGTCAACTCACTAACACAGTAACTTATTTCAAGAAATGTTATAAGCAATAAATACACTCAAGCTGTGACAAAAAAGATGTGTCTTCAATTTTGATTAGTACCTGATATGGTGTGTTTTGGCTGGTGCCACTAGCACACACTTAGTCTATGTTTGCACAGTACATCAAAATGTGATTTTATTGATTCACTGAGCAGATATTGAAGAGGATTACAAAGACCTTTTTCGTATATTGTTTGTGAAGGAACAGTAAGATAATGTATGCTAAGGCATTGCGACAAGTGTCCATCAAAATATAGCCTTGTTCAGTTTTTACAGTCAAAATTTGAGAACTATGAGGATGAAGACCCTGTCGAGTACAATCAGTGGGTTTTGACTGATCGAACTGAAATGATAGGGTGCTCGAGCTCAGTTGATGACGTTAGTGATAACTTAGTAGAAAAACTGAACAGGTCAATACCTCATTCATACATTGCTAAATCACAAGATTCATTTATTAAAAGTTTAAAGGAAACAGTTTCCTTAAATACAGCTGTTATCTCTGGATTTTAGTGAAAATTATGCTTTCACAATACAAAAAGAGGCGCAAGGTTACCACTGGACCTCAGATTCATGCACTATTCATCCTGTCATTATTCATTCACTGCAATGATGCAAGCAATAAAAAACTGAATTTACCTCTTTGTATCAAATCTGATGACCTTAAACATGACGCGAGTATGGTGTATGAGATCCAAAAAACTGTAACTACCTTTCTGAAAGAACTACCCACATAGCAAACATTCATTACTTCAGTGACTGATGTTCTCTCTCTGGGCAATATAAAAATAAATACAACTTCATTAATCTGTGTCTGCATGAAAAGGACTTTCAACTAAAAGCCCAGTGGTCAATTTTTGCAACTAGTCGCGGTAAAACAGAATGTGACGGAATATGGGTTTAACGTAAAACACTTAAATAATATGTCAATTATTTCCTCTTCGTTCCAATTACGTTACACGTTAAAATCACGTTCGAACAGCATGATCATTTACAAATATATTTTCCCTTTTAATTTCTTTAATAAGCTGCTATCAAATACGTCGTTTTTGCAAACTGGGAATCCAGTTTTATTCGGTGTACTGGTGATTTGTCGTTAACTTTATTCTCAAAAGTTATTTACGGCACACAAAGTGTTTTTTAGCAGCAGTTGTTATTTGGACACCATGATTGACGTCATTAAATAGCATTCAACACATTTTCTTCGTGATATTTAGAGATTTTTAACTTTTGACCCATGATACTTATCTAAAAACGCACAAATAAATAAATTGTTATAATAATATGTTTAATGGTCTACAAAAAAAATGTTAAGGCAATGATATAAACAGAAGAGTAGTAAGAGATACCACGAAGAAACAAAATTAATAATTTTATCCATGAACCAATATTAGACAGATTGCTACATCAGAAATAGACACGCATGTCTATTACTAGTTGATTTGATAAGAATCAAATAAAACTTCCACAGATATCATTCTTGATAAATTACTAAACCCTCATAGCCATAGATTGAAGGAAATAACAATAATGAAATAATTTAGTATTAGATATAGATGTATGTTACTAGTTTCATAGCTGAAAAGTGGTTCGGTAATAGACACCCATGTTTCGGGAACAACATGTTGTTTTGAATTTAATTAAACACAAGGAACAAATTCTGTACAGTTTTGTATTTAAGAAATGACAAAGTGCTGTTTAGTGAATCAAAAATATTCCAAATTATGAATAAATTTTCGATTTTACCTCCTAAAGAAAAGTTATAAGGAAATCTCATTTAGACAAACACCAAGCCTACCCCCATCAGGAAATCAACTGCCATTATGATATGATGTTACCTGTTGTTCAGGCATCACCATACAGATAGTGCTAACTGCAAACCTACTTGTACATTCACTCTCTACAAATCGTATAAAGCTTATTTTTTGTTTATGAATTGAAAGTGTTTATTACTAGTACAGTGTCTATCACCGGTACACTTATCTTATTATCTTTGCAATTAAGGTATAGAAAAATAGCTAACAATAAGGCCATCAAATATAACATTTAAAACACAAAAACGTCACGTATAAAATTGATCTTGAGTCTATCAAAATTGTTCCAAAAATTTTCGAACAGCCTCTAGAGTAGCAGATATTGGCGACTTCATTATTTTTATCACCACTCTCCAGAAATGCCGATTCACATACCTACTAGTGATGCGACATCGACAGTGAAACATCGATGTTGATAATACATCCCCCAAAAAACATCGATGTTTTTAAAATTCTGTGTATTTAAACTTTTTTACCCATTTCTTAAAACTGGTTTAGCAACTAGTGATGCGACATCTGCTTCAATACATCAATGTTTTGAAAACATCAAGATCGATGTCGCATCCCTACTTTTCAGACCCTTCACCCTTGACCACTTTGGTCTAAAAGTATGTTCAACTTGCTGATTATAACAATTATGCTACTTGGTTATTTTTAAAATTTTTATAATCATGCTTTTTTCATTTAAAAATAAAACATCGACACGAATAAACATCGATGTTACAAAAACATCGACATCGATGTCACTTCCCTAATACCTACCCTGTCATAAGATGTTTCATCGCCAAGTGAGGAGATAAAATACCAAATCGGTTAACCGAGTCAATTTTTCACAGAGCAGTCACGTGATTACTAGTCGACATGTGGATCAGTTTTTGAAGCTCTTCTCAATAGCAATGCTCAGTCAATTTATATTTCACTTCTATGGCGTGCGACAACTCGCACATGGATAGCAGATCAGAAGGCGAACCCACTGAACCACTCTTGAGTATAAAGAAATATATTGCGAGGAAAATAATAGCCAAATAAAGGATTGAAATGCGCAGCGCGAAGAGAATATTTTTAGTATACCTGAGAAAAACGATTTGAGCCATCTTAACATACAATGTTATTTTACAGTGTTATTTTAAATGTTGTGCCATCAAAAGTTCTTGAGGTCAACGTCCATACTCCCTGAATATGATACGAACACGTCTCAAAACCCACAAACAACTATCTTTACGATTGATATCCGATATGGTTGGGAGTAAGATTCCTGCATTCTTTCTCTGCATTTAATATGAAACAAGAATAAGGAATACTTATTCTTAATTACCGAAGACTTGAAAATGATTTGATTGCAAGGGCTTGTTTCTTGTTTTGTATTTTTTGAAGCAAATGGTCTGAGAATAAAAGGATTGTTTTTGGAAATAACTAACTACTTTAATTACTAACATTAATTTACCTAACGACGTAGAAAAGTCGGTTTTGGACAAATATTTCATCTTTTATTTTATTTAATATTCTTAATATTTATATCTTTATTTATAAAACTGTTTTTATTTTGTTTGAACCGTGAAAAGATGCGGAGATGTAGCAATTCGATTAGATCTTGAAAGTTGTTTTCGAATTCGTTTTCAAATCTTGTGATGCATTTTTCTCTGATTTTGAGCAAGATGTTTTGCACAAGAAACGCGATAAGTAAAAATATACTGTACATTTTTGAATGAAATTCGGTGTACTGGTTTTAATGTTTGTTTTGGAGGGCCTGAACTAGGATGTTAAAACTATCTTGAAAGGAAAACGTCTTATAGATTTCGGGTTTTCAAAAAATCATGCTTCCTTCTACTTTAGTCTCAATATCTTATGAGTAAAGTGGAATGTAGCATATATATTATATATATAACTTCACTGACTAATTTATATAATTAAGAGACGCTATGCAGAGTTTTATACAAATGTACTTTGAATTGTGAGGTCGTTAACGTCATTATTTAACTTAAAATTTTCCAACTTTTGCTAATTTTGTAATACTTTCTAATGACCTGTAGTCAAACTTTTGTTTCATAATGTGTTTTCATTTGTTTTTACCATAAAAAGAAAAAAATAGTATAATTTTAATATTTAAATAAAAGTACTCCGAATGTAGTCAGATACCTTAAATAATGTTAATTATAAATTGTGTACTTATGTACCAGGATAAATTATGTGAAACAGTACGTACAGATAAGCACAGAATTGAAAGACAAACCCAACATTTCAAAGTTCATATTGAAACAATTCTCCAACTGTCACACTTATTTTTAGAAATTTCCTATTCTTTCAACCTAGTACCAGATCCTTTACTAACTTGTTTACACTCTTATGAGTTTAAATTTATCACTGATACAACTAAATTTAATGTCAATTACTTGGCGTTATATAATTTGGTCGAATATATGTATTACGGTGTCTTGGGTGTGACAAGGATGAAAAGCTCAGTGAAACGGAGATGAGAATTAACACAACATTTAAGTATTCTAAAAATTATGTACACAAAGGTAACGTAAAACATGGCACTGTCTACACGTTTGCACATGTATGAGTTGTATAAACAACGCACCACCTGCAGGTGGAAGACGAAAAACAGTCACCAAGTCCACACACACACATGCAAGTAGGGTTGTCAACCGTTCCGGATTGTCCTGGAATTTAAGTTGCTGTTCAGAATACCGGTTGAATGTCACACAAATTGCCCCGGAATTTCCAAGAAAGCTATCGGCCCCAATATCACCTACACTCCAAAATAATTATTTCTAATGCACATGACTTCGATTCCATCCATTGAACGTCCGTTCACCCACTATTATCCAAAGCCAATACTATATATGTCAATCTGTTCAGAGCGGAACCATCATGAACAAATGGCATTAGTTGCCTTTCTAATTCTATTATACTGTATTTGAATTTTATTTTTAAAATTGGGGCTAGAGACGAAAATAAATTTTCATAATCGAATTTCTTAAATCAGAATTCGAAAAACTCTCGGTTCTGTATAACTAAACATGAACAATATCTCTATTTTGTTAACAACACTACCATTTTTATTTTTTAATAGTTTCAATGCAACTAGGGGTTAGGTTTAGATATATTATTCTTACTAGGTATACGAGAGGACCATAAAGCTCGTATAATAATTAAAATTAAATATATATATATATATATATATATATATATATATATAAATAACTATTATTTTTTTTTTACATATTTTTTACATGAAAAAAAGGTTTTCTTGAAAAACTAGATTGTTATGTTAAGTGATTTCTCTGTAGAGAATATTGTGAAATTACCTATGTATATTTAAGTTTGGGGCAATATGGCTCGGAATTGTCTCAGAAAATGTTGGTAACCCTACATAAAAGTCGGAATTAGGAAAATATAGTTAGAGTTATCGTTTTTCTCCGCGCGCATATAAACCTCACGCTATAAAATACAACCCAGCACTAACCATATTCTGCAGTCAAAGTGAAGAATTCAATATTTAGAAACCTACCTGTATAGTTAGCAAATATGAATTAACTGTTACGCCATATTCTTCAGTTATTCACGTGTATCATACATGCCGATACCGATCGCTCACTCTAAAAAAGGCTCCGATTTTAAAGTGATTCTGTGCTCCTTCTATAATGTTGCTTGTAGTGCCACTTTTTCTTTCGGAAATCCACATATAAAAATCAACATATACAGCAGTGGAAATCCCCCCGTGGGTTGTGAAATGTGCCTGTTTCCACTGCCACGGAAGAAAGGAAGTACGTTTGTGTTTTCTAACATTTCAAGCATATATATCTGCTTCTGAAAATTGTAAAAGGTAAAATCAGATGTATTCCTTAGAAATCTCCAGTGATACAGCAGTATATTTTGTATTCAAGTATGCATTTGAACAAGTGGTATAGTCGTAGTATTCGATATTCAAGGAAGTATTTTAGTATTTATAAAGTAGTTTTTTACATTTTAGGACACAAAATACCCCCCCCCCCCCGTAAAGCAATGATTCGTAAAACTTCTCCAGATATCCAAGTAGTGTTGTGTTGTTTTCCCTCCCCAACACACTTAATGACAAAATACCCACATCTATTGGCTAAAAGAATTCATGGATTCTGTCAATGTTTAAACTATTAGAGCCATTTACAGTTATTCTATTGTTTATTTCTTTAGAACAGAATCATTTGGGTACATTCTATTGCTCGTTTTCTTCTAATAGAATCCTTTGAATTTGTATATTGTTAATTTCCTTATAATAGAATACTTTGAATTTGTTCTATTGCTCATTTCCTTAGAATTTAATCCTTTGGATGTATCCTATTTTTTTATTTTCTTAGAATAGAGTCTGTTGGATAGATTATATTATTCATTTCCTTAAAATAGAATTCATTTGATTTGTTCTGTTGTTCATTTCCTTAGAATAGAATCCTTTGGATATATTCTACTGCTTGTTTCCTTAGAACAGAATCCTTTGAATTTAGTACATTGGATTTCCTTAGAATATACTCCTTTAAATACATTATATTCTTAATTTACGTAGAATTGAATTTTTTGGAAAATTTCTATTGTTCTTTTACTTAGAATAGAATCCTTTGAATTTAGTATGTTGTTCATTTCTTTATAATAGAATCCTTTGGATACATTCTACTGTTAATTTCATTAGAAAAGAATTATTTGGACATATTCTATTGTTCATTTCCATAGAACAGAATCCTTTGGATAGATAATATTATTAATTTCCTCAGAATAGAACTATTTGGATTTGTTCTATTGTTTATTTCGAAGGAATATAATCCTTTGGATATATATATATATATATATATATATATTATTGTTCATTTTCTTAGAATATAATCCTTTGTATTTGTTCCATTGTTCGTTCCATAAGGAAATAACACTTTGAATTTATTCTACTGCTCTCCTTTCCTTAGAATAGAATCCTTTGGATTTATTCCATTATACATTTCCTTAGAATAGAATCCTTTGCATATATTCTATTATTCGTTTCCTTAGAATGTAATCCTTTGGACTTATTCTATTGTTCATTTCCTTAGAATGTAATTCTTGTATTCTATTTAGTTTAATCTATCGTTCCCTCTAGAATTGATATCTTAGATTAATTATACTGTTCATTTTCTTAAAACAGAATCCTTTGAATTTATTCAATTGGTTATGTCTGTGAAACGGCTATGCTTATAGTATCACTAATTTTCTTACCTCGTCCTAATGAAATATTAGTCCATCCGCAATCATGAATTTTCCTTTTGTCGATATTTCAATAGTCCGTCGCGTTGCCCCAGTGTGACGTTAATTAGAATACCTACCATACCATACCTTGTTTATCTTTCGTTTTTATTGCTTTCTCCAGTCTACTATCTCACGTAGTCGTGGTATGGAAGCTTGGAGAGTGAGGTGCCAGCTTAGGTGTGACTTCGTCTTCTGACCGTGGTTCTAAACTACGTGGTGTTGTCTTCGGAACTTTCCCTTTGTGTGTTGATCCCGGACCGTCACCAAGAGCTCGTTCTGTTGCTCCCTCCAGTGTGACTTTAATTAAATACTAGTCTACTATTAGTGAATTTTCGATTCTTCAACTTGCCTTTCATTTTTATAGCAACAAGATTTGCGCTACTCCCCGTCTCAATTTTATTCTTAAAAAAATTATATTTCATTTTCCCCAGTATCCTTGAGCAGACTGATCTCTGTAAGAGGAAGTGGGTATGAGATGAACCGTCGAGTAATTATATGTATAAGGTAGGGAAAGGGAGTAGGACGTACCTTGGGACAGTTTTAAACAAATATTTTTCCTGAGGCTATAATGTGGCTGCAGTTTGTTTTTCCATCAACTATTTACATTCATTACTTTCGGAAAAAGTTGCCATTTTTTATTTATTTGTATAACTCGAACACTAACTGTTTAATAAATTGTTTTGTTAACCTATTCAAATGTCCCAAGGTTCAACATGCTGTTGTACCTTGAGATACATGCTGTTGTACCTTGCGATACTGTTGTTGTACCTTGGGATACTGTTGTTGTACCTTGGAATACTGTTGTTGTACCTTGGGATACATGTTGTACCTTGGGATACATGTTGTACCTTGGGATACATGTTGGACCTTGAGATACATGTTGGACCTTGGGATACATGTTGTACCTTGGGATACAGTTCCTTACTTTACTTTTAGCTTGTTTGAAGTAGACTACATTCATAATAAATCAATTCCACACCTACTAAATTCCGTATTTATAAAAAATTACACAGTGTCAACATTTTATCGCTTGGCCGTTATTTTCGTGTTTTTCTTGCTGTGATAAGCTGTAATGTAGTGGGCCGAGTTGTGTGCCTGTCAACACAACTAAAATAGCCTAATTTACAAATAACTTGAATTTACTTTTCAAAAAAGCTGTATATAGACTATGTTACAAAAGAGAGTTGCTTCTCTGTGTCTTGGGCGCTGCAAAACAGGCAAAAATTCAACGTCCGTGGCCCCATAAACGAGCACTACAAAACAAACACCTCTGCTCAGCTCGAGCTCTCCAGCAGATCTTTTAGTGTCATCAGATTTTTCAGGAAATCAGTTAAAAATCACCTGCACTCAAAACCAATGGGACGGCTGTCGAAGACCATCTGCGCGGCCGCCCGGCCAGATGAAAGGGGCTTAAAAATTTTAGAAACCATAGGCTCCAACGAAGAACGTGTTATAGATACAAAGCAAGAAATGAAAAAAATATTAACTTGCTACGAAGAAATTCCGCGGGAAAAGAAGAAGGCATTGTGTCGTCAGACGAATTTGTTAGAATTTATGAAGCCATCGACATCGAAATAACGTTTTTATGTTGCACATTAATTTTTTTAACATTTTGTTTTTTAATATGAATAAAAGGAACTGCAATTTTATTAAATATTTTTCTTCTAAACTAGTGTTTTTGTTAATCCTTGGTCTCAATTAAATAAAATTTATATGTCCCGACCTAAGCGAATTCGACTTACGCGATTTTCCGTCGGTCCCACTCATTGCGTAACATTAGGGTAGAAGTGTATTTGTAAAACCAGACTGCTGTATCAAAAGACAAAATAAATTGTTGTACCATGGGATGTCGCAAGGTACAACATTTATTTTGTCCTAAGGTACAAATGGTTGCCTTTACAAATAAAGCAGTCTAGAAAGTAGTATCAAGTTTATGTTTACATTGAAATCGTATCATCATTCAGTTGAACAGATTTTTAACAAACTTTACCAACCCTAAAAAAATGTAATTACAATCAGTGAAAATACAAGAATCAAAATTGAAAAATCAAAAATATTTACTTTCTAGAGGACGTATTACAATCAGTTAGTTAGCAAACACAACAAACAACTGTGGAGTGCCAATATTTGTTAGAAGGTTCTCTGGTGGCAAATGGTAAAATACAATGTGATACTTTGCTACGTACTCAAAAAGAGGCAGCACAATACAAACTGTTTCAAGGTACAACTGTCCCAAGGTACGACACCTTCCACTACATTTAGTATATCTGTTACAGCTGCCACGATTTCATTGGAAATTAAAACCCGAATATAATTTTCATTTTTAGTGTGACAGGCATACAACATAATTTGTCCTGCACTTGATCACCCAGAGCGGAAAAGGATTTTTCTAAAAATATTTCCTATTTTCAGAATGCAAGTGACGTTTAAAATAGAAATTAGAGTACATGTTTCTATGACAGTCGATATTACATTACCTTAAGATAAATTAATACAGGGTGGTCCCGAATTCATGGTACAAACTTTAATGGTAGGTACAGGACATTGTAACAATGATTTATTGTATAGGAATGCATAGTCGCAAGTGACGCGGTGAGGCGTAAACAGGGGAAATAAAAGGAAAGAGAAATGGAGTGATCGGTTGGTATCATTGCCGGTAGAGGGCAGTAGATGTCTAGCCGCTGTTGAACATGATGCATCGCAGTAGGGAAAAGCGCCATTCACAATTGTGCTGCCGTAGACGATGGGTGACTTTACGTATGCAGAAAAAGCAGACATGCATTACATGTACGGCCGTGCAAATGGTAACGGCAGAGCTGCGTTACGAATGTATCGCGCGGAGTATCCTGATCGACGAATGCCGGATCATAGAATTTTTCAACGGTTACATCGTCAACTTTGTGAAACAGGTGCGTTCGACGTCAACAGACATGGCGCTGGTCGAGTAAGAGCTGTACGCACTCCAAGGCTGGAAGAAAGCATCTTGAACATTGTGGCTGATAGACCCGAGTCAAGCACAAGAACTGTTGCGCGTGACGTAGGTGTGAGTCATCAGACTGTATGCAGAGTGTTAAACGAAAATCGCTTACACCCCTTCCATTTTCAGAAAGTACAAGCATTGAATCCGGCAGATTATCCTCGCCGCGTGAACTTCTGCCTGTGGGTGATGCAGCAATGTGCGTTGCAGCCGGATTTCGTAGATTATGTGCTATTTACAGATGAAGCGACATTTTCACGCGAGGGTGTCTTTAATGCGCACAATTCCCATGTGTGGGCAACCGATAATCCACATGCAACGCGTCGACATGCGTTTCAACAACGTTTCAGTATTAATGTGTGGGCTGGTATTGTGAACGACTTTTTGATTGGCCCATACTTACTACCCACGCGGCTCACTGGCGGAAGCTATCTTATTTTTCTGAAAGAAGTGTTACCACAACTGCTGCATGATGTTCCGATCGCCATTCGTAACCGCATGTGGTTTCAGCACGATGGGGCGCCAGCACACTTCAGCATTGATGTACGGAATTACCTGAATGCCACGTTTGGTACTCGATGGATTGGGCGTGGTGGACCAGTCCCTTGGCCACCCCGATCTCCCGATTTATCGAGCCTCGATTACTTTTTATGGGTACATCTAAAGCATCTTGTTTATGAGACTCCAGTTGACTCAGATGAGGATCTCGTCGCTCGCTTATCTGTAGCTGCTGCAGGTGTGCGTGAAATACCAGGCATCTTTGAACGTGTACGCCAATCGCTCCACCGACGCTGTCAAGCATGTATCGATACTGGTGGACGCAATTTTGAACAATTACTGTAAACATGACACTTGTCAACAACGCTTTCAATAAAATCTTTGTTTTTCCTTTCGACCGTTATTTCCCCTGTTTTCGCCTCACCGCGTCACTTGCGACTATACATTCCTATACAATAAATCATTGTTACAATGTCCTGTACCTACCATTAAAGTTTGTACCATGAATTCGGGACCACCCTGTATATCGAGCAATATTAATCTCACTTGGTTTCGGTTTCAAATCTAATGACTACTTTCCCTACTGAAGTCTTTGTTTTAAGTAGTCGGTTTATTTCGTTTATTATCTACAGGCCGCGGAGTATTACATTGATTTCTCAATCCGGACTATAGCGATATGCTGAACAGCTTCACACATACATTATTCTTTTGTTCGTATGACGGAAGTAACGTTTGAATTACACTCTATAACAATCATGCAGAAGATAGAACAGGAAATTGAACTTTCCTGATGAAAGAACCCTATTATTTGATAACAACTGGCTATTTGAATTGACATTTTTAGTGGATGTACTAGCCATCTCAATTATCTAAATTCGAAGCTACAAGGCAAAAAGAAATTACTTCCCAACTTTATAAATAGCATTAATCCATTTAAAATGACATTAAATCTGTTTATCTCTCAGTTAGAAAATCAGGATTTGAGTCAATTTCCACAGTTGAAAGAGCAGAGGGGATCTGCTGTGGCTAATAACAATTTGACCAAATATATTAAAATTAGTTATTACAAGGGTCATATGAAAGTCGTTTTCTTGATTTGGCTACATAAGAAAACTACATGCTCGCATTAGATGACTTAAAAATATGGGGGACAGTGGATACCAAGTTACAGATAGAAAATTTACAAGGAGATTTTGATAAGATATCCGAATGGGCTGTAAAATGGGGTATGTCATTTAATGTAGGGAAATGTCAAGTTCTGCATATGGGTTACAGGAACAGTGGAGCCGAGTACTGTCTGCAGGGAGTAAAGGTAAAGGAGGGAGAAACAGTCAAGGATCTTGGGGTGATAATTCACAGGGATTTTAAAATGGGTCACCAATGTTCAGCTGCGGGTAAAAAGGCTAGTAGGTTATTGGGGTATATTAAAAAGACTGTAACTTCAAGGGATAAGAATATAATATTGCCATTATATAAGGGTTTAGTAAGACCACATCTAGAATATGCTGTACAATTCTGGGCTCCATATATGAGAAAGGACATAGAATCAATTGAAAGGGTTCAGCACAGAGCTACAAAAATAATAAAGGGGCTAGCAAATTTCGACTATAATGAACGTTTAAGTAAGCTAAACATGTATACACTGGAAAGAAGAAGAAGGAGGGGGGATTTGATTCAGCTTTTCAAGTTTGTAAAACAAGGGGACACAGAGGGCTTAAATTTCAATAGGGATAACAGAACAAGGGGCCATGGGTATAAATTGAATAAGACACATTTTAATCGGGATTTAAGGAAAAATTACTACTTTAATAGGGTAATAGACAGTTGGAACGCGTTGCCAGGAAATATAGTTAATTCAAAGGGAGTGTACGAATTTAAGACACAATTGGATAGTCAGTGGGAATTGGGGAATTCATAAACAAAGGACCAGCCTTGTTGGGCTTGAGCCTGTAGCTGGTCGTAAATATTTGTATTTGTATTTGTATTTGTATTAATAAAGCATTTTCACTTAGTGAGCAAAACCTAATGAAGATGCCTAGTAACATACAAATGGTACTTATTGATTTCAAAACAAATTCATTATTGAAATTGAAGTTTCATGAGCTTTATTATCCAGATCAAAATGCTTCTGACATGTTTAATTTCTGGCGTTCATTACACTGTAAACACTTTCCAGAACTAAGAAAATCTACAAAAAAGTTATATATGTCGTGTTGGAACGACATACAGATGTGATAAAGCATTTTCAACCATGAAATTTATTAAAAGGAAAACGAAGTCACGAATTACTGTTTCAAATTTGAAGAATTCTCTGTAGTAGACATTGTTTTGTATACAATATAGTTAAATCATTTCAAAATGTTAATTATGTCGATAAACATACTTTTATTAAAAAAGTTACTAAAGGTATGGCAAGACCATGAACGTAAGGTAGAAAATGTGCTTGAATTGTATGGCGCATCTGAACTCATATGTGAAAAAAATTGGCGCATGGTATGTAAAAGGTTGGCCATCCCTGGTTTATGTAGTTACCTTGACGGTCTTAGGGTTTTGCCACACGTAGCGCCACCGGCAAGTTTCCTATCAGTTATATCAACGACACTATTGCATCTGAAGTATTTGAGGTTGTGATCACAAGGAATTTTTTGACTCCGATCCATTCAGGGAATATCCAGGTAATTGTTTCCAAATCATAATTTCGTTCATATGACTCGAAAATACATTAAAAACTATGTAGTTATGTATGCTCTACTAGCAACTTGTTTTTAATAGTAGTTCATAATTTAGACCAGTAATAGGAACAGGGTTAGGCGATTTTAGGAACCCACACTTGAAAATTCTCTTGTGAACCTTTCGAAGTTTTACTAGTTAAACTTAAACTGCATAAGTAAAAAAGGTATACGATCTCTGGAAACCAATGTAGAATAGCTCCTAGTGATATTCATTTAGTTTCCAGCTGGATTTCCCAGCCCAAAAGTCTGAGATACAGAGAAATAGTCAGGGTAGGCGATATTTGGAACACCTACCCTACTACTTTTGGTGTTATGATTCTAGGCACACAAAAAGGTTACCGTTGTCCACTCTGCTTTTACATGTCCGTCAATCAATCACTAACATCTATGCGCTTACAAAACTAGGATTCGAAAACTAGGAACTGAGTGGAAGACGAGTGTTATGACCACTATACCAGCTAGGCAGCTTATCCTCGATAATTAAACCGTTCAACGTGTGAACATCTACTTCGTGAACACGACTGAAGAAGTATTACCACACTGATCCGTAATCTAGATGCAAATTGAACATGCCTCTCCCCCTGTTTTCTTTTCGCTCTTCGGAAATTTTCCAAACATACCCACGCAGGTAATTCAAATTCTTTTTTTAATGCCTTTTCTTTGTTTCCATCCTAAGGATTTTCCTCTTTTATAAGAACTAAAAGTGTGTTGCTGTTTTTTCATGCAAGTTAATTAATATTTCCGCTCTGAATTCCGTGGGAACATTTTTATGCTCGAACGCTCTTTCTAAGTAATCAAAAAACAAATTCCGCGCCTCTGACTTAGATGAGACTGGTATTGTTAGCATTCTTCATTTCATTAAAGTTTCAACGGAACAATCGTTATCGCTAGCGAAGGTACTTAAATACTTCGGTTTGATTCCGCCGTTGGTATCCTCACTATTTCTAGTACGTTTTCCTATTTTAATTTTAACAAATGAAGCTCAAATTCCTGATCTAACATGGGGTCGTAATAGCCGAGTGTGGGAGATTTAAGGATTAGCAACTGTATGGTTGTGAGTTCGAAACTAGGTTCAGCCAGATTATCACAGACTGGTGAACGTTAAATCGGTTGTTATCTCAAATGTCCTCATGTTGGCGGGGTGGACGTTTGGAGTCATTTCAGGTGTTGATCTCGTCATTTGACCGTGGTTCAAAATTATGAAGCGTTGTCGTTAAATCTTTCCCTTAGGTATGGATCCCGGACTGTCACTAATAGCCCGTTGTGTCGCTCTAGTGCGATGTTAAATAACTACGTACCCCGCTTTATACCTAACAGGATTTGTTCAGCTTACACTTTTTATTCCCTATCTTTCGTCAGAGTTCGTCGTCCTTTCGGAATCGTTACTGTGTACTTCAGTCGCAAATATTTTCTCATTTAGCTCTAAATATCCGGAATCATCATAGGCTGGTTCTCCTAGTTCTATAATAACTACTTGCACAAGTCTCTCTTTGAACATAATGAAGTATTAGTTTTTTTCCCAATTGGATACATGCTATTATTAAATCTTCCTAGATACAAACTCAAGAGAAAGAAATGCTTACAATTCCTATATGACTGGAAGTTCTCGATTTCGATTCAGACACTGTGGCTAAGTGATCGGCTACGTGGATCTTTAATTAGCGAAGAAATGCAGACGAATAATATATATTGTTGGTATATATTGTTGCAGCTTTTGCGCACTTTTGGTCAGTGTGATTTTTTATGATTTTTATTATTTTACATGGATAGTACAAATATGAATTTAACGCCTGGCAAAAAGGACTTACATTCAAATGGTAAGTCCTGTGCTCTGTACATGGGGATTTTGGGGGACCCTCTTGGATCGAAATCCTGTTACCCTAACGTTGATAATTTTGACTCTATGACTAAACTTAAATTTTCCAAATGCAGAGATAAACGTTGTAAGACTTGCCCTCAGTTGGATGAGTCTAACATTATCGACAGCTCTACTTCGCCAGCCTGTAAAGCCTCTAATGTCATTTACCTTCTAAGATGCAGCCTCTGTGGTGTGGGATATATTGGTCAAACCAGTAACTCATTGAACTTGCGCATTAACCATCACCGTTCTAATATTAAAAATTATAACTCCAACTCCACTTTTAACCTGGAATTCCATCATCTTTCAATGACATTTCTAACATAGTTTTAACAATCACAAATTACTATACTTAATATTGTTAAAGAAACAAAATTGTGACTGGCTAAAGAAAATATTGACATTTTAAAATTTTAAAATTTAAAACACTTGATCCTTATGGTTTGAATGATTCATTTCAAAATACACAGGTTAATGTTGAAAACTGCGATACTTTGCTTTATTCCATACGTCAAAAGAGAGGATGTAGAGGAAGCGATAAAATAAGAAACTAAACACCTCTGATAATATTTACCAGTTTAATAATTTTATAAAAAACCTGGAATTTCTTAAAAAACACTTTATTAAAAATTTTAATTTTAAACCCTTAAATTTTTTTTTTAAGGGTTTAAAATTAAATAAAACCCTTTTCTTTGAATGATGGTACGTGTCTTAAGTTTAAGAATTTACTCACAAACATTGACTCTCTCAATCCTCATTTCTTACTTTTACTTCATGATCTATTTAAGGCTAGACTTTCTAAAATTAATAAGAAAAAAACTAGTAGTAAAGATAATCCAATTTGTATGAAGATAAGTTTTAAACATCCTATTTTCGATAAATTCAACTTTAACAGAATTGTGAATAACCTACAAAATATTTTTCCTTTAAAATTTATTAACATAAAAAAATGCTTTAAACATGATTTACAATTGGGGAGAAAATTTTTTAATTACAATCATTTTTGCAGTAAGATTGATTTATATAGAGATAAAGTTGTTTGTGTGTTTGTAAAAGTGCGACAACATACATTTCAGACCCTATTTAAATGAAGACTTAAGACACATTGTGACTGATGATCTAGGTATTGTTGAAAATGATCAATTAAGGGATGCTATGTATAAAGGTACTAAATTTAGGCCTATTTATAATTTAAAAAGAAATAGTATACTTTAAAGCTTTCTGGAAGACATTGATAACTTCTGTTTTATGACCTCTTCTAAATTTAAAGTCCCTTTATGTTTGTTTACAGAATGGAAATGGAAATTATATAATAAATTTAAAGTTTTTATTTATAATAATATTCAATCTATTTTTGACAATACAGGTAAATACAAGACAGTAAATATAGCCATTAAGAATATTCAAAATAATTTATTATTACCCCAGTCGACAAAGCCTCAGGTAACAATGATGCCGAACTTAAGAATTCATATACATATAAATTCTGTAAATCTACTTATAATACCATTATTAAAAAAATCATTTGTTCAAATAAAAGAGTTAAATTTTCCAATCAACACATTATTTCACCTTATATTACTGTTATTCCTAAATTTCATAAAAATCCTAATAAATTCCGTTACATCACCTGTGGTAATAATTCTTATATGATTAAACACGGCTTTCTACTATTTAAATATTTAAAAATTATCCTTGCTGCCATTATTGATTAAGGCTTTACCTCGTTTACATGTGATAATAAAAAGGTTTTGAATTTTTTGGATAAAAATATTATTAATGATATTTAGACCTATGATTTTAAAGACTAATTTACCAGCATACCCCTGGACAAATTGAGAGATGTTTTGAACTATTTTATTATGATGATTTTAAAACCTTAATTGATCTGGATTTTGGGGAATGGGAATTTTTGGTTAATTATTGTATTTTTAATAATTTTATTTTTAAAGGTGAGCATATTTACACTCAAGTTAAGGGTATACCCCAAGGTTCTAATTTTTCTTCCATTCTTGCTAATTTATTTCTTCATTATTTAAAAAAAAAAACTTTTACCTTCAGATAAATACTGCTTTTAGATTTATTGATGATTTAATTGTTTTTAATAATAGCAACTTTTCTAATATTTGGAAATCCATCGATCCTGACGAACTTTCTTTAATTAAAACCAATCTAGATAACAATAATACTGATTTTCTAGACTTAAACTTTTCTGTTTCATGCGGCCAAGTTGACATTAATGTATATGATAAACGCAGCGATTTTAAATTTACTGTCATTAAATTAATATTTTGGGACTCCAATATCTCTAAAAGAATATACTACAACACGATTGCTGGTCAATTAGTACGTTTCAAAAAAATTTGTAATTCTGATTTAAATTTTTTATTACAATGTAAATATTTAAAAAACACAGTTCTCAGTAACAAATACCCTTATTCATTCTTTAATAAAATTTTTGAAAGATTTATTATTATCAACAGCTACACAACCCATGAATAATTATTTTTCGTAATTTCCTCTTAACCATGGGAGTTGCTTTTCAATTTTATTTTACTATTTATGAATATCTTTTTGAATAAGGACTGGTGATTTTAATATTATTTATATTTTTATTTTTCTGCTTTTTATGGACTCGTTGCATCGGAAGTATGGTGTTAGCATATAGTTAGATTGTGTAACTGATGGCATTTGGTGGTAATTTTCAGGCTTGCTGTTGTTGATCTCCCGGCAGTGGCTTCGGGTTTGATTTCGTTTTATTCCTCCTCTATTTTAGCATTTTGTTTCACTTGCTTTTTTGATGGTGTTTGGGGGAGTGTATGAGCAATTTTTTTAGCCTAATGCTGCTCATATGTAGAAAACACCATTTTATGTTGTTTGGGTCAGGGTCCTCCCTAATGACGCCCTGATCCACCAACATTTCTTCATTTTTTAAGATTTTTGTTGAAATTTTTTTTTTTTTGGAAATTCTTGTGTTCTTAAAATTAATATATACGTAATTTTTTTAACTGATACTATTCATAGCCACCTATAGCCCGATCTAATAACCGGAATGGTCCCAATCTCAGTATGGAGACTACTAATGACATGAAAAGTTGGATTCCGTGAGAAAAAAATTAGTTCCAAAAATTGACGATAGGGGTATTTATGGCGCTGTTGTATTTTATCGAACCGAGAATTAGCACAAAACACGAGTATCAAAGCAAAATTTCAAATTTATGTTTTCGTATGCGACAATAGCGCCAGTAATTTGGGCTATAAAAAGATTTAGACAGCTCTGAAAAATATTCTCAGCTGAAGTGAGTCAGCTCAAGTGAATATGCGACTCACATTACCAGAACACGCAATACTGTTGAAGCTGTATTATCTTAATCAGTGCAGAGCATCCATAGCTCTTCGTGAGTTTAGAACCCGACAGAAGCTACGTAAGAGACTTTTATCGCTTAATGCTTTTAAAGGATTGATTAAGAAGTTCGAGGAAATAGGGTCACTGGCAATTCGCGCAGGCAGAGGACGTAAACCCTTGTCAAAAGAGGTGATAGTAGGTGTTGCAACTGCAATCGTCGACGGATCACAGGGATCCATTGCTGATAGTAGCAGCACCCGGGGTGTAACGCGACAGTTGGATATGAACTTTTCCACGGTAAATCTTGCTGCGAATTCTCCTCTACTATCCATACAAAATCAGCCGCTTGCAGGAACTCAAACACAGCGATTTTGATAAACGACTGACATTTGCTATGTCGTTTCTTGCCAGGATTAATGTTGACGATGGTTACCCATGGCAAATTCTATGTAGAGATAAGGCCCATTTTCATCTGAATGGGTCTGTTAACACACAAAATAGCCGAATTTGGGCCACTGAACAGCTCCACGCAGTGCAAGAACTTCCTTTGCATTCACCAAAAGTCTCCGTTTGGTGGGGCTTCACAACCGAATTCGTCATTAGGTCATTCTTTTTTGAGAATGTCACTCCGAGAGGACCAGAAACGTGCAACGTTAATGCACAAAGATATCACGACATACTGACTAATTATGTAATTCCACAACTTCAGCAAAGAAAATGTCTCAATCAGACAAACTTTATGCAGGATGGTGCACCACCAAACATTGGTGTTAAGGTTCAACAGTTGTTGCGTCATCACTTCACTGATGAAAGAGTTATCAGTCGCAGTTTCACAGTTGCATGGCCGTCTCGTTCCCCTGACCTAACTCCATGTGACTTTTAGCTCTGGGGTTATTTGAAATCAAAAGTTTATGTTGATGGACTCACAAACTTTAGTGTATAATCTTATAGGACAACATATCACAGTAAGTGCAGAATATTCCTTGTGACATGTTGCGTACGGCCGTAGAGAATGATGCGTAGAGAATGCACGGTGTAGTCTCTGAGAACGGGGGTCATATTGAATGTAGTCGAATTCCTCGCCGGGGAAGTGAATATAGTGAATAAAGCTTAACATTTTATTGTAATTTTGTATGTGTTATTATTTTTTCCTCTTTTCTTGTAACACTTTTTACATTATACAGCGCCATAAATACCCCTATCAGCGATTTTTGGGACTAAACTCTTTCCCTTCATGGAATCCTACTTCCTATATTATCATTAGTCTTCATACCGAGTTTGGCGCCTTTTCGGTTGTTAGACCTTTCGCCAATCTATTCTGGCATTGACGAACTTTTTGATCACATCTCTAATTTTATAAAAAGAAGTGCTTGTCTGTTTGGGGCCGCAAAATCCTTACAATTATATGGCACTTACAACAAAAAGATTTGGCACACAGGTAGTTCAAATTATTTTCAATTTTTGGGTCGCGGCGAATTTTAAAATTCAATCTAGAAGATTTTTAAATGAATTTAATAGTTTTATTCTCCATCGCTTTTCAAACGCGGATAACTTTTTCTACCCGTGTGACCTTGCAGTCAGGGTATGGTAATATGCCAAGGTTTTTTCAACTGCAGAACGCGGAGAAAATTATTTATTTCATTTCCACTTTGATTTTGCGCGGAAGAATAATTTTCCAGCCAGAGGATAAATCTTTAACTGAAGTCAGTTAAAGATTTTCAGACTTTTTTTATCTCCAAGACCGTTAAAGATAAAGCGAAAATTTCAACGGATTTGAAATCTGCGGAAAATTTCAGTTTAGATTGATACCTAAAAATATGATTTTCTTTAAACAAATAATTTTTTAATTGAATACATCTTCAACGAATTTTAAATCTGCGGAATATTTTACATCAGATTAATACCCTACACCACGGGCACGTGCAACGCCGGGCTAGCCATGCAGTGGCTAGTTTGTTATTAAAGTAAGTCGGCTTATGGGAAAAACCCATTTCTACGGCGGGGAAATAACTATCAGCTTATCCTAACGTGGCCGGTAGCGAATGTGTTAAACTAATTTTATATAGTTAGAAAGGACGAAAGCAGCAAAAAAGTTAATACCTTTTTTCACTAATATCTGACAAACCAAAATACGGAGAAAAATGTTTTTCACCTAATGTTGAGTTCGTTTTTCTTATCTCCAACGCCTCAATTGTACTGTAGTTTTTTCGGTTAACCACACTCGTAACAGGTGATCGATCGTACCGCCATCTGTCGATCAATAACGTAGTATTTATACAATTACCATCAACGGGTAATCCGAAAAATTTTAGCCTCTACTTCTTCACCAAGCTGAAGAAGACATTCTGTGCTTGAAAGGGTTAATCAATAGTAATTTCTTTTCCGACCAGTATCAGCTCTGAGATTTTGTTGCATTGCGTTTTCTTTGTGACGCAAGTGCTTTTTCAAACTGCGTCAAGCACAGCACAACATACAGTAATAGACGCACACACAATGAAAGATTTACTGATGCAAAATAGAGTAATACACCCAGGAAGAAATGGAACCCGTGCATAGGACACACAGGTTGCAAGAGCATTGGACAAATCCAAGGTGGGCCCAAAGGGCTCTTATAATAGTCGCATGCAATTACTGGGAAATAAACCTACGCGCTCGAATTGTACCACTCTGTCTGCCTTCTTTTAAAGTTATGAATAAATTTAATAGAAAAGTTTCTTTAATATGGTTTAAACTGTGGTTCAATATGGTACCAAATCCCACATGTATGTTGCATTAAAGTGAAGTATTCTGGCACATGTGGATCAAGATAAAAAATAGTGATAAAACAGTCTTTTACAAATGTTTGGTTTTCGAATTTCTTAGCAAAACCTCCTCAGCCTATTTAGAAATAAGGCACTGAATAAATATTTTGGTGAGCGACGTTATATCTTCAACGAGGGTTGCAAAGTACTCCTGAGACGAGTAAAATACTTCGGCGGACGATGTTATTATTTTTTTACGAGTGCTGTGAATCACTTTGTCGTTTAGGGAAGAAAAGTACTTTTAAGAGCAACGAAACATATATAATTGGACAGAGAAGTGAATGATTCCGGGATAGGATCTCTTCAGAGTGACACTCTTATGAGCACTTGCATGAAACTAAGTCCCGGGCTTTAGCCTCCAGGTTGAAGTACTATTTTTCCTGTCAGTATCTTACAAAATATATAGTCACTTATTTTGTAAGATTCAGTGGTCTGTGTTATTACTGTACAATTCTTTTATATTATCATTCGTATACTATTCTTATTCTATTGCCATTCATAAACCATTTCTATTCTATTGATTTTCTATGCTATTCGTGTAAAATTGCCATTAATATATCATTCCTATTCTATTACATCACTATGCTATTCCTATAAAATTGGTATTCATATATAATTCGGATATTATTGCTATTCATGTACAATTCGGATCTTATTGCTATTCATATACTATTAGCATCTTATTGCTATTCATGTACTATACGGATTTTATTGCTATTCGTATGCTATTGCCATTCATGTACTACGCATATTTTATTGCTATTCATATAGTATTCATATTCTATTGCCATTCATATAGCCTTCACATTCTATTGTTTTATGCTATTTATATACAATTCGAATCGTATTGCTATTGATATACTATTCGGATCGTATTGCTATTCATGTACTATTCGGATTTTATTGATATTCGTATGCTATTGCCGTTTATGTACTACGCATATTTTATTGCTATTCCTATAAAATTGGTATTCATATATAATTCGGATATTATTGCTATTCATGTACAATTCGGATCTTATTGCTATTCATATACTATTAGCATCTTATTGCTATTCATGTACTATACGGATTTTATTGCTATTCGTATGCTATTGCCATTCATGTACTACGCATATTTTATTGCTATTCATATAGTATTCATATTCTATTGCCATTCATATAGCCTTCACATTCTATTGTTTTATGCTATTTATATACAATTCGAATCGTATTGCTATTGATATACTATTCGGATCGTATTGCTATTCATGTACTATTCGGATTTTATTGATATTCGTATGCTATTGCCGTTTATGTACTACGCATATTTTATCGCCATTCATATTCTATTGCCATTCGTATAGCATTCCCATTCTATTGTTCTATGCTATTCATAATCTATTCTTATTCTATTGTTATACCTATATAATTCCTGTTGTACTTTTTGCAGCAATTAATACTTTAAATTTATTCTATTGTTATACCTATATCACATTTCCCATACTGAGATTCTTTGATATTCAGATTCAAAATGTGCTACGATTTAAAAATCTAATAAATAGTTTTAAACTTCAAATATGTGTTCTACTATGTTTTATGCTTCAAATGTATTCGAACAATTTGTGCATGCAGTTAACAAACTTTATGCAAAGCAAAATTCGACCATAAAAAGTTCCCTAGAAAAATCGCCCCTTCTCAAGAAAAGCACAGCACAATATTTTTAATTCTCTAAGGATATCACAAGCATATATCTGTTCTACAAGTTAGACTTTTTTGTGTGATTTCTAACAAGTTACGATCGCCATCTTGACATAGGTTTCTTTTAAACAATCAATGTGGTTATTGAGTAAGCATAACAGGAGGACCAAAGTATTAAAAATATGTATGCATACTTTACATCTCAATTTTAAAATTTGACTGTCGGTCCGATACCGGATTAGTCACTACATGCAGACTACAGAAACGATTGGAAATAGAGCTGAAAAGCATTGCAGATCACACAATAAATTCATCTTGATAGTTATATTTCTATTCTATTCAAGGATCACACGTATCCTTCAAAGTACGTAAGTGGGCTGTATTGCAAAAGCATACACTTAGAAGGCACATTAGAATTGAAACTACATTTAAAACCAAAACATTTGTTACGATTGCATATTTACATGGCACCAACCGTTGAATTGTCGCTTCCCATCTGAAAAACATCGTTTTTCAAGTAAGAATTCTTGTTGTGGTTGAGGTTGCTACGAGGGAGTATCAATAAGTAACACACATAATGTAAAAAATAATAATAATAAAAGCAATAAATGACAATAGGAAACAGATATGAAAGTATTACCCATTTATTAATTTTCAACATAATTTCCATGAATGTTGAGGCATTTTTCCCAACGATGGATCAGTTTGAAAATCTCGGTCTCATAAAACTCCGTCGGCTGCGAGAAGTGCCACCTTTGCACGGCCCGTTTGAGTGCCGTCGTCAGAGTCAAACTTCTTACCGTCAAGGAACATCTTTATGCGTCCAAACAGATGGAAATCGGAGGGTGCTAGGTCCAGGCTGTACGGAAGGTGCTACAAAACTTCCCAACCGAAACACTGCACTTTTGCACCAACTATGCGAGACACATGCGGACGAGCGATGTCTTGCAGCAGTCGAATGTGTTGATTTGTCGCACTGCGCTTTGGACCCATAAAGAAGTTCCTTGACGGTAAGAAGTTTGACTCAGACGACGGCACTCAAACGGGCCGTGCGAAGGTGGCTCTTCTAGCAGCCGACGGAGTTTTATGAGACCGGGATTTTCAAACTGATCCATCGTTGGGAAAAATGCCTCAACATTCATGGAAATTATGTGGAAAAGTAATAAATGGTTATACTCTCATATCTGTTTCCTATTGTCATTAATTGCTTTTATTATTATTATTATTTACATTATGTTCGTTTCTTATTGATACTCTCTCGTATTAAATTTGTGTGAGAAGGCTGCACAAATAATAATTACGAAAATGAAAGTAAATTGATATATCAAATCATGAGCCCGAAATCGCAAGCTCCAACAATGGTAATAAAAGCTATTTCCATCTAGCTATTGTGAGAATAATTTCTCTCAATAGTACTTATTCCTCCTTCAAGGTCGCAAATTGTTCGTATTCGTCTACTCCGATGTGCTTCGGATTCCAAAGTGTACGAAGCACCTATATTTGTACAAATGCATTTTCATTGCAGGGTATTTGTATGCTGATGACATTCAGACACCTGATGGCTTTTGGAGTGTCCCTTATCATATTGCACAAATAAAATCTTATTCTTACTAACAACCTTTTTGTTGTCACTGGACGTCTGATTTTCCTGAACAAAAGTCTATTTTATCGCATCACTTTAAGAAGTATGTCTGTTGAAAAAAGCTATAGGACTCTATATAAACTACTATAAAACTATATCACTTTTCATTTCTGAAGATAAACGAAACTAATGTTTCTGTAGTTTTATGATTGGATTTGTTTGAAGTATTACAAGAAACAAATACAATACAATGCGATTGTATTTCACAATATAATATTAATAACAACATATTCCTCAAGTACTTGTCTGAAGAAAATATAATATTTATTTCTCTCGCATATAAATTTTCAATTGTATTTGATCTCGAAACAATCGTCACTTGTTCTTTAGTATAATACAAAAACGTTTTCTTCTAGAAAGCTATTTGAGAGCTTCCTTCAACTTGTAGAAATATGAATTGGAATCCGTCTCCACTTCACAGAGTACAGCTCTCCAACTTGATTGCGTCTGTTGAAAGTATTAAAAAGAGCTTTCAAGGATGGTTACCTTTTACAAATTTTACTAATTCATTAATATTTAAAATAATCAAACAATATAAGCATTACAAATATTTTTATGTGACTCGCGAATCATCCAAGATTTATTTCCATAAATGTTTTAATTATAGTTTACTAAGTGCTACAATTAAAGTTCTGTAGTTAATTAAAACTAATTCGGATTTTGTGTATGCATCTCATCCAGACACCTTAAAGGTGGCCAAAAAGAGAAGACTTGGTTCGTTCAGTTTTTGAAAAGGTGTAAAACCTTGTAACCCTTCTTTGCATGATTTTTTCTTTATTGGTGAAATAAATCAAGGTGATATAATTCATGTTCAAAATAAAAGGAAAAATGGTTAAAAAAAATCTTAGTATATATTTATACTATAAATTTAGCAAAAAACAATATGATGGTATCATGTGGTATTTTTTAAATTAAACGCAAACTTTTTCAGAAATTGCTCTAAAAATAACAGAAACACATGTTACAAACCTTTCTTCCACTCATTTTCACTTTTTTAGCGATAGAAACTCAAATATAATAAAACAAAATTAAAAACGAAATTATTTCAACTACAACAAACAGCGGAATGACAACTTCAAGCTCGTTTTACTGATAGTGACACTTGCTTATTTTTGACAGCTATGTTTTTTTTATGCATTGGACATTAAAAAGGTATCCAGACACGATCAACTTGAAGTGAACTTGTTCTTTTATATAATTTTTGGGCATTCAATGTTATGATGGAAATTTCCACCATTATGCAAAGAAGGGTTAACCCTTCACATGTTTCGACGAAATATCTTGTAAATATATCACAGTCGCAGTGCTAGGTCAGGAGTACAAATCCAACAGTAGATAACTGTTTAAGATGTTCTGTACGTATGGCACGTTCGCAATTCGATGTATTCAAATACCACCGTAAGCATGGGGGCTGCTGCCCGTTAAATAAGTCGTGGCCTTAAATTTTTACAACTTAGAGTTTTGTTCAAATTTGGAAAGTTCATTGTGTCGTCGTAAATTCAGCTACTTATCTACCACTCAGGTTTCTCTTTGCGTATCAATCACGTGTTATTTCAGTAAAGACGACAACTGTCACTTAGCAAGAGGTACTTTGTCTACCCATGACTTCATCATCTGGCCCTGGTTCATAATTACGTGATTTTTTCCCTGGGATCTTTCCCTTCGATTTTGATCCCATAGCGTCGCCATTAGCCCGTTGTGTTGAACCAGTACCGACGTTAATTAAAATACCTACATCTACCCAAGACTAAGCACTCAGCATAGTTAATTAAAACAAATAAGAAGAACTCAAGAAATTTTGATAGAATAACGCTTTTGGAATTGTTCATCATTCTTCGAAAACGTAGATTGCCAAAATGTTTAACATTATTTTCAGTTCACTCTTTACCATAGTGAAGAACAGTGATGAAATTGATCTTTTTTAGTTTTTAGTGCGCAATTTTATTCATTTTTAAATACAGCCAAACCTCACTAAGTCGAACTCTCTTAATACGAATTAATGGTAATACGAACTAACTTCTTTCTTTCGATATTGATCCCGGAGCGTCACCATTAGACCGTTGTGTTGCTCCAGTGGCGACATTAATTAAAATACCTACCTCTACCCAAGACTAAGCAACACTCAGCATTGTTCGTTGAAACAAAAACTCAAGAAAATTTGATAGAATAACGCTTTTTAAATTGTTCATCATTCTTCGAAAACGTAGATTGCCAAACTGTTTAACATTGTTTTCAGCTCACTCTTTACTATAGTGAAGAACAGTGATGAAATTTATCTTTTTTAGTCTTTAGTGCGTAATTTGATTCATTTTTAAATACAACGAAACTTAACTAAGTCGAACTCTCTTAATACGAATTACTGGTAATACGAATAAACTTCTTCCCTTCGTTTTTAATCCCAGAGCGTTGCCGTTGGACCGTTGTGTTGATCCAATGGCGACATAATTAAAATACCTACCTCTACCCAAGACAAAGCACTCAGCATTGTTCGTTGAAACAAAAAAGAGAAAAACTCAAGAAGTTGCAATAGAATAACGCTTTCGAAATCGTCCATCATTCTTCGAAAACGAAGATTGCAAAACTGTTTAACATTAATTTAAGCACTCTCCTTACCATAGTAAAGAGAACAATGATGAAATTGATATTGTTTAGTCTTACTAACTTCCAACCTTCGTCAAAATGTTTATTTAAATAATGTCAACATTCTTTTAAGAACAATTCGGGTTGTACTAATCTCAAGTTAAGGCAAACAATTTTTTCTAGCTTACTGACAAAGGGAATTCTTTTAAATCGTATCCATTCAATCTATTTAGTAGGGGAAAACTGTAAGCGACTCGTTTTACCGTTTTTTGAGGGCTATAATGAATGGCACCTGATAGTTAGGCTACTGCTGGCTTAGAAATTATTCAACGCTTTTGTTAAGGCAGTGATTATTTATCTGATTAATTAAGTACATTCACCACATCAAAAATATCTTAAAATATATAACGAAAACAAACAAAATCTATAAGTCTATTTTAAGATTACAATTGCGTAATCAGGAAATATCTGTGCAATCAAGAATTATCGGTGTAGTCCGGAATTATTGTGATGAAGAATTACCAGTGTAACCAAGAATTATCTGGTTAATATTTGTAAAGAATGACATGTATAATGAACCTATAATTACGTAGTAGGCATTGTAAATACCTTAGTATTTTATCGATGAAATAATGCTTTTTTGTAAACTTTTTTTGATTCGGATAATACGAAATACGGTTGATATAAATTTATTTATGGTCCTGTGAAATTCGTCTTAACAAGATTTAACTGTATTGTATACTGCAGTCCATGCTTTAATTTATGGGGTATTCATTAGGGATGATTTCGTAAGTGACGGTATGTTTCTTTTCTGAAATTGTAAAAATGACATTTCATTGAAAATAGGCAACTGTAAATGTACATTTGAAAATAGGCATTCTTTTTCCTTCTCCTCCGGCAAAAACCCGTAACATAAATATTCGATTCACGGACCTTTGATATAACATCTCCGTGCCAGAATCCCCTGAGGGATGTTAGAATGCGAGTTTACTGAACTGCAAATTTCCTGTCACACTCAGTTTAATTGCCTACAATACTTTCCTCAGTTTAATTGCCGCCTACAATATTTTTCTCCGTTTAATTTTGAAAACCTTCTATCGATTTCTCTTTACCCTGAAGCATTCGTAAATAATCGTTGGCAATAGACTTAAACATTGTTGAGTTACAGTTTTTAGAATTTTAAATACTGATGCCACTTGAGATAGATAATCAGTGGTGTTTTTAGAACTAACATTATCTGCATGCGTTATATCTCGAATATACAAAGGGCATACCATAAAAACCGAGAGTGAATTTTTTTACGCAGTGGCAACACCTCGAAACTAAAAAATAAAAGTGCAGGCGATTTTTTCAAACTGCTAACTGTACAATTATAAATATTCTAAACGAAGCAGACGATTTTATTATCATAGTTTCGTGCTTGTTTAAAGAACTGTTTTTATTTGCCCTACAGAAATGAAGGTGATTGATTCAAAGTTACAAAACGAAGTGTGTTCTGCCATAAAATTTTGCTATCGTTTGAGCAAAACAGATCCAGAAACAGTTAAGTTAGTGAAAGAAGCTTACAAAGACAAATGTTTTGGTGAGTCTACGATTTTTAGATGGCTTGGTGATTAAAAAAAAAGGACGTTTGTCTACAAAACTGGCTCTTTACCCCGGCCGACCAGAAAGTGTTGTGAATGATCAAAATATTAACACTGTGTCGGCAAATGACATGTGAGGAGATAGTGGCATCAACTAACATTTCGAAAACGTCGATATTTCGCATTCTAATCAACAATTTACAGCTTCGCCATGTTTGTTCCAGATGGGTCCCACATTACTTACTAAAGAACAAATGCAAACAAGAATTCACCAATGTTGTGAGTGGAAACAGATGCTTCAAAAGGATCCGAATTTACTAAATACTGTAATAACAAGTTATGAAACTTGGGTGCATCATTTTGATCCCCTTACCATGTCCGCAACAAGTGTATAGAAAAGCACTGATTCTCCGCCTCCCAAAAAAAACCGACAAACCAAATCTGCTTGAAAGGTCATGATGATTATTTTCTTTTATCATAAAGGTGTAATCTTTCAGCATGCTGTGCCTACAAAAACTACAGTAAATGGTGAATATTATATTTCAGTTTTGAAAATTTTGTGGCAACACATATCGAGAAAGCGACATGAACTGGTAGGGAATTGAACATTACATCACGATAATGCTCGCCCGCATGTCGCTACCTTTGAGGAACAATACCTTGGTGAATGCAATATTAAAATCATGCCACATCCCCCTTACAGTCCAGATCTCGCACCATGCGATTTCTGTCTGTTTCCGACGTTGAAGGAGAAGCTCCGTGGTAGAAAATTTAATACAGATTCTGAAGTTATTTCAACATTGAGGGGTTCTTTGAAACAGCTTCCAGAAAAAAGCTTCCCTACTTATTTTGAAAAGTGGGTTTGAACGATGGGACGGTTGCATATCATCTGAGGGAAGGTATTTTGAAAAATAATGATGTATTTTTTTCTGTAAATGTATTTCTTGAGGTTTTCATGATTTCACTCTGTTTTTATGGAACGCCCTTTGTTTATAAATTCTTAAAGTATTCACATTTCTAAATTGAAAGAATTTAAGCTTCTTTTTTTATAATCTGGATATTTTCTTAGCGAGCAATAGAAGTTTAATTTCGCTATGAATTCACAAGACAGGATACAGCGTCAGAAAAATTCGGTTGTTAGATCTTCCGGGAATTATTTCTACGAAAACATGTTTTCTTTAGAGATTGAAAGGGACTCGATTCAAGAAAACCTGCATTAACTTTCTTTCTTTCAGTAATGACGCCATTCGCTATAGAAAAAGTTCCACGTTACTATGACCGTCCAAGTAAATATGACATCTGGCTCTATGGTATCCGATAAATTAATTGTTTGGATATAGAATTCTCTTTACTGTTCGCGGAATTGAAAAATCCATGATGAGTTAGACAAAACGTATGCGACTCACAAGAATGTAAGGCAAAGCTAGGAGTGTCTGCGCACAATTGGACAGAATAATAAAAAACAATCTATTTATCAATTTTTTGTTAAACTATTCATGAATAATTGTGACTTTATTTGTTTTTTTATGCATTTTCATTGCTATTTTGTTGTTATGTTTTAATCTAATACAACAGTTGTAATAAAACCAAGAAAGCTATTTTGCTCAATCTGTCCTTATAGGGTCGGAGAGATTGCGTACATGGGTAGGAGAGATTGTTCTTGATAAAAACTACAATTAAATTGTTAACAATAATAATTACACTTAAAGGGGGACAACATCCACCATGACGCTGGTGTAAGCGATATTTTAGTGGTAACAAAAGTTAATATGCCGCTCAATAAAAGTTAAAATCAACTTTATTATTTTTTACAAAATTATTTTTCATCACAAACTAATTTATTACCAAAATTATTTTAAAAATTATTTTTTTTTTTCAAAAATTGTTTTAAAATTAATTTAGTCTTGTTTTACATATAATTTGCAATCAATGCAAAAATTTCAATAAGCTGCGTAATCTCTCCTATCATGAAAATGAATGGGAACAATGCCATCTCTCCTAAGTAGCAGATGCGCAAACTCTCTAATTTCGGTAGGAGAGATTGCGCGGCCTTTTATTTAAACATGGCCGCTTCTAGAAAGAACCGTTCGTGTTCGTCTAGGTTAGTAGACTCGTGAGAAACCGTTTAATTAAAAAATATTTTGTAAGATTGCCATTCTTTAAAATCTAGAGAAAGATATATGAAAATTCAAGCGCTTATCTTGAAAAAACAATGCAAAATTGCGATGTTTTATCCAAAACGCTCGAAACAAACAACCGGCACTTTCAAGTAGACACTTCACTACTGCTGTTGTACAACTATATGGAGTCGCTGCGCGCGCATTCAACTCTTTCCTTTGCCACCGACCCTTTTTGTGCGCAATCTCTCCGACATCGCAATCTGTTCTCGCTTTACCTTAGTTACGATTCTTATTTGTTGTTTAGCATATAACGTACACTATGTGGCCAAAAGTCACCGGACACCCGGTACTGTTGATTTGAAAGGCAGCAGACGTATAACTAATAGGATGTCGGGTCTCCTTTTGCTTTAATTACAGCGTTTACCCATCGGGGTAGGCTATCCACTAAGTTCTGGTAAACTGTTGGGGCAATTGTGGTCCATTCCTCTTGTAGAACGGTGAAAAACTCACGTTTGGTTTTTGGTCGAGTGGGTTTGGCACACTCAACCGACGCTCCAACACATCCCAAAAATGTTCTGTAGGGTTCAAGTCAGGGCTTTGAGCCTGCTAGGCAAGCACTACCACCTGATTATTGTCAAACTACGACTCAAAGACGCCTGCTGTACGAATAGGAGCATTATCGTGCTGATACAGAAAAGGACCTGTTCCAAACTGTTGTCATAGTGTCGGAAGCATGCTATTGTCTAAAATGTCTTCGTGCACACCAGAAGTCATCGACTCGTCGCCTAAAACTAATGGGCCAAGCCCAAACCAAGTAAAACAGCCCCAAACCATGACACAACCGTCATCAAATTTCACAGATTACTCAATACACTTCGGTAAATACCGTTCGTCAGGCATTCGCCCGGTCCATACACGCCCATCAGAGTGCCAGATCATGAATCGATTTTTATCATTCCACATGACATTATTCTACTGGTCCAAAGTCCAATTATGGATTAGGGTACTCTGTGCACCATTACAAACGCCTCCAGGCATTGGTGCGTGTGCTTAGTGGCTTTCTGGCTGTAGCATGACCATGAAAACCAAGTGCTATCACCTTTCGACGGACAGTCCTGTCACTGGCCTGTGTACCTGAGCTGAGACGGAAGTCATCTGAAACCTCCGACAAAGATGTGTGCCGGTTGTTTCGCACAACACGCTTCAGGGTTTTCCGGTCTCGATCAGTTAGTTCCTTCGTCCTATCAGAGCGATTATTCGGTTCAGTATTTCCATGGCGTTTCCACTTGACTATAGCATCTCTAACTGTGGACCGTGGCACGTTTAACTGTTGAGAAATCTCTCTGACCGAATGTCAGAATTTATGGGCACTTTCAATCATGCCCCTTTCGAATGCATTCAACTCTTTCCGTTGGCTTCATCGTGACAGAAAACACGCGTTTGATGCTTCAGTATTTCTGACTTCACTTATTTAGCGTCCGTGAGGTGTACAGACTTCATACTGAGATCGTGTACTTGAAGTGAAGGGATGTCCGGTGACTTTTGGCTACATAGTGTAGTTAGTCCTTTTCATAGTCTGATACATAGTTCAGAATCTTTTTTTGCGATTAGTTGAAAAACTGTAAATGGTACTGTTTGCTTTAATACTTTTATATTTTCAATGTACAGCCTGCATCACACTAGTTTTAAACCCTGCTCTCTTACTAAAAAATAAATCTCAGCGATTCCTTCCAATAAGAAACTTTACTTAAATTAAATTATTCTATATATAGTCACTCCTTTAAGCTTAAAACTGCATTTAAATTAAATTGTCTGCGTTTTGACGAAAATATAGTTTGGCTCCCTTTCCATTGTATTTAGTCTGATGTATAGTTCAGAATTTTTCATTGTTTAGGTAGATATAAACTTCTGAATCTTTTTCATAATAGGTTGATGAATTGAAAATAATAATGTTGTAGACAATTCTTGGTTTAAAAAACGTTTATATTTTCACTGTATAGGCCAAAAAATTAATTACAAACCTCCACAATTCTGTTCCAGAAGTGTGGTGTTTTACATTGATACATGTTTCCTGTACGTATTCTAAACGTAGGCTTGCTTTTCGAATATAATTTCAGCATTTCATTAATTAAAATTCAAAAATATAAATTCCTCATTCAAATATGAAAGTTAATTGGTTAAAGGAATCATGTTAAACTCCAAACGTCGTCCTAAATGACGATACACTGCATTTTGCTATATCTATTGTGACGTCTGTTCAAAACCTGAAGGTCCTTTTTCCCACGGTAAAGGAATATTGACCATCAATAGAGGAACTGGTGACTTGTCAACATACGATTGACAAATGGGCCCACGGCTTTTCTCTGAAAAGGGGTCCCAGCGTCTGTGGTTGGCCGACAAAGATGTCTAAAGGCGTGGCAAAATTTCAGCATTTCATCAATTAAAATTCAAAAATATAAATTCCTCATTCAAATATGAAAGTTAATTGGTTAAAGGAATCATGTTAAACTCCAAACGTCGTCCTAAATGACGATACACTGCATTTTTCTATATCTATTGTGACGTCTGCTCAAAACCTGAAGGTCCTTTTTCCCACGGTAAAGGAATATTGACCATCAATAGAGGACCTGGTGACTTGTCAACATACGATTGACAAATGGACCCACGGCTTTTCTCTGACAAGAAGTCCCAGCGTCTGTGGTTGGCCGACAAAGAGGTCTAAAGGCGTGGCGAAATTTCAGCATTTCATCAATTAAAATTCAAAAATATAAAACCCTTATTCAAATATGAAAGTTAATTGGTTAAAGGAATCATGTTAAACTCCAAACGTCGTCCTAAATGACGATACACTGCATTTTGCTATATCTATTGTGACGTCTGTTCAAAACCTGAAGGTCCTTTTTCCCACGGTAAAGGAATATTGACCATCAATAGAGGACCTGGTGACTTGTCAACATACGATTGACAAATGGGCCCACGGCTTTTCTCTGAAAAGGGGTCCCAGCGTCTGTGGTTGGCCGACAAAGATGTCTAAAGGCGTCATCTCGTCAGGAACCTGCTCCGGGAGACGACAAAGGATGGCGGCTCTTTTGTGATCTGGCGGCTACCGAGGTTTCTTCGGAGTGATAGAAATTCTCCATCGGGAGATCATCACAGAACCTTGCTGAGAGAACAACGATTGTTTTCTGGATCCCACCCTGGGATAATTTTACGGTAGTACGTCTACTAGTGTTCGCATGTTGAGCGAACTCCCACCCTGGTACGAACTTAAAGGTGCTTTTGACCAACGTCTGTCAAACATTATTGTATACAAAGAGCAGAGTTGTGAACGGTTAATTTTTTAACTGTAAATAAACTCATTTAGTCAAGAATTTGGGTGGATTCATTTATAGCCAAATGCTACATTATCATGCGAGCGCATTTGGACAGCAGAAATAAATTATTCAAAGATCTAGTTTGTATGTATGTACTGGTAAACAACGTAATTATCTGAAATTTAAAATATAGTATTACTATTTAATTCATTAATGCAAAAATGCAGAATACTGTAGGTTTTAAATTATATATACATATTTTACTAGCGCACGTGGTACAGAAATTGATGTTTTTTTGTATTTCAGAAAATAACAGCATACGGATTTGAAAAATATAACATCAAACACTACGACATTAATTCACCAATAGTGCTACAAAGTCTAATTATTCTTAATTTCAGCTATAAATTGTATTATATTTTTATAACTGAATCGAAGAGCCCTCACCACTCTAATGAAATTCTTCAGCTGTCTGATGACAGAAGGAAAGAGAAATCTAGACAATTTAAATCAGTGCAGAATAGAAGGTCTGAGCCAATCCGATAAGGTTTAGAGTTAAAAAATATCACATATCATTTAAAAATTGAATGAGACGCATTTAAAGTGGGCGTTCAGAAGCTAATTGTGGTAATATGACTGAGGAGGAAACTTATTACAATGCACTTTATCTAAATTAGAATTAATACCAATAAAAGTACATTTAAAAAATGTTAATAAAATCCTGTCTCTATTATTGTCAATGTCATTAAATTTACAGGAATTATGCATGTGCGTATAGATATTTCATGAGCACTTGTGAAAAATGCTTTTCACGATTGCATTGTCGGTTGTTTGCATTTCAAGCAGTGTTATGTTTCCTTCGGATATTTTTAACATTTCCTTACTTTATAATTAAAGACTGAGTGCTTCGAATTTTCTCCGAAATAGTTGAATATAAGAGATATTTGGTTATGGCAATTTGTTCATTAAAATGGGTAATTCCTATTTTAATAACTATGACCGTTATGCACTGTGTTTCTACAGTAACTCCATTACTGTGAGGAAACATTCTTAAGATCTTTTTAGGTCTCACAAATGAAAAAAACACAGCAAATATGAATACCATTCGACTTAGGCTTCTTGAAAAATCTTCCAAGTGCTTTCGACGTGATATCTCGTGCATCGAGATCTGACTAAATTTGCCTATGACTAGATATCTCGTCATCAATCATACCGATTGGTTTCCAAATGATTAGATTCCAATGCCTTTTTTTGACAATGATGAAATCAAGAAAATAGGTTAGTTTTTTCTATTGACAAGGTATCTCATCCATCAAGATCTGGTCAGTTTTGCTAATGTCGATTTACCTCTTTGCTTTGATTAGCTCTTTAAGTTGAACAATGCTGCCAATAGGGCTGCTAAGGCCACGGTAGCACCGTTCGAAGACAAACGGACTAGCAACTAAAGGGTTACGAGTACAAATCCAACCAAAAACCATTGTGTTCAAAGGGAACGGGTGCACTTTAAATATGTCGTTTCCTCAAGTGTCTTCGTGTTGGCGTGGTGTGGAAGTTTGGATAGTGGGTTGCCAGCTCATGTGGTGACCTCGTCATTTGAATATGGTTCAAAATTATGTGGAATTGTACTCGGATCTTCCCCCCTCCCGTATAGATCCCGTACCGTCGCCAATAGTCCGTTGTGGAGCCCCATTGCGACTTACAGCAGTAGTAAACACCCCCCCCCCCCATTCGTTATTTAGAAAACAGAACTTAACAAAATACATGACAGTAAAACACTTTCAGGAATGTATCGATTTACAGTCAGTGACAAGTCTCCACGAGACACTCTCAGGCATAAAGGGGTTAAGTACTCCCACAGTAAGTTTTATATATTAGTTAACGGGGGGCCAAGCACACATTGGACCTCACGAGGCGTAATAGTTTTATACTTTCGAAGTGCTTTCTTCAATTTTTTTAACTCGATTCCGCCATCCGGAAGCACATACTGTCTGCAGCCCAGATGACACTAGACACTCAATGCGGAATCGAAATCTCAGATGCTTCTTTAAGTAAAAAATGATATGAGCAATTTTAACCAGGTTTGAAATCAATCTGTATCCGTATAGACTCCGGACCATCACGAATATCTCGTTGTGTTTCTCCAGCTGTCAATCTTTATTTTGTACGCCTCTGTTTTCGCAAAGCACCACAACAAATAGAGTTGCGAGGTAAGGAGACAGGAGCTCAAAATCAGGTTGGACCTTTTCCAATCCACCGTTGTAACATTTTCATACAGGTAGTCACGGACACTTCAAAAACGGGATGACGATCCATCTTCCTTATAGACAACAAAGTCCATAATTCCATCTGAAACAAGTTGGGACTTAATTGTAATTGGAGCGGGTAAAGGATTGTTGCTATAATTATTCAACAATATTTTTTCTATATTTAATTGAATCCGTCGTGGCTCAGTGGGTATGCCCTCTGCTCTCATTTCCAGTGAGTTGTAGGTGGTACAAGTTCAATTCCTCCCTTAGTGTATTTCTCTCTTCTGTGTTAGTAATAAAGCTTTGTGTGTATATATCCGATACTTGATATTTTCTCGTTTGTATCTGGAGCTGGATGGCCAAATACGTCCTTTCGTCATAAAACACAATCCCCATATTTAATATATTTACATACTAGCAAAATACCCGACCTTACTCGGTTTGAATTGGTTTACCCTAGATTGAAGAGATAATCAAAATATATAATGACTTACGTTTTTTGTAGAATAAAAATTTATTTTAACACCTTTCGCCATCTTTATATTTTCTACAACTTACTTTCGACACAAATCCTACACATGCATATCCATTCATGTAATGCATTTCACATACATCGCACAATTGCTGTATGACAAAGCTACAAAATGACGAAAGGTGATACTAATGTTACTACTATAAAAGACGATTTTGAGGGAGATTTGGAATACCCTTTCTTAAGTTCTTTTCATGTTCAACTCAATTAATTAAAATTACGATTTACAGCGAGTGCTCTCGCACTCATAGTCAACAAAACAATATGTTTTTACTTGTGGCACTCTTGCCTCCGGTATGCGACATTGTGAAATTTTGCAATCTTTTCCGGTCATTATTACAATGAATTTTTTAATGGTTGAAAAAGTTCTAGTTCGGATTTTTAAACATTATTATTCTTTAAATAACGGCATTATTCTTTAAATAACGGCATTATTCTTTAAATAACGGCATTGTTCTTTCAATAATCGCATAATTATACTTAAAATTTACTGAAAATTTATACTGACTTACCTAACATTTTTAAGTCTAATACTTTGTGGTGCTGTTGCGTGTGATGAGAAGGAAAACACATTTTTTAAAATAATAAATAATTAAAACAGAAAACAGTGAAATAGAACAAAATAAAAGGTGTCGGAAAAATTGTTCTAAAGATATTAATTTGTGATTCATTTTTATCTCTTGATCTCGCACAATTGCCACAATTTACAACTAAAAGTGCACAAAATTTAGAAATGTGAAATTAATTCAGAGCGAAAGAAACAGAAAATATCACTGCTCACGCGATCTTGTTCATTCTCGTTTCGTTGAAAAATATCGTCTGTCTCAAATATTCCGAAATCGTTTTCATTGCGCAAAGAACAAAAAATAAGACTCGCCAGTAAATGAAGTATCAGATTTGAAATTCCATTCAAAAATATAATTTTTTGAAGAATAATAACTTTTTCAGCAGTACTGGTAAAGCAATCGAATTAATCGTAATATTCAATAGACATTCCAACTTTTCCGAAACTACCAAATTATGGTTGATTTGAGATACTTACTCAGGTGTTTTAGCATGAAACTCAAATAAATATACCAATAAAGACATGTTTAATATTGCATTCACTAAACTAATAAAAGGCTTATAATTTCTGTTATTATGACATGTATATATATATATATATATATATATATATATATATATATATATATATATATATATATATATATATATATATATATATATATAGGGGAAGACGGGGTACAATGTAACATTGCTTCTAAAATCAGTAAAATTTGTCACAGAAAGTTGCAATTTATATATATGTTATGTAACTATATGTTCCAATTACTGATGTGATTTGGATACATTTCCACTTCTACGACATTAGCAATAGAAGATTATTGGTTTTTCACCATTGAAAGTAAGTTTCTTTACTAAAAGTAATTTTGTTTCTTTTTCCTCGTTCTTATATGTAATAATTATTTTTTCTACACATTGTTATCTTTGTGTTATTGTCTTCATACCTCCAAAACCAAAATTAAAAAAATAAATATTAGAAGCTTGGAAATTTTTTTTATTTAGTAACCTCAGTACGGGGTACAATGAAATACTTGCAGATGGGGTACAATGAAACATGTTGCATTGCGCCCCGGGTGAATGCATTTACCTGAAGTAATATATCAATGGTAAATATAATATCACTGATATAAAATAACTTATTACTGGTTGTCACTTATATAAATAAAACCATTTTACTAAGTAAATGGCAACACCTAACATTAATAAGAAAGGGCAACACCAAATCAAATGAGTAATTTTGGAAGCATGCAAAATTAAGCTGTTTTTTCTTTTAAAAAAAATACAGATTTCAATAGTAAGTTAGTTTTTTTACTTTCAAAAACATTTAAGAACAGTTTATTTATTTAATAGGCCTAAACTGCACTTACTAGAGTTCACAATCCTCTTAAAGTTCTCAGTCATAGGGGCCAAAAACAAATAGGTCTATTAACTTTTGGTGAAAGGGGTGTTCTTGTAATTATGTGTGAATTTATTAATGCTTCTGGAAATTCTATACCCATTATTTAGTATTTCCTAGAGAAAATTTCAAGTTTTGCATGTTGAATGGAGCTCCACCTGGAACTGCGGGTGATGCAACAAAATCGGGATGGATGAATGGAGATATTTTTGTTAAAGTTCTAACACATTTATAGGCACATGCACACTGTTCTAAAGAAAATCCAGCTGTACTAATAATGGACAATCATGAATCACATATTACAATTTCCAGTCTAAATTTTACGAAAGATAACGGAATTGTTGTTGTAACCCTGCCCCCACAAACTAGTAACAAAATGCAGCCTTTAGACAAAACTGTGTTCAAGTCACTTAAAAAATTTCTTCAATCTAGCTGCAAATGATTGGATGCTGTGTAATCTAGGTCATACAATCTCTATCTATGAGATATCTTCTTTGCTTGGCACTGCTTATTGTAAGTCTTTCACTCCACAAAATATTACAAAAGGTTTTTCACCAACTGGAATATGGCCTTTCAATAGAGATATGTTTTGGGAAGAAGATTATTTGTGTTTGTACGTGTCAGATAGGCCTTGTTCTACTGAAAACTATTTCCATGGTCATATCAATGAAACTGAAGACCAGACAGACAAAACCCAAGAATGATAAGTTGTGGATCTTGCCATTAGTAGATCAGAAACACCGACTACAGGTTGTTTAGCAACTGTTCATACACCATGCACTAGTTCTAAACCTGTGAGGAAATACATTTCTCCTCAAGAGATAAAACCTTACCCCAAGGCTGGTCCAAAAAAAGAAGTAGAAAGAGTAGGAAAACAGAAGAAAAAAAAGAGTTTTGTTCTAACCACGCCAGTAAAAAATGCTCTTGTTAAGCAATTTGAAAGTAAAAAGAGGAAAAAAAACAAGAAGGTATTGTTTTCAAAACAAACTACCTCCTACAAACTCCAGAAGATGACAAGGATCCAGATTATTTTGTAGCTCCAGCTGATCACTGAAGTACTAAGAATGAGATATCCACACATAACATGCGTGAGAGAAGCAGTATCTGAATAAATGTTTATGTTTTAATCAAGGAGGATGAACTGAAACTTTATTAAATATATTCTGTTGGAGAAATCGTAAATTTAAATGAAGTCGAATGTGACTAAAATAAACTTTATAGGGTGAAAATTGCTTGCATCATTTGGAGTGTTTCATTGTACCCCAGCATACGGGGTACAATGAAACACTGTGAGACATTTACTGTTTGTTATTTTTCAATCATAAAGATATTGTTTAGAACCTGATAACAGTTTGTTTAGATGGGGAAAATACAAGTTTAAAAGTATGCATTAATTATACTTTTGTGCATGCAAAATTGTGGATAGGAAAAAATAATTAGTAAATTTTGTTTCATTGTACCCCGTCTTCCCCTATATATAAATCGTGAGAAAGTTGCTTCCAGCCTGGCAGGTCGTCGCCTCTGAGGTAATTCTTTACGTACCTATTGCACAGTTTCTCAGCCCATTGCATCAGAAATAATTAATTTAGGCAAGCATAGCGAAATGCATCTTTTCACGCCTTGATCCATCTGTTTAGTATAAAATGTCCCATCAAATGATACCATATACGGCAATGAAATCTCTCTGAGTATTGCGGATCAGGGAATTATTAATTTGTTGATACGCAACTTGTAACTTGCTGCGCTATCGCTTGTAGCACTCGAATCCCGACTGTTGTGTAATAAAGACCTACAGCCTTAAAGGCACCATTTATCACAACTACGTTTTTCTTGCCAATAAGTTTTCCAACTTCCTTTCACAAACAAGAGACTCCCTATGATATCCTTAAGATTTCTTTTCCACGAAGCCACAGAAGTTACTACTAGTCATTACACAATCTTCTTTTCAAGAGGTAAAACTTTCTGCTGAAAATCTGAACAAATAGAATATATCCACCCCATATACAGACAGCTATACAGCAACGTAAATATCAGGTCTTGCATTCACTTATTGTATAAGTACATGAAGAGAAAAAAATACATGATGGAGAAATTGTTGAATCAAATCCAATTACGCCATAGATCTTCAATGCTCAGAATCAATAAACCTTTCTAACTACTAAGGGCACAGTCTTTTCTCTCATTGAATAATACACATGACTCTTCTCGCAAAAGCCGTATGTGGCATGAAGTTTCTTCGAGATTGAATGCTTTCATTCAGATTATGTACGGCTTATTCGACATTATTAGATTTTGCCGGGATTTATGGATATCAAAATAAATAATAGACTAAGTCTACAGTTTTAGTTGTGCATTGGTAAGGTATATCACTGTCTTTTCGTGCATCAATAATCGAACTATATGCTGCTTACATAATGTATTTTAAAGTGGAATGTCTTTTGTAAATTAGGGAATAAAGACTTTTGCATGAATAAAATATGGACTGTAACTTTAATTGATTGGTTTTGAGCTTTATGGCGCAAGGGCCATATTTGAAAGAGAGAGAGAAGTGATTTATATGATTCCTTTGCAATTAACATGTAACCAATTCAATCATATCAAAACCGTATAAATATCCTAGTGACTTATAATTACAATAACATCGAAGTGTAAGGTTACTGCAAAAAAAATAAGCTACAAGGTTTTTGAAAATAGGACATTTCATAAGCAATGAATTCTACAAATAAGTGTACAAACTTTCACTGTTGTTGAGTAATTAGTTTTGAGTTATAGTGAGGACCGCAAATAAGGCACTGGGTCAAAATTGAAACTTAAACTTTTTTCATCAACATAAAATTTTTTGGACATTTGAGGCATCGACGGATTTAAGGTGCACCAGCCTCCCTTGTACACGACGGTCTTTGGTTGGGTTCAAACTCTCAATTCTTCGGTTGCTAATCCGATGCTCTACCAACGTGGATACCACGGCCCCTACTTTTGGTAAGAGTTTCAAAACGGACTAATATGTCTACTATTATTCCCGTGTCTGCTCTGTAAAATTTAACTTTGTTGGTCGATTTGGCATTTCATTGCTTCGTTTGGCGATATAAAATCATATCACAGGGTAGGAGTGTGAATACGCCTTTCTATTGAGTGGTAACAAAAATGGTGAAATTGAATCCAATCACATGATGAATCTATAGATGAACGTTTTCTTCTGTCCTGTTAACCAATCATTATTATTATTATCTTCCCGGACACACCTTACATGTAATAGAGGAGTACTAGGGGGCCCGCCCCCTGCTCGCTAACGCTCGCCAACCCCCGGAGAATTGCTTTGCAATCCTCATTGGCTCGCTGCGCAAACCTTGCTCGCATCAATGAAGACATGCGTCCTAGCAGAATCAAATGTTTACAAAATATGATATTCCAAAAATTACACTATTTCTACTGTCTTCATATTCCTCAAACGAAATAAGAGTACCTCAACTCAAACATGCACGTTTTCTACGATTGCTTTTAGTTCTGCCATTACGTCTTGCATCTCTTTCAATTAACCTTTCATTGGGTTGTCTTGTCCACTTTTTTTTATTTCTATTATAAGTTGTAACAACTCGACAAATATTCATTTTTTCAATAAAAAATTTCATCCGATAACGCTATAAATTCAATTAAAGCGCGAGGCTACGTGATGAACAAACAATCGTACAATGTTGCCAAAACGCGATAACAAATAACGTCTTTTTTGCGTGCCACGTAAGAGAATTATATATATAGATGTGTTGTGCAATTAGTGTATTGATAACAAATAAAGAAATACAGGGTGGAGCACGGTAATTTGCTGATTTGGGAATGAAATAAAAAAAATAAAGAACACTTAGAAACTTACATTTTTATTTTTCTCATATTGGACAATAACGGAAGTTTCTAATTACATGGTTTTAAACAGTGTATCTAGCAAATGTCTACCTTCACAATCCACACACTGCTGCAGTCGTTTTCTGAAATTCTCATACTCTTTCAAGCATGTCTTCTGGTATTCTTGTAATTTCAGTCTCAATATTGTTCTGTAGGTCTTCCAGGGTGTTGGGACGGTTGCAATACACCTTCGACTTCAGGTAACCCCCAAAGAAAAAACGTCCAGGAACACGTCCGCGTGGGGGAACTGCAAATCGCGAACGAAAATCACGCTGCACTGCAATGATCGAGTGGCAATTTGAGAAATACATTTCAACAGAAAAAGAGCGCTCCTCACGTGTCCACTGCATTATGGCAACTGAACAACAGATGAATACAAACCTCTCGTCGGTCACTATAAACCACGCCTACTCTCCCCTCTCTTCGACCAACAGCGCCGCCACAGCGTGAATTCTTAAAACGCAATTTACCGCGCTCCACCCTGTATATTTATAAAGTATGTTATGCGTTAAATACGATATTTTAAAGCAGATAACCTTCGAGAAGATCATTCTGCTGACACAAAAATAATCTAAAATAGTATTGTACCGTAATGTAAGAATTTGACGGACAGCTGGTTTAAAATTAAACTATTTATTTACATTAATTAAAAATTTACAAGAAAATTTAAAAAGATAATTAAGGGCACAGCCATCGACAACCGAATCCTGCTTGAAGCCAAAGTAAAAAAATGGCAAACAGAGACGTCTGTCTCTCGTCGAATCTCGAGTCCGAATTCCAAAATCCACGTTAACTTCGCTCCACAGAACCGCCGCTGACAACGAGAGGGGGGGTGAATTCCGAGCCCTCTAGAGATGTTTATGTCCTCTCCAGAACAGAAACAGCCCCACACAGATGCGAAAACCGTCTGTCATGCCGACTTGAGTCCCCCACAGCAAAACTTCATCCCAGACATGGGATTAGGGAACCGACGGAAACTCCAGCTGTGTCTATGGATCAAACGGAACGCCGATGATAAAATAGTTTATTTCGTTATTTTGTGAAAACCCGCACGTGCAAAGTCTGAAGTTGTTTTTGCATTTCAAAAAATTCCAGCGTCCACGTGTTAGGGAAAAGGGTCGGCTAGTACCATATGGTACAGTATAGTAATTCTGGTTTAAAAGTTCGACTCACCCAAACAAAATTTTAGCGTTCGACAAGATAAAAAAAAAGTAGCCTTGATCTTTTGACTACGGCTATAAATTTAACAAGCGCGATTCTTTCTTGGCGCGATTCTTAAAACTTTCAAGATACAACTGCTGCAACGGCCGTGATCTAAATTCTTTCTTGGCGTGATTCTTAAAACTTTCAAGGTACAACTGCTGCAACGGCCGTGATCTAAATTCTTTCTTGGCGTGATTCTTATAACTTTCAAGGTACAACTGATGTACTGGCCGTTGTCTAAATTCTTTCTTAGCGCGATCATGGTACAATTGCTGTACCGACCGTAGTCTAAAGGTTAAAGGTGAAATGTGCTCAATCTGGTATCACCGAACCACACACTCTTTCAGCAATCGAAATCAATTCGCACAGAAAGTGACGCGTCGATAACTCCTATGGTATATATATATTTGTAAGATTCGTGTTGTTCTGTTTGGTAAGGTCTATATTAAAGACTTCGAATCTTACAGCACATTGACATTTAATGAATAAATATATACAATTATTATGTACAGTTCAGTAAAATTTAAAACAGTTCCGTCATTATCTGCAGCAGTCGTCTCTGCTCGGAAAAAATACGTCAGCTCTCAATGGCGTCCAGGGGAAAAAGTGTCTGTTCTATTAATTTTCTCGTAACTGAATACCAGAATGTGAATGGCTCGTGACAGTCTTGCCTTGCATTCCTACTACAATGCAACTGACTCCTACCAGTCTCGTTGCTCTTATAATGAGTTCTTTCCAGACTAGTAGACAACTACCGTTGTTTAGTATTCCTACAATCGGCCATCCTGATGATCTTTCGTCCTCAAAAGGGGAACACGACAAACCTAAAAAAAAAAAAAAACACAAAACAGTATCTGGGAATACATTGATTCAGTATTAGTTATTGAACCACGACTTCATATGGTCAGCTGCTGTCGACGTCAAGTTCGGTCCTTCATGGTTTCCAACTTTCTCAACGTCATAGCGATCATGGGGTTTCACTTTCTTCACTCGATATGGTCCTAAGAATTTCGGTCGTAATTTCATTCCGACACCAAATTGAGTCCGCTGAATAGCAATAAGATCGCCCTCTTTGTATTGATGAGGTTTCTTCCTCTTCTTATCATACGTTCTTTTATTCTCTTCCTGAATTTTTAGGATATTCTCTTTGGCATCGTCTCTTAATTTCTTCCTCTTCTCTAGAAAAACTTCAGTATATTCTTCTTCTAAAAGCTGGACTATCTTGAGATCTTCTTTGTTTCGCATTTTCACACAGTTTCGAAAGTTCCTTCTATCCGTCTTTTCCGTCAACTCGTCTTTTCCGTCTACGCGTTTTTTCGTCTACGCGTTTTTTCGTCTACGCGTTTTTTCGTCTACGCGTTTTTTCGTCTACGCGTTTTTTCGTCTACGCGTTTTTTCGTCTACGCGTTTTCTTTTTTGTCGTTTCAGTCTATCATCAGCACCACGTCAGGAGAAGTCATGAAACTGTTCTTGCAGATGATTAAAACACAAGTCCAGGTTTGCATAGGGAGTCAAAACATTCCGCCGGCCGGTTCAATCGTCACTGCTTTCGGGGTCTGCTAATCCGTCGTTCAAGCCCTCGTACGAAGGAGAAGAATCGTCGCGGTCGTCAACGGTTTTTCACATCCCGGCCGAGCCCCCATTTTTTGTAAGATTCGTGTTGTTCTGTTTGGTAAGGTCTATATTAAAGACTTCGAATCTTACAGCACATTGACATTTAATGAATAAATATATACAATTATTATGTACAGTTCAGTAAAATTTAAAACAGTTCCGTCATTATCTGCAGCAGTCGTCTCTGCTCGGAAAAAATACGTCAGCTCTCAATGGCGTCCGGGGAAAAAGTGTCTGTTCTATTAATTTTCTCGTAACTGAATACCAGAATGTGAATGGCTCGTGACAGTCTTGCCTTGCATTCCTACTACAATGCAACTGACTCCTACCAGTCTCGTTGCTCTTATAATGAGTTCTTTCCAGACTAGTAGACAACTACCGTTGTTTAGTATTCCTACATATATATATATATATATATATATATATATATATATATATATATATATATATATATATATATATATATATATATATATATATATATATATATATATATATATATATATATATCCCATAAGAGTTCTTAACATCATTCAATGCGTAACCGCGCAACCAAATGGCAGAAAACATTCCTAATGGGAAGGAAATAAAAGCAGCTATAAAGATAGATCCATGCGGCGCGTCAAAACAGATTAGAGCAATTGCATAGAGTCGAAAACAATTCGCAGAATTTGTCCTGGGAGAAAAGAATGAAATATTTATCACCTATGTGGCTGATTGTTCCAATGAAAATGCCAGCCGCGTGTGTAAAGGAAAACGACGAAATCTCTCGATTCCAAATAAATTAGACATCAAGAATTCTTCCTCCTATTAAGTTATTGCCACAACTAAGGCCCAAACAAGTTTTTATAACTTTCAAGTACTGTACCTTGTCAGTTGGCTTGTTTTTAGATAATGATTTAATCACTTGACGAATAAAATTCCAAAGAACGAATTTTGAATTAAAATAAACATTGACATAAAAAGCTATAAGCTCTATTTTAGGTCTCCCTGAGATGTATCATGTTAGAGCATTTGGACAATTGAAGTAAAATCATCCATCCCAGACTGTCTAGTTTTCTTATAATGAAAGTCCCTATCTTTTGAAAAGTATTCTCAAACAAACATGTTTCCTGCATTACTTAATTTAGTGTAATAAGGTAAGTGTTCCAACTATCGCCTATCCTAATTATTTCTCTGTATCTCAACCTCCTGGGTTGGTAAATCAAGCTGGAAACTAAATGAATACTACTAGGAACTATTCTCCTTTGGTTTTCAGAGATCACACCTCCTTTACTTATGTCAGTTTAAGTTAACTAGTAAAACTTCAAAAAATTTCCCAAGAGAACTTTCAAGAGTGGGTTCCTGATATCGCCTACCCCTAATCCTTACCATCCACCAGGCGGCATTAGAAGCTATTATTAAAAACGAGTTGCTAGTAGAGCATACATAACTACATTTAGTATTTAATGTACTTTTCGAGTCATATAAACGAAATTATGATTTGGAAACAATTACCTGGATATTCCCTGAATAGATGGGAGACAAAAAATACTTTGTTATCACAGCAGCCTCTAAAACGTCATATGCAATAGTGTTGTTAATAACTGATAGGAAACATGCCGGTGGGCGCTACGTGTGGCAAAACCCTAGACCGTCAAGGTAACTGCGTAAAGAGTACATCAGTAAAATGGCGACCGTCAATGACGATGCAGTTCTGAAGTCTCTTTCGAAAATTTTGTATTAATCTGCGGACCACATCCCGTGGAATCGTCTTTATTTCTTGTGTAATTGCGGCGGAAAGAACGTTCTGATTTGGAACGTCAATAAAAAAATACAAATTAAGGTAGAGAAAAAAAAACTTTTATGCCTAAGAAGTACACAGTATTCCATTATCCTCCATTAAGTTTCGAAGAGTACATCAGTTAAATGGCGACCGCCAATGTCGATGCAGTTTTGAAGTCTCTTTCGAAAATTTTACATTCATTTGCGCACCATGTCCCTCGAAATCGTCTTGATTTCTAGCGTAATTGCTCCCTTGAGTGCCTGCAAATTTGTTGGTCGGTGTTGGTACACTTTTAATTTGATGTAGCCCCACAGGAAGGAATTACGGAAGAAATCAAGACGATTCCGCGGGACATGTTCCGCAGATGAATGCAAAATTTTCGAAAGAGACTTCAAAACTGTATCGACATTGACGGTCGCCATTTAACTGATGTACTCTTGAAAACTTAATGGATGACAATGGCATACTGTGTACTTCTTAGGTATAAAATATTTCCTTCTCTATCTTGCTTTGTATTTTTTTATTGACGATCCAAATCAGAACACGTTCTTTCTGCCGCACCCTGTATTTCCAATTTTACTAGCAACCTATATATATATATATATATATATATATATATATATATATATATATATATATATATATATATATATATATATATATATATATATATATATATATATATATATATATATATATATATATATATATATATATATATATATATATATATATATATATATAGTGGAAAGTGATTCTTCAAGAGTACTCGGAAAAATATTTATGGAAGCCAGTTTTTTGGTGCAGGAAAAATATTGGTTTTATGATAAGTGCATTTTCTTTTTAGTTCCGATATTTTCTCGAGTAGTGAAGCGTGTTATTATATATGCTTGAGGGTGTTTTTTAATTTCATGCTTCTGAATTCCCTTAAAAGGGTATCTAAAAAGATGTACGACGTGCGTAAAATCTAATAAAAGTCAACACAAAGATTTTTTGTGGATAAGCTTCTTTAAAAATCAAAATTAATATTATAGGTTTCTTATTTTGTAACGGTTGTTGAAAGATAATGTAAACATATAAAGACATATTAACCATGTTTGCTGGTATTTTAAATTGTTTTATTTTGGAACCACTGAACAATTGTTTTTGTTTTTATATTCACAAAATGTTTTAGTGTATTGTATTCGAAAACACACTCGAAATATACATTACAAAAGTTAAAATATTATAGATCGTGAGCAGGACACTAACTATAGTTTTGACGGGAAAACCCAGGCCTAAAGTCGATTTATGGAATGAATGAAACAGACATAAGTTTGAACAATTGTTTATTGTTAATATCCAATAATTAATTTGAGGTTTAAAAGATAAAAGCACAGTTTGATATTACTGCAATTTAAGGGTTTGATGCAAAAAGGAGGTAGCTCTAATTTTTCAAGTTTTTGGAAAACCGTAAAACACGTTTGAAAATTCAAAATTCTAAGTTGTGTGAAAATATTCTTTTTGATAAATTTCATTAATTGTTCTTAACTATTATTATTAACTTTCATTAATTGTTCTTAATAGGAGCTACATCTTTTTTGCTAAAAAAAAAGAGTTTTCATTTTACCACAAGATAGTACAGGGTTACTACAAAAGAATCATTCATTTTCAGAACCCGATTTATTCAAAAGTATTATACTTACAAATATGATTGATACATGAAAATAACCACAAAATATTCAAGTTTTATGCTCACTCTACAAATGTTCTATGTATGCCCCCTTGGTCACACGACACACGTCCAGGCGGTAGTTCAATTCATTCCACACATTCTGTAGCGTTAATGTTCATCAATGCATCACTGATCGCAAAATGCTTTGTTTACAAGGCGGTTCTTTTCCGTACTGCCTTCTGAAAGAACGTTGCACTGCTATAACAGACGAACATTTCGAATATTCTAGGAACAGAGACTCTTTTCTCGCTTTGCCTCCATTTCGGGAGAGACTGAACTGAACTCGTTAGGGATAACTGAAAGACAAACATGAACTAGTGCTGCCAGGCCACCTGGTGTACAAACTTGAATATCTTGTGGCTATTTTCATATATGAAGGATATTCTGAAGCTTCTCTGCGAGATTGGCCTGAAAACACCAATAAGCCTCCAATGGATTCCATCGCATATCGGGGTGTATGGCAACGAGACAGCCGATGTACTCGCCAAGAATGGCTGTGATCTCCCTATGGACTGTTTGAATCGCCTCACTCCCACTGAATTTTGTTTAGTGAATACTTTTGAAAGCTGTAGTGTTGGAAGCTGGTCCTATTAATTAATAGTAAATATTTAAGTAAACATATTTTGTTTGTTTGAAAGTGGAAAATTCTGTTGACACGATATCCTTTTCCATTTAACGAAAGTAAAAGGATTCTTCGGAAAGACGGTAAAATTAATGTGTAAATATTTGTTATATGCGAGTGGCTTGTTTGTTGTTTTGTAAGTGTATAATATATTTTGGATTAAACGAAAACAATGGAATTCGTTCAATTTTGATAGATTTCCTTAAAGCCTAAAAATATAAATCGTCAAATCATAATGCAGGGTATGGAAGTACGGGTCCGTGTACAGCACTCTAGTATAAGTACAACCCGTATATACACTACCCTACAACAATGAACCAGACACTAGCGGATTTGCATAAAATCCGACTACTTGTTTAAGGGTGTTTTTCGTAGTGCGGCCTTTGCATGCTGTTCCTGGTAAATTGAACGCCTACATGAACATTTAGGACAGTCAGATTCTTTTTTGGAATGTACGAATGTTACTTCCAGGACGACAACGCTCCTTGTCATGTTGCACCCTCTGTCAAGCAGTGGTATCAATATAGGGATTTAAAAAGTCTTCCCTGGGCTGCTCAGAGTCGCGACCTAAACCCCATAGAACATATGTGGGACTAGTTAGAGCGACGCTTACGGATTAGTGAACCACGTCCGAAATCTACAGCTGAGCTGGCGACATTCTTGCAGCAGGAATTGACACAAATACCCATAGCTGTGTATCAAAACGTTGTTGAAACAAGATCATAAGGGTCGCTAATGTAAATTGCAGAAAGTGCGGGACCATCCTCCTATTAAAGCATGTATTCTTTCCCTATTATCATCACATCTTGCTGTCCGGTTCATTATTGTAGAGTAATGCACTTTGTCTAAACGACTCTATTTGGCAAATTGCGTCTCACTAGCCACATGTGGCCCTTTCATTACGTACATGTGGCTCTGAAGTTACATTCAAAATGGAGAAAATAACTATCATAGTGTTTCATTTATACAATTTTGGAAGAATTTTATATGATTTCATCCGTTGTCGTGCTTGCATGGATAAACCATACCCTACTCAATAAAATTGTATCAATTCCAACCTATGGTACAAAAGTATGATAGGAACGAAAAAGAGGTTTGTTTCAATTTAAAAAGAAAAATTAGTCATTAGAAGTGATTAAATTTCCGTTGTATACTACATCAAGAAGCACAATGTGCACAAGCATTTCCAGAAGAAATTCGTAAAATCAATGGAACTGGTTATTAAGGTTACCAACTTTATTACGGTTAATTGAACTTTACAATCGACAATTTAAAAATCTATTAAGTGAAATGGGGAGCGAGTATTCAGACTTTCTGCAGTACGACAGAGATCGATGGTTTTTCTGCGGCGACATATTCAAGGGCTTTCCATCCTACATAAATGAAATCAAATTCTTCGACAACGATTCAAAATTCCGAATTAACACAAGATCAGAGGTTGCTAACATTATACCTTAATGGTGGACGTTACATCTTAAATGTATGTGTTCAATCGCAAACTACAAGGCAAGGTAAATACTGTGCTTTTAATGGTAGAAGTTTTTTTCTTACAAAAGAAATTGAATATGTTGATTGAAGATTTAGAGACGCGAACTTTAATTAATTTCCCAAAATTGTCTCTATATCACCGAGAATACAATGCATAACAGGGAATATTTCAAGATTTAAATACGAGAGCATATTTTCTTCAAAGATTTTAGGAATTCAGAAAGGATAAATCTACTCCAGATTTTATCACAGATCCTCTTAATACCAATGCGAAAAAGTTTAAATTTTTTCCTATTGATATTGACACGGCTAATTTTTAATTACAATATCCTGACTTTGCAAGCAAACTCACGGAGCTCAAAATTTGTACGTCTTGATGATACTGAAATAGAAGAACTGGAGAAAGTAAAATGCAGTCGGATTTTACAGCATGAGTAGACTGCTATAAAAGATAGACTCAATAATTTTAATTAATTGGAAGTCTTCCGAAGTCATGTCATGGATTAAAAAAAATTGCTTTCTCAGTACTTATGGAGTCATCATTTTTTTAACATAACTTCACTAAACGTAAATTGATTGAAATGTTGGTGGAGAATCCCAGCACACAAGAGGATAAATAGAACTCAGCAATGTTACCATGGAAACGGGATAAGAAAGAGAGAACAGCATACATGCGTTCAGCAATTTACAGTTTTCCTCTAATGAATTTCAACTAGTTTTGATCTTATGAGCAATCTATTGGGTCATCCATAAAGTTCTGCGCGTTTTCAAATCAAAGCTAGCTTTGTTATTATTATTTTGCTACCGCTGATAAGGAGTGACCTTGATTGAAGCAGATGTTTAAATTCGTTCTTTTATGCTTACACTGCATAATTATAGCATGTGTTGTGGCATAATTTTTGTTTCAATGCAGTGCTAAGAATGGAGAACCAGAAAGTTCATTTTTGTCATATTATGCTCTTTTATTTTAAGAAAAGAAAAAATGCTAGTCAGACTGTTCGTAAAATGTGTGCTGTATATGGACATAGTGCTGTTTCTGAGGCCACAGTTCGAAGGTGGTTTGTTAAATTTAAGCGTAGAAATTTCAGCCTCGAAGTTAATGCCGCTCTGGACGACCATTCTCTGTAAACGAGGACCTATTAAAAGATGGTATCGCTGCAAATCCACGTTACACAGTTCAAGAACTATCACATAATCTAAATATTCGAAAAGGTACAATTCATGATCATCTGAAGAAGATTGGATATGTAAGCCGCTACGATGTATGGGTACCCCATACTTTAAACACAGCACAGACTGTCAAACAGCATGGCACACATAAACCAATAACCAGTTTTCATAATGTTATATTCTTATAGTTTATTCCATATTGTGTGCAACAACTGTAAGTTACTTGTGTGGTGCCATGACAGTAAATTTGAATTCTTTTTCAAATTTAATAGGGGAAGTATAATGTTCTTGTATGAGTTAGGAAGCTTAAAGAGTTTAGAAATTGTAACTTTTGCATATGATTTTAAGGAGAATCCTGTCTGCTTCCAGGCAATGCGCCATAAGACCCAAAATCCAATTAACCACAAGATTATAAAAATATTAAGTATTATATATCATGAGCATCAGTAAGTAACATCGAGTATAAATTAAGTTTTAAAAATTATGTATTAAGCAATGTTTAATATTAAACAACATACATTCAACCTTATTACACATTAAACTATTACTTATAAGGCAAAAAGAACCTATTAACAGTATCAAGCATTCAGTACTATTTAGCATTTAACTTTATTAATCAGTTTGTAACATCATTACTAAACACTATTACGAACTTTGCATACACACATTATTAAGTTAGAAACCTTAATAAATATTGACATTATAATAATCCATACTCAGTGGATTTCAGTTGGCACAGGTACAGTAATTTTAAATCTTTTAAAACTTTCTGCTTTAAACCATGAAGAAATATAAGCGTGGAGGCAAGTACAAAAATGCTTGTCGCATGAAGGTGTATAAACATTTGTCATTAAAATATTTTTGATGAGTCATTTCGTGTTATTGATAATTTATTGAGCGATAAGGAATTGTCTAAAATACATGGCGGGTAGGTATATTAATTAACATCGTCCTGGAACAACACAGCGGACTATTGGTGACGGTTCGAAATCCGCTACAAAGGGAAGAATCCGAGGACAACACCACGTAATTTTGAACCACGGTCAGATAACGAGGTCACCTTAGCTGGCACCCTACTCTCCAAACTTCCGCGCCACGCCAACATGAGGACAGTTGAGGCCAATAGAGATTTAAGGTGTATCATACCCCTTTGTACACTACGGTGCACAGCTGGGTGCCTGTACATATCGTGAACCAGATGGTACCTAATAAGTGTGTTATTTCTAAGCTGCTTCGCTCTTATCCAGAACTCCAGACGACATAAAAATAAGAAAGTTAGTGCTTGTCGTTGTTAGGATTATTGGCGGCTCACTCGCGTTGAGTAGTCATACACAAGTTAGTTCGCTCCTTGATGTAGTGAAGGCTAAAGCTTCGGTTTCCTAAGAAATCGTAGCCGTGATGTATCGGTGGGTGACGTCACTAAAACGTTGTTTATACTAACACATGGTGTTGGTTTCCTAGAGAGCGTTGTTTGTGAGAGTAACGAAAATGATCGGAGCCGCCATTTCCATGACTGTCGTCATAGCGGTCTCAAACAGTTGGGGAACGTTTTTTCCCTCGTAGCGGCCAGATTTCATTTCCTGCTCCAAACGATTCGATCGAAGAGGAGAAAAATAAATAAACATTTTTTACTGCCATTGATTTAATCGTTTTTGTAAAATTGGGATCGTTAAACACAGAATAAAAATTTCAACGGATTTGAAATCTGCGGAAAATTTGACACCAGATCGATACCTTAAATGTGATTTTCTTTAAATAAATAATTAATTATTTAATAAAATAATTAAATAATCAAATGGTAAATAATTGAATAGTAAAACTGTTTTTGATATCGATCTGGCGTAGAAATTGACGCTGATTTGAAATCTGTTGACATTTTCACTCTACCTTCAACGATCCCGAAGTTAGAAACTTTGGAATAAAGAATAAAAAACCACTTTGTTTTGTTTCCCGAATAAAATAAACCACTTCTGTGTTGCCCATTTTCCAACGTATTCTGTCCGTCTAAGTTGACACCTCAGGATTTTTGTTTAGTCGGCCGTCTAGTTATGCCCGCGGCATCATGACGTATCACGGTTGTTAGATAACGGCTCCACTTTCTTAGGAAACCAAAGCTTTAGGGGTCAATGATCGCGCTTGGAAAAAGATAGATTTAAAGTCTGAAAAGAAAAATTTCCCCTTAGATTTCAGAATGATATTCTAAGTGTCCATAAGGATGGGACACTTTTAAGTTCTGCTGAGCACAGTTCAAAATTATGACTTGAAGAACCTTGTCCTCCGGAGGGTGTGTTCTTTGAGTACTGTGTTGTTGAAGTCGGTAGAAGAAGTGTTCCTCAAGTACTGTGCTGTTGAAGACGGCTTCAGCTTGGTGTGGAAGAGGACTTGTTGGCAGACTTCATCTCAATCAGTCTGAAGGAATAGTCTGTTTGGATTTGAAGTGATTTAAATCCTCGGTTGAATATATGGGGTTCACTGTGCATTAATTGACATTTTCTTTGGAGACACCAAAACCCTGGTTTTTCTGGTTTTCATAATGATAAAAAATCCTACATTGCAATCTGTTTAAATAATACGTAATCCCAGCCAAAAAAAACCAGCAAAAAAACTTCAAAAAAAAACCGTGCAGGTTTCCTGCATGAATTTCGGACAAAATTCCTGCAGGAAACCTGCAGTTTTTTGACTGGTTGTCATGATGATGAATGACTGGTGGCGCCATCTAGTGGTAGGATGAGCAAACATTTTTTTTTAAATTAAAAAAAAAAGAATTATGTGGTAATATTGTAATCCTGGAGCTACACAACTGCCTATTGACAACGGCACACGATCAATCCATTAAGGGAAAGATCCGAGGACAACACCTCGTAATTTCGAATCACGATCAGTTGATGGGAATCGAACCCGGAACCAAGGATCTGGAGTTCAGTGTGCTAACCATTAGACCGTAAGAGACATATGCAAGAGTGGTGAATTAATGTAGTGTTTGCTTTTTCTCTGTTTTGGACTTGTGCTTTTTTCACTAGGAATGCATTGAAGATGGTTTAAATTTTGCTTGGGGGGATTTAATACTTTTACAAAATAAGCAACCAGGTGATGTATTGCATAATATAAAAACCTATCACGTATTATTTGTATATTATTGGTATGTGATAGGAATTTCCTATCTTTACATTTGAATTTAGCATTGAAAATAGTCTGAAAATGTTAACATCTCATACAACATATTCATTACAGATTAGTTTTATAATTCCAAGATATATGCAAATTATTAATTTTGTTAGGAGTTAATATAACAGACTAAATTCAGAAATTTGGTATGTTATAAGAATGCAATATATACGTTGAAATAAATATTTTAATCGAAGGTTGGCCAGCAGTATATAATTCCAAGGTTACATTTTATGGTGGGACTGAAAAATGAAATAAACTACTGCAATAATTTGTTTTTTTACTATAGAAAATTTTCACTTTTTTTAAAGAAATTATTTAAGATATATATATATATATATATATATATATATATATATATATATATATATATATATATATATATATATATATATACTAATTTTAATTAAACAAATAGTGGATAAACATATTAGATGATAATTGTTTTCATTAAAACTGCATTTTTTATTAAATCAAAACTTTAACTTTAAACTTCACGTTTCCTTCAAATAAACTGCAATTTTTATGAAGGAAAAATGCCTTTATAAAATTCCTTCATTAAAACTGCAGTTTTTATGAAGGAATTTTTTTAAAGCATTTTTACTGCATTTTTCCTTTATAAAAACTGCAGTTTTTATGAAGGTAAAAAGGAATTTGCAAATATTATCAATTTAACTTTAAAAAAACTTCAGTACTAATGAAGGAAACCATTATTCCTTTAAAACCTCTACATTTTCTCTGCGTAAAATCTGCACAGATCTAACTGCCTTCAAAAAACCTGCATTCACCTTCAAAAAACCTTCAAAATAGATCTTTTTTTGAAGGAAAGATGCTGATTTTTTTTGCTATGATGTTATCTAAAGGCTTATTACGTTTCTTTTCTGATCTAAAAACAAATGGCTTTTCGATACAGCTTCAGTCTATGGACTTGGTGCTTTTTTGGCGCACTTTTAGTTGCAAGTTATGGCTGGTTAACGCAACCTATCTGTATTAGGATTATATCCTTTTTAAGGCAACCTCGACAAGCGGAAAGTTTACATTTTCATATTGAATATTCTAGAAAGTTCTTTCAAAATCCGTTAGACTGTCGTTTGATATCATTGGTTCGTTTGAAATTTTTCTTTGATTCGAATGGTTAATTTAATTTAAAACTATCCTTCGATTTTATTGGTCCTTTTTAATTTTTTTTCTTTAATTTCATTGGTTCTTTTAATGGTTCCTCGCCAGTAGGGGAACTTTCATTTTAATTTTTGTCACGGTAAAAAGCGATCGCCTCAGGTTGTATTTTATATTTTTTAATTTTATTTACGTATACTTATATTATTTACGGATGCAACATATATTTTTAAATGTTTACAAATGTGTTTCTGAAGTTTGTTACTTTCCGTTGAAAAAATAAAAAGATTTTTGAAACATTTCTTTCCTTGCCAACATTAGAAGTGCGCCTAAAAAGTTACTAAGGCCTGTTGCCACCATTATAAACGTAGACTGAAGCTGTACAAGCATTTCTTTAAAAAGCTGTAATGTATAGCTGTAAAGTAAGCTTCTTGTAAAGCTGCAATGTTCGCTTCTGTTGATGGGCTTCTGAACTAATCGCTGTCCGAAAAGAAAAATGACGCAAGTGTAATTCATCGATTGAAAATGACAATTAAGAATGTCATTCATGATTAATGACAGTTACAACATGTGAGAAACTTTGATGGGAATGAAAGCGGAGTTAATAATAGTGAATAATAAATTATGTCACTCATGCAGGAGTAGTTTGAATACCCATCTCCAATTTTACTGAGTCGTTGTTCTCCTAAAATGTGGAAGGAACTATTCGACACAAAGTCACTTACTATACAAAGCATTGTTATTAAATTTATTCATAATATTTCGACAGCATATTTATTGACATTTTCATTCATTCATTCAATTATTTACATCATGAGACGGACAGTGAGTTTAGATTAATTATTGCACAATATGAACTTAGGTTATTGTTCTAGTAAAATTCTTACACAGTCATTCTAAAGATAACTTCCCTTGTTGCACCGGGGAGAGCTCAATTCCAGCATCAGAATCTGAGTTACAACTTACAAAGTGTGTCTTGCTTCTATGTACTAAGAGATTATAAGAAACAACAAAAATTTAAACAATGACGCTATGTTCTGTAACGGATCTGAGCGTTACTACAATTATATCCCCCGTCTCATTGTGAGGAAGAATAATGTCAAAGAGAATTAACGTATTTAATTCAAAATACCTATATTTTGTATTTTCGTCATCGTTATTCCGAATCAGAGATATCTTCTCGGCTTAGAGCAAAACCTGATGAACTGGCATGTTCCAGAAGCACCAAATACTTATTTTCACGACAATTAACGCATTTAACTCTGAATACCCATAGTTTGTATTCCCGTTTTGGTAAACGGTAATGAAATCTTTCTTTTCATATACCATCATAAATTCTGTATAGTTTTAAGCCAGTGTAATTAGTAATTTCTACAAGTTTTGTCTTTGTGCTTTCCAAAGGAGTTGGAAATTATTCTTGTATATTTACGAAACCCTAAATAATTTACAATATAATCACAATGAGTAGTTCCCTTACATTAGAATGTCTTAATGGAAGATATATCTCGTAACTAGCAAAGCTGACCATATCTTAATGAATTGATATCTCATCACAAGAAAAAATGCCCATATCTTAATGGAAGAGATATCTCGTCTCTAGCAAAACTGACCATATCTTAATGGAAGAGATATCTCGTCACTAGCAAAACTGACCATATCTTAATGGAATTGATATCTCATCACAAGAAAAAATGCCCATATCTTAATGGAAGAGATATCTCGTCTCTAGCAAAACTGACCATATCTTAATGGAAGAGATATCTCGTCACTAGCAAAACTGACCATATCTTAATGAATTGATATCTCATCACAAGAAAAAATGCCCATATCTTAATGGAAGAGATATCTCGTCTCTAGCAAAACTGACCATATCTTAATGGAAGAGATATCTCGTCACTAGCAAAACTGACCATATCTTAATGGAATTGATATCTCATCACAAGAAAAAATGCCCATATTTTAATGGAAGAGATATCTCGTCTCTAGCAAAACTGACACTGACCATATCTTAATGGAAGAGATATCTCGTCACTAGCAAAAATGGCCATATCTTAATCGAAGAGATATCTCGTCACTAGCAAAACTGACCATATCTTAATGGAATTGATATCTCGTCACTAGCAAAACTAACCATATCTTAATGGAAGAGATATCTCGTCACTAGCAAAACTGACCATATCTTAATGGAAGATATATCTCGTCACTAGCAAAACTGACCATATCTTAATGGAAGATATATCTCGCCACTAGCAAAACTGACCATATCTTAATGGAAGAGATATCTCGTCACAAGAAAAAATGCCCATACATTATTTTAAAATGTAAAATTAAATATAAAGGGTGCATTTATTGAAATTATGCTTTAAATAATACCAATACAATTTATTTAAAGAAATGCTATTCAAATTTTTATATTTCTTTATTTAATACAAAATAGAAATGATGTAAATATAAGGCATTAAAGCAATTTCAAATAATATAAAAACTAACCTTAACGATCAGGCGTATCTGTTAAATACAAATGACGGATCTGCAGACCAATTAACACATCGATATTCCAATTATGACTGAAATTAATTCTAAGTGAGCGGGAGGAATAGACTAGAGTCAGTATTCTAAGCGCAATTTGAACTAAAATTATATAACTAAAATCAACTCGAATGTATCTCCCACATACGCGATACCGCTGGAAGGTTATTAATTACCGAAACGAATTATACGTATATAAAAAGTTTATATCTGCTTTAAATTCATTTTTAGCAGTGAGTGAATCATATCTGTAAGGAAATTAAATATGAATTTGAACCACTGAACTTACGAATGAGAATAACAGATTCTTAATTAAATTAGGAATGAATTCATAGGAAAAGGCTGAAATGTATTTAATTATTTTTACATTCGTTGGCAAAGGGAAAGAGGATTTTACCATAATTGAAGACTAGAGTTAGCATTAATTAAAACATTAATTTTCACAAGAATTTTCTACATAATTTTCTCGTCAGGTAGCTATGTAAGCATTTTAAGCTTGTAATCATTTCGTAGTAAAGCTTTTCTGCACGCATCATTTTATGTGTTATATATGGTTAGCATTTAACAAAACTGAAAAAGCTTAATGATGTATGTTATGGGGGGGGGGGGTTTAAGTGTGGTTCGATTCTACACTAGGGAGTATTTCTCTCTTCTGTGTCTTTAAAACGTTCTCTGTGTGTAACTATAATACTCGAAGTTGTCTGTACTGTGTTTGACTCAACTTAGATTCTATAATATCATTAACTTCTCTAACATTTTCATATTTAAATGAAGTAACACATTTCTATGTATACGAATAGAACAGCGTTCAACTATAAACAGGTTTTATAAAAATCTAAACTTGTTAATGTAACTTTGTCATACCTCTTTCAATTTTTCAAGACTTTACGTAACATGGCATTTTTTCCAAGTTTTTGGGTCACGTTAAATAATTTAACTGTTATTTTTAATTTGTTGTTGTCCATGTTTTGGTCTATTAATATCAAAAGGGCATTTTCAATGTTGCATTATAATTCTGGGCTAATAACAAACCTTTTCATTGCTATGCAGTTCTATTAAAACTATCCAATCAAAAACTTTCGTTAGTAAAATTAAACCTTTACAATAGGTGGCATGAACTGTCAGATGTGAAAGTTGTATTTATTCTTTTATAGGGTATACTTTTGTTAAAAATAAAGACCTTCCCTTTTCATAAAAAAAAATTGGAAAAACTTAAATCATGTTTAAAAAATTTTTTATCTGGTCACGTTCTCTGGAAAAAAATGTTATTTTTTAGTTTATTTGCCCAATTTAGTTGTATTTATTTACTCTGTTTGGTTTCATAGGTTTTGTATTGGTTACCAAATAAAAAGTTTCAGTTTAAGGAACAACAGGCAACCAGATAACATTATGATTTTCAACTAACCCCCGGTAATTGCTACGTAATCCCAACGTATTCCTAATCGTTGCTTTGCAAACCAACACTCCTTGCGCAAGCGTCTTGGTAGGCTTGCTGGCTGAGCAAGTTCAAATTCTAAGGCGAACAGCACCCAACATCACACGGGCATATTGCCTCATTCCTTCCCTAAAAGAGGAAGAAAATAGAAATTATTTTAGGAATATTCCCACTACGGCTCAACCTGGCATGGACATGTCGCCAATGAAAATGAAATTAAATTATTTAAGGAATCAGACCCACCACCACCCGACATGACACGGGCATGTCGTCTTATTCCTTCCCTGAAAGACAAAAAAGAAATCAACAGGAACTGACGCTTGGATGACCTTGAAGAAACAGAATCTGATGTTGATGTTCTATAAGTTGTGAAGCACATTAATTCAATACAATATTTCCCTATATCTGCTAGTTCCTTAGAAGAGCACAGATTCTAAATAAATTTTTTCCCTTTAATTTATAGAGCAACGATTTCAGCCGACGAACAAAACAAATACACCGTTTCAACAAGAGACATTTGTTCAGCGGGTGGGAGAAAGGTAAACTCAAGTCCAATAGTAACAACAAGAATTTAATCCACTCGGCAAATGGAAGGCATTTATATTAGCAGCATCCAAGGCATGAGGCATTCGTATTATGTACCCCAAGATCTAATTAGAACATCGGCGCAAAACCACGCAATCTTCCTTTTTTAAACAACTTACGATGGGAACGAACATTCCGATTTTAAGCAGAATCAGCCATTTTCGCTTCGAGCTACAGGAAACACGTGCAAACGATTTCAGTGAAATAAATAAAAGAAAATATAAACATCGCATTTGAACGTTTGCTCCAACACATTTAACAAGACTACAAGAGAGTTTTAACAACACATTTCTTTTTTCTAACTCCTGAATCGTTAAAGATGAAGTAAAGATTTCAAAAGATTTGATACCTGCGGAAAATTTTACAACAGATTGACACCTAAAAATGTTATTTTCCTTAAATAAATAATTTTTTAATTTTAACTTTTATATTTTTTTCATTGCGGCCGACCAACCGGCATAGTGGTTAAGGTGTTAGCCTCTAGATCGGAAGGTTCCTGGTTCGAATCTGGGTCCGGGCATGGATGTTTGTAAACGTATGATGTAGAGGCGGCTGGTGCACCTTAAATCTGTCGTGGCCGAAAGTCCTCACGTTGGGTTGGCGTGGAAGTTTGGAGAGTGGGGGTGCCAGCTCAGGTGTTGAATCGTCATCTGACCGTGGCTCAAAATTACGAGGTGTTGTCCTCGGATCTTTCCCTTAAGAGACTGATCCCGGACCGTCGTCAATAGCCAGTTGTGTTGCTCTAATACGACGTTAACAAAAATTATCAATTATCAATTACCATTGCGAATTTGGCCTTCTGGATTATTAGAGATCAGATGCATTTCATGCGTACAAAAAATTCAAGCGAAGGGAAGCAAAGCAAATAAAAATTTTTGATTGGCATTGCTTAGTTTGTTTTGTAAAATCGAGATCGCTAAATTAAACATTCAAACGGATTTGAAATATGCGAAAAATTTTACCCCAGAGCCTTACCTTATATTTGATTTTCTCTAAATAAATTAATATTCAATTGTAACTTTTTTATTTTTGCAATACGAATATGAGCGCATAAGACAATTACGTCACGACATTTTCTTTGGAATCTTCTTCGCGATTGTTTTGGGTAGGTTGAAATTTAATTAACGTCTCACTGGACCAACGCACATGGCAATTGTGATCGTTTTTAGAATTGCGTAGTTTTCACCGGGGGTTAGCGAGCATTACTGTTTTTTCTTTTCTACGCGAATTTTCAAATTTTATCTAGAACTAGAACAATTAAAATCTAGAACAATTTTAAATGCATTTGTTAGTTTTTTCTCTCTTGAGCCAATGTTTTCAAACTTTTTGGAACTGTGCCAAGTCTGACGTCAGTGTTCGTCGGGGACAATTTGACGACTTTCGCGATCGTTTGAGATCAGATTCATTCATTTTGATTTCCTAAGCAACGGATTCGAGTGAAGCAAAACAAATCAAATGTTCTTCAGTGCTTTTTTCTATCTCAGCGATCATTAATGATAGAATGAAAATTTCAACGGATTTTAAATCTGCGGAAAATTTTACAACAGATCGATACCTAAAAATGTGATTATCTGAGGCCATCACGGCGTTGAATGTGGTGTTGGTTTACGAAGCAAACCAACTAAAAAGAACTGTCACAGTGCTGGCACACAGTGGCTGGTACACTATTCTTTTTAGCTAATGGCGGGGAACTTATGGATTCAATCATTGGCCAACTAGAAGGCCATAATCTATGGCCAATTGTAAAGGGGTACCCAGCAGATGGCCATCACTACATCACACATCACTTTTTTTTTACTTTAACACTTAATGCAGCCTAAACGCATAGGGGCATCAGAAAAAAACACTTTTACATCCTGTTCCCTGTTCAAATTTGAACAAACCATGTTAATTTCATAAATTTCCGATACTTACTTTCTCAGGAAACCATTTGAGAATCAAGCGAAAAAAAAAGTTGAGAATTCAGCAACCGCCGTTAAGACTTTCTGGGCCATGATGTCACAGAGTTTCAATGGGCAAATAAATAAAAATCTTTGCTATGTTAATAGTTGCTATGATGAATTTTAAGTCTGGCAAACCCGTTAATGTTAGAAATGTAACCTTTCCTTCGACCTAAATGTCGACTATTGCGAAATTTTTAATGAAATTTATTTATGAACCAATTTTAAAAATAATTATATAATATGAAAGAGTACATTCGAAGCTTTCACGTGGTATTTTCAAATTTTAAAACTATTAGTATTAAGCTACAGATATGATAGTTTTAGTTTTGTATCAGAAATTGCAATAAAAAAATTCCGAAATTTGTATGACCAAATTTTAATTGCATCGAATTTATGCATTAACCAATTTTTAATCGCATCGAATTTATGCATTAACCAATTTCAAACATAATTGTTCCATAAGAAAGAGTACATTCTAAAGTTTAATAGTGATGTTTTCAAATTTAAAAACTAATAGTATTACGCTATGGTTATATCAGTTTCAACAAAACAGTAACGAAATTTTCCAGTTTTTTTCCCAATTTCAAAACCAGAAAACAAATTGAAATTTCTAAAAAAACTCGCCGAAGTGTGAAAATTACGTGTATAGGTACTCTAAAAAAACTCACGGCTGAAGACTGAGAAAGTGTACGTGTTTTGCTCACTAGCATTAGAGATTTCGCTTTTTTCGACATTGACACTTAATTCACCCTAAACTAATAGCCGCATCATCTTCTCGACCTTGTTCCTTGTACAATTTAAAAAAAAAACATGTTAGTTTCGTAATTTTCTGATCTGTACTTTCTCGGGAAACCGTCGAGAATCGAGCGTAAAAAGCGAGCTTTCAATCCTGTGGCGGAGGGCGGAGTAATTTCTTTTTAATGCAGAGAGATTTCATGAACTTGCGCATTTCGAACTAAATAAAATGTCGCAATAAAAGGTAATAATAAAATTTTCGTGATTTTGGGGGTTAGGCCACTTTTGCTCTGTTAGCCGAGTGTCCCAAAATTCATGCAAGATTTGAATTTTGCACCATTCATGCGGTAAAATGTAGCTAACGAAAAAAGACAGCGTGGCAGCTGACAGTTCAGGGTTATTAAGAATGAAGCGCTACACGAAAGAACACTTGTTTTCATTGCTGTACAATATTTAAAAAATAATGAAGAAGGTTTGGCAGCTACAATTCGCAATTTTCAAACAAAATAGGCGACACAATAATCCAATTTTTTTTTTGTGCCTAAATTGTGAGATATGGATGTGGACGACATGTGGTTTCAACATGACAGTGCCACATGCCATACTGCCCGAGAAATAATTCAATTGCTGCATAAGCCATTTCCTGGTCGTGTAATTTTGCTGTGTAGCAAGATGCAACCGCTATATAGGTTGCGATTCAATGGCCAAAGAAAACGTTAATCATGATTAGTGGTCACATAATGCGTTGTAAAATTAAAACAATAATCAGGTAAACCCGATACATGCTGTTGTCTGTGTTGACGAGTAAAAAGGAATACCCAAAATCCAAAGATTTTAAAACTAGAAATATGGAATATTTATCTACGCATAAGGGGATTTTCCGATTATAAAGCCGAATGGAGCCGAAAAACGAACCACAGGAAACCTCTGGTTAAAAACATATCCCACAGGAAAGTAAAGCAGACAATGGATAGAAAAAACACAATATAATAACACTCAAATGATAGCTTACTAATTTTTAAAGGTTTTACAGGCCAAGCATCTCTTCGGTACTTCCAAATATTTAAAAGTATATACATTTACAACACAAATATACAAAAGGGGATGTAATGAAACCCTTTATAAGAGAAGAACTCCGAAGTTAAATTACTGAAAAAAAAACTTAGAGTTTGCAACACAACAATTTCCCGTTTGGGTGATAAGAATTAGCCGCCCAGATCATACGATTTAACGCCGTTGGACTTTTTCTTTGGGATTTTTTGCAGTCTAAGGTTTATACCGACAAACCCACTACCACCCACGCCTTGAAGGAGGAAATTGAGCACTGTATCAAAGAAATTCAGTCCCATTTATGTAGGGGTGAAATTACAAACCTTCCCCACTCATCACCAGCGCCCTCTACCTCATATGTGCTGCTCGTGCAGCGAACGAGGAGAAGGAAGTCAAACGTAAAAGAGGAAAGACGTTCCTCTGATGTTCGGACCGGACTTGAATGAGCAGTATGTGCTTACCGTTGTAACTGTTTGTGGCTTAGACATGCCAGACGGTAATTGCTATTGTGTACTCGCCATATGAACTTCACTTGTAAATAATTCATCAGCTTCACCTTTTTCATTAAATATTAAGTTTACCGGAACTGTGTGTGAACCCTATTATTACATTTATGCAAAACAGTCATGGAAAATTTCAACAAAAGAGTACCTATATGCTAGCAAAAGACTTGGAGGCGATTTACCCGATATGCTATTCCATACATAACCCTATATTGTACACTTTATGAATCAATAAAAATTTACAATTTTTAACTATAAACCTGTGTTTCCTATCAAAATTACATCTTGCGTGAATTTTGGGACACCCTACATAACGTCCGACTGACCGCACTTTTTTGTTGCCAGGTTTTAATTTACTTTCCATCACCAGAACGCTTATGTTGCGCTGGTCTTAATTCCAGATAAAGAATTAAAATAGTTTATATTTAAAATTATTATCAGTGTGTTTTAATTTAAGCAAATAATATTTTGTTACCTGAGTTCAAGTGGGGAAAAATTTCCTCCTTAATGTCTATATTGATATTATTTTAAATAATATTCCTCAGAATCTATTGAATTACATAGACCACTCTTTCACAAACTCAAAAAAAAAAATGGGATTGGAAATTACTAATAAAACCTTCTTCTAAAAAATATTTCTTTGAAGTTTGATTTAAAAAAATTTGCATAGTAAATTACCATTTGGGCTCATTAGAGCTTATTAAAAGTCATTCACAAATAAATTGGGATCACTTTATATACAAACATCAAATTTGCTTTGCATTCCAAGAAATTTGAATTTTTGATAGTTAGTTTTTTTGGCTCCTATTTAAGAATGTATATGGGTAGACACTGCAAAATTTGTCTTGACTTACAAATTTTTAAAAGTGTATTAAGGATTCATTTTTAGGATAAAAAATATTTTTGCTATAGTTATAATAAGGTTTTTACTTTTGTAAAAACCTCTCTGCTTTGCTTTTTTGTGCTATCACAGCTTTCAAAAAAAAAATTTCTATTTATTTTCACTATGAAATCAGAATTCTAAGAAATGGACTTTTGAAAGAAAAATATACTTTGGATTGAATGAGTTTCCATAAGTGGGAATGCGTTTAGTGGAAAACTAGTCAAGTTTCCATCTATCGCTACATTGAATTATATTCGCCAAGCTGCGGCAAACACAGCACATATAACGTCAAGTAACAAGGAACGTTTTACTGACATAAAAGAGAGAAATACACCAAGGGTGAATTAAACCTAACACAGATCAAATCTATGCCACCAATAACTCGAAGGTTGCTAGCATAGTGAGCATAACCGCATATCAACAACAGCCCCCATGTTTTAACAGCATGATGGGAAAACATCAGACCTCATTCACAAGATATGTATTAGCATGCTATTGGATTGCTAGAGGATTCCCTAAGGTGTAAAAATGGGAAACCAACAAGTTCTCGCAGCTGGCGATCCCTTCAACTACATTGAATAGAAATTATGAATAAATATAAATTAACTTTGGAATTCTGTGAATGGAGTAATCTTTGTGTGGTATCTAAGGTGTAAAAATGGAAAACCAACAAGCTCTCGCAGCTGCCTATCCCTTCAATTACATAGAATAGAAGTTACGAATAAAAATAAATTAACTTTGGAATGCTGTGAATGGAGTACTCTTTGTGTGGTAACTGAGGTGTAAAAATGGAAAACCAACAAGCTCTCGCAGCAGGCGATCCCTTCAAATATATTGAAAAGGAGTTATGAATACAAAAATATTAACTTTGGATTGCTGTGAATGGAGTACTTTTTGTGTGGTAACTAAGGTGTAAAAATGGTAAACAAACATGCTCTCGCTGCTGGCGATCCCGTCACCTACATTAAATAGAAGTTATGAATAAATATAAATAAACTTTGGAATAATGTGAGTGGAGTACTCTTTGTGTGGTAACTAAGATGTAAAAATGGTAAACCAACATGCTCTCGCTGCTGGCGATCCCGTCACCTACATTAAATAGAAGTTATGAATAAATATAAATAAACTTTGGAATAATGTGAGTGGAGTACTCTTTGTGTGGTAACTAAGGTGTAAAAATGGTAAACCAACATGCTCTCGGCTGCTGGCGATCCCGTCACCTACATTAAATAGAAGTTATGAATAAATATAAATAAACTTTGGAATAATGTGAGTGGAGTACTCTTTGTGTGGTAACTAAGGTGTAAAAATGGTAAACCAACATGCTCTCGCTGCTGGCGATCCCGTCACCTACATTAAATAGAAGTTATGAATAAATATAAATAAACTTTGGAATAATGTGAGTGGAGTACTCTTTGTGTGGGAACTAAGGCGTAAAAATGGGAAAACAGCAATATCTGACAGCTGGCGACCTCTTCAACTACATTGAATAGGTGTTTTGCATAAAAATAAATTAACTTTGGAATACTGTGTTTGTTGTTATTTTTGTGTAGTAACAGATGTTCGAACTCAAGGTACTTATAACACATCGTTGTTGGGTTGCCACAGAACCGAATTGGGAGGTTTTTTTTAAGGTAGAAAAAAAAAAGCAGAAAAATACTAATGGCCTTGTGTTGAGGTCGCAATGCTTGAACAAAAGCTATTATGTTTTGAGAACGCTTAAATTATGCAACGTTTTTTAAACCATGTCCATACATATATCTTTCATGTAAATAAACCCTAATTTATGAGTAATTAGAGTTTCGGTAACTTGTTTCGTAAAATTTTGATTGACAAAATATTCCGATGGGCTGTGTATATCCGACGCAATTGTTTAACCCGCCAAGTGGCATAGACAAGATATCTCGTACATTAGGATCAGACAAATTTTTGCTAAAGACGGGATATCTCCTATTCAAGATGTTGCCAGTTTTTTTAATAGCGATTTCTTCTCGTCCCTCAAGGTTTAGCCAATTTTGCAAATGACGAGATATACTTCGTTAAGAAACCACAAATAGTGCTAAGGTGTGAATTCATATTTGTGTTATTACAGTACTAGCCACTGCGTGGACAGCCCTACGTTGCCCGTCACAGTTCTTTTCGTAGGGTCAGGTGTGACCACTGCTCACTAACTCACATTTGGTTTGCTTCGCGAACCGAATGGGAATTCATAGCCTATTGTATAACAGCCATAACGGCGTTGCCCGTGGTGTTGGTTTGCTTCGCAAACCAAATGCGAATTCGTAGCCAATGGGATAACATCCATCACGGCGTTACGAATTCCCTTTTGCTTTGCAAACCAACACCACGGGTAACGCTCATTGTGAAATGCGTTCAAATTCGAATTTCGAATAGATACATTCGTCGCGGCGTGACGTCAAATCTCTTGCGAAAATATAAATATTTAATTAAAAATTATTTATTAAAAGAAAATTAAATGTATAAGGTATCTATCTGGTGTTAAATTTTCCTCAGATTTCAAATCCGTTGAAATTTTCAATCTATCTTAAACCCGATCCCGATTTTACAAAAAAAATTTAAAAATGCCAGTCAAAATGTTATTTTTATTTGTTTTGCTTTCCTTTGCTGTGGAATCGTTTGAGCGCTGGAAATGGAAACTTTGATTTTCCTTGTCTCGAATCAAACGAAAGTTATTCTTTCGTGTTGGAAAAAATGAAAAAGTATCAATTTAAAAATTATTTTTTAAAGAAAATCATATTTTTAGGTAACGACCAAATGTGATATTTTCCGGAGATTTCAAATCCGTTGAAATCTTTACTCTATCTTGTTGATTTAGGAGATAGAAAAAAGAACTGCAAAGCTCAAGTTAAAACTTTTTATTTCTTTTGTTCTTCGGCTGAAAGCGTTCAAACGGAAACACGGTAAAAATAAATTTGAAGCTGTGCTTTTTTATGCTGTTGCCAATCTAAGAAAAGCAATAATAATTAAATATGTCCTTAAATTAATTTTAAAATGTTCTAGATTGAATTTTAAAATTCGGGCTTCGTACAGAAATTGTAAAAAATTCGGACTACTAGTGTGACGAATCCCATTACTGTAAGTTCCATAGATTCGTCAGGAAGGTGCACATAACAAACAAACAAACAGACAAACACTTCCTTTTATAATAGTAGAGAAGGGCAAGACGTAAATCAAAAGAAGAAATGTTACACCGCCCGAACGCTTCGTGGCGCTGCCATTTTCAGTGCTTGCGCGACAACCTTTCTTAAGGAAATGCAGTCCTTTCAAAACGAAATGCGTTTTATACTGCCATACCTTAATTCCATCGTTTAATGTTTCGAGGTTTCACATTCCAAGTCAATATCTCGGTTCTGGCAACGGCTCCCTCGAAGTACGTTAGTAGGCGTTAACGCTCTCAGCATTCTTACGCCTTTCTTTCAAGCTGCATCCTACAGTATTATTTCGTAAGGGCTTTTCTGATTACATTTGAATTCTTCTCTCCTATGATATAGGGTAAAGTGGGGCAAGCGCATACCAAAATTTACCAAGTTTGATTTAAAAGGTATCAACGAAATTTATTTTTATCACTGAACCAATATATATTTTGCTGCCGAATAGAGATCAGATTCTTCTCATTCAAAATACCATATTCAAAAATAACTTTTTAATAAGGCTCAAGTTTTCAACATTCAAAATTTTATTGAAAGTCCAAGTTATGCACCTGCACCACTGTACCGGGGTAAATGCTCAACTAGACTCTAAAGATTACCCATTTGCATGGGGAATGATGTTGGCGAAGGTGCAAATAGCTTCGTTTTTGAAGTTTATTATGGTGGTTGAAATTCCAAAATTGGAAACAAAAATCACAGAATTATAGAATTTTTATCGTTTAGGACCAGAATACATGATGGGAGAAGAAACGCATTAATAACATGTAACAGCAGAAAAGGTTTTGTTCGATCTGCTACACAATTATGTTACAAATGACAGTTTGTGAAAACAGTTTTTTTCATTATTTTTAAAGCTTAGAAAAGGTAATTTTCATACTGATAATGAATATAACCTGGAGAACATGAGTATAATCACAATATCAGTTTTACAAAATCACAGCTAACTGGAATCAAAGAGATTAGCAGTCATTGCACTTAAAATTAAAATGTACAAATCAATTTGTTGTTAAAAAATGCGTATTACTAATGCCAATCCAAAGTTAAGAAGAAAAAAAAACAGTAAAATATTCTTGGTACAATACAACCTGATAAGCTTTAAAAAAATTGTTAACATCAGAAAAAATGTATAGAAATCTAATAAACGTTTAGGCCCTCATAAAGAATATGAG